>CM066333.1:85869200-86469200 GCA_033807585.1 Hydrophis major | reverse complement strand
AGAACAGCCAGAGCCATGCGACAAAACAGTGGGATCATTTTCGCCATCCAGCTCAGCAAGCAGCCCACCGGAACCAGAGCCAGGACAGAAACTGGTGGAACAGCGTAGATCAAGTAGACAGATGAAGCGACCTGCCTACTTACAAGAATACATCACCCCACCCATCAGACAGAACCTAGGGGGGAGGGGTATTATGGACTAAGCTAACGCATCAGTAACAACCCTAATAGCTTTACGTTTACAGCAGGCTCGTAATCCTGCACTTCTCATTGGCCCGCGAATAGCGAGTCGTGATTGGTCGATTCTGGCCAGTCCGATTGGCTGTTAGCAGGTCTCTCTGATTGGACCCTTGATAGAGTGGTAAACTTAAATCATTGGTTGTTTTGACAGCAGCCAGCTCTATAAAAGAGCTGCTGCTGCCCAAGTATTTTCTTTGTTCTGAAGTCACAATAAAGAGTTGAAGTCACAGTTCGATGTTTCGTCTCCGTTCCTTGCGCCCATGCTCAGGACTTAACAAAAACAAATCTTACTACACCATCTGAGTGAATTAAAGATCAAGATCATTAAAAGTAAAAAGAAGGTATATGAAATAGATTTGTTTGATTGAGGTTAAAATAAACTATGATTGAATAAAGTTACATATTTTTTTGTTTATACCATGACTGAAAAGTTGATAAAGAGTGAGTTATGGAAAAAAGAGATATTATATTTCTAACTGTCAGACATGACCCAATCCAATCTCTTAAGAAAGAAAAGCCTTCGATTCCGTTCAGTTAAATCAAAAGGTTATTTTACTAAGAATGTTGGTTGCAGTAAAGCAGGGGTGTGATTCAACTAGTGTTACTTCTGGTTCATGCATGCCTGATGCGTGTTGCACATGCATGTAAAAAAACATCAGCTGTGCTGCCTGGACAGCTGAAAAATACTGTGCGTAGGTGCGCAGAATTTGAAAAGCCTCTTTTTTCCTACTTTTTCAACCTCAGCTATGCTGCCAAAGCAGCTGAGATTGAAAAAGCAGGAAATAAAGGACAGGTAAGACCCCAGTTGGGGGGGGGGGCAAACAGCAGCAAACACAGAACCGGTTCGGTATCTGCTGCTCTTCAGAGCTATTGGTTATATAGAACTGGGCAGAACCGGTAGCATCCCACCCCTGCAGTAAAGTCAAGCCAGCTCTGAAATCTTCCACACTCATTAGAAACAAAAATAAGATGTAGATTAGCCCACAGCTCATCCTCCCTCCATGACCAACCCATTTCCAGCCAACCAGAGCTACCCAAGATGTTTTGAGAACTCTGAGATGTTTGGGGATAATTTGCAGATTTCTCAGGTTACCTGGCCATGGGATGCTGGTACAAACTGGATCCGGCTGCTCTGGTTCTTATCACCTGTCATTCCCACCTCCCAATTTCCTTCCACACACACACACACACATATATATAAAGCTTTATTGCCCTTTCATCCTTTCCTCTTTCTTCCCTTTTCCAGCTTTTTACAGCAGGATGTCTGTGAGGTGCTAAGCCAAATTAGGCAGAGCTGACAGTAACATTATACAGTAGAACCTCTGGTCAAGACCATAATTTGTTCTATAACTTTGGTCGCAATCTGATTTGGTTGTGACCTGAACCTAATTTTGGAAATTTAGTGCTTACACAAAAAATGGCATGGAAGGGGAAATCAGCCACCAAAAAAACTTGTGAATTTTTTGGTTGGGACCAGATTTGGTTGTTGTTAGAAGTGTTCATGACCATAGGTTCTACTGTAGGGAGTGAAAAGTTACTAAGTTTGTTTATACTTTTTATTTTTTTCTTCTCTTTTCTTTTACTTTTTTTTCTTTATTTTATTCTTTCTATATCTTTTTTTGCTGTTTAGTTTGTGTGTGTGTGTGTGTGTATGTATCAAAACAGATCTCCTTTGAACCCTAACATAATCAGGACATCATTCTTACAATTAACATTGATATGGCTGTTTACAAAAACTACCTGAAATTGTAATTTTCTGAAAACTTCTGTAATTTTTCTATAATATGTGAGCATACTATGTATCTTTAAATTGCTCAATCATGTCCAACTCTTGACAACATTATAGGCAAGGGCTCTCTATTAGGAATATGTCTACCAATTAGTTGGGTTGGCAATATATAAACCAACAATGTATGTTTGTAGCTTTAAGACAAAATCACTGTATTGATTCGGATAAGTTGATTGTATTGTGAATTGCCATAAGAGGGAGCTAGAGATCATGGCTTGCTCTCTCTGACATTCTGTATCTCTGATATTCTGTATCTTTGACATTCTGTTGCTATCTAAGGTTTCTGTTGCTGTGCTTATACTTTGATATCTTTGTTTGCTGTAAATGACAAAGGAAACTGGTAAGAAGACTTTGTAATTGGATATTCTTTGGACTGTTAAACGTATATGATCTGGACCGTTTATTGGACTGTGCTATTTCTTAAAGTAAACTTTAACTCAATTTAGTATATCTCTGTGTGACTGAATAATTATTTATAACTACTCTCATAAACGTTTCCATGTGCATATCCTTGTTACTCAAGGGTTATTACATATCATAACACTCTCCATGCTACCTGTCAAGCACAGCTTCTTTCAATGGATGGATTCAGCTTTGATGGTATCAAACCAGCAAGTTCTTGTTCTTTATTGACTTCTCCAATGAATTTGCACACATGCCATGGTCGAAGTAAATCAGACGATTTTGGCTTCTTTTATATGATTCACTACATCTCTCAATCAGCGACTTTGGCTGTCCATAATATATACAATAATTCAGGCAATCAGCACAATTCAAAAGGGTCAATTCTTCTTTGATGAGCCATTCATAATGTCCAAATCTCAAAGCTATATATCATTCTAGGGAAGCCTGATTTTTTTGTAGTTATATCAATATGGGTTGTTGTTTTTTCCAGATCTTATTCATGTTAACCATTGCAGTGTGGTCTAAGGCGATTTGATTTCAGGCATAAAACTGTCAATGTGAAAAAAATTTGATCCAAGGAAGATAAATTCTGAAACTAATTCAGTTTCCTTCTTGTTGATTTTAAACATCTGCATCTGTTTTCATTATCTTTGTTTTCCTACTTTTCCACTTTCATTCTTGGTTTTCCAGATTTTTTCCAGGTCTTCCTTATTTTATCCAATAGTGTTGTTTCACTTGTGTACTTCAAATTATTTATGTTTCTTCTTCCAGTCTTCTCTCCCAAATTAATTCCAGCTCTAATTTCTGCACACTCACTTCAACACAGAGATTGAACAAAAATGGCGATATCCCTAGTTAACTCCCTTGCTGATCCCGAACCTGTGTCACCATAGAGTATTCTCACTAATGCCTTCTGATCACTGTTCAGTGGTATATAGACTTGCTTGGGCAACTAACTGTCCAGTAGTAAACAAACTATCTCATCAACTCTTGCAACTCCCCAAAGGACCAAGTCTTCAACTGTTTGATCCATTTTTATTTCCCTTTATGTTCAAAACAGTAGGAGCTTCATAAATTATATAAAATTGCTTTGAGCATTTGAGGTGAACTAAAATTAATGTGTTTGATTTGCATTTTGAGAGGTATTCCTGTATTAATTCCTTCAGGTTATTTTGGATGAATTTACAGAATATTGAATAAATACTTAAAGATTTTCATTACACAAGCTGTAATTAGCTTTTTGGGAAATGTTTATTTAATTCTCTACACTTTCAGGCTCTTTATCCTAGCGTTGGCATTTATTTGAAAGAAGATATTTTAGAATTTACTCTTTTTGAATTCTATTTCAAGTCATTAGATCCAATGAAATCCATGATATTACTGGATGCCCTCTTTGTGCAACACCTTAATGCACACACACAAGTACACAAATACACACACACACACACAAGTGTGTTCTATTAAAGCATTTCCTATTTGATCTAGATGTTAATACCACTTCTGAAGTTATGTCAGGGTTTGGAAGCATTTAAATAATTAACCCAGTATTTTTAAAAAAAAAAAAAACCAGAAATTTGGATGAAATTAAGAGTTGTACATAAGTGCACCATCGTGCCTACCTTCCCTGTCCTATTGTCCCCATTTATTCGTACCTATTTCCTGTATTCTTACACATGTTTATACTTATATCTATTATCTTGTAAGTAATTGACAAATCAAATAAATAAATAAATTTTTGTTTATATGATCTCTAAAAAATCAAATTTGAAAGACCTGGTCTGCTACGTAGGTGCAGAATTATTTTTTAAAATGCAGCATTACTGTTCTATGAGCCTAAAAATAAGATGATTTTTTTAAAAAATGCTTTCATAGTATTGGATACATTGCAGAATTTTTCATAAGGAATTGTTGCAGCTGTTTTACTTCTTCAGAATTGGTAGCACTAACGCCTATGTTTGTACTTAAAAGTGATTGCCATTTTATATTGAAGTGATTAATTTGTAATACTTCATAGAGGATTTGATGCTGGGATTTATGTTTTGAAGCAGGTTGTCCATTGGCTTAGTGGCTTTTTAGTAGAATGAGCCTTAAAATATTCCAGTCTGAAGTTTCTGAATTATTCGTGAGATGCTCTTTATTGGGCAAACCTACTAGTTTCTAACCCACTCCGATAGAAGAAAAGCAATATGTTCCCTGAAGTAACAGACCCAGAAAAGCAGCACAGAAATAATTAAACAAATAATTAAATAAACACATACAGAATTATGCTGCAAGACTGGAACTTTATGCTGTTGACCACCTGCTTAACATGAATGCCTCTTGATCTTAGTGAACATATTTCAATGTAAACCTATTAAGTCATGTGTGGATTTCAAAAATACACACTTAAATTTTGCTAATGCTATGTGGATGACATGTTTGTCCTCATCAAATGACTGAAAGACTTTTATACATACTTAACTCCATCTTTCCAGATGTACATTTCACAATATAGGAAGAAATAGCTAGATAATCACCATTTTTAGATGTGCTTGTCAACTGACAAAAATATAGAGACTTAGATATCAGAGTTTATTGCAATGCCACCAACATTCCATGCATTCTGAATTTCAACAGGAATCATCCAGTTTCAGACAGAAAAGTTGCATCCAAACATGATATTGCAGGATAAGAATCCACTGTAGAACCCAGCAAACTAAACAGCTGGAGAACAGGTATCTATGTGAACAATTCAGGTGGAAATGCTATCCACAAGCATTTGTTACAAGATGCACAATGAGGACAGAAAGGAGTTAACAGATAACAGATAATCAGAGTTGGAAGGGACCTTGTAGGTCATCTAGTCCAACTCTCCGCCCAAGCGGGAGACCCTACACCATTTCTGACAGATGGCAGTCCAATCCAAAGCAAGGTACAAGACCTACTACATTCCACACCCTGCTATACATCAAAAACATTTCGGAAGCAATAGAATGCAGCTTCAGAGATCTGCAAGTTGGCATTGCACACCACCCAGAGGCTATCATACAAGGACAAATTATGGATTGTAAAGATTACTTGAAGGCAGAAAATAGGTAATCTATTGGAAGGTAATCTATTGGAAGCTCTGAGGGATTTCCCCTGTAACTATGCAGGACAAATGGGCAGCTAACCAGACTGCAAGAATACAGTAAGTAGTCAGATGAGGAGACCCTCACATTCCAGCAAACAAGGATATAGATTCAATTTTTCAGCTACTAAGATTGTTGGATGAGCAGGCACAAAAACAGCCAAGAAAATGATTGAGGCTGGGCATCAGTCAACAAGAGTGCTGATTTACCACTAGCTTATCAAGTACTTAGAGAGCAAGGGCTTGGCAGTCCAAGGAAATAACAGCCAAAGATTTAATAGCTAGCTAACACCCAATCAACTACTAAAAAACCACAAGGCACTGTATAAATACCACTCACAAAATAGCCCAAATCACACACTACTAGAAAGAAATTCCCTGAGTCTGAAAGCTTGGAAGACTAAACCTACACTCCCAGTGACCGATCCAGATTAGATTGTGCAACATTATCCTGGGACATGTAGATTCCCCTTCATCCGTAAAGCTATTCAATGTCAAAATGTAAAATTTGCACAAGAATTATCACATAGTTCTACAATTTGATCTAAGAAGCAGAAATTCTTGCTCCTCATTTAATGCTATTGACAAGCAAAACAATTATTATTTCTATCTCTTTTGAGCTAACATTATGCATCTAAGCATAATCCAGTTCTGCAGCCATAATCAAGAAATGGAAATATATGATTCAGTTTCTACTTGCATGTGTATAAATAGTGACCCTCTGATGGTTATCTTGGTGAGCTGTTAATATAGTTCAGCATATACTTTCATTTGCATTGCCTGAAAGATAATTGTTTTGCTTTCTTGAGCATTTTAGGATTGCCACTGTAAAAATGGTTTTCACAGCATGCCCATATAGATTTTAATGATTATGCAGACAATAAAAACCAAGCAGCGCACCATGTACAATGACAAATATAACAGTATTTTGTTTTATTCCAGCTATGTTTTAAAACCATTTAGAAATTAAGATTTCTCAAAGAAGATGAAGGAATGCTTTAAACAGATACTCATTGACTTTTTTTGTTGTTTTATTTTGGAGTTTAAGTGTTTTGACTTAAAATTAATTACTTATATTAAAAGACTGAAATAGTTTTGTGAATGTTTAACAGCTATTGATAAAATAGAATTATATTTACTGGTAAATATTTACTGTAATAATAACAGTAACAACTGGAGGTATCTAAGAAACTGCATGCATGAAGTGAAACTTCTGATTTTAGCCATACAGCAATAGCATATAGCATTTAAACTTACGTATTGCTTCATAGTGCTTTACAGCCCTGTCTAAGCAATTTACAGTCAGTATCTTGCCTCTAACAATCTGAAAATAAATACAACGTTTTAGCACAAAGTTTTCACAAAGGAATTAACCATGTGCCTTATAAATAGAGTCTGTTAAGTTCATTCTCCTGATATAAATTAGTAAAATATCTATCTGGAGTATTGAGGATTGCCATTAGTCACAGTCAGCAATGTTAGACAATGGTATGATATGTATTTCTTACATCATTAATATGTGTAGTGAAGAAGTAGAAATTTATCTGGTCTTCCACCAGACTTCAAAGATTATATATATATATATATGGGTGTGTGTATGTGTGTGTGTGTATCTTTGGTTATTCGGGTTTTCTCCCGCGTGAGAAAACCCGAATAACCAAAGATCCACATACAAATACCCGCGAGAACCTCAGAAACATAAGCAAAGAGATCCAACACACGATCATACCCAGAGAGAAATCTTCCAGATGCCCCAAACTATACGGCCTCCCAAAAATACACAAAGAAGGCATACCTCTCAGACCCATAGTCAGCTCCAGAGGAGCACCACTACAAAACCTGGCTAAACACCTAGCAAAAGAGCTACAGCCCCATGCTGAAACAGCAGCTTCTCATGTACAAAACGCATACCACTTCTTGGAAATGATCAAAGATCTACACGTGGAGCAAGAAGATCTGCTTGTAAGTTTTGACGTGGTTTCACTATTCACTCAAGTCCCGATAAAAGAGACCCTTGAAATCATCAAAAATAAATACCAACCAGCTAAACACCTCATGGAACTAACAGAACACTGCTTAACCAACACATATTTCATATACAAAGGACAAAGATACAAACAAATTGAAGGAGCCCCCATGGGATCACCACTGTCACCTGTCATTGCAAACCTGTTCATGGAAGAATTCGAATCCAGAGCCCTGGCTAATGCCATACTCAAACCCAAACTATGGTTAAGATATATAGATGACACATTTGTGATTTGGCCCCATGGACAAGAAAACCTAAACAATTTCCTAACACACCTAAACAGCGCACACCCCAAAATCAAGTTCACCATGGAAACAGAAACAAACAAACAACTACCATTCCTAGATGTACTAATCTACAAGAAAACAGATGGCACTAGGACACACCATATACCAGAAGAAAACACACACCAACCGCTACCTCAATGCCCAATCCCACCACCACCCAGCACAGAAAAACTCTGTGGCTAAAACACTAATTACTAGAACCAAACGCCTGGCAGACAAGACACACATTAAGACTGAACTATGCACCCTGACTAAAATATTGACAGCCAACGGCTTCCACAAAAGCAAAATCACCAACTTGATCCACAAAAACACACTGAGACGTAATAGAGACCCAGAAGATGAACAGACCCATGGAACAGCTGTCCTGCCCTACATAAGAGGCACTACAGACAAAATTAGTAAGATTCTATACAGACACCACATCAAGACTGCCTTCAAAACAGACAGAAAAATAGCAGCCATCCTCAGGAACCCCAAAGACAAAATTGACCTGGAAAACCAAGGCATATATGAAGTCCCCTGTGCATCATGCCCAGCCACATACATTGGACAGACCAATAGAAGAATAAGCACCCGCCTAGATGAACACAAAAATGCAGTCAAAAAGCTGGAACACACTTCCTCACTTGTCCAACACATGGAAGCCACAGGTCATAACATCAACTTCAATGGCACCAAAACCCTAGCCACCATAGAAAATCCCAGCCACAGAATCATCAGAGAAGCCATAGAGATTGAAAAAAGACCAGAAAGCATGAACAGAAGAGATGATTCCACCAGGCTGTCAATCATTTGGAAGCCTGCACTCACAAACAAAAAAATCTCCACACCACAAGCCAGGCAAACACCTGGGCACAAACAGATCCTCCCTGATACCTCCAGCTCAAACACACCCCAACCAGGCACCCAGATGAAACCCAGCTTCCTAACGAATGATAGCCGTCCATTTACCCGAAGCCAAGCTGCACTAAAGGCCTCCAATAAAGTAACACAATGTTGCCAGCCAATCAAGATACAAAAAGAGCCCCCCCCCCAAAAAAAAACAGACAGAAGATACTAGTAGCAGAATACAGCAAACTCCAAGACCAATAAACACAGACCAAGACTCTCAACCAATCAGGAGGAAGAAAAAACCATTCTGGCACTGCAATAGGCTGCCCCAAATTTAAATCTGAAACCACTGTAAAAGTCTGACTCACAGACAAACACCATACAGAAGCCTGATGATGGCAGATGAGATTCTGCTGAAACGTTGCTACAACTTTAAAAGCACCACGTGGGAAAATACCCGAACAAAGCCGAATGCCAGACATGTAAGTACCCGCGAAAACTTAAGAAAACAAATATCAAACCTCTACGGGGAGGGAATAAACAACCAGATCAAAACCTACGAGAAACTGGAAATTAAAAGAGCAGTAATACTATGTGACCTCCAATTCCTACGCAGCTGCAGAGACAACAATACTACACCAACCTGCTTCAAATTAACATTTCATCAAAGCACAGCAGCCACTAAACGTATCCTGAAAAGAACTGAAATGGCTCTACTAAGGAACCAGCTCCACAGTAAGAGATTCCAATTAGATCAGTTAAACAAAGATTTGCTAGCACTACACCTGGAATTGAGCAGCAAAATCCACCCTCTACTTTGGGACAAGATAAAACAACTTACAACTTGGAGAGCTGAATCTGCAAACATTTACCAACAGGAAAAGCTCTTGAAAAAATTAAAGAAATTAGAACATGACAAGAAAACCCCCAACAACTCACAACAACACCTGAAACAATTAGTGTACAATGTTTCCAACAGAGAACTCACCAAAACAGAAACAGAAGTCCTAACCAAAGGATTCAATTATGCTATAGCACCCCAAAAAATCCCCACAGAATCCATCATATGTGCAGTAGAATCCAGCCTAACTAAATTAAATACAGATGAAGCTGATAAAATAAGACACCAAGTTACCAACATTCTATGCACAAGCAAACCACCCAAAAGCAACTTACAGCAAAATGAAATTAAAGCGCTACAAACCCTGAAAAGAGACAGCAGCATAATCATCCTCCCAGCAGATAAAGGGAATGCCACTGTAGTAATGGACAGAAAAGACTATGAAACTAAGTTGACAGACCTACTCCAAGACTCCACATACAAACCCATAAACACAGACCCAACCACATATCTGGAAAAATTAACCAAGAAGAAAATTATAACCAGCCACATAAGCAAAGAGATCCAACACACGATCATACCCAGAGAGAAATCTTCCAGATGCCCCAAACTATACGGCCTCCCAAAAATACACAAAGAAGGCATACCTCTCAGACCCATAGTCAGCTCCAGAGGAGCACCACTACAAAACCTGGCTAAACACCTAGCAAAAGAGCTACAGCCCCATGCTGAAACAGCAGCTTCTCATGTACAAAACGCATACCACTTCTTGGAAATGATCAAAGATCTACACGTGGAGCAAGAAGATCTGCTTGTAAGTTTTGACGTGGTTTCACTATTCACTCAAGTCCCGATAAAAGAGACCCTTGAAATCATCAAAAATAAATACCAACCAGCTAAACACCTCATGGAACTAACAGAACACTGCTTAACCAACACATATTTCATATACAAAGGACAAAGATACAAACAAATTGAAGGAGCCCCCATGGGATCACCACTGTCACCTGTCATTGCAAACCTGTTCATGGAAGAATTCGAATCCAGAGCCCTGGCTAATGCCATACTCAAACCCAAACTATGGTTAAAATATATAGATGACACATTTGTGATTTGGCCCCATGGACAAGAAAACCTAAACAATTTCCTAACACACCTAAACAGCGCACACCCCAAAATCAAGTTCACCATGGAAACAGAAACAAACAAACAACTACCATTCCTAGATGTACTAATCTACAAGAAAACAGATGTCACACTAGGACACACCATATACCAGAAGAAAACACACACCAACCGCTACCTCAATGCCCAATCCCACCACCACCCAGCACAGATAAACTCTGTGGCTAAAACACTAATTACTAGAACCAAACGCCTGGCAGACAAGACACACATTAAGACTGAACTATGCACCCTAACTAAAATATTGACAGCCAACGGCTTCCACAAAAGCAAAATCACCAACTTGATCCACAAAAACACACTGAGACGTAATAGAGACCCAGAAGATGAACAGACCCATGGAACAGCTGTCCTGCCCTACATAAGAGGCACTACAGACAAAATTAGTAAGATTCTATACAGACACCACATCAAGACTGCCTTCAAAACAGACAGAAAAATAGCAGCCATCCTCAGGAACCCCAAAGACAAAATTGACCTGGAAAACCAAGGCATATATGAAGTCCCCTGTGCATCATGCCCAGCCACATACATTGGACAGACCAATAGAAGAATAAGCACCCGCCTAGATGAACACAAAAATGCAGTCAAAAAGCTGGAACACACTTCCTCACTTGTCCAACACATGGAAGCCACAGGTCATAACATCAACTTCAATGGCACCAAAACCCTAGCCACCATAGAAAATCCCAGCCACAGAATCATCAGAGAAGCCATAGAGATTGAAAAAAGACCAGAAAGCATGAACAGAAGAGATGATTCCACCAGGCTGTCAATCATTTGGAAGCCTGCACTCACAAACAAAAAAATCTCCACACCACAAGCCAGGCAAACACCTGGGCACAAACAGATCCTCCCTGATACCTCCAGCTCAAACACACCCCAACCAGGCACCCAGATGAAACCCAGCTTCCTAACGAATGATAGCCGTCCATTTACCCGAAGCCAAGCTGCACTAAAGGCCTCCAATAAAGTAACACAATGTTGCCAGCCAATCAAGATACAAAAAGAGCCCCCCCCAAAAAAAAAACAGACAGAAGATACTAGTAGCAGAACACAGCAAACTCCAAGACCAATAAACACAGACCAAGACTCTCAACCAATCAGGAGGAAGAAAAAACCATTCTGGCACTGCAATAGGCTGCCCCAAATTTAAATCTGAAACCACTGTAAAAGTCTGACTCACAGACAAACACCATACAGAAGCCTGATGATGGCAGATGAGATTCTGCTGAAACGTTGCTACAACTTTAAAAGCACCACGTGGGAAAATACCCGAACAAAGCTGAATGCCAGACATGTAAGTACCCGCGAAAACTTAAGAAAACAAATATCAAACCTCTACGGGGAGGGAATAAACAACCAGATCAAAACCTACGAGAAACTGGAAATTAAAAGAGCAGTAATACTATGTGACCTCCAATTCCTACGCAGCTGCAGAGACAACAATACTACACCAACCTGCTTCAAATTAACATTTCATCAAAGCACAGCAGCCACTAAACGTATCCTGAAAAGAACTGAAATGGCTCTACTAAGGAACCAGCTCCACAGTAAGAGATTCCAATTAGATCAGTTAAACAAAGATTTGCTAGCACTACACCTGGAATTGAGCAGCAAAATCCACCCTCTACTTTGGGACAAGATAAACAACTTACAACTTGGAGAGCTGAATCTGCAAACATTTACCAACAGGAAAAGCTCTTGAAAAAATTAAAGAAATTAGAACATGACAAGAAAACCCCCAACAACTCACAACAACACCTGAAACAATTAGTGTACAATGTTTCCAACAGAGAACTCACCAAAACAGAAACAGAAGTCCTAACCAAAGGATTCAATTATGCTATAGCACCCCAAAAAATCCCCACAGAATCCATCATATGTGCAGTAGAATCCAGCCTAACTAAATTAAATACAGATGAAGCTGATAAAATAAGACACCAAGTTACCAACATTCTATGCACAAGCAAACCACCCAAAAGCAACTTACAGCAAAATGAAATTAAAGCGCTACAAACCCTGAAAAGAGACAGCAGCATAATCATCCTCCCAGCAGATAAAGGGAATGCCACTGTAGTAATGGACAGAAAAGACTATGAAACTAAGTTGACAGACCTACTCCAAGACTCCACATACAAACCCATAAACACAGACCCAACCACATATCTGGAAAAATTAACCAAGAAGAAAATTATAACCAGCCACATAAGCAAAGAGATCCAACACACGATCATACCCAGAGAGAAATCTTCCAGATGCCCCAAACTATACGGCCTCCCAAAAATACACAAAGAAGGCATACCTCTCAGACCCATAGTCAGCTCCAGAGGAGCACCACTACAAAACCTGGCTAAACACCTAGCAAAAGAGCTACAGCCCCATGCTGAAACAGCAGCTTCTCATGTACAAAACGCATACCACTTCTTGGAAATGATCAAAGATCTACACGTGGAGCAAGAAGATCTGCTTGTAAGTTTTGACGTGGTTTCACTATTCACTCAAGTCCCGATAAAAGAGACCCTTGAAATCATCAAAAATAAATACCAACCAGCTAAACACCTCATGGAACTAACAGAACACTGCTTAACCAACACATATTTCATATACAAAGGACAAAGATACAAACAAATTGAAGGAGCCCCCATGGGATCACCACTGTCACCTGTCATTGCAAACCTGTTCATGGAAGAATTCGAATCCAGAGCCCTGGCTAATGCCATACTCAAACCCAAACTATGGTTAAAATATATAGATGACACATTTGTGATTTGGCCCCATGGACAAGAAAACCTAAACAATTTCCTAACACACCTAAACAGCGCACACCCCAAAATCAAGTTCACCATGGAAACAGAAACAAACAAACAACTACCATTCCTAGATGTACTAATCTACAAGAAAACAGATGTCACACTAGGACACACCATATACCAGAAGAAAACACACACCAACCGCTACCTCAATGCCCAATCCCACCACCACCCAGCACAGATAAACTCTGTGGCTAAAACACTAATTACTAGAACCAAACGCCTGGCAGACAAGACACACATTAAGACTGAACTATGCACCCTAACTAAAATATTGACAGCCAACGGCTTCCACAAAAGCAAAATCACCAACTTGATCCACAAAAACACACTGAGACGTAATAGAGACCCAGAAGATGAACAGACCCATGGAACAGCTGTCCTGCCCTACATAAGAGGCACTACAGACAAAATTAGTAAGATTCTATACAGACACCACATCAAGACTGCCTTCAAAACAGACAGAAAAATAGCAGCCATCCTCAGGAACCCCAAAGACAAAATTGACCTGGAAAACCAAGGCATATATGAAGTCCCCTGTGCATCATGCCCAGCCACATACATTGGACAGACCAATAGAAGAATAAGCACCCGCCTAGATGAACACAAAAATGCAGTCAAAAAGCTGGAACACACTTCCTCACTTGTCCAACACATGGAAGCCACAGGTCATAACATCAACTTCAATGGCACCAAAACCCTAGCCACCATAGAAAATCCCAGCCACAGAATCATCAGAGAAGCCATAGAGATTGAAAAAAGACCAGAAAGCATGAACAGAAGAGATGATTCCACCAGGCTGTCAATCATTTGGAAGCCTGCACTCACAAACAAAAAAATCTCCACACCACAAGCCAGGCAAACACCTGGGCACAAACAGATCCTCCCTGATACCTCCAGCTCAAACACACCCCAACCAGGCACCCAGATGAAACCCAGCTTCCTAACGAATGATAGCCGTCCATTTACCCGAAGCCAAGCTGCACTAAAGGCCTCCAATAAAGTAACACAATGTTGCCAGCCAATCAAGATACAAAAAGAGCCCCCCCCAAAAAAAAAACAGACAGAAGATACTAGTAGCAGAACACAGCAAACTCCAAGACCAATAAACACAGACCAAGACTCTCAACCAATCAGGAGGAAGAAAAAACCATTCTGGCACTGCAATAGGCTGCCCCAAATTTAAATCTGAAACCACTGTAAAAGTCTGACTCACAGACAAACACCATACAGAAGCCTGATGATGGCAGATGAGATTCTGCTGAAACGTTGCTACAACTTTAAAAGCACCACGTGGGAAAATACCCGAACAAAGCTGAATGCCAGACATGTAAGTACCCGCGAAAACTTAAGAAAACAAATATCAAACCTCTACGGGGAGGGAATAAACAACCAGATCAAAACCTACGAGAAACTGGAAATTAAAAGAGCAGTAATACTATGTGACCTCCAATTCCTACGCAGCTGCAGAGACAACAATACTACACCAACCTGCTTCAAATTAACATTTCATCAAAGCACAGCAGCCACTAAACGTATCCTGAAAAGAACTGAAATGGCTCTACTAAGGAACCAGCTCCACAGTAAGAGATTCCAATTAGATCAGTTAAACAAAGATTTGCTAGCACTACACCTGGAATTGAGCAGCAAAATCCACCCTCTACTTTGGGACAAGATAAACAACTTACAACTTGGAGAGCTGAATCTGCAAACATTTACCAACAGGAAAAGCTCTTGAAAAAATTAAAGAAATTAGAACATGACAAGAAAACCCCCAACAACTCACAACAACACCTGAAACAATTAGTGTACAATGTTTCCAACAGAGAACTCACCAAAACAGAAACAGAAGTCCTAACCAAAGGATTCAATTATGCTATAGCACCCCAAAAAATCCCCACAGAATCCATCATATGTGCAGTAGAATCCAGCCTAACTAAATTAAATACAGATGAAGCTGATAAAATAAGACACCAAGTTACCAACATTCTATGCACAAGCAAACCACCCAAAAGCAACTTACAGCAAAATGAAATTAAAGCGCTACAAACCCTGAAAAGAGACAGCAGCATAATCATCCTCCCAGCAGATAAAGGGAATGCCACTGTAGTAATGGACAGAAAAGACTATGAAACTAAGTTGACAGACCTACTCCAAGACTCCACATACAAACCCATAAACACAGACCCAACCACATATCTGGAAAAATTAACCAAGAAGAAAATTATAACCAGCCACATAAGCAAAGAGATCCAACACACGATCATACCCAGAGAGAAATCTTCCAGATGCCCCAAACTATACGGCCTCCCAAAAATACACAAAGAAGGCATACCTCTCAGACCCATAGTCAGCTCCAGAGGAGCACCACTACAAAACCTGGCTAAACACCTAGCAAAAGAGCTACAGCCCCATGCTGAAACAGCAGCTTCTCATGTACAAAACGCATACCACTTCTTGGAAATGATCAAAGATCTACACGTGGAGCAAGAAGATCTGCTTGTAAGTTTTGACGTGGTTTCACTATTCACTCAAGTCCCGATAAAAGAGACCCTTGAAATCATCAAAAATAAATACCAACCAGCTAAACACCTCATGGAACTAACAGAACACTGCTTAACCAACACATATTTCATATACAAAGGACAAAGATACAAACAAATTGAAGGAGCCCCCATGGGATCACCACTGTCACCTGTCATTGCAAACCTGTTCATGGAAGAATTCGAATCCAGAGCCCTGGCTAATGCCATACTCAAACCCAAACTATGGTTAAAATATATAGATGACACATTTGTGATTTGGCCCCATGGACAAGAAAACCTAAACAATTTCCTAACACACCTAAACAGCGCACACCCCAAAATCAAGTTCACCATGGAAACAGAAACAAACAAACAACTACCATTCCTAGATGTACTAATCTACAAGAAAACAGATGTCACACTAGGACACACCATATACCAGAAGAAAACACACACCAACCGCTACCTCAATGCCCAATCCCACCACCACCCAGCACAGATAAACTCTGTGGCTAAAACACTAATTACTAGAACCAAACGCCTGGCAGACAAGACACACATTAAGACTGAACTATGCACCCTAACTAAAATATTGACAGCCAACGGCTTCCACAAAAGCAAAATCACCAACTTGATCCACAAAAACACACTGAGACGTAATAGAGACCCAGAAGATGAACAGACCCATGGAACAGCTGTCCTGCCCTACATAAGAGGCACTACAGACAAAATTAGTAAGATTCTATACAGACACCACATCAAGACTGCCTTCAAAACAGACAGAAAAATAGCAGCCATCCTCAGGAACCCCAAAGACAAAATTGACCTGGAAAACCAAGGCATATATGAAGTCCCCTGTGCATCATGCCCAGCCACATACATTGGACAGACCAATAGAAGAATAAGCACCCGCCTAGATGAACACAAAAATGCAGTCAAAAAGCTGGAACACACTTCCTCACTTGTCCAACACATGGAAGCCACAGGTCATAACATCAACTTCAATGGCACCAAAACCCTAGCCACCATAGAAAATCCCAGCCACAGAATCATCAGAGAAGCCATAGAGATTGAAAAAAGACCAGAAAGCATGAACAGAAGAGATGATTCCACCAGGCTGTCAATCATTTGGAAGCCTGCACTCACAAACAAAAAAATCTCCACACCACAAGCCAGGCAAACACCTGGGCACAAACAGATCCTCCCTGATACCTCCAGCTCAAACACACCCCAACCAGGCACCCAGATGAAACCCAGCTTCCTAACGAATGATAGCCGTCCATTTACCCGAAGCCAAGCTGCACTAAAGGCCTCCAATAAAGTAACACAATGTTGCCAGCCAATCAAGATACAAAAAGAGCCCCCCCCAAAAAAAAACAGACAGAAGATACTAGTAGCAGAACACAGCAAACTCCAAGACCAATAAACACAGACCAAGACTCTCAACCAATCAGGAGGAAGAAAAAACCATTCTGGCACTGCAATAGGCTGCCCCAAATTTAAATCTGAAACCACTGTAAAAGTCTGACTCACAGACAAACACCATACAGAAGCCTGATGATGGCAGATGAGATTCTGCTGAAATGTTGCTACAACTTTAAAAGCACCACGTGGGAAAATACCCGAACAAAGCTGAATGCCAGACATGTAAGTACCCGCGAAAACTTAAGAAAACAAATATCAAACCTCTACGGGGAGGGAATAAACAACCAGATCAAAACCTACGAGAAACTGGAAATTAAAAGAGCAGTAATACTATGTGACCTCCAATTCCTACGCAGCTGCAGAGACAACAATACTACACCAACCTGCTTCAAATTAACATTTCATCAAAGCACAGCAGCCACTAAACGTATCCTGAAAAGAACTGAAATGGCTCTACTAAGGAACCAGCTCCACAGTAAGAGATTCCAATTAGATCAGTTAAACAAAGATTTGCTAGCACTACACCTGGAATTGAGCAGCAAAATCCACCCTCTACTTTGGGACAAGATAAAACAACTTACAACTTGGAGAGCTGAATCTGCAAACATTTACCAACAGGAAAAGCTCTTGAAAAAATTAAAGAAATTAGAACATGACAAGAAAACCCCCAACAACTCACAACAACACCTGAAACAATTAGTGTACAATGTTTCCAACAGAGAACTCACCAAAACAGAAACAGAAGTCCTAACCAAAGGATTCAATTATGCTATAGCACCCCAAAAAATCCCCACAGAATCCATCATATGTGCAGTAGAATCCAGCCTAACTAAATTAAATACAGATGAAGCTGATAAAATAAGACACCAAGTTACCAACATTCTATGCACAAGCAAACCACCCAAAAGCAACTTACAGCAAAATGAAATTAAAGCGCTACAAACCCTGAAAAGAGACAGCAGCATAATCATCCTCCCAGCAGATAAAGGGAATGCCACTGTAGTAATGGACAGAAAAGACTATGAAACTAAGTTGACAGACCTACTCCAAGACTCCACATACAAACCCATAAACACAGACCCAACCACATATCTGGAAAAATTAACCAAGAAGAAAATTATAACCAGCCACATAAGCAAAGAGATCCAACACACGATCATACCCAGAGAGAAATCTTCCAGATGCCCCAAACTATACGGCCTCCCAAAAATACACAAAGAAGGCATACCTCTCAGACCCATAGTCAGCTCCAGAGGAGCACCACTACAAAACCTGGCTAAACACCTAGCAAAAGAGCTACAGCCCCATGCTGAAACAGCAGCTTCTCATGTACAAAACGCATACCACTTCTTGGAAATGATCAAAGATCTACACGTGGAGCAAGAAGATCTGCTTGTAAGTTTTGACGTGGTTTCACTATTCACTCAAGTCCCGATAAAAGAGACCCTTGAAATCATCAAAAATAAATACCAACCAGCTAAACACCTCATGGAACTAACAGAACACTGCTTAACCAACACATATTTCATATACAAAGGACAAAGATACAAACAAATTGAAGGAGCCCCCATGGGATCACCACTGTCACCTGTCATTGCAAACCTGTTCATGGAAGAATTCGAATCCAGAGCCCTGGCTAATGCCATACTCAAACCCAAACTATGGTTAAGATATATAGATGACACATTTGTGACTTGGCCCCATGGACAAGAAAACCTAAACAATTTCCTAACACACCTAAACAGCGCACACCCCAAAATCAAGTTCACCATGGAAACAGAAACAAACAAACAACTACCATTCCTAGATGTACTAATCTACAAGAAAACAGATGGCACACTAGGACACACCATATACCAGAAGAAAACACACACCAACCGCTACCTCAATGCCCAATCCCACCACCACCCAGCACAGATAAACTCTGTGGCTAAAACACTAATTACTAGAACCAAACGCCTGGCAGACAAGACACACATTAAGACTGAACTATGCACCCTGACTAAAATATTGACAGCCAACGGCTTCCACAAAAGCAAAATCACCAACTTGATCCACAAAAACACACTGAGACATAATAGAGACCCAGAAGATGAACAGACCCATGGAACAGCTGTCCTGCCCTACATAAGAGGCACTACAGACAAAATTAGTAAGATTCTATACAGACACCACATCAAGACTGCCTTCAAAACAGACAGAAAAATAGCAGCCATCCTCAGGAACCCCAAAGACAAAATTGACCTGGAAAACCAAGGCATATATGAAGTCCCCTGTGCATCATGCCCAGCCACATACATTGGACAGACCAATAGAAGAATAAGCACCCGCCTAGATGAACACAAAAATGCAGTCAAAAAGCTGGAACACACTTCCTCACTTGTCCAACACATGGAAGCCACAGGTCATAACATCAACTTCAATGGCACCAAAACCCTAGCCACCATAGAAAATCCCAGCCACAGAATCATCAGAGAAGCCATAGAGATTGAAAAAAGACCAGAAAGCATGAACAGAAGAGATGATTCCACCAGGCTGTCAATCATTTGGAAGCCTGCACTCACAAACAAAAAAATCTCCACACCACAAGCCAGGCAAACACCTGGGCACAAACAGATCCTCCCTGATACCTCCAGCTCAAACACACCCCAACCAGGCACCCAGATGAAACCCAGCTTCCTAACGAATGATAGCCGTCCATTTACCCGAAGCCAAGCTGCACTAAAGGCCTCCAATAAAGTAACACAATGTTGCCAGCCAATCAAGATACAAAAAGAGCCCCCCCCCAAAAAAAAAACAGACAGAAGATACTAGTAGCAGAACACAGCAAACTCCAAGACCAATAAACACAGACCAAGACTCTCAACCAATCAGGAGGAAGAAAAAACCATTCTGGCACTGCAATAGGCTGCCCCAAATTTAAATCTGAAACCACTGTAAAAGTCTGACTCACAGACAAACACCATACAGAAGCCTGATGATGGCAGATGAGATTCTGCTGAAACGTTGCTACAACTTTAAAAGCACCACGTGGGAAAATACCCGAACAAAGCTGAATGCCAGACATGTAAGTACCCGCGAAAACTTAAGAAAACAAATATCAAACCTCTACGGGGAGGGAATAAACAACCAGATCAAAACCTACGAGAAACTGGAAATTAAAAGAGCAGTAATACTATGTGACCTCCAATTCCTACGCAGCTGCAGAGACAACAATACTACACCAACCTGCTTCAAATTAACATTTCATCAAAGCACAGCAGCCACTAAACGTATCCTGAAAAGAACTGAAATGGCTCTACTAAGGAACCAGCTCCACAGTAAGAGATTCCAATTAGATCAGTTAAACAAAGATTTGCTAGCACTACACCTGGAATTGAGCAGCAAAATCCACCCTCTACTTTGGGACAAGATAAAACAACTTACAACTTGGAGAGCTGAATCTGCAAACATTTACAAACAGGAAAAGCTCTTGAAAAAATTAAAGAAATTAGAACATGACAAGAAAACCCCCAACAACTCACAACAACACCTGAAACAATTAGTGTACAATGTTTCCAACAGAGAACTCACCAAAACAGAAACAGAAGTCCTAACCAAAGGATTCAATTATGCTATAGCACCCCAAAAAATCCCCACAGAATCCATCATATGTGCAGTAGAATCCAGCCTAACTAAATTAAATACAGATGAAGCTGATAAAATAAGACACCAAGTTACCAACATTCTATGCACAAGCAAACCACCCAAAAGCAACTTACAGCAAAATGAAATTAAAGCGCTACAAACCCTGAAAAGAGACAGCAGCATAATCATCCTCCCAGCAGATAAAGGGAATGCCACTGTAGTAATGGACAGAAAAGACTATGAAACTAAGTTGACAGACCTACTCCAAGACTCCACATACAAACCCATAAACACAGACCCAACCACATATCTGGAAAAATTAACCAAGAAGAAAATTATAACCAGCCACATAAGCAAAGAGATCCAACACACGATCATACCCAGAGAGAAATCTTCCAGATGCCCCAAACTATACGGCCTCCCAAAAATACACAAAGAAGGCATACCTCTCAGACCCATAGTCAGCTCCAGAGGAGCACCACTACAAAACCTGGCTAAACACCTAGCAAAAGAGCTACAGCCCCATGCTGAAACAGCAGCTTCTCATGTACAAAACGCATACCACTTCTTGGAAATGATCAAAGATCTACACGTGGAGCAAGAAGATCTGCTTGTAAGTTTTGACGTGGTTTCACTATTCACTCAAGTCCCGATAAAAGAGACCCTTGAAATCATCAAAAATAAATACCAACCAGCTAAACACCTCATGGAACTAACAGAACACTGCTTAACCAACACATATTTCATATACAAAGGACAAAGATACAAACAAATTGAAGGAGCCCCCATGGGATCACCACTGTCACCTGTCATTGCAAACCTGTTCATGGAAGAATTCGAATCCAGAGCCCTGGCTAATGCCATACTCAAACCCAAACTATGGTTAAGATATATAGATGACACATTTGTGATTTGGCCCCATGGACAAGAAAACCTAAACAATTTCCTAACACACCTAAACAGCGCACACCCCAAAATCAAGTTCACCATGGAAACAGAAACAAACAAACAACTACCATTCCTAGATGTACTAATCTACAAGAAAACAGATGGCACACTAGGACACACCATATACCAGAAGAAAACACACACCAACCGCTACCTCAATGCCCAACCCCACCACCACCCAGCACAGATAAACTCTGTGGCTAAAACACTAATTACTAGAACCAAACGCCTGGCAGACAAGACACACATTAAGACTGAACTATGCACCCTGACTAAAATATTGACAGCCAACGGCTTCCACAAAAGCAAAATCACCAACTTGATCCACAAAAACACACTGAGACATAATAGAGACCCAGAAGATGAACAGACCCATGGAACAGCTGTCCTGCCCTACATAAGAGGCACTACAGACAAAATTAGTAAGATTCTATACAGACACCACATCAAGACTGCCTTCAAAACAGACAGAAAAATAGCAGCCATCCTCAGGAACCCCAAAGACAAAATTGACCTGGAAAACCAAGGCATATATGAAGTCCCCTGTGCATCATGCCCAGCCACATACATTGGACAGACCAATAGAAGAATAAGCACCCGCCTAGATGAACACAAAAATGCAGTCAAAAAGCTGGAACACACTTCCTCACTTGTCCAACACATGGAAGCCACAGGTCATAACATCAACTTCAATGGCACCAAAACCCTAGCCACCATAGAAAATCCCAGCCACAGAATCATCAGAGAAGCCATAGAGATTGAAAAAAGACCAGAAAGCATGAACAGAAGAGATGATTCCACCAGGCTGTCAATCATTTGGAAGCCTGCACTCACAAACAAAAAAATCTCCACACCACAAGCCAGGCAAACTCCTGGGCACAAACAGATCCTCCCTGATACCTCCAGCTCAAACACACCCCAACCAGGCACCCAGATGAAACCCAGCTTCCTAACGAATGATAGCCGTCCATTTACCCGAAGCCAAGCTGCACTAAAGGCCTCCAATAAAGTAACACAATGTTGCCAGCCAATCAAGATACAAAAAGAGCCCCCTCCAAAAAAAAACAGACAGAAGATACTAGTAGCAGAACACAGCAAACTCCAAGACCAATAAACACAGACCAAGACTCTCAACCAATCAGGAGGAAGAAAAAACCATTCTGGCACTGCAATAGGCTGCCCCAAATTTAAATCTGAAACCACTGTAAAAGTCTGACTCACAGACAAACACCATACAGAAGCCTGATGATGGCAGATGAGATTCTGCTGAAACGTTGCTACAACTTTAAAAGCACCACGTGGGAAAATACCCGAACAAAGCTGAATGCCAGACATGTAAGTACCCGCGAAAACTTAAGAAAACAAATATCAAACCTCTACGGGGAGGGAATAAACAACCAGATCAAAACCTACGAGAAACTGGAAATTAAAAGAGCAGTAATACTATGTGACCTCCAATTCCTACGCAGCTGCAGAGACAACAATACTACACCAACCTGCTTCAAATTAACATTTCATCAAAGCACAGCAGCCACTAAACGTATCCTGAAAAGAACTGAAATGGCTCTACTAAGGAACCAGCTCCACAGTAAGAGATTCCAATTAGATCAGTTAAACAAAGATTTGCTAGCACTACACCTGGAATTGAGCAGCAAAATCCACCCTCTACTTTGGGACAAGATAAAACAACTTACAACTTGGAGAGCTGAATCTGCAAACATTTACAAACAGGAAAAGCTCTTGAAAAAATTAAAGAAATTAGAACATGACAAGAAAACCCCCAACAACTCACAACAACACCTGAAACAATTAGTGTACAATGTTTCCAACAGAGAACTCACCAAAACAGAAACAGAAGTCCTAACCAAAGGATTCAATTATGCTATAGCACCCCAAAAAATCCCCACAGAATCCATCATATGTGCAGTAGAATCCAGCCTAACTAAATTAAATACAGATGAAGCTGATAAAATAAGACACCAAGTTACCAACATTCTATGCACAAGCAAACCACCCAAAAGCAACTTACAGCAAAATGAAATTAAAGCGCTACAAACCCTGAAAAGAGACAGCAGCATAATCATCCTCCCAGCAGATAAAGGGAATGCCACTGTAGTAATGGACAGAAAAGACTATGAAACTAAGTTGACAGACCTACTCCAAGACTCCACATACAAACCCATAAACACAGACCCAACCACATATCTGGAAAAATTAACCAAGAAGAAAATTATAACCAGCCACATAAGCAAAGAGATCCAACACACGATCATACCCAGAGAGAAATCTTCCAGATGCCCCAAACTATACGGCCTCCCAAAAATACACAAAGAAGGCATACCTCTCAGACCCATAGTCAGCTCCAGAGGAGCACCACTACAAAACCTGGCTAAACACCTAGCAAAAGAGCTACAGCCCCATGCTGAAACAGCAGCTTCTCATGTACAAAACGCATACCACTTCTTGGAAATGATCAAAGATCTACACGTGGAGCAAGAAGATCTGCTTGTAAGTTTTGACGTGGTTTCACTATTCACTCAAGTCCCGATAAAAGAGACCCTTGAAATCATCAAAAATAAATACCAACCAGCTAAACACCTCATGGAACTAACAGAACACTGCTTAACCAACACATATTTCATATACAAAGGACAAAGATACAAACAAATTGAAGGAGCCCCCATGGGATCACCACTGTCACCTGTCATTGCAAACCTGTTCATGGAAGAATTCGAATCCAGAGCCCTGGCTAATGCCATACTCAAACCCAAACTATGGTTAAGATATATAGATGACACATTTGTGATTTGGCCCCATGGACAAGAAAACCTAAACAATTTCCTAAACAGCGCACACCCCAAAATCAAGTTCACCATGGAAACAGAAACAAACAAACAACTACCATTCCTAGATGTACTAATCTACAAGAAAACAGATGGCACACTAGGACACACCATATACCAGAAGAAAACACACACCAACCGCTACCTCAATGCCCAATCCCACCACCACCCAGCACAGATAAACTCTGTGGCTAAAACACTAATTACTAGAACCAAACGCCTGGCAGACAAGACACACATTAAGACTGAACTATGCACCCTGACTAAAATATTGACAGCCAACGGCTTCCACAAAAGCAAAATCACCAACTTGATCCACAAAAACACACTGAGACGTAATAGAGACCCAGAAGATGAACAGACCCATGGAACAGCTGTCCTGCCCTACATAAGAGGCACTACAGACAAAATTAGTAAGATTCTATACAGACACCACATCAAGACTGCCTTCAAAACAGACAGAAAAATAGCAGCCATCCTCAGGAACCCCAAAGACAAAATTGACCTGGAAAACCAAGGCATATATGAAGTCCCCTGTGCATCATGCCCAGCCACATACATTGGACAGACCAATAGAAGAATAAGCACCCGCCTAGATGAACACAAAAATGCAGTCAAAAAGCTGGAACACACTTCCTCACTTGTCCAACACATGGAAGCCACAGGTCATAACATCAACTTCAATGGCACCAAAACCCTAGCCACCATAGAAAATCCCAGCCACAGAATCATCAGAGAAGCCATAGAGATTGAAAAAAGACCAGAAAGCATGAACAGAAGAGATGATTCCACCAGGCTGTCAATCATTTGGAAGCCTGCACTCACAAACAAAAAAATCTCCACACCACAAGCCAGGCAAACACCTGGGCACAAACAGATCCTCCCTGATACCTCCAGCTCAAACACACCCCAACCAGGCACCCAGATGAAACCCAGCTTCCTAACGAATGATAGCCGTCCATTTACCCGAAGCCAAGCTGCACTAAAGGCCTCCAATAAAGTAACACAATGTTGCCAGCCAATCAAGATACAAAAAGAGCCCCCCCCCCAAAAAAAACAGACAGAAGATACTAGTAGCAGAACACAGCAAACTCCAAGACCAATAAACACAGACCAAGACTCTCAACCAATCAGGAGGAAGAAAAAACCATTCTGGCACTGCAATAGGCTGCCCCAAATTTAAATCTGAAACCACTGTAAAAGTCTGACTCACAGACAAACACCATACAGAAGCCTGATGATGGCAGATGAGATTCTGCTGAAACGTTGCTACAACTTTAAAAGCACCACGTGGGAAAATACCCGAACAAAGCTGAATGCCAGACATGTAAGTACCCGCGAAAACTTAAGAAAACAAATATCAAACCTCTACGGGGAGGGAATAAACAACCAGATCAAAACCTACGAGAAACTGGAAATTAAAAGAGCAGTAATACTATGTGACCTCCAATTCCTACGCAGCTGCAGAGACAACAATACTACACCAACCTGCTTCAAATTAACATTTCATCAAAGCACAGCAGCCACTAAACGTATCCTGAAAAGAACTGAAATGGCTCTACTAAGGAACCAGCTCCACAGTAAGAGATTCCAATTAGATCAGTTAAACAAAGATTTGCTAGCACTACACCTGGAATTGAGCAGCAAAATCCACCCTCTACTTTGGGACAAGATAAAACAACTTACAACTTGGAGAGCTGAATCTGCAAACATTTACAAACAGGAAAAGCTCTTGAAAAAATTAAAGAAATTAGAACATGACAAGAAAACCCCCAACAACTCACAACAACACCTGAAACAATTAGTGTACAATGTTTCCAACAGAGAACTCACCAAAACAGAAACAGAAGTCCTAACCAAAGGATTCAATTATGCTATAGCACCCCAAAAAATCCCCACAGAATCCATCATATGTGCAGTAGAATCCAGCCTAACTAAATTAAATACAGATGAAGCTGATAAAATAAGACACCAAGTTACCAACATTCTATGCACAAGCAAACCACCCAAAAGCAACTTACAGCAAAATGAAATTAAAGCGCTACAAACCCTGAAAAGAGACAGCAGCATAATCATCCTCCCAGCAGATAAAGGGAATGCCACTGTAGTAATGGACAGAAAAGACTATGAAACTAAGTTGACAGACCTACTCCAAGACTCCACATACAAACCCATAAACACAGACCCAACCACATATCTGGAAAAATTAACCAAGAAGAAAATTATAACCAGCCACATAAGCAAAGAGATCCAACACACGATCATACCCAGAGAGAAATCTTCCAGATGCCCCAAACTATACGGCCTCCCAAAAATACACAAAGAAGGCATACCTCTCAGACCCATAGTCAGCTCCAGAGGAGCACCACTACAAAACCTGGCTAAACACCTAGCAAAAGAGCTACAGCCCCATGCTGAAACAGCAGCTTCTCATGTACAAAACGCATACCACTTCTTGGAAATGATCAAAGATCTACACGTGGAGCAAGAAGATCTGCTTGTAAGTTTTGACGTGGTTTCACTATTCACTCAAGTCCCGATAAAAGAGACCCTTGAAATCATCAAAAATAAATACCAACCAGCTAAACACCTCATGGAACTAACAGAACACTGCTTAACCAACACATATTTCATATACAAAGGACAAAGATACAAACAAATTGAAGGAGCCCCCATGGGATCACCACTGTCACCTGTCATTGCAAACCTGTTCATGGAAGAATTCGAATCCAGAGCCCTGGCTAATGCCATACTCAAACCCAAACTATGGTTAAGATATATAGATGACACATTTGTGATTTGGCCCCATGGACAAGAAAACCTAAACAATTTCCTAAACAGCGCACACCCCAAAATCAAGTTCACCATGGAAACAGAAACAAACAAACAACTACCATTCCTAGATGTACTAATCTACAAGAAAACAGATGGCACACTAGGACACACCATATACCAGAAGAAAACACACACCAACCGCTACCTCAATGCCCAATCCCACCACCACCCAGCACAGATAAACTCTGTGGCTAAAACACTAATTACTAGAACCAAACGCCTGGCAGACAAGACACACATTAAGACTGAACTATGCACCCTGACTAAAATATTGACAGCCAACGGCTTCCACAAAAGCAAAATCACCAACTTGATCCACAAAAACACACTGAGACGTAATAGAGACCCAGAAGATGAACAGACCCATGGAACAGCTGTCCTGCCCTACATAAGAGGCACTACAGACAAAATTAGTAAGATTCTATACAGACACCACATCAAGACTGCCTTCAAAACAGACAGAAAAATAGCAGCCATCCTCAGGAACCCCAAAGACAAAATTGACCTGGAAAACCAAGGCATATATGAAGTCCCCTGTGCATCATGCCCAGCCACATACATTGGACAGACCAATAGAAGAATAAGCACCCGCCTAGATGAACACAAAAATGCAGTCAAAAAGCTGGAACACACTTCCTCACTTGTCCAACACATGGAAGCCACAGGTCATAACATCAACTTCAATGGCACCAAAACCCTAGCCACCATAGAAAATCCCAGCCACAGAATCATCAGAGAAGCCATAGAGATTGAAAAAAGACCAGAAAGCATGAACAGAAGAGATGATTCCACCAGGCTGTCAATCATTTGGAAGCCTGCACTCACAAACAAAAAAATCTCCACACCACAAGCCAGGCAAACACCTGGGCACAAACAGATCCTCCCTGATACCTCCAGCTCAAACACACCCCAACCAGGCACCCAGATGAAACCCAGCTTCCTAACGAATGATAGCCGTCCATTTACCCGAAGCCAAGCTGCACTAAAGGCCTCCAATAAAGTAACACAATGTTGCCAGCCAATCAAGATACAAAAAGAGCCCCCCCCCAAAAAAAAACAGACAGAAGATACTAGTAGCAGAACACAGCAAACTCCAAGACCAATAAACACAGACCAAGACTCTCAACCAATCAGGAGGAAGAAAAAACCATTCTGGCACTGCAATAGGCTGCCCCAAATTTAAATCTGAAACCACTGTAAAAGTCTGACTCACAGACAAACACCATACAGAAGCCTGATGATGGCAGATGAGATTCTGCTGAAACGTTGCTACAACTTTAAAAGCACCACGTGGGAAAATACCCGAACAAAGCTGAATGCCAGACATGTAAGTACCCGCGAAAACTTAAGAAAACAAATATCAAACCTCTACGGGGAGGGAATAAACAACCAGATCAAAACCTACGAGAAACTGGAAATTAAAAGAGCAGTAATACTATGTGACCTCCAATTCCTACGCAGCTGCAGAGACAACAATACTACACCAACCTGCTTCAAATTAACATTTCATCAAAGCACAGCAGCCACTAAACGTATCCTGAAAAGAACTGAAATGGCTCTACTAAGGAACCAGCTCCACAGTAAGAGATTCCAATTAGATCAGTTAAACAAAGATTTGCTAGCACTACACCTGGAATTGAGCAGCAAAATCCACCCTCTACTTTGGGACAAGATAAAACAACTTACAACTTGGAGAGCTGAATCTGCAAACATTTACCAACAGGAAAAGCTCTTGAAAAAATTAAAGAAATTAGAACATGACAAGAAAACCCCCAACAACTCACAACAACACCTGAAACAATTAGTGTACAATGTTTCCAACAGAGAACTCACCAAAACAGAAACAGAAGTCCTAACCAAAGGATTCAATTATGCTATAGCACCCCAAAAAATCCCCACAGAATCCATCATATGTGCAGTAGAATCCAGCCTAACTAAATTAAATACAGATGAAGCTGATAAAATAAGACACCAAGTTACCAACATTCTATGCACAAGCAAACCACCCAAAAGCAACTTACAGCAAAATGAAATTAAAGCGCTACAAACCCTGAAAAGAGACAGCAGCATAATCATCCTCCCAGCAGATAAAGGGAATGCCACTGTAGTAATGGACAGAAAAGACTATGAAACTAAGTTGACAGACCTACTCCAAGACTCCACATACAAACCCATAAACACAGACCCAACCACATATCTGGAAAAATTAACCAAGAAGAAAATTATAACCAGCCACATAAGCAAAGAGATCCAACACACGATCATACCCAGAGAGAAATCTTCCAGATGCCCCAAACTATACGGCCTCCCAAAAATACACAAAGAAGGCATACCTCTCAGACCCATAGTCAGCTCCAGAGGAGCACCACTACAAAACCTGGCTAAACACCTAGCAAAAGAGCTACAGCCCCATGCTGAAACAGCAGCTTCTCATGTACAAAACGCATACCACTTCTTGGAAATGATCAAAGATCTACACGTGGAGCAAGAAGATCTGCTTGTAAGTTTTGACGTGGTTTCACTATTCACTCAAGTCCCGATAAAAGAGACCCTTGAAATCATCAAAAATAAATACCAACCAGCTAAACACCTCATGGAACTAACAGAACACTGCTTAACCAACACATATTTCATATACAAAGGACAAAGATACAAACAAATTGAAGGAGCCCCCATGGGATCACCACTGTCACCTGTCATTGCAAACCTGTTCATGGAAGAATTCGAATCCAGAGCCCTGGCTAATGCCATACTCAAACCCAAACTATGGTTAAGATATATAGATGACACATTTGTGATTTGGCCCCATGGACAAGAAAACCTAAACAATTTCCTAAACAGCGCACACCCCAAAATCAAGTTCACCATGGAAACAGAAACAAACAAACAACTACCATTCCTAGATGTACTAATCTACAAGAAAACAGATGGCACACTAGGACACACCATATACCAGAAGAAAACACACACCAACCGCTACCTCAATGCCCAATCCCACCACCACCCAGCACAGATAAACTCTGTGGCTAAAACACTAATTACTAGAACCAAACGCCTGGCAGACAAGACACACATTAAGACTGAACTATGCACCCTGACTAAAATATTGACAGCCAACGGCTTCCACAAAAGCAAAATCACCAACTTGATCCACAAAAACACACTGAGACGTAATAGAGACCCAGAAGATGAACAGACCCATGGAACAGCTGTCCTGCCCTACATAAGAGGCACTACAGACAAAATTAGTAAGATTCTATACAGACACCACATCAAGACTGCCTTCAAAACAGACAGAAAAATAGCAGCCATCCTCAGGAACCCCAAAGACAAAATTGACCTGGAAAACCAAGGCATATATGAAGTCCCCTGTGCATCATGCCCAGCCACATACATTGGACAGACCAATAGAAGAATAAGCACCCGCCTAGATGAACACAAAAATGCAGTCAAAAAGCTGGAACACACTTCCTCACTTGTCCAACACATGGAAGCCACAGGTCATAACATCAACTTCAATGGCACCAAAACCCTAGCCACCATAGAAAATCCCAGCCACAGAATCATCAGAGAAGCCATAGAGATTGAAAAAAGACCAGAAAGCATGAACAGAAGAGATGATTCCACCAGGCTGTCAATCATTTGGAAGCCTGCACTCACAAACAAAAAAATCTCCACACCACAAGCCAGGCAAACACCTGGGCACAAACAGATCCTCCCTGATACCTCCAGCTCAAACACACCCCAACCAGGCACCCAGATGAAACCCAGCTTCCTAACGAATGATAGCCGTCCATTTACCCGAAGCCAAGCTGCACTAAAGGCCTCCAATAAAGTAACACAATGTTGCCAGCCAATCAAGATACAAAAAGAGCCCCCCCCCAAAAAAAACAGACAGAAGATACTAGTAGCAGAACACAGCAAACTCCAAGACCAATAAACACAGACCAAGACTCTCAACCAATCAGGAGGAAGAAAAAACCATTCTGGCACTGCAATAGGCTGCCCCAAATTTAAATCTGAAACCACTGTAAAAGTCTGACTCACAGACAAACACCATACAGAAGCCTGATGATGGCAGATGAGATTCTGCTGAAACGTTGCTACAACTTTAAAAGCACCACGTGGGAAAATACCCGAACAAAGCTGAATGCCAGACATGTAAGTACCCGCGAAAACTTAAGAAAACAAATATCAAACCTCTACGGGGAGGGAATAAACAACCAGATCAAAACCTACGAGAAACTGGAAATTAAAAGAGCAGTAATACTATGTGACCTCCAATTCCTACGCAGCTGCAGAGACAACAATACTACACCAACCTGCTTCAAATTAACATTTCATCAAAGCACAGCAGCCACTAAACGTATCCTGAAAAGAACTGAAATGGCTCTACTAAGGAACCAGCTCCACAGTAAGAGATTCCAATTAGATCAGTTAAACAAAGATTTGCTAGCACTACACCTGGAATTGAGCAGCAAAATCCACCCTCTACTTTGGGACAAGATAAAACAACTTACAACTTGGAGAGCTGAATCTGCAAACATTTACAAACAGGAAAAGCTCTTGAAAAAATTAAAGAAATTAGAACATGACAAGAAAACCCCCAACAACTCACAACAACACCTGAAACAATTAGTGTACAATGTTTCCAACAGAGAACTCACCAAAACAGAAACAGAAGTCCTAACCAAAGGATTCAATTATGCTATAGCACCCCAAAAAATCCCCACAGAATCCATCATATGTGCAGTAGAATCCAGCCTAACTAAATTAAATACAGATGAAGCTGATAAAATAAGACACCAAGTTACCAACATTCTATGCACAAGCAAACCACCCAAAAGCAACTTACAGCAAAATGAAATTAAAGCGCTACAAACCCTGAAAAGAGACAGCAGCATAATCATCCTCCCAGCAGATAAAGGGAATGCCACTGTAGTAATGGACAGAAAAGACTATGAAACTAAGTTGACAGACCTACTCCAAGACTCCACATACAAACCCATAAACACAGACCCAACCACATATCTGGAAAAATTAACCAAGAAGAAAATTATAACCAGCCACATAAGCAAAGAGATCCAACACACGATCATACCCAGAGAGAAATCTTCCAGATGCCCCAAACTATACGGCCTCCCAAAAATACACAAAGAAGGCATACCTCTCAGACCCATAGTCAGCTCCAGAGGAGCACCACTACAAAACCTGGCTAAACACCTAGCAAAAGAGCTACAGCCCCATGCTGAAACAGCAGCTTCTCATGTACAAAACGCATACCACTTCTTGGAAATGATCAAAGATCTACACGTGGAGCAAGAAGATCTGCTTGTAAGTTTTGACGTGGTTTCACTATTCACTCAAGTCCCGATAAAAGAGACCCTTGAAATCATCAAAAATAAATACCAACCAGCTAAACACCTCATGGAACTAACAGAACACTGCTTAACCAACACATATTTCATATACAAAGGACAAAGATACAAACAAATTGAAGGAGCCCCCATGGGATCACCACTGTCACCTGTCATTGCAAACCTGTTCATGGAAGAATTCGAATCCAGAGCCCTGGCTAATGCTATACTCAAACCCAAACTATGGTTAAGATATATAGATGACACATTTGTGATTTGGCCCCATGGACAAGAAAACCTAAACAATTTCCTAACACACCTAAACAGCGCACACCCCAAAATCAAGTTCACCATGGAAACAGAAACAAACAAACAACTACCATTCCTAGATGTACTAATCTACAAGAAAACAGATGGCACACTAGGACACACCATATACCAGAAGAAAACACACACCAACCGCTACCTCAATGCCCAACCCCACCACCACCCAGCACAGATAAACTCTGTGGCTAAAACACTAATTACTAGAACCAAACGCCTGGCAGACAAGACACACATTAAGACTGAACTATGCACCCTGACTAAAATATTGACAGCCAACGGCTTCCACAAAAGCAAAATCACCAACTTGATCCACAAAAACACACTGAGACATAATAGAGACCCAGAAGATGAACAGACCCATGGAACAGCTGTCCTGCCCTACATAAGAGGCACTACAGACAAAATTAGTAAGATTCTATACAGACACCACATCAAGACTGCCTTCAAAACAGACAGAAAAATAGCAGCCATCCTCAGGAACCCCAAAGACAAAATTGACCTGGAAAACCAAGGCATATATGAAGTCCCCTGTGCATCATGCCCAGCCACATACATTGGACAGACCAATAGAAGAATAAGCACCCGCCTAGATGAACACAAAAATGCAGTCAAAAAGCTGGAACACACTTCCTCACTTGTCCAACACATGGAAGCCACAGGTCATAACATCAACTTCAATGGCACCAAAACCCTAGCCACCATAGAAAATCCCAGCCACAGAATCATCAGAGAAGCCATAGAGATTGAAAAAAGACCAGAAAGCATGAACAGAAGAGATGATTCCACCAGGCTGTCAATCATTTGGAAGCCTGCACTCACAAACAAAAAAATCTCCACACCACAAGCCAGGCAAACACCTGGGCACAAACAGATCCTCCCTGATACCTCCAGCTCAAACACACCCCAACCAGGCACCCAGATGAAACCCAGCTTCCTAACGAATGATAGCCGTCCATTTACCCGAAGCCAAGCTGCACTAAAGGCCTCCAATAAAGTAACACAATGTTGCCAGCCAATCAAGATACAAAAAGAGCCCCCCCCCAAAAAAACAGACAGAAGATACTAGTAGCAGAACACAGCAAACTCCAAGACCAATAAACACAGACCAAGACTCTCAACCAATCAGGAGGAAGAAGAAAGAAAAAAAAACATTCTGGCACTGCAATAGGCTGCCCCAAATTTAAATCTGAAACCACTGTAAAAGTCTGACTCACAGACAAACACCATACAGAAGCCTGATGATGGCAGATGAGATTCTGCTGAAACGTTGCTACAACTTTAAAAGCACAACGTGGGAAAATACCCGAACAAAGCTGAATGCCAGACATGTAAGTACCCGCGAAAACTTAAGAAAACAAATATCAAACCTCTACGGGGAGGGAATAAACAACCAGATCAAAACCTACGAGAAACTGGAAATTAAAAGAGCAGTAATACTATGTGACCTCCAATTCCTACGCAGCTGCAGAGACAACAATACTACACCAACCTGCTTCAAATTAACATTTCATCAAAGCACAGCAGCCACTAAACGTATCCTGAAAAGAACTGAAATGGCTCTACTAAGGAACCAGCTCCACAGTAAGAGATTCCAATTAGATCAGTTAAACAAAGATTTGCTAGCACTACACCTGGAATTGAGCAGCAAAATCCACCCTCTACTTTGGGACAAGATAAAACAACTTACAACTTGGAGAGCTGAATCTGCAAACATTTACAAACAGGAAAAGCTCTTGAAAAAATTAAAGAAATTAGAACATGACAAGAAAACCCCCAACAACTCACAACAACACCTGAAACAATTAGTGTACAATGTTTCCAACAGAGAACTCACCAAAACAGAAACAGAAGTCCTAACCAAAGGATTCAATTATGCTATAGCACCCCAAAAAATCCCCACAGAATCCATCATATGTGCAGTAGAATCCAGCCTAACTAAATTAAATACAGATGAAGCTGATAAAATAAGACACCAAGTTACCAACATTCTATGCACAAGCAAACCACCCAAAAGCAACTTACAGCAAAATGAAATTAAAGCGCTACAAACCCTGAAAAGAGACAGCAGCATAATCATCCTCCCAGCAGATAAAGGGAATGCCACTGTAGTAATGGACAGAAAAGACTATGAAACTAAGTTGACAGACCTACTCCAAGACTCCACATACAAACCCATAAACACAGACCCAACCACATATCTGGAAAAATTAACCAAGAAGAAAATTATAACCAGCCACATAAGCAAAGAGATCCAACACACGATCATACCCAGAGAGAAATCTTCCAGATGCCCCAAACTATACGGCCTCCCAAAAATACACAAAGAAGGCATACCTCTCAGACCCATAGTCAGCTCCAGAGGAGCACCACTACAAAACCTGGCTAAACACCTAGCAAAAGAGCTACAGCCCCATGCTGAAACAGCAGCTTCTCATGTACAAAACGCATACCACTTCTTGGAAATGATCAAAGATCTACACGTGGAGCAAGAAGATCTGCTTGTAAGTTTTGACGTGGTTTCACTATTCACTCAAGTCCCGATAAAAGAGACCCTTGAAATCATCAAAAATAAATACCAACCAGCTAAACACCTCATGGAACTAACAGAACACTGCTTAACCAACACATATTTCATATACAAAGGACAAAGATACAAACAAATTGAAGGAGCCCCCATGGGATCACCACTGTCACCTGTCATTGCAAACCTGTTCATGGAAGAATTCGAATCCAGAGCCCTGGCTAATGCCATACTCAAACCCAAACTATGGTTAAGATATATAGATGACACATTTGTGATTTGGCCCCATGGACAAGAAAACCTAAACAATTTCCTAAACAGCGCACACCCCAAAATCAAGTTCACCATGGAAACAGAAACAAACAAACAACTACCATTCCTAGATGTACTAATCTACAAGAAAACAGATGGCACACTAGGACACACCATATACCAGAAGAAAACACACACCAACCGCTACCTCAATGCCCAATCCCACCACCACCCAGCACAGATAAACTCTGTGGCTAAAACACTAATTACTAGAACCAAACGCCTGGCAGACAAGACACACATTAAGACTGAACTATGCACCCTGACTAAAATATTGACAGCCAACGGCTTCCACAAAAGCAAAATCACCAACTTGATCCACAAAAACACACTGAGACATAATAGAGACCCAGAAGATGAACAGACCCATGGAACAGCTGTCCTGCCCTACATAAGAGGCACTACAGACAAAATTAGTAAGATTCTATACAGACACCACATCAAGACTGCCTTCAAAACAGACAGAAAAATAGCAGCCATCCTCAGGAACCCCAAAGACAAAATTGACCTGGAAAACCAAGGCATATATGAAGTCCCCTGTGCATCATGCCCAGCCACATACATTGGACAGACCAATAGAAGAATAAGCACCCGCCTAGATGAACACAAAAATGCAGTCAAAAAGCTGGAACACACTTCCTCACTTGTCCAACACATGGAAGCCACAGGTCATAACATCAACTTCAATGGCACCAAAACCCTAGCCACCATAGAAAATCCCAGCCACAGAATCATCAGAGAAGCCATAGAGATTGAAAAAAGACCAGAAAGCATGAACAGAAGAGATGATTCCACCAGGCTGTCAATCATTTGGAAGCCTGCACTCACAAACAAAAAAATCTCCACACCACAAGCCAGGCAAACACCTGGGCACAAACAGATCCTCCCTGATACCTCCAGCTCAAACACACCCCAACCAGGCACCCAGATGAAACCCAGCTTCCTAACGAATGATAGCCGTCCATTTACCCGAAGCCAAGCTGCACTAAAGGCCTCCAATAAAGTAACACAATGTTGCCAGCCAATCAAGATACAAAAAGAGCCCCCCCCCAAAAAAACAGACAGAAGATACTAGTAGCAGAACACAGCAAACTCCAAGACCAATAAAAACAGACCAAGACTCTCAACCAATCAGGAGGAAGAAAAAACCATTCTGGCACTGCAATAGGCTGCCCCAAATTTAAATCTGAAACCACTGTAAAAGTCTGACTCACAGACAAACACCATACAGAAGCCTGATGATGGCAGATGAGATTCTGCTGAAACGTTGCTACAACTTTAAAAGCACCACGTGGGAAAATACCCGAACAAAGCTGAATGCCAGACATGTAAGTACCCGCGAAAACTTAAGAAAACAAATATCAAACCTCTACGGGGAGGGAATAAACAACCAGATCAAAACCTACGAGAAACTGGAAATTAAAAGAGCAGTAATACTATGTGACCTCCAATTCCTACGCAGCTGCAGAGACAACAATACTACACCAACCTGCTTCAAATTAACATTTCATCAAAGCACAGCAGCCACTAAACGTATCCTGAAAAGAACTGAAATGGCTCTACTAAGGAACCAGCTCCACAGTAAGAGATTCCAATTAGATCAGTTAAACAAAGATTTGCTAGCACTACACCTGGAATTGAGCAGCAAAATCCACCCTCTACTTTGGGACAAGATAAAACAACTTACAACTTGGAGAGCTGAATCTGCAAACATTTACAAACAGGAAAAGCTCTTGAAAAAATTAAAGAAATTAGAACATGACAAGAAAACCCCCAACAACTCACAACAACACCTGAAACAATTAGTGTACAATGTTTCCAACAGAGAACTCACCAAAACAGAAACAGAAGTCCTAACCAAAGGATTCAATTATGCTATAGCACCCCAAAAAATCCCCACAGAATCCATCATATGTGCAGTAGAATCCAGCCTAACTAAATTAAATACAGATGAAGCTGATAAAATAAGACACCAAGTTACCAACATTCTATGCACAAGCAAACCACCCAAAAGCAACTTACAGCAAAATGAAATTAAAGCGCTACAAACCCTGAAAAGAGACAGCAGCATAATCATCCTCCCAGCAGATAAAGGGAATGCCACTGTAGTAATGGACAGAAAAGACTATGAAACTAAGTTGACAGACCTACTCCAAGACTCCACATACAAACCCATAAACACAGACCCAACCACATATCTGGAAAAATTAACCAAGAAGAAAATTATAACCAGCCACATAAGCAAAGAGATCCAACACACGATCATACCCAGAGAGAAATCTTCCAGATGCCCCAAACTATACGGCCTCCCAAAAATACACAAAGAAGGCATACCTCTCAGACCCATAGTCAGCTCCAGAGGAGCACCACTACAAAACCTGGCTAAACACCTAGCAAAAGAGCTACAGCCCCATGCTGAAACAGCAGCTTCTCATGTACAAAACGCATACCACTTCTTGGAAATGATCAAAGATCTACACGTGGAGCAAGAAGATCTGCTTGTAAGTTTTGACGTGGTTTCACTATTCACTCAAGTCCCGATAAAAGAGACCCTTGAAATCATCAAAAATAAATACCAACCAGCTAAACACCTCATGGAACTAACAGAACACTGCTTAACCAACACATATTTCATATACAAAGGACAAAGATACAAACAAATTGAAGGAGCCCCCATGGGATCACCACTGTCACCTGTCATTGCAAACCTGTTCATGGAAGAATTCGAATCCAGAGCCCTGGCTAATGCCATACTCAAACCCAAACTATGGTTAAGATATATAGATGACACATTTGTGATTTGGCCCCATGGAGAAGAAAACCTAAACAATTTCCTAAACAGCGCACACCCCAAAATCAAGTTCACCATGGAAACAGAAACAAACAAACAACTACCATTCCTAGATGTACTAATCTACAAGAAAACAGATGGCACACTAGGACACACCATATACCAGAAGAAAACACACACCAACCGCTACCTCAATGCCCAATCCCACCACCACCCAGCACAGATAAACTCTGTGGCTAAAACACTAATTACTAGAACCAAACGCCTGGCAGACAAGACACACATTAAGACTGAACTATGCACCCTGACTAAAATATTGACAGCCAACGGCTTCCACAAAAGCAAAATCACCAACTTGATCCACAAAAACACACTGAGACATAATAGAGACCCAGAAGATGAACAGACCCATGGAACAGCTGTCCTGCCCTACATAAGAGGCACTACAGACAAAATTAGTAAGATTCTATACAGACACCACATCAAGACTGCCTTCAAAACAGACAGAAAAATAGCAGCCATCCTCAGGAACCCCAAAGACAAAATTGACCTGGAAAACCAAGGCATATATGAAGTCCCCTGTGCATCATGCCCAGCCACATACATTGGACAGACCAATAGAAGAATAAGCACCCGCCTAGATGAACACAAAAATGCAGTCAAAAAGCTGGAACACACTTCCTCACTTGTCCAACACATGGAAGCCACAGGTCATAACATCAACTTCAATGGCACCAAAACCCTAGCCACCATAGAAAATCCCAGCCACAGAATCATCAGAGAAGCCATAGAGATTGAAAAAAGACCAGAAAGCATGAACAGAAGAGATGATTCCACCAGGCTGTCAATCATTTGGAAGCCTGCACTCACAAACAAAAAAATCTCCACACCACAAGCCAGGCAAACACCTGGGCACAAACAGATCCTCCCTGATACCTCCAGCTCAAACACACCCCAACCAGGCACCCAGATGAAACCCAGCTTCCTAACGAATGATAGCCGTCCATTTACCCGAAGCCAAGCTGCACTAAAGGCCTCCAATAAAGTAACACAATGTTGCCAGCCAATCAAGATACAAAAAGAGCCCCCCCCCAAAAAAAAAACAGACAGAAGATACTAGTAGCAGAACACAGCAAACTCCAAGACCAATAAAAACAGACCAAGACTCTCAACCAATCAGGAGGAAGAAAAAACCATTCTGGCACTGCAATAGGCTGCCCCAAATTTAAATCTGAAACCACTGTAAAAGTCTGACTCACAGACAAACACCATACAGAAGCCTGATGATGGCAGATGAGATTCTGCTGAAACGTTGCTACAACTTTAAAAGCACCACGTGGGAAAATACCCGAACAAAGCTGAATGCCAGACATGTAAGTACCCGCGAAAACTTAAGAAAACATATATATATATATATATATATATATATATATATATATATATATATGTATGTATGTATGTATGTATGTATGTATGTATGTATGTATGTATGTATATATGTTTTCTGAGGTTCTCGCGGGTATTTGTATGTGGATCTTTGGTTATTCGGGTTTTCTCCCGCGTAAGATTGGAAGTATCTAGGCAACGTTTCGATGAAGTCTCATTCATCATCTTCAGGCTTGGTCTTCAGCTCTGTGCTTCTCAGAGTGATGTGAGCTTGCAGCTGCTTCTTCCTTTTAACTGCTAGTGGGGGTGTGACATGATTGGGTGGGGGCTTGGCTGTGTTCTGATTGGGTGGGGGTGTGTTCTCATTGGTAGGGGGTTTGGCTGTGTTCTGATTGGTTGGGGGGTTGGCTGTGTTCTGATTGGCTGGAGGCGTGTTCTGTTCAGGTGGGGGCTTGATTGTGCTCAGGTTAGTCTTAGTTGCTGGAGGGTTTGAGCTGGTGAGCTGTGATCTTGCTGTTTGGCTTCGAGTTCGTAGTCGTGCTGCATCTTCATGGTGGAGGTCAGTTCGCTTCATGTATGGCTCAGAGGGGTTTGAGGTGGGTAGTGATGCAGCTGCAGTGCGGCTTCTGGTCCGTGGTCATGTTTCATCTTCTGTGTGGGTATGAGTCTGCTTTCTATGTGGAAGTGTGGTGGTGGCATCTTGTGTGGCTCTCAGGGGTGTGGGTCTGGTGTCATTCTTCATGTTAGGTACGCGTCTGTACAGGAGGGCGGGTTTCCAAATGGCTGGTAGGCGGGAGGCATCATCTTGTTTATTCATGCTGTGTGGGCGTTTTTCTATCTCTATGGCTTCTCTGATGATTCTGCTGCTGAAGTGTTCAGTTTTGGCGATAGTTCTGGTATTTTTAAAATCAATCTCATGTCCTGTGGCTTTGAGGTGTTGGACCAGGGAAGAGGTCGGTTCTTCCTTTTTGATTGAGTTCTTATGTTCTTCAATGCGTGCACTTATTCTTCTGTTAGTCAATGCACGCATTGAAGAACATAAGAACTCAATCAAAAAGGAAGAACTGACCTCTTCCCTGGTCCAACACCTCAAAGCCACAGGACATGAGATTGATTTTAAAAATACCAGAACTATCGCCAAAACTGAACACTTTAGCAGCAGAATAATCAGAGAAGCCATAGAGATAGAAAAACGCCCACACAGCATGAATAAACAAGATGATGCCTCCCGCCTACCAGCCATTTGGAAACCCGCCCTCATGAACAGACGCGTACCTAACATGAAGAATGACACCAGACCCACACCCCTGAGAGCCACACAAGATGCCACCACCACACTTCCACGTATAAAGCAGACTCATACCCACACAGAAGATGAAACACGACCACGGACCAGAAGCCGCACTGCAGCTGCATCACTACCCATCTCAAACCCCTCTGAGCCATACATGAAGCGAACTGACCTCCACCATGAAGATGCAGCATGACTACGAACTCGAAGCCAAACAGCAAGATCACAGCTCAACAGCTCAAACCCTCCAGCAACTAAGACTAACCTGAGCACAATCAAGCCCCCACCTGAACAGAACACGTCTCCAGCCAATCAGAACACAGCCAACCCCCCAACCAATCAGAACACAGCCAAACCCCCACCCAATCAAGTCACACCCCCACTAGCAGTTAAAAGGAAGAAGCAGCTGCAAGCTCACATCACTCTGAGAAGCACAGAGCTGAAGACCAAGCCTGAAGATGATGAATGAGACTTCATCGAAACGTTGCCTAGATACTTCCAATCTTACGCGGGAGAAAATCCGAATAACCAAAGATCCATATATATATATATATGGCATTCAGCTTTGTTCGGGTATTTTCCCACGTCATAGTAGTGGTGCTTTTAAAGTTGTAGCAACGTTTCAGCAGAATCTCATCTGCCATCATCAGGCTTCTGTATAGTGTTCGTCTGTGAGTGTTACAACTTTAAAAGCACCACTACTATGACGTAATACAACTTTAAAAGCATCACTACTATGACGTGGGAAAATACCCGAACAAAGCTGAATGCCATACATGTAAGTACCTGTGAAAACTTAAGAAAACAAACACACACACACACACACACACACACACACACACACACATTATATATAAAGGCAGCAATACCATAGAACAGGAAGGTACAAAGGAAAATAGATAGATAGATAGATATATAGATATGGATCTTTGGTTATTTGGGTTTTCTCCCACGTAAAGTTGGAAGTATCTAGGCGACATTTCGATGAAGTCATCGAAACGTCGCCTAGATACTTCCAACTTTACGTGGGAGAAAATCCAAATAACCAAAGATCCACATACAAATATCCGCGAAAACCGCAGAAAACAAATATATTTGTTTTCTTAAGTTTTTGCAGGTACTTTACATGCATGGTATTCAGCTTTGTTCGGGAATTTTCCACATCATTGTAGCTGTGCTTTTAAAGTTGTAGCAATATTTCTGCAGAATCTCATCTGCCATCATTAGGCATTGTGTTCATCTATATATATATAAGGCCAGCCAATGATGTTTTGCTGTGTAAAGCAGACTATAAAAATGAATTATTACAGCATGTAATTTTGTGTTTGAGGCATGAAATCATCTCTAAGTCTTTCATATATTGTATGTGCACAATAATATTACGATTAGTTCATAGTAATATTTAGAATTATATAAGAGTTTATTAAGAGTAATTTTGTCCTTTCTTAATATCTGGTGTCACTTATCTACCTAATTTTACATATAGTATATCCGGTCCTCATTATTGTCTGTTCATTACAGTGGTGGATTATCTGTATTCTCAAAGTTCAAGAAGTATAAATTATACCTGAGGGGATATTGAACATATGAAAACTAGGGTCCCCTAGTTTGAACATATGAACATATGAAAACTAGGGTCCAGGTCAGGAGGTACAATCTTTATGTATATTTCTTCCATAATGGAGACATAAACCTAATTTTTAAGCAGATACGATGAATACAGCCTTCCATCATTTATCTAACAGAACTATGAAAAAACAATTTCCATCTTGACCGCCATAGAGTTTATGAAAAAAGTTGAAATTTATTAAAAAAAAAACAAATTTTGCACATAGTGTTTTGAATATATTGGTTCTTTCTGTTGCTTCTACTGAAGTATTAAAATAAGGCATCTACAACATAAAGTATTTAATATAACATGGATGTTGCACTTCTCCATGTAAGAGTAAAACCTTATAAGAAGCAACAACCTTCTGTGTCTGTCCTTTTGATTATAACTTGGGAAGCTAATAACAATTAGCATGTCTACTAATCAGTGTATAAGTTTGTAATGTCATCTGCCACTCATGTATAGTAAGTCCAGATATAATAAACTAAGTATTTTCCTCACATTTCCTGTGGAATAACTGAAATTATTTTCTGCCATTACTTTAAATACAATTAACTACTATTCAAGTGCATATCCTGCAGTTTTAGTTGCTTTCAGTGATATAATTCCTGTATAATTTTAGTCTGAACATATTGTCCTAAATGCACTACAATAATTATACTATGTTGTTAGTTGGACCCATTTATCAGCAGCTTAATATAACACTTAACATTCTTCCCCCCCAAAACGTATCATTTATTAATTAGCAAATATCCTGAGGCAATTAATCACATTTTAAATTGGCTACTGCACTCCATGAAAAAATGAAACTGATGCAAATTAAAAAAAAAAAAAACCCTTTTGTACAGGTAAAAACTATCATGCAAGTCATTTTAGGAAGATAAAACAAAACTAGACCAGAAACGAAACTAGACTAGAATTCAACCCAAAAGAAAGCAAAAATGTAAGATTGTATTCCTTTTTTTAAAAAAAAAATGATATTGACTCTTATATTTACTTATTAAAGGTGGGAGGGGGGGCTTTAGAAAAAACAGGAGCATAAATATATATATTATTTTTCAAACATTTGATTCTAGATGTATCCTTGTCTAGAATTGTGCAAAAGCATTCATTTGATCTGGAGGAAAAGTGAACCTGCTTTAAGGTTCATTAAGTTAGAGATTAGTGGATGGTTTTAATTTCCTTGTACCTCAAAGGACTTTGGTGGGGATCAAATTCATAGCATTGCACATCTGTAACACCTATGAGAGTGTGATACATTTTAATGTAGAACTGAACATGTAAACTAAAATGAACAGTCCCTCTTCTCTTCAAATCATTCTGGTAAATCAGCAATGGCTCCATGATTTGACAACAATTAATGATATGTGTTGCACTGTTCCTTGTGTCATGCAAGCTTTAATGTCCAACCATGCTGGCTGAGGATTTCCAGAAATTGAAGTCCATAAGTCTTAAAGATGCCCAGGTTGGACACCACTGATTTAAGGTATACACACTGCTGTGCTTTTCTGTGCACCAGCTGCACTGAACTCATGGGAGCTACCAGGTCAGTTTGGAGAGATAAAGTTGTACAGAGATGTTTGGATGTTTAATAACACGTAGCCTCATAGGATTTTGAAGGCATTGTTATGTCTTCATCTTTTGAAATCATTTTTAGTCAAATGCGCTGGGATATTGTTAATATTGAGGCATCTGTATCAATGAAATTCTTATCCAGTGTTAATCAACATGTAACCAGAACAGTGGTGTACTATTTCTGTCTAACCCACCATTACTCATCCTATAACAACAAAAGTGTTGTGGACTAAGCCAACGTAGCAGTAACAACCCTAAATAGCTTTACTTTGCAGCAGGCTCGTAATCCTGCACTTCTCATTGGCCCGCGAATAGCGAGTTGTGATTGGTCATTTCTGACCAGTCTGATTGGCTGTTAATGGGCCTCTCTGATTGGATGCTTGTGAGAGCAGTAAACTCAAATCATTGGTTGTTTTGACAGCAGCCAGCTCTATAAAACAGCTGCTGCTGCCCAAGTATTTGCTCTGTTCTTATCTCACAATAAAGAGTTGAAGTCACCGTTCGATGTCTCATCTCCATTCCTTGCGCCCATGCTCAGGACTTAACACTGGTGACGAAGGTGAAATGTGGAGATGATAGAGCTGACTAAGTACTCATCGAACAAGACAGAGCATGTGGCTGAAGAGCGCATGCAACAAACAGCAAAATGACCAGCGGCGCCATACCACTCGCTCCATTTGACCCAGCAACCGAAGACTGGGACTTGTATATAGATCGTTTCCAGATGTTCCTAGAGACCAATTTAAAAGATGCTACACCTGGCAAGAAACGAGCAGTGTTCCTGACTCACTGCGGCCCCGCCATTTTCAAAATGGCTAAAGCACTTGCCAAACCGGCAGAAGTGAAGACCATGGATTGGGATAACCTCGCGCCGATCCTCCGGGTCTATTATGCACCCGCAGTACTACACTGATACAAAGACATGAGTTTTACCAGAGGGACCAACAGAAGAACGAGAGCGTTGGGGATTTTGTAGCCGACCTCCAGAACCTAGGAGGCCTTTGTTGTTTTGCAAACCTTGAGGAAGCCCTGAGAGACCGCATAGTTCTGGGATTAGATGCACCCACAGTGCAGAGTAAACTCATGGTGAAAGGAGACATCAGCCTTGCAGATGTCATCGCCAACACTACTGCCGCAGAAGCAACCAGGAAGTCAGCCACTCGAATGCGCCAAGCGAATGCACCACTTTGCCAACTTGCTAACGATAGCCCGCTCGCCGCTGAGAAACACACTATTACCGCCCACCACGAAGAGCTCGAGTCATCCTCAGACAGTGAGGAAGAGGAGGTCAACCGGCTCTGCTTGGACCGAGAGCAAAGGAACCAGAGACTTCCGCGCCAATGTGCTGGTTGTGGGGCAAACCACCCGCGATCGGACTGCAAATTCCTCAACACACTCTGCCATACCTGCAGGAAAAGAGGCCACATTGCAAAGGTCTGCAGAAGCAAGCGAGAGTCCAGTCCCAGCCGAAGGGAGAACAACCTCCGCCGGGAGACAGGCAAACCACCTGAGAATCGAGACCGCCTGAACCACCAATGGAACAACCACTACTATTACAGAAATCGAGCACCTGCCTCTTCAACGAGATGAGAAGAGCCACACCAAACCATTATTATCGGCCACACTTCATCGCTAGATGCAAGAAAGATCCGTGTAAGGGTTACTATTGAGAATCGACCGTGCGTAATGGAAGTCGATTCGGGGTCATCCCTATCGATGGTATCCTGGAAAACCCTCAAATAGTTGACCCCTGCCATCTGCCGCCAGGACCTCAGCACTCAATGAATCATCCTAAAAGACTACCAGGGAAACAGAATTCCAGTTGTCGGTTCCAGCCATGTCCAAGTTTCATTCAAGGACCGCACTGCGACGCTTCCCCTGACTGTCATCGATCATGACTGGCCCAGTTTCTTAGGGTTACAGTGGTTTGCTCCACTTGGGATTGAACTAGCCAGCATACACCAAACCAGAAGCGACGACTGGGAAGAGGCCCTCATCCAGGAATTCCAGGATGTCTTCATGGGAACATTAGGCAAGTACAAGGGGACCCCTATATCATTTAATCTCAGCCCTGATGTAGCTCCCATTCGTCTTAAGCCTCGTCAGGTACCTTTTGCCCTCAAGCCGAAGATCCACGAGCAGCTAGATAAACTGATAGCCCAGGGCGTCTTGGAACCGATTGACCATGCCCTCTGGGAAACTCCAATAGTAAGGCCATGAAGCCAGATGGCTCGTTAAGAATTTGTGGGGATTACCGGGCCACCCTAAATCATACTCTTCAACAGAGCGCTTACCCAGTACCGGTGGTCCAACACCTTCTTCACTCCCTGGGTGGTGGAAAAATATTTGCGAAATTGGACTTAGCTCAGGCGTACCAGCAACTACCTGTAGACGCGACGACTGCAGAAGCCCAGACAATAGTTACGCATAGAGGTGCCTTCAAGTGCAATAGACTCCAATTCAGAGTAAGCGTGGCACCTGGCATTTTCCAAAGTTTGATGGAGAGACTATTACAAGGCATAAAAGGCATCGTGCCTTATTTTGATGACGTCTTAATAGCTGCCCCCCACTAAAGAGTTATTAGTACAACAACTCAGAAAGGTTCTTCAGAAATTAAAAGACGCTGGCCTGAAAGTAAAAAGGGACAAGTGTCAACTTTGTACAGAGAGAATGGAGTTCCTGGGATACCTTCTCGACAGACAGGGAATCCACCCCACTGAGAAAAAACTAACCACAATCAAAAACGCCCCGAGACCTAGGAATAAGACAGACCCCCAAGCCTTCCTGGGACTCATTAACTTTTATAACATCTTCTTGCCCCAGAAGGTGACCGTAGCCGAGCCCTTATATAGACTTCTCGACAAAAAAGCTTCCTGGGTCTGGGGATGGCATGAAGAACGGGCATTCCAACAAGTAAAAAACCTCTTCACCTCCGATGCTGTATTGATGCAATACAATGAGACTCTACCCTTAACGGTTACCTGTGACACCTCACCATTCGGAGTGGGAGCCATTTTAAGCCATGTCCTACCAAATGGGAATGAGGCATCTATTGCGTTCTTTTCGAGAACCTTGTCTAAGACTGAAAGGAACTTCAGTCAACTTGATAAAGAGGCTCTCGCTATTGTCACTGCAATTAAACGTTTCCATGAATATGTGTATGGAAGACCCTTTGCCATAATTACAGACCACAAGCCACTACTTGGTATTTTGGCAGGAAACAAACCAACTCTCCATATCTTATCACCAAGAATGACACGTTGGTTGGAATTTTTAGTCGCTTACGATTACCGATTGCAACACCGCCTGGAGAAAACCATTCCCCACGCTGACGCTTTGAGCTGCTCACCACTACCAGACGTCATAGAGGACCCAGCTCCAACCTTAGCCGTATTGCAAATCGAAACCCTTAAATCGCCGCCGCTGACCGCTTGAGACATCACCTCAGAAACATAAAAGGACCCTGTTTTGGCATGAGTCCTCAGCTGGGTGGAATGGGGTTGGTCGGTCAGCGCACCCAATGACACTTTCAAGCCATTCAGAAATCGACAGACAGAACTATTCTCCCAAAAGGGCTGCATCTTGTGGGGAGACAGAGTTGTAATCCCGGAGAAATTGCAACATAAGGTATTAAAAATGTTGCACGATGGACATCCAGGCATTGTGCGGATGAAGGCATTGGCCAGGAGTTACGCATGGTGGCCTGGGTTAGACAAACAGATAGAGACCTGGGTAGCAAAGTGCAGCAAATGCCAGGAGACTTGCTCGAATCCTCCAGAAACTCCCCCAACTCAGTGGGAAACGCCTTGAGGTCCTTGGTCTCATATCCACATCGATTTTGTGGGACCCACAAGAGGACACACTTGCCTCCTAACAGTGGATGCCTATTCTAATTGGCTCGAGGTCCACAAGATGAAAAGCACCACCACGGAGGCGGTCATTAAAAAACTGAATAAGCTATTCGCTACCCATGGATTGCCAGATGTCCTGGTCTCCGATAATGGCCCCCAATTCACTACCCTGGCATTCAAACAGTACCTGGCAGATCGGGGCATCCGCCATGCCTTAACATCTCCAGCTCACCCTGCGGCCAATGGTAGGGCTGAGGGAATGGTTCAATTTGTAAAAAAGACTTTGCACAAAATGGACCATGGTGACATTGATGACAAAATAACCCGGATGCTTCTCCTCCAACACATAACCCCAAACAGCACAACGAACAGAACCCCAGCTGAACTCCTGATGGGCCAGAAACTTCGCTCGCATCTCAATTGCCTCCACCCAAATTAAATGCCTGAACAACCCCCAGGATCCAGCAGCAAGTTTCGGGCATTCCAGGAAGGTGACTCCGTGTTTGCGAAAAACTTCTCGGGCGACCCATTGTGGGTCCCCGCTACCATAACGCAACTTACGGGACCCCAATCCTATTGCCTACAAACCGCAGATGTTAAGATGTGGAAGCACCACATAGACCAACTCCTTTCCAGACTAGCACTTAGTCCTATCTCAGCCCCTGAATCTCTAACTGGGGGGGGAGGAACATCAAGGAGGCCGAAAAAGAAATAACAGATGACTTAACAACCAAAACCCAGCAGTCTACACAACCAACCAGGGGATACTCACCGCCAGAAGGAGAACCGAGCCAGGGAGTGGCATCGCTGCATGACAGCACCACGATGGCAGCAGATCCGGGGAACCCGGAAGACAGCACTGGCGGAAGCAGGGAGAACAGCCCGGAGCCATTCGAAGGAGCAGCGGGACTATTTTCACCATCCAGCCCAGCTGACAGCCCACCGGAACCAGAGCCAGGATAGAAACCGGTGGAACAGCCCAGGTCAGGCAGACAGGTGAAGCGACCTGCCTATTTATGAGAGTACGTCACCCACCCCTCAGACGGAACCTAGTGGGGAGGGGTGTTGTGGACTAAGCCAATGCATCAGTAACAACCCTAATAGCTTTACTTTTAAAGCAGGCTCGTAATCCTGCACTTCTCATTGGCCCACGAATAGCAAGTTTTGATTGGTCGTTTGTGGCCAGTCTGATTGGCTGTTAACGGGCTTCTCTGATTGGACACTTGTGAGAGCGGTACACTCAAATCATTAGTTGTTTTGACAGCAGCCAGCTCTATAAAAGAGCTGCTGCTGCCCAAGTATTTGCTCTGTTCTTATCTCACAATAAAGAGTTGAAGTCACCATTCAATGTCTCGTTTCCGTTCCTTGCGCCCATGCTCAGGACTTAACAAAAAGATATTGAAGGATTCTGTAAAATCTCCAGTCAGAGGTGGCATTTGTTGGTTCTCCAAACTACTCCAAACTTCTGCTACCGGTTCTCCAGAACTGGGTCAGAACCTGCTGAATACCATCTCTGGATAGAATATATGCACTTCTGCAAACAGTTGACATCTATTTTAAAAATAGAACTATTTCACAAGAAAACATTATCCTGCCTTTAAAAAAAAAAAAGAATCATATTTAGCTTGCTAATACAGCCATTAATATGAAATGTTTTTGTTAAGCCTGGGTTCCCCAACTAGGGTTAGGGAGACAAGCTAAACAGAATGTGCAGCGTTAGTCAGATAGGCACACAGATAAATGAGTGAGCTAAGCTTGTATGTTTATTAACATACAGTAAAAATAACAGATACGCTTGTGCTATCAAAAATATAGTTTATTCCATTATGAGTTCATAGCATAGTCAAAATAACAGTCCAATAGTCATGTATCATTTAGTCAGTCCATTCAGGGATATTCAGTTAGCAAAGTCCGTTTAGAATATCCTATGTCAGTCCACTTACAAGTCAGTCCTTTGTTTTCTCTCCCGTTCGAGCAATGCAGTCTTGAGTCCTTGCAGTAATCAGGGATCATCAAAGCCAGAGAGAGAGCAAGCTGCAGCCTTGCTTCTTTTAAAGTGCTTTCACAACCACTCCCTTAATTACTATCCCACAGTTAAAGTTGCAGACACTTTAACATACAAACTATGATTACATATTATTATTTACCTAAACCAGTTAGGGTAAAACAATGTTATCCCTAACATTCTCCCCTTTTAGGAAATAATAATAAATATAACAATATAACTATTTACATCTTTAAATCATATTTGTTACAACTCTCTTTAAACTTGCTTACTCCTTGAGCTTTTGTAAATTGGTCTGCAATGTTTTCTTCCGTCATGCAGTATTCCAATTTAATTAGCCCATTCTTTACAGATTCTCTAACATTTAAGTATCTTAAATCAGTATGCTTTGATCTAGTTTTAACAGCAATACTAGTAGCTAACTTTATAGCTGCCTGGTTGTCCTCGTACACAATAATGGAATCTTTAACAGTTATACCCATGTCTAATAATAGCTGTTTGTACAAAATCAAATCAGTGCATAGTAATGACAAACATGAAAATTCCGCTTCCATCGTGGACAAGCTGATATGCTGTTGTCTGATTGACCTCCACCCTATTAGTGTCTTACCAAATAATATAGCCATCCCAGATGTTGATTTTCTAGTGTTTATATCAGTTGCAAAACTTGCATCTGCATAGGCACTAAGACTCAAATCACCCTTTGGTTTTATATACAATGCATGGTTCATTGTTCCTTTAAGATATCTTAAAATTCTCTTTAATGATTGCCAATGACATTGTTGTGGATCCGAATTAAAACGTGCCAGCTGATTTACACTATAAGCTATATCTGGCCTTGACCAATTGCTTATATATGATAAACTGCCAATCAAAGATTGATATATGAACTTATCAAATTTGGGACTTTGATCATCAGTTTGGCAAACTTCCTGACTCATTGGAGTCTTTGCCGGTTTACAAAGTTCCATTTTAAACGTTTTAATTAATTGGCAAATTTTATCTTCTTGAGATATCTTAAAACCATTTTTTTGTTTTGTTAATTGTCAATCCTAGATACTTTTTAATTTCACCTAAATGCTTTAATTTTATCTTTTTGGCTAATAATGATATAATCTCATTAGCTTCATTCTTAGTCTTAGTTATCAAAGCAATATCATCTGTAAATAATAACAATAATGACACCGTTCCATTATTTTCTCTTTTAAACACACATGGATCTGCTAAACCAGATTTAAAACCTATATTGTTTAACTCTTTCACAACATATTGATTCCACTCAAACCCAGATTGTTTCAACCCGTAAAGACTCTTTTTGAGTTTCCAACAATCATTACAATTTACTTTATTGTCTTTTATACCTACTGGTTTTCTTAAATATATAGTGTGCTGCAATGGTGCATGCAGATAGGCAGTTTCTACATCTAAATGGTTAATGACATAGTTTTTCTTAGCTGCCCACACTAATGCTGCTCTTAAAGATGTTGCTTTAAGACTTGGTGCAAAAACTTCATCGTAATCAGATGCAGTTTGATTAAATCCTTGAGCTACTAACCTAGCTTTATGGGTAACAGTCCCATCATTTCCAGTTTTTACTTTAAATATCCATTTGCACCCAATGGATTTTTCTCCTGGAGGTAATTTAGTATCTTCATAAACTTTCATTACCTTTAATGAATTTAGTTCCTTTTCCATTGCCTTTTGCCAATTCTCCTGATCCTTTACAGGATACATCCTAAGTTCATCTACACTAGTTGGAACTTTAGTTACTTGGCAAACTATACTTGCTTGATATCTATCAGGTGGTCTAGTTACACGTGTAGTACGTCTAGGTATAACAGGACTTACAGGTGGACTTTCATTTATTAACTCTTCTTGATAATCTAACTCTTCCTGATCAACTGTTTCCTCTTGTTCTGGTCCTATTTGTTCTTCATGGACTTCTTCTTTAATTGGACTCTTCTTATAACTAGTCTGATCTTTCTGCCTTTTGTAGGGTTCAATAATTACTTCATTATTTAAATCTTGCTCTAATCTATTCCATCCTACATGTTCTAGAAATTTAGCACTAGCACTGGTGTAAACTCTAGATGTACCTGGTTCCCAGAATCTATAAGATCTATGATTAGATGTATATCCTACAAAATATAATCTTTTAGCTCTATGCTGTCCTTTGTGTCTAAGTTGTGTAGGGATATGCACCCATGCTGGTGCTCCAAATGTGTGCATGTAACTTAAATCAGGTTTTGTACCAAGCCATAGTGTGAATGGTAATTCACCTGTTGTTGAATTAACAACATTATTTAATATATGATTACCACACATTATTGCTTCTCCCCACAAATTGTCAGGTAATCCTGAATCAGACAACATAGTACGTGCCATTGACTGTAGTGTTTGGCCTCGTCTCTCTATAAAGGCATTATGTTGTGGCCTATATGGTGCAGACATTTTATGTTGAATACCTAACATTCTTAGTCTATTCTGGAATTTATTATTTGTAAATTCCGTACCATTATCTGTTATAAGAGTTACTAATTTCTTTTTAGTTTTCCTTTCTGCAAATTTAATCCAATTAAAGAGATTTTGATACGTTTCAGTTTTGCTCTTCATTAAATAGCAAAACCCATATCTAGAATAGTGGTCCATTATACTTAGTATGTAACGAGCTCCTCCTACGCTTGGTTTTTTCGGACCTATTAAATCAGCAAATACTACCTCTAAAGGCTCTTTAGTAATAAATCCATCAACTCTATTAGCCGGTGTGACCCTGCTCTTACTTTGATTACAGGCATTACGTTGCAAATACTTATTACAAGGTTTCAAACTTATTCCCTTAGATAATTCAACAGTTTTCTTAAGCATTTTAAAATTTAAATGCCCTAGCCTTCGATGTAACAAGTGAATACATTCATCATGAGGTTTCTTATTTTCATAAACTGTGTTAGCCACTTTTAAACCATCATCATTTAACACATATAATTCACCTCTTAAAGATGCAGTAATTTTCTTATTTTCTTTCTCAATTATGCAGTTATCTCCTTTAAATGTAACTACATATCCTAGTTTAACCAAAATTCTAACTGAAATTAAATTAAACTTAAGTTGTGGTACATATAACATTTTTACATTCTCTTTTATAAAAGAACAATATGCTATACCTTGACCTTTAGCTTTCAGTTTCCAGCCATTGGCTAACGATATCTGCTGTGTACTCTTGGACATTTTAATAAAATTTTTGTTATCATTTGTTATACATTGGGATGCTCCACTGTCAACCACCCATAAATTATTTTTTACAGCTTTGTTAGTATACATGGCTAACTCTAAATTTTTATTTATCTTTTGATGACTTTTTGCATTCTGGCCAGCATTCTGGCGCTTTGCTTTTTTACAAAATCTTGCCAAATGTCCCCTTCCTCCACAATTAAAACACTTTTTAATTGCATATGCAGTAGGAGATTCATTATCTTCTTTTTGAGGTTGCTGCCTCCTTAACTCATCTCTTTCAAGCCTTCTTCTGGCCTCTTCAATCAATCTGGCAGTTATATCAGTTAAAGTTAGACTTTCCTTTGGCAAAATTTCAAGGGAAGTTACGTAGTTGTCATAACTTTCATCAAGGGAAGATAGAATTATGTAGACTTGGTGTAGTTCAGAGAAAATAAGCTCTTTCTCGTGCAGTTCTTGAAAAATGCTTTGCATAGTTTTCAAATGACTCAGCATATCACCATTTGTATGGAGATGTGTACTGAAAAGCTTCCGTGTTAGATTTATGTGAGCACCAACATTATCTCGAACATAAATCCTCTTCAGCTTCTGCCAACACCCAACAGCCGTTTTTTCTCCGTGGATATAAACAAGCTGTTGGTCAGTTAAGGTTAAAGCAATAATGCAAATAGCTTGTTGATTTTTATGCATAAATTCTTCTATCTTTAATTTATCTTTCTCATCTTCTGGATCCCATTCTTCTATGTTTGGTGGATTTTCAATTATGTTCCACAAACCTTCTCTTCGTAGAAGCAAACTACATTTCATAGACCATGATAAATAGTTTGTTCCATCAGCTTGGATATAAGGGACAAACTTTGTAAATTGACTTGTGCCATGTTTTCTTATATGGATATAAAACTATAATTAATAAAACACAGCTGTCTGTTTACTGAAATGTATAACACAAACTCTCACTTTTACATAAATCTGTTTTATCCTAGTTAAACTGACTTTGCAGCCTCTGGGCCCATAACCAGTGTTAAGCCTGGGTTCCCCAACCAGGGTTAGGGAGACAAGCTAAACAGAATGTGCAGCGTTAGTCAGATAGGCACACAGATAAATGAGTGAGCTAAGCTTGTATGTTTATTAACATACAGTAAAAATAACAGATATGCTTGTGCTATCAAAAATATAGTTTATTCCGGTTTCCGGTTTCGCGTGGCTTCGGGGCAGCAGGAATTCGCGACAGCTCGCGATTCCTGCTGTGCTAGCCGTCGAGGTACCCCCGATCCAGATGGGTCAGGGGGATATGGCTGCCCTGTAGGGACAGCTGAAGAGAGAGGGGAGTCGGATAGGGAGGTGGGGGTGTCGCAGACCCCCCCCTTCTCCGGAAAAACCCCTTTTTCCCAAGGCGGTGGAGCGGCAGTCAGCAATGGCCGCCACGAAGAAGCCAGCAACCGGGTAAGATTGTGCTGGAGGAAGTGTGAAGAGTGAAAGTTTTGTCTGAGCCGGGTCAAGTAACATCTTTTAAATTGCCTGGAACTGAGCTGTTTGAATTGCTGGAGGATACATTGTATCCCTAAGAAGAGCGAAAAGCGGCGGAGAAGCTGTTAAAGGGAACTTTTTTTTTTCTTTACTCTCCCACCCCATGGAAACAGCAGAAATATTTGGATATATTGGACATTGAAAGTGAATTGCTTTGAGAGTTGAAGCTAAGAGACAAAAGGATTCTTGAACATTGAAAAATTTAAGAAATTGGAAAACCCTTGTTGGAGGTATGGATTTCTGATTATTTAAAATTGACATTGCAAGTGGGAAGGGAGAGAAAAAAAAATTTGAGCAGAAGCTGAAAAAGGAGGAGATTGCCTAGAATCCCAAAGGAAGATATATGGTAATTGGACCTCTTTGAATAAAAATTAACCCCAGAAAGAGAAAGAGAAGAAGGAAGAAAAGTATTAACTTTTGGAATTTTTTTTTTAATTGCTTTTGATTGTCTTTGATTAAAAATACTTGTGGTTGTTTTGGAAAAAGTTTCCCTTTTTATAATGGCATCGTTTGTGGATGAACTAGAGATTGAATATCAAAAATATAAAAAAGAAGATACTTTGGGCACTTTGTTTCAATTCTTAGAAATGGCGTTATGTACTTATGAAAAATTGATAACGCAGCAGAAGGACTGGGACAAGGAAGAAGAGGAAGAAGAAGCCATCTTTGATGAACAATGGGTCCCTCCCGGAGAGGAGGAGAAAAAGGATAAGAAAAAGGGGATTTTAAGAATTATAAAAACAACCAAAAGAGAGAAAAATGAGCGAAAAGGTGGAGGCAAGGTTAGAAAGCAAAGGAAAAGGAGTAAGAAAAGGGAGGAGGAAAAACAAAGGGGTAAAAAGGGCAAGGAGAAGAATAAGCAAGAGAGAAAGGGGGGAGGAGAAGCCTTAATGGGGGGAAGCAAGACCTAAAGAAAAAAAGTTTATTTAGAGACAATGGGTGAATTTAATTTAGATTAAAAGAGGGATTCTGGAGGGTACATAAGTTTGTGTTTTTATATGTGTATTTAGAATATAAAATTCATTATGTAATCTTAGAATCTTTTAAACAGAATCCCAAGAAAAATTGCTATACGAAGTATTTTTAAGTTAGGGTAATGAGTTATAGATGTTACTCCAATTGGTGTACAGGAGAAGGATAGTAAAAGAAAAAAAGATGAATGGATAACTGGAAATAGAACAGACAAAGAATGTTGTTGAAAATGGTAATAAGATATAAGGATATATTTGCTTTTTTTTTTTTTTTTGGATTTTGTATATTGATAAAAGGCAATAAAATTTTAATTAATAAGAAATAATTGGGATGGAAAGGAGAAGTAGGGATAAGATATGAAGTTAATACTATATGAAGTATTGATATTATAATTTGGAAATGTTATGTCTTATTGGTCTTTTATTATTATTTTTTCCTAGAAAAGAATTTATAAGCTGTTATGCCTTGACTCTTTGTGCATTGTTTTTATAAAACTGATAAAAATGGTTTTTATATATATATATATAAAAAGAAAATGATAATAAGATATGGAAGGATATATGGGATGAATATGATGTTTGAATTTGTGTCTGTGTGAAGAGTTTTAACCCGGGAACAGACAACCTTCAGAAAAGATCTTTTAGTTTTGTTTATGTTTTGTGTTTTGTGTGTATTGTGTTTTTTGTAAAACTAATAAAATTTGTTTTTTATTAAAAAAAAAAAAGAATCAATAAAACCTTGGAGGAATGTTAGATGAGAATAATTGTAAACAAGCCAGAAAGAAATGAATATGATGACTATAAAATGGATAAATATAGAAAAGAAATGAAATTGAATAAGAGTAAAGAGAAATAATGAGAAATTTGTTGAAAGATATTTATGTGTCCATATGGAAATGGGATAAATTAGAATTATGTTGTATAAAAATAATGTTTTATTCGACTTGTAAAAATTTATAATGTTAAGAGGTTTTATGTATTTATGTATTTAATGGTTAATGATGTGTTGTTTTATCTTTAAAATTAATAAAATTTGTTTAAAAAAAAAATATATATAGTTTATTCCATTATGAGTTCATAGCATAGTCAAAATAACAGTCCAATAGTCATGTATCATTTAGTCAGTCCATTCAGGGATATTCAGTTAGCAAAGTCCGTTTAGAATATCCTATGTCAGTTCACTTACAAGTCAGTCCTTTGTTTTCTCTCCCGTTCGAGCAATGCAGTCTTGAGTCCTTGCAGTAATCAGGGATCATCAAAGCCAGAGAGAGAGCAAGCTGCAGCCTTGCTTCTTTTAAAGTGCTTTCACAACCACTCCCTTAATTACTATCCCACAGTTAAAGTTGCAGACACTTTAACATACAAACTATGATTACATATTATTATTTACCTAAACCAGTTAGGGTAAAACAATGTTATCCCTAACAGTTTTAACCATTAGCAGTTTAATAGTGTTATTATTAGGTTCTTTTATTTAGCCAATTCTACACAAAATGGCTCTTTTTTGTGTGTGATGGAATCTGCAGCTTGAAGATTTGGGGGGAGGGGGGGATATAGGCAATGTCACCTCAGTCTCCCAGGGAGGAAGCAGCACATTTCAGAAAGGGTTCCAAAAACGGGAGAGTGAATTCAACAGGAGAGTGGCAGAGGAAAAAGCTCAGATTAGTTTCAACCTAGAATCTCCCAAGTTGATTTTTCATTCTTGCCTTTCCTGTCTGTTTTCTACCTAGAAGCAGGAAGGGGAAACCTAAACAATTTAGTGATCTATCATTAGCAGACCCATATAAAAGCAAAAATGCTTGTTTTTACTAGACAAGAAAAGTTAGAATAAAACAATGTCAGGGAAATTTTCAATCGTCCATGTCATGGTTATCTCAAAGACAGGACTTTCTTGTTCTTTTTCTCTGAAAATGTTTTGCTCCTTATCCAAGGAGTTTTTCAGAAAAACATTTTCATAGAGAAAAAAACAAGGAAGTTGTTTCTTTTCTTTTGGAAAAAGCACCTTTGGGATTACTCTTACCAAGTCAATTAATAATAGACAGAATGTGTCTTAAATTCCTTTGTCTCCCCCCCCCCCCCGACAGATAATTAAATTATCTGGTTACAGTTCAAACTGTTTTGCCACATATTTGACTTAAGGCAAAACATTCTTTGATACTAAGGAACCTATATATATTCATACTCTAAAATATATCCTTTAAAAAAATATTGCACGGAGAAGTTACAATATCACTCTTTTCCATATTTTCTGTTCTCTTGGGTCTGAATATTGCAAATGCCTTGGCAACACCCATGGCTATAGCAGGCATTTTTAGATGATTGTGCAAATTCCTAATATCAGCAATTTCACACCACTGCTTATCTGCACTTTTCAAGTAAGATGAACCAAAGGGGTTATTGAGAGAATGCTGAGATAATCCATACTCAGCTTTGTGAGAAGAGATTTTGCTTAGTTTCCAATTCCAACAGCAGTAAAAAAAAAAAAATTTAGGCCATTACCAACATCACCAAAACAATATATAAACATGTATTTTGCATACCACTAGGGGATGGGTTGATATAATTGGCTGCTGAAATGGTCCTAAATATTTATGTTTAATATCATAACAAATACATGATTTATTCAGACTGCTGAGTTGCAGAATCATCAAGCCCAATTATTTTCTACATCTTAAAAAGAGGCAAATAGGGGTTTTTTTCCCCTCACTGTTATCAAGCCAGGAAACCAGGAGATTTAAGCAATTGAAATGAGTAGAAAGATGTAATTCAGGCTTCAATTCTCTACAAAATCTGAGCTACTAATAGTCAAGGAAAATGAACAGGAATTAAGAGGAATTCAAGGAGGCCTGTACTTAAATCTCTTATGGGGATTCAGGGATTAGTGATTTATGACACATTTTACCAGTTCTTCAGGTTCAGCCTTGTCATCACCTACAACCCCCTCATAAAGATGTTGACATTAGAAATAAATGCAGGACAGTAAGCTAAATAAAAATGATAATGATGACTTGTGAGAAAGAAATGTTCCCTAAGGCCAATATACACTTGGAGTCAGGGATGCGATTCAAAATTTTTAACAACTGGTTCTGTGGGCGTGGCTTAGGTGGTGGACATGGCTTGGTGGTCATGTTATTGGCTGGGTGTGGCCAACTCAATATCACTCACATCGAGGCACGCATCTTCTTACCTGTCTCATGACTGTGGGGATGCTGCAACAGTCATAAATGTGAAAAATGGTCATCAGTTTTCAGTGCCATTGTAACTTTGAATGGTCACTCCACACAAGCAAAGTACCAACAAAGGAGGGCAAAGAAACTCCAGAGAGGTTCCTGAGACAGGAAGTCTAATCCTGCCAAGAATGTAATAAGGGTTAACGGAGAGGCAGTTTCTGTAAGCAACAACAGAATGTTTCCTTCCTGCCTTCTTTACAGGATTAGGCCAGTAATTTCTTCTAACAACTGGTTCTCCAAACTGCTTAGAATGTTAACAACTGGTTCTCGGGAATAGGTGCAAACTGGTAGAATCCCACCCCTGCTTGGAGTACAGAGTTAACTTATTTGAAATTTCTCAAATTATAACTCTCTAGAATGAATTATTATTTTACCTAGTGTGCTGCTCAAAGTGTAGCATGCAAAAAAATCATTTATGCATTTAATAAGGGGAAAAAAACCTATTAAAGCAACTACATATCTTCTTGTTCATGATATGTCTGTTTCTTTTGGGAAGAGACAACAGGCTAAGTTTGGATTGAAAAGGTAATCCAAAGTTTGGATGGTATAAATATTATGTAGGGCATGTTAATTTCTTCTTGCTTGCTCTCTCTGTTTCTGTTTGTCTGTCTGTCTGTCTATCTGTCTGTGTGTGTGTGTGTGTGTGTGTGTGTGTGTATTCATACATACCTTCCAGTCAGGAAAGGATTGAGAAATTTTCCAGTTTCAATATGGCCAGCCTTATTTCTTCTCTCCCTGAATCTAATCCAACTGCAAAAGCACAGGCTGTTGTCATAGTTTGGATTTTCAGCCTGATACGTGCATAAAGTTTAAAATGAGAATCTGTCTGAATAAATCTAGCTGTATGGTAACCTTATGAAGATCTTGGTATTAAAATATCACCTGGCTTTAGTACTTTGATTATCTTGTCTGTATGTGGCAATTGTAAAAACTTATACTGAATTTCTGCCTTTAGGTGTATCTTCTGGCCTTGTTATTTCATTTCCAAGACAGTCTGAAATATTTTCTGTTGTATTTATACTTTACAGAATAAAGAACATTGGCCATTATATTCTATTTTTACCTTTCAAAACTGGCATCAAAACAGAACACATATCTTTATTTGATTTTGACAGGAAAACTGAAGTCACATCTAACATCAAAATCGTGGGCTGTAAAAACTTTCAAGACGGAAAAAATAGTGGATTTGAAGTGTTTCTTTCAACAGAGATTCAACAAATGCAGTCCCCTTTGGGGGTTTGCATTCTGGTGGGGAACCTTTTTTTTCATTTTGCCAAAGGAGTTAAAAGAAAATCATTACAATGCACATAAGCGAGGAAATTAAATTAGATTTATAGCAGTTGCTTTCATTCTTTGCAGTCACATGCTTTATTATTCTTCACTACATTTCTAATGCAGGCTTATGTATTGTTATAGGCAAGGAACCAAGTACCATTTAATTCAGCTATTATATTCACTCATTTAAATGGCAAAGGGCGACATCAGCTTAGCAGACACCCTCACCGCAGCCGCAGCCGCAGAAGCAACCCGAACTTCCGCCAATAGCATGCGCAGACCGGACACGAGGGACCGCGGCGGAAACAACAACCCGGCAAGGTCGACCGAACCAAAAACCGAGACGACAACACACCAGGGCGATTTCCACTCGGCATCCAGCACGTCCGATGACGAAGAGGACATCCATCGACTCCAGACAGGGCACGACCAACGGAACCGGAGAGGTCGTAAGTCGAGGACCAACTGTGCCGGTTGCGGCAGCGACCACCCCAGGTCAGAATGCCGGTTTTTCGATTCCATCTGCCGGCATTGCGACAAAAAGGGGCACATCGCCCGGGTTTGCCGCCTGAAGAAAAACCGCAGTCCGGCTCGATGGGACCAGAGTGACCGGAGGAGGGAGAGCACACCACCCCGGACCAGAGATCGCCACTCGGACAGCCGATGGGACCGGAACGGATGATCCGCGCGAGGCGGCGACAACCGGCGGAGAGAGGAGACCCACCAGACGGTCACCATCGGCCACGCCATTACCAACGACGCCCGGAAGGTCCACGTCGAGGTACGCATCGAGGACCAGCCGTGCAAAATGGAGGTGGACTCCGGGTCCTACCTCTCCATGATTGCATGGCACGAGATAAAGCGGTTGGTACCTACCCTCCAAAGGAGGAACGTAGACAACCAGAGACTCATTGTAAAGGACTACCAGGGAAACCGCATCCCGGTAGTCGGCACCAAAAGTTTTGACATAACGTATAAGGGGCGCACCGAACAACTCCCCCTAGCGATCGTCGACCACAACCGCCCAAGCCTACTGGGACTGCAATGGTTCACCCCGCTCGACATCGCCCTCACGGGAGTCAACCACGTCACCGACGACGGCTGGGAACAGCAACTAGCCCAGGAGTTCCAAGAGGTCTTCGACGGAAACCTAGGCAAGTACCGAGGGCCCCTTATCTCGTTCGACCTAGACCCTAACGTCCCCCCCAAACGCCTGAAACCAAGGCGGGTGCCATTCGCACTGAAACCCAAAATAGACGAGCAAATTGATAAGCTCGTCAAACAAGGGGTACTGCAGCCCATAGACCACGCCCGGTGGGAGACCCCCATAGTCACCCCGATCAAGCCCGATGGGTCGGTGAGAATCTGTGGGGACTATAAGGCCACCCTAAATGGCGCGCTGCAACAAAGTGCCTACCCCGTCCCAGTAGTGCAACACCTACTGCACTCACTGGGAGGGGGCAAGGTTTTCGCCAAGCTCGATCTCGCCCAGGCATACCAACAGTTGCCGGTCGACGAGCAAACGGCAGAAGCACAGACCATTGTCACCCACCGGGGAGCATTCAAATGCAACCAACTCCAATTCGGAGTCAGCGTGGCACCGGGCATATTCCAGAGCCTAATGGAGAGGCTATTGCAAGGTATCAAGGGGGTGGTACCTTATTTCGATGACGTCCTAGTGTCGGCAGCCAACCAAGCCGAACTAGAAGGTCGACTAAGGGAGGTCTTAACTAAATTTAAAGAGACGGGACTAAAAGTAAAGAGGGAAAAATGCCAGCTTTGCACAGAACGAGTGGAATTCTTGGGCTACCTCCTAGACCGGCACGGCATTCACCCCACAAGCAAAAAAATCAAGGCCATCAAAGAAGCCCCCACCCCTAAATCAAAGACTGAACTACAAGCATTCTTGGGGTTACTGAACTTTTACAATGTTTTCCTACCCCAAAAGGCGACGGCGGCGGAGCCCTTGCATAGGCTCCTGGACAAGGCTGCGACCTGGACTTGGGGGAAACGGGAGCAAGCCGCCTTCCAAAGAACAAAGAACCTCCTCACCTCCGACGCCGTCCTCATACAATTCAACGAGACCCTGCCTCTGGCCATCACATGCGACGAATCACCCTTTGGCGTCGGCGCTGTCTTCAGCCATACCCTTCCCGACAGAAAAGAAGCACCCATCGCGTTCTTTTCAAGGACCCTCACCAAACCGGAGCGGAACTATAGCCAACTGGACAAAGAGGCTCTGGCTATAGTTGCCGCCATAAAACGATTCCACGAATACCTCTACGGCCGGACTTTCACCATCATAACGGACCACAAGCCGTTGCTGGGAATCCTTGCAGGGAACTGGGCCACCCCGAACATTCTGTCTCCCCGAATGACAAGGTGGTCCGAGTTCCTGGCAGCCTACAACTACGAACTCATACACAGACCGGGTAAGACGATCTCCCATGCAGACCCCTTAAGCCGCTCACCGCTACCAGAACCCGACACCGACCCATCACCCACGACGACCACCCTCAGCATAGAGACTCTACCCAACCTGCCCATAACCGCGTCAGACATTGCCCGAGAGACTAATAAAGACAAACATCTGGCGCGGGTGTTGCATTGGGTGGAGAAAGGGTGGCCGGAAAGGGACAACGACGAGTCCGTCAAAACGTTTCGAAACCGCCAAACGGAACTCTCATTGTTAAAAGGGTGCATACTATGGGGAGACAGGGTGGTCATTCCGGAAAAGCTACAGGGGAAGGTTTTGGAAATGCTGCACGAGGGGCACCCTGGCATCGTGAGGACTAAAGCCCTGGCCAGAAGTTACGCTTGGTGGCCAGGGATGGACAAACAAATAGAGGCCTGGGTAGCTAGGTGCCAACAATGCCAGGAAACAAGGCCCAGCCCACCCACAGCACCCGTCCTAGAGTGGGAAACCCCAAGGGGACCTTGGTCTAGAATCCATATAGACTTCGCCGGGCCCACAAAAGGACACACCTTCCTCATAACAGTTGACGCTTACTCCAACTGGCTGGAGGTAAGCAACATGAAGACAACAACCACGGAGGCCGTGACCAAAGAACTCTGCAAACTCTTTGCAACACACGGCCTCCCAGACGTCGTCGTCTCCGACAACGGGCCCCAGTTTACCTCGCTGGAATTCGAAAAATTCCTAGCGGAAAGGGGCATCCGCCACGTACTGACAGCACCGGTGCACCCGGTGGCGAACGGTAGGGCGGAACGGATGGTCCAATTCACTAAAAAGACCATCCAGAAAATAGACCACGGGGAGATCCAAGAGAAAATCAACAGACTACTCTTTACCCAACACATAACCCCGAATACCACAACCAACAAAAGCCCAGCCGAACTACTAATGGGTAGAAAGCTAAGGTCCCCACTTGACAGGTTACACCCTACGTATAACCCGGAGAGGCCCCCAGACTCAAGCACCAAAAACCGAACCTTCGCACCCGGGGACCCCGTATATGCAAAAAACCTGACGGGAGACCCTCTATGGATCCCAGCCGTCATCACCCAAGCAACAGGCCCACACTCGTACCGGCTACAAACAGCAGACGGACGAGCGTGGAAACGCCACATCGACCAACTTAGGTCGAGGACCGCAAACGAACCCAACCCCCGTAACGCAAGCCAAGGGGGGAGGGAATACCCAGGGGACCGAACCCAAAGAAAAATAAACCAGCAATACTCACCGGAACGCAGCCATCACGACCCCTCGCCAGAAAGGAACAGCCAAGTCAGCTCGACCGACCCGGAAAGACCGAGCGGGAGCGGCGAAACCCGTAGCTCAACCAACCCGGAAGGCCCAGGAGGGAGCTACGGAGAAAGGACCGGCCCGATCGACCAGCCGGTTCCCACAATAGCAGCAGGAGCAACGGAGATCCCGACCGAACCGGCCGGGATCCAGCCTACAACTGAGTTGCGCAGGTCAAGTAGGACCAGACGGAGCCCCGCCTACCTACGTGACTACGCAACGTAAGGACTGAACCAAGAGGGGAGGGGTGTTCTGTCCTTCATTAACATACTTGAAATCCCCACGCTTTGATTGGCCAAAGCGCGGGGCTTTCCGATTGGTCAGGCGAGCCGCGCCGATTGGCTCGTTAAGAATCTCCCGCGATTGGTCCGTTCAGAACGCGGGAGATTCAAAGTGCTGCCATTGGCCGTGGCCGCCGCAGCGAAAGGAATAAAAGCCGCGGGCTTTTTTCCTTTCGCCAGTTCGGTTCCCGCAGATCAATAAAGAGCTTTGCACTAAGTCACCGACTCCTGGCATCATTTCGCGGACACAACAAAGGACGTGAAAGGATTTAGTTTTTATGCATGCAAATATTAGCTAAGCAGTTATACTGGTATATGACCATAAGAAATATTTCATTCACTGATTGAATCTAACCTGAACCATCATTGTCAGATGTGTGGATAACATTAGGTTCAAACAAGTATCAAAATATATTTATAATTTCACTTTTGGGGGGAAAATATGGAAAATGGATACATGTTTTGAAGTGAAAGCTATACATGTCTATGTACTTATGCACCAAGATTCTTACTTTAAAACTGATAACACAAATCAATAAAGCATCATTTCCATTCTGATGTAACAGAAATCCATTAACAGTTGCCAGAAAAATGACAACATATATATTTTAAACTCACAGGTGGGATTCAACCATTTCTCACCGGTTCGTCCGAACTGTTAATTGCTTGTACAGTTCGGAGAACTGGTTAAAAATAAGGTGATAGAGAGGGTCTCTCTCTCTCTCTCTCTCTCTCTCTTCAACTAATAGCTCTGGGCAGACAGCCAAGAACCACTTAACAGTTGCAGCTGGAATGCAGCAGATACATGCTGAATCAAGTCAATAAAGAACAGAACCTGACAGGATTACGACAGGGAAACCCATCAATCACCCATCCAGGGAAGGGATTAACCTCTTCCCTTCAGGATGGACAAGATTACAAACATTTTCATGATAAAGAGTATTAAATAACATTTCTGTTATCAGCTGATAATACTCCCTGGAGTTCCTCAATATCTTTTATAGCTGCTGTAGCATTGCCTACTTCTTGTTTCTTCCTGGGGGGGGGGAAGATACAGGAGGGGACAATGATGCAGCTTAATCATACAGGCTGTGAATGTAATGCATGTGTGGTCCAGCCAGTTGTATTGCTTCTGCTGTGAAGCATCCAATTTAGAACATAGAGAATGCAGAATAATTTTAAGGTTGCTTCTCTCTTTGGTTAGTTTCTATCCTTTGTTTCCCATTGTGCCTTTTGGTGCTTTGGAAAATAGATTGACTCCCTCATTTTTGTAGGAGCCCCTCAAATTTCCTGACAGAACAATTAATCAGTGGAACAACTTACTTCCAGAAGTTGTAAATGTTTCATCATTAGAAGTTTTTAAGAAGAGATTGGACAACCCTTTGTCTGAAGTGGTGTAGGGTTTCCTGCCTAAGCAGGGGGTTGGACTAGAAGACCTCCAAGGTCCCTTCCAACTCTGTTATTCTATTCTATTCTAAATATTGGAACAGTGCTATTTTATTGTGAGTTGGGCTAAGGAGCAATTTCCTTAGGGTGAGACAATCAAGTTGGCCACGCCCACCCAGTAACATGAGGACCCAGCCATGTCCACCCACTCATTAGGGCAGAGAACCAGTTGCTGAATTATTTGAATCCCGCCACTATTTAAACTCAATCAAATAAACTAAGTTTTTCATTTTACTTCTAACAATATTAATCTTCATTCAAATAATGTTTGATTTCTTTTCATTTTCTTAATGCCTTCTCACAGGATTCTTTAAAGCTTTAACAAATCCTTTTGTAACTATAAAGAAATCTGATATTGTCATTTTTAGAAGCATTTTCAATACTAATTCAGACTCATCATGTAAAATTTGTTCCTTTTCTGTCATTTCTTACAAAATGTCTTTTGGACATATTCAGTATTATATTTTATGTAATTCTGTAGCTGTTAATATTTAGATATTCTTCTCCTTTAATTTAAATGTTTAGTTCCTTCCAGTCACCAAATTTTAAAGTTGTATAACTCTGTGTTAGAAAAAAAAAATCAAAATAAGTTGACTTTTCCCTCAAGAAGGATTGTTTATAGTTAATTCAAAAATTTTATTTGAAATGTGATTAGTCCCTTAATCCATTTATAATTTTATGAAATCAAAGAAAGAGCTTTGCTGTTTATTTCAATTTTTTTAAAGGCTAAAGTTTGTCATTAAATTTTTATTTCATTAAGGACTGAATGCAAACTTCCATATGTTCAGAACTTCAATGCTGTAAAATCTCACCAGGCTCAAGGTGGACTCAGCCTTCCATCCTTCTGAGGTGGGTAAAATGAGGACCCAAAATTGTTGGGGGCAATATGATGACTCTGTAAACTGCTTAGAGAGGGTAATAAAGCACTGTAAAGCAGTATATAAGTCTAGGTGCTATTACTCTCTCTCTCTCTCTCTCTTTATCTTTCTATCTGTTGTAGAGTGGCGGTAGAGATTGAGATGGACATGGGCTACGGTTAACAGGCTTTATTCAAGTGAATAAAGGGTTGCCACGGCTGCCGAGGCTAACTGGCAGTCAGCTGGCGGCAACAGCTGATGCCATTTGACAGCTCCTTTTATAGCTGGCTGTCAAATGGCATCAACCAATGGGAGCGATCAGTGCTCCTGCGCGGGCGGCGGACCAGAGTGAGGACTGCCTTCAGTCTGTGAACACAGCACTATCTATCATCTATTTTAAAATATACACCTCAAAAAGAAAGATACTTTCTTCACTCAGAATAAGATATTTCAGACATATTTCCAGCACATTCTAGACTGATTATTTTACCATGATACTTCTCAAAATCATATGATGCTTTCCAGATAGCATCATGAAGAAACATCAGCCTCAGCAGGTAATCTTGTTTTGCTTGTAGTCATATTTGTTCTGAAAGGGGAAACAAGCCAAAGACTTTAGTCCTTTCGAATGTTTCCCACAAATGCAACTTACTTCAGTCCATAAATTGATTTATTTAAATCTATTCATTAATATGTCAAAGAAGATATATGTTCTACAAAAAGTATAGTAATTGAGTTATTGTTATAGCAATCAATGTATTTTTAATTATCTAAATCTCATAATAGAATACTTTTGTATATTCTATTTATTGATAATTCTTAATTATCATCTTCTGGATAGCTAACTTTAGGTTTTCCTTTTGATACTTCTCAATGGTTGCTTCTCATGTCTGTGTCCTCATAATAACATGTCTTGTCATTTGAAATTTTATTTAGGAATGAAAAATTCTTTTAAGCATATCTCAGCAGCAAATATTAAGCAGCTGGATAGTTCCTAATTAGAATAGTCAGAGAGTAAAGAACTATTTGAAGTAAATAATAATCACATCCATCCACTGTAATTTTGGTTGTTTATGTGATGTACACCTGTGCCTTGTAGGCAGAAGATATTTGTGGAGTTGGACACATATCTTTCTTCCCATTTCTGTGAACTTCAAATAGTTTCTGTATTTTCATTTAATTATATAGAAAGAATTGTGTGATCTCCTGCAGCAAGCACTAAAAAAATCTTCCTTTATAAATAACTTTTATTTGTAAAAATACCTTAGGAGACACAAAAGATAAAGAGCAGTAAAAAGAGTACAAAACTTATTTTCTGTCTACCAAGATGATTTCCAAGAAACAGGAATTGCTGTACTTGCAACTTCCAGCAAATTATATAAAATTAAAGATGAGATAAGGTGGACCAAAGTAAGGCATAGTCACATTGTGGAGTCCATGATCTGCCAATAAAACCAAGAAATATGTAGTAGAATAATGTATATGTTGTGTAAAATTGTGTGGTACTTCATCCTACTTAAAACATACTTACAAAACATGCTTACAATGACATCACAACCTTAGGCCAACTGGAGGTATTCCTATACAAATTCCCTTTAAAGATTCTGCATTTGGCCAGCACTTTTAATTAAGTAAAGATTGAACTACTTAGCAGCTACTTTTATACAGCATCTTCTGTAAATATAGCCAATGAATCCAATGGAAAATCCATTATTCATTTCCCCACCAGACTGGAAAATTAAGGAGAGATTAATTTTAGTAAAAGTTAAGTTGGTCACTTACTACTTAATATAAAAATGCCTTTACGTACATTTTCATTATAGTATATGACATATAAGGCAGAAGAGTCACTGTAAAAAACTCCCTAACCATAAATATTACAATATTTAAAAAATAACAATTCCAATTAAATGATAGAAAAACACAGGGCGTAAAGCCAAGAAAATCTTTACCAATCTTTTGCCATCTCCATCTCTCAAATATTGAGTGAGAACGCCCAACAATTAGGAATGTAGAGAAGATTGTGGAGGACAAACTTTTTGGTTTGGTTCCAAAAGGAAACTGAGGAAAATGTTGCAAGATATGATTGAGAATTGCTGTTGGCAATTATCTAAAAGGGTTTGTTGTAGAGAAAAATAAAAGAAAATGCTTCTGAATAGAGAACACAGATAAAGTAGAGGTTGATTCCAGGGGTATTTGACTGTTTTAGGCAAGCAGTTGGCAGTACAATGTAAGGTGTATTGAGATACAATATTGTTTATTGAACCATTCATTCACTTTGGAATTCAAGTATTTTTGATAGATTGGGAAAAAATCATTGTTTTTCACAGAACTAATTAGTGCAGATCTGAACTTGAATTTTTGACACTTATATAAATAGGCTGCATATTGATTCCTTTGCTTGTTAATTGACTTTATTTTATAGGCTATATTGCAGACATTTTCAGGCTGGCTGCTTAAATTAATGAGTTGCATGCAGTGCTTCTCATTCAACAGTGTGTAGGAGGGACAATACGGTGTGGTTGAACATGAGAGGATGAGAGTAGCTTTTACAACTGTTAATAATATAGCTGTCTCATTAGTCCTAATAACTTCAGACTACACTTATTATTCCATCTGCCTTTATGTTTATTTTTTTCTATTATGAAAGTATAATTTCCTTCTATATAATACCATAAATCTTCAATGTATGGGTTACATTATGGTAAAAAAGAGAACTGTTGGCATAATTGTTTTTATTGCACTACATAGGCTTACTGAGCAAATACGTTTCAATACATTAGTTCCCAAATGTTGCAGAAATCCTACAAATCATAGTGATTTATTTGCTGACAATATTGGCCAAGGATCTACATTAAATGCAGAAGTTAATTTATACAAATGATTTTGTTGATTTTGTTTGAGATATGCATAAACATTAAATCATCTGGAAAAATTAAAGTCAATATAAGAGGACAATATAAGAGGATAGAGCTTTTGTAACAGAAAATTTAACAAACTTCCATTTAATCAAAGTAATACTTGTATACACATTCATTTGTTCATTCATTCATTCATTCAACTTATATGCTGCCCATCTTGCCTTGAGGTGACTCTTGGTAGCTTACAATAATTAAAAACCAATAAAACGTTTAATATTACAATTATAAATAGCAACAAATTAGTTAAAATTGACAAAGATAAGGAGAAAAGATGCAAGATACATATGGGGAGAGGTGGGGTTTTATAGCTTAGTCCATTAACCACCCCCAGAATGATGGATCCCCCTTGGGGCTCCCACCCAGTTGGCAGAGCCAGGTTTTCAGGTCCTTTAGGAATACCAAAAGGGAGGGTGTGGATCTTATTTTGGGGAGCATGGTGTTCCAAAGGGCAGCAGCCATGGCAGAAAAGGCTCTTCTCCATGCCCCTCTTCACGCTGCAGGTAGAATACATTGTGGTAAGACATCTCATCAGGTAATCTGGACCCATGCCATGAAGGGCTTTAAAAGTAATAACCAACTGCTCCAACTGTTGCTTCCAATGGTAGTCCCATGTAAAATGCATTGCAATAGTCCAAGCAAGAGATGGTGCGGGGACTTTCAATCCAGGAAAAGGGCACCACTGGAGCACAAGACAACGTTGCACGAAGCCTCTCCTCCTTTTAGAGCAAGAATTGCAAGCAGGGGTGGGGTTCAAAATGTTAAACAACCAGTTCTGTGGGCATGGCTTTGGTGGTGGGCGTGGCTTGGTGGTCATGTGACTGGGTGGACATGGCTTGGTGGTCATGTTATTGGATGGGTGTGGCCAACTCATTATCACTCACATCAAGGCATGCATCTCCTTGCCTGGCCTCTCACGACTGTGGGGATGCTGCAACAGTCGTAAGTGTGAAAAATGATCATGTCACTTTTTTCAGTGCCATTGTAACTTTGAATGGTCACTCCACACAAAAAGTACCAGCAAAGGAGGGGAAAACAACTCCAGAGAAGTTCCTGAGACAGGAAGTCTAGTCCTACCAAGAATGTAATAAGGGTTAATGGAGAGGCAGTTTCTGTAAGCAACACCAGAATGTTTTCTTCTTGCCTTCCTTACAGGATTAGACCAGTAATTTCTTCTAACAACCGGTTATCTGAACTGCTTAATATGTTAACAACCAGTTCGAACTGGTAGAATCCCACCCCTGATTGCAAGCCCAGGAGAACTCTCTAAAATAAATTTTATTGATTTTTCAATTAAAACAGACCAACAACACATAAAGGTAAGAGAGAAAAAGAAAATAAGAAAAAAGGAAGAAAATAGAAAGAAAAAGATAGAAAAAAATTAAAAACATTTTCAGCTTCAACAGTTTGTGAGACTTCCTTTTTATCCTTATTTTATGCCATATACACACTTAATCCTTACATATATCTGTATATCACTACTATGATTCTATCCTATCCTCTTTTGCCTTTTAGTGTGAAATCTATCTTTGGTCTATCCATTTGTACCAGCAGTTCCAGCTGTTGAAGTATATTGAAGTGTCTTTATCTTTTAATGCCAAGGTTAATTTGTCCATTTCTGCACAATTTGAAATTTTTTGAATTATCATCTCCTCTGATGGAACATGAGGCTGTTTCTGTTGTGTATGTACCATAGTTAATAAAGTATGAGCTTGAGGTAAAGTGCAGGGTTCTGGCCCTGCACTTCTGATTGGCTGTTAGGCAGCCAGATCGGATTGATTAGTTCTGAGGAATCCGATTGGCCCTTAACAGAGAATTCTTATTGGTTAAAAGAGCGAGCGTTCATAGCTCGTTATTGGACAATTCTCACAAGGGTTGCCTATATAAGGCAGAGTTCACTGTTGTTGTTTTGAGAAGTCACTATGCAAATAAAGAGCTGAAAGTTCACTATTCAGAGGCTGTCTCCATTTACTCCGACCCATGTTCAGTACTTAACAGTTTCCAACATTGTGCAAAAGCCAATCTGGCCGCTGTCAAAATATGTATTATTATATATTTCACTTTTTTGGTATTTGTTTATCAAAGATCCCTAATAGAAAGATCTCTGGTTTGAATTCAATCTGTTCTCTTGTCATTTCCTCCAGCCAATTTCTAATTTTCTGCCAATATTTTTGAGCTTCTGTACAAGACTACCACATATGGAAGAAAGTTCCCTCTTTTTTTTTTTGCATTTCCAGCAATTCGGACTCATATTGGGGCGCATCTTCGCTAATCTCAAAGTAGGAAGGTGCCATCTATAAAACATTTCTTTGTATGCTGCCGATTTTTTAATTTTATTATTTCTACCCCAGACCTTTTCCCATTCTGTTATGATGATACTACGTCCTATATTCCTACTCCAGGCTATCGTGTTCCCTTTTACAATTTGTTCTTCTAATTCTACTTCTGATAAATAATTATAAAATTTTGTTATACTTTTTTTGCCTGATCCTAATAAAATTTTATCTAATTGCTGGAGTTTATTGTGAATTCCAAATTCTTTCTTGTTCTGATTATATCTACTTCGAATTTGAAGATATGCCCACTGATCAATTTTTAATCCCTGATCTTGAAGATCTTGCCACGATTTCAGATTTCCTTGCATATCCAATAGGTCCTTATATTTAATCATTTTTAGTAATATCCAGATTATTTGGGTGAATCATCTCCTCCATTGTTGAAATCCAAATTGGTATTTTTAAATAGTGTTTTTTCTGTATTTTTTTCCAATTAGTCAATAATGAATCTCTGATTAGGTGTCTGTGAAAATATTTCTGGCTGGTTTTCCCAACATCCCATAAAAAAAGCATGCTACCCCCTCTTTAAGTCATGGCCTTCGAAGAATAATATTCTCTTATTGGTTAAATTCACCCATTCCTTCAACCATACTAAAGAGGCTGCTCTATAATACAACTCCCAATTTGGAAGTGCCAGCCCTTCCCTGCTCTTCATATCCTGCATTGTCTTTAAGTTTATTCTAAGTTTTTTCCCTTGCCAGATGAATTTTACCGTTATTTTATTAAATTCTTCAAAAAAAATTTGTGTACTTTGATTGGGATCATCTGAAATATATAGAGGAATTTTGGAAGAATATTCATTTTAATAGCAGCAATCCTGCCTAATAATGAAAGTTGCAGCTTGCCCCATGTTTCTAAATCCTTCTTTATTTGTTGCATCAATTTATCATAATTATTTTCCTTAAGTGTCTTACAATGTGCTGTCAAGCATATTCCTAAGTATTTAACTTTCTTTATCACTTGTATTCCCATAACTTCTTCTAGTTCTAATTTCTGTTTTTCTGTTAAATTTTTGGTCATTAATTTTGTTTTCTTCCTATTGATTTTTAGTCCTGCTACTACTCCGAATTGTTCTAATTCAATTCATCAGTTTTTGTCCTCTTTCTATTGGTTCTTCAATGAAAAAAATCATATCATCCGCAAATGCTTGCAACTTATATTCTTCTTTCTTAACCTTTAATCCTTTTATGTCTGGGTTCTGTCTAATTTGCGTTAATAATGCTTCTAGTGATAATGCCTGGTGCAATGTAATCCCATCCAGAACTAAAGATATTAAAGTCCCAGATCCCAAAACTCCATATACCCAAAACCAGTCAGACTTACCAGGGTTTGCCCAAAACACGTTGTCTGTCCTGCAGACTCCCATAGACTCCAAGCACCATGAGTGACAGAATCACTTGGCTTATTGAGGATGGAGATGTAAAATTGACTGTCATCAGCATAATGATGGAATCTCATCCTGTGGTGGCAAAGGGTGGACACTTTCACCAGCCAGGAGGGAAAGGGATCTAATTGACAGGTAGTTTCATTGAGGATTCTGTACACTCCCCAAGTCCAACAGGATTAAACAGTTTCCAGTTAACCAGGTAAGCCTTATCCTAGGAAACTCTAATGGTCCTGCACCATGCATGGATTCTAACTGGGAACAAATCTGAATGACTTGTCCATCAGATATTCCACAAATTATTCTGCATGCCCCTGAAGATTATCACCCAATCCCTACTGTTCTTGGAGGGACTGGGTGATCCTGAACAAGACCACCAGGCCTGAGCTACACTCTGCAGTCACAACAATGGCAGAAAAACATTGGTGTTTCACCACTCTTATCCCCTTTGATAAGTGACAGTAGGCCTTAAAGCAGCTATAAATCATGTCCTGTTGGATTCATCCATCATTTTTCCTCCAATGGCACTCTAGGCATCTTAGCCCTTTTAATGATTCTGATAATAGTTTGTTTATTGGAGAAAAAATAATGGCAAATCAATGATATGTAAAATCATAATGTACCCTCCAAAGATAAAAGAGATTATTTCTTTAGGCTTCCACATTATCTTCAGTTTTTAAAGTTGATTTAAGCGCCTGCTTGAGCCTCTGATTAAAATTCTCACTGTAGCAGTTATATGTTTCTATCTATATATCAGAGGTGATATTCAGCAGGTTCTTCAGCAGTTCTGGGGAACCGGTAATGGAAATTTTGACTAGTTCAGAGAACCAGTAGTGGAAATTTTGAGCAGTTTGGAATATTACCTCTGACTGGCCCCACCTCCATCTATTCTCTGCCTCCCAAGTCCCAGCTGATTGGCTGGGTCTTCTTTTGTTGCCCTGCACTGGAGAAAGGAGCTGGAAAACAAGTTAGTGGAGGGGGAAGGAAATTGAGATTTTACAGTATCCTTCCGCCTGCCACATCCACCAAGCCACGCCCACCAAGCCACAGAAGTGGTAGTAAAGACCTTTGAATCCCACCACTGCTACATATGCTAAAAGTTCTAGATATAACTAAATTGTCTCATGTTTTTAGAAAGCCCAATTTTGTAAACTCTGAAATGCCTCTTTTGATCACTTATTGTTCCTGCCAACTTTTTTTTTTTTAAAAAATTGAGTGACATATAGCTACAAAAATCTAAATTTTAATTGTTGGGCTCCTAAAATATTCATGTATTCAAGCTTTAACTACATTTTCCAGTTCTAAAATATCAGTTTCAGAAAGAATTTGAAGGCATTTTTAATTCCACAAAAGGAGGATACATGTTACTCATCCAATGATATGGTATTTATTAAAGCATTCCTAATATTTATTTTTATTTATTTTATTTTATTTGGTTTGTCAATTGCTTACAAGATAATAGGTGTAAGTAAAAACATAGTTATGAATACATGGATACATATAAAAAAAATAAAAGAAACAATAGGACAGGGACGGTAGGCACATTGGTGCGCTTATGCACGCCCCCTACAGGCCTCTTAGGAAAGGGGTGAGGTCAATAGTAGAAAGTCTACGGTTAAAGTTTTTGGGGTTTGGGGAAGAAACCAGAGCCAATTTTACTGCATAAAATTGTTGTCTCATTCTGCTTGTATTTATAAGTTTTATTTAAAACTTTTAAAGTAAAAAAAAAAAAAAAGTCAAAATTCTATATGGTTTTATCAACCTGATTATTAAAGAATCCAGCCAACTGTATTATATTAAGAATACAGTATTGGTTCATACCTAGACATTAGAAAACTTATTTTGTCTAAAAACAGCAGCACAAATAGTTCATTCAATCAGAGCTAAACTGAAATGTCTCCATGTCTATAATTTTTATCTGTGCCTTATCCCTTTGCACTATTGCTGGAGATCTAATGTCTAAAGAAAATCAATAAAATATATGATTCAAATGTTATCACTAAAGCATTCAGAGGTTTGGAAAATAATAAAAAATAAGTAATGTTGGCTTCTGCATAAGCTGAATTGTAATATGAAAAATTATTCTTTAAGACAATCATTTCCTTTGTTTGTGTACATAGTTTTGTAGATTTCAACTAAAGGAATATGGATTATTCTTACATTAAATTAATGCTATATATGTATTTCTATATTTCTTCCTTAGGAAAAATGGTATTGCTACAAGGCTGATATCACGATTGATATTATTCCCTTCAGAAGAAATGTTCAAGTTCAGGAAATTTTATTATTTTTACTTTCTCATGCATACCATATTAAATAAGAATTGTTAGTTTAACTGTGCAGCTTCTCTTGTGAAGTTCAAATATAACCCATAGCTTCAGTGATCTGGAGAAGTCATGCAGAGGATTCTTCCAGATTTTTGGCCAGTAGTGATTATAAAAAGGACACCTGCATTTTTTTTTTCTAAATAGCAAACCATATGCGGTGTGGGAGTGATTATGCAATATAGAATCAGTCCATAAGTACATTAAACATCAATTTGTTTCTCTGTCCATCATATTTACATCATCACTCATTCCAGAGGTGGTATTCAGCAGATTCTCACCAGTTCTGGAGAACCAGTAGGGAAAATTTTGAGGGGTTCGGAGAACTGCCAAATACCACCTCCTCCTTTTGTGGAATTAAAAATGCCTTCAAAATGGTGTTGCTTGCTGTATTTAAAAATCAAGCGTTTTTGGTGTCCAGAGAAGAAAACGTGTGATTAGAAAAACGGTTAGAAAAACTCGTACCTGGGGAGGCAAAAAATTTTTTATCCCAAAGGCAAAAATAGATGCCAGGATGAGATTCGGGGTTGAATTCTATACTTCAATATGGTGTTAATTGCTGTTTTTAAAAATCAAGTATTTTTGATGCCCAGGGAAGAAAAAGCATAATGCCGCGGTAAGAAAAACTGGTGCCTTGGGATGCCAGGACAAGATTCAGGGTTCAGGATGAAAATTAGGGAGGCAATTTTTTTTTGATCCCAAATGCAAAAATGTATACCAGGATGAGATTCAGGGTAGAATTCCATATTAAAAATGGTGTTGCTTGCTGTTTTTAAAAATCAAACATTTTTGGTGCCTGGGAAAGAAAACATGTGATTCCGCAGTCAGAAAAATTGCTGCCAGGGGAAGCAAATTTTTTTCATCCCAAATGCAAAAATGGGTGCCAGGATGAGATTCAGGGTGAAATTCCAAACTTAAATATGGTGTTGCTTGCTGTTTTTAAAGATCAAGTGTTTTTGGTGCCCAGGACGAAAACGCATGATGCCGTGGTCAGAAAAACTGGTGCCTGGGTAGGTAAAAATTTTTTTATTTCAAATGCAAAAACAGATGCCAGGACAATATTCAGGATGAAATACTTAAAAATGGTATTGCTTGCTGTTTTTTAAAAATCAAGCATTTTAGGGGGCCCGGAGAGGAAAACGCGTGATGCCACAGTAACAAAAAAAAGAATGTGCCTCGGGATGCCAGGGTTGAGATGAGATTGAGGGTTTGGGATGAAAATTTGGGAGGCAAATTTTTTTTAATTCCAAATGCAAAAATGGATGCCAGGATGAGATTCGGCTGGAATTCCATACTTAAAAATGGTGTTGCTTGCTGTTTTTAAAAATCAAGTGATTTTGGTGCCCGGGGAAGAATACACGTAATACCACGGTAACAAAGAACTGTTGCCTCAGAATGCCAGGACGAGATTCAGGCTTCAGGAAGAAAATTCGGAAGGGAATTTTTTTTTATTCCAAATGCAAAAACGTTTGCCACGATTAGATTCGGGGTTCAATTCCATACTTAAAAATAGAGTTGCTTGCTCTTTTTAAAAATCAAGCATTTTTTGTGCCCAGGGAAGAAAATGCATGATACCATGGTAACAAAAAACTGATGCCTAGGGGACTCACACATGCACTGACTCCAAGTCCTGCCAAATACACTGTAAATATACTCAGGGACAACTGTGAACAATTTTGTGCAATATCATTATTATTATTACTGTGTTAGTTGACATGTGCAATAACTCCTACTGTGATAGGTACAAATTATGTGCAATAATACAGTACATTTTTCTAGTTTTTTTCTGTCTTTTTCAGTGTCCTAAGCTGGTACTTATTTTGTTAACTTTATTTATTTTATTCTTCCTTTATTATATTTTAGATATTTCCTTATGTATATTTTCTTGACATGCATGTCTGCACTGAACGACGAGTTGCTCTAATCTCACTGTGTATGCGTATAATGCAAATTGTACATGTGGATAGTGACAATAAAAGGCATTCTATTCTATTCTATTCTATTCTATTCTATTCTATTCTATTCTATTCTATTCTATTCTATTCTATTCTATTCTATTCTATTCCAGGACGAGATTCAGGGTTCAAGATGAAAATTCGGGAGGCAATTTTTTTTTTTTATTCGAAATGCAAAAACAGATACCAGGACGAGATTTGGGGTAGAATTCTAGGCTTAAAAATGGTATTGCTTGCTGTTTTTAAAAATCAAGCTTTTTTGTGCCCAAAGAAGAAAACGCGTGATGCCATGGTCAGAAAAACTGGTGCCTAGGGAGGCAAAAAATTTTTGATACCAAATTGAAAAACGGATGCCATGATGAGATTCGGGGTTGACTTCCATACTTAAATTGGTATTGCTTGCTGTTTTTATAAATCAAGCATTTTGGGGGCCCTGGAAGAAAACCCATGATGCCACGGTAACAAAAAACTGGTGCCTCTGGATACCAGCATGAGATTCAGGGTTCTGGATGAAAATTCAAGAGGCAATTTTTTTTTTTATTCCAAATGCAAAAACGGATGCCAGGACGAGATTCAGGGTGGAGATTTGGGGTGGAATTCCATACTTAAATATGTTGTTGCTTGCTCTTTTTAAAAATCAAGCATTTTTGATAACCTAGATCAGGGTCTGCAACTTTAAACCATCAAGGAGCCATTTGACCCATTTCCCACAGAAAAGAAAACACAGGGAGCCATCATTCACTCCCACCCAGTCACATGATCCCTCCAGCCATGCCTACCTAGGTTTGTGGGTCCCGGTATTTTCTTTTAAACAGGTATCTTTGTTTTTGTGTATTTGTGTCTCTCTCTCTCCCCTTCCATCTCTCTCTCTCTCCTCTTTCTTTCTCCTCTCTCTCTCTCTAATCTTTTTCCCTCTTTCTTTCTCTTTCTCATCTCTCTCTTTTTCTCTCTCTTCTCATCTCCTTTCACTCATCTCTCTTTGTTTCTCTCTCTCTTTCTCATTTCTCTTTCTCCCCTCTCTTTCTCTCTCGCTCTCTCTCATATCTTCCTTCTCATTTCTTTCTCTCTCCTCTCTCTGTCTCTCCTCTCTCACTTTCTCTTTTTCACCCTTCCTGCTCTCTCTCTCATTTCTCTCTCATCTCTCTTTCTTTCTCTCCATCTCTCTCTTTCTCATCTCTCTTTCTTTCTTATCTCTCCTTTTTGTTTTTCCTCCCCTCTCTCTGTTTTTCATCTATTTTTCTCTCATCTCTTTCTCTCTCTCGTTCGTGTGTGTGTGTGTGTGTTCCCTCTTGAACCATTTCCAAAAACAGGCAAGGGTTTGGGGTTTTTTGTTTTTGTTTTGCTGATGCTGTTCTTTCTTCTTCTTTGGGTGCTTTTTAGCATATGATTTAAATCAAGATTCATTTCAGATTCCCAGATAAATGAAGTTCTTTCATCCCCCTGCTATGGCTTCCTGTCAGCTGAACGTGACCCTGCCTCTCACCTTTCCCTCCCACTCATTGCTCACCTGCCCTGAGAAGAGAAGGGCAATGGCGGTGGATGGAGTCTCATTCCATATTTCAGAGCAGGAGTGAAGCACCCGTCGACTTGCTTCTTTTTCCAGCGCTTCTTAGCGCTATGCTCACTGGGGAGACACACAACTTTCTCTGCCCTGAGACACTGGCTGGGCTGGCTGCAGTTGATCTCCACGTTTTAATTGGCTCCAGGAGGAAGAGGAGAACACGCTGTCTTCGCCATTGTGAAGCACGCTAAATTTAAGGGAAAAAGAAACATAAACAATCTTCCTGACTTCTTCAACAAAATGCTTATAATATAAACTTCCATGGGAATAATCCCATAACTAAGATCACCAAAATGGGCTACTTAATTCATATTATATAGTAGGGAAAAAAAACAGAGAAAAGAACTGAAGACCTTAATGAATGAAAAGGTATGAATAGGCAAAGGTGGACCTTTAATTGATCCAGAGCTATGAAAAGCTTTATTAAAGGTGTTAGGGATACACACCCTAGCAGAACGTGCAACGGCAGTCTAGCAGGCAGGCAAATGATGTGAAATAAACGTTGTTGTAGTTTACACTCAGTAAGACAGATATACTGTGCTAGTTAAATAGTTTTTATTCCAGCAAGAGTTATAGCATAGTCAAAACAGTCCATATGTTATAAACTAGTTCAGTCCATCCAGGGGTTAATCAGTTGCAAAGTCCAGTGTTGAAAAATAGAGGTCAATGTTAACTTTTGAGCATGGGCGTGAAAGAATGGAGACAAGCCTCTGAACAGTGAACTTCAGCTCTTTATTTACATTGTGACTTCCTCATTTCAATAGCAGTTAAACCCGCCTTATATAAGCAAATCCTGTAACTTTTAACCAATAATGACCTAGGAGCGCTAGCTCTTATAACCAATAGGAACTCTCTGTTAAGGGCCAATCGGATTCCCCGGAACGGGCCAATCCGGTCCGGCCGCTTAACAGCCAATCAGAAGTGCAGGGCCAGAACCCTGCACTTACTCCAAGCTCACACTTTATTAATCTTTATGCATACACAACACCCCTCCCCCCTGGCTTCTTATTTGCAGGGCGCAGTTACATTGTCCCTTAGGTAGGACAATTGTTTTATTAGTCTCTTTGATTTCCGTTGTATCAGCTGGCTGCAATCACGCTGAGGTAGATCGTTGTTTGGCAGTGGGGCTGTTTCTGGTTCAGAGTTCATTTCTACGTCATTGCCCACATTCTCTGCAATTCCCTGAGGTGCAAACGTTTCTCCCTCCGACTCCACTTCCTGAGTTTCTATCAAACCGTCGTTTCCTTCGCACAGGTTTTCTAGGAATTCATCTTCTTTTATACCTCCCTCCCCCTCAGTTTGGTCTTAGGGGTTTTTCAGACTGGCCGCTGGAAGCCGCGATCGTAATTGATCGATATGACATTTCCAAAGTTTATCGTCAAGGCATTGTACCAGGTAGGATCTGGGGCCGGTTACACGTACTACTGTCGCTTCCACCAACAATGGGTCACCCGATAGGTTTTTAGCATAAATCAGGTCTCCTACCTGGAAGTGCAACAGCGGCCGCTGGATCCTAGTGGTTTCTCCGGTTCATAAGCTGGATGCAACCGGTCGAGGTGGGAGCGGAGCTTTCGTCCCATTAGCAGTTCAGCGGGAGTTTTGTTGGTGACGCTATGTGGGGTGATGTGTTGCAAGAAGAGGATTTGATTGACCTTGTCGTCAATGTTGTCATAGTCTACCTTCTGCAAGGTTTTCTTCACAAATTGGACCATGCGTTCTGCTTTGCCATTGGTCGCAGGGTGCACAGGCGAGGTGAGCGCATGGCGAATGCTGCGGTCAGCAAGGTACTGCTCGAACGCTAGTGCGGTAAATTGAGGGCCGTTATCGGATACCAGTATGTCTGGTAATCCGTGGGTTGCAAAGAGTCTGTTTAAGATTTTGATAACCGCCTCGGAGGTCGTAGTCGTCATGCGATGGATTTCGAGCCAATTCAAGTAGGCGTCAACGGTAAGCAATAAGGTGTGGCCTTTGGTTGGCCCCGCAAAATCCAAGTGAATTCGGGACCAAGGTCCACGTGGTGTCTCCCATTCAGTAGGCATGGCTTTTGGTGGGGCGTTGCTGACTTCTTGGCATTTGGGACAAGCTTTAACCCACTGTTCAATTTGCTTGTCAATGCCCGGCCACCATGCGTAGATTCGCACAAGGGCTTTCATTCGCATGATGCCAGGGTGGCCATCGTGCAAGGTTCTCAGCAGCGCTTTCTGGAGTCGTTCTGGGATAATGACTCTATCGCCCCAGATGACACAGCCTTTCTGGGAGAAAAGCTTGGTTTGTCGAGTCTTGAATGGTGTGAAGTCATCTGATAACTGGTCCAATGGCCATCTGCGTTCTACCCAGCCGAGGACTCGTGCTAGGGTGTGGTTGCGTTTGGTTTCTCTCGCAACATCTCGGGCGGTTAGTGGTGGGGAGTTGAGTGCCTCAATTTGCAACGTGGTTACCATTGGTGCAGGATCGTCAAGAGTCTCTGGAAGCGGTGCTCAGCTCAATGCGTCGGCGTGGGGAATGGCCTTCCCTGGGCGGTATTGCAGCCGATAGTTATAAGCAGCTAAGAATTCTGACCATCGGGTCATCCTAGGGGATAATATGTAGGGAGTTGGCTTATCTCCGGTTATTATCCCCAATAATGGTTTGTGGTCAGTCACAATAGTAAAAGCCCGGCCAAACACGTATTCGTGGAATCTTTTCACAGCTGAGACAATTGCGAGGGCTTCTTTATCGATTTGTCCATAGTTTCGCTCAGTTTTTGAAAGAGTCTTTGAAAAATATGCAATAGGGGCTTCGTTCCCATTAGGCAGTACATGGCTCAAAATGGCGCCTACCCCAAAAGGCGATGCATCACAGGTTATAACTAACAGCAAGCTCTCGTTATACTGCATGAGTACAGAGTCAGAAGTGAGCAGTTTTTTAACATTTCGGAACACCTGTTCTTCACGGTAACCCCATAGCCAATGTACTTTTTTATCTAACAACCGGTGTAATGGTTCAGCGACTGTTGCTTTGTGCGGTAAAAATATATTATAAAAATTGATGAGGCCTAGGAACGCCTGGAGATCAGCCTTGTTTCGTGGCCTGGGAGCATTTTTTATCGCTTTTAGTTTACTTTCAGTAGAGTGAATGCCCTGGCTATCAATCAGGTACCCTAAAAACTCAACACTGTCAGTATACAATTTACATTTGCTTTTTTTTAACTTTAAGACCGGCCTCTTGGAATTTTTTTAGGACTAACTTTAACCGGTCCTGTAAGATTTTTTTGTAGGGGCTGCAATTAATACATCATCAAAATAGGGGACCACGCCCTTAATTCCTTGCAATAACCTTTCCATAAGGCTCTGAAAAATCCCTGGGGCTACACTTACTCCGAATTGAAGCCGGATACATTTAAAGGCACCTCGGTGCTTCACAATAGTTTGGGCCTGTGCCGTTTTTTCATCTACTGGTAATTGCTGATATGCCTGAGCTAAATCTAATTTAGCGAAGACTTTCCCGCCCCCCAGGGAATGGAGGAGATGCTGCACCACTGGAACTGGATAAGCGTTCTGCTGCAGGGCGTGGTTCAAAGTGGCCCGGTAGTCCCCACAAATTCGGATTGACCCATCTGGCTTTATGGGTGTTACAATTGGGGTTTCCCAAGGGGAGTGATCGATGGGCTCTAACACCCCCTGAGCTTTCAGTTTGTCGAGTTGTTCGTCGATTTTTGATTTTAAGGCAAACGAAGCTCGATGGGGCTTTAGGCGAATGGGAGCTATTTTTGGATCTAGACTGAATGAAATTGGGGTCCCCTTGTACAGGCCTAATCTGTCCGCGAAGATGTCCTGAACTCAGAGATAAGGTCTTCCTTCCAGTCACCACCACTGACTCGGTTTATGCCGGCCACTTCAATGCCGAGTGGCACGAACCATTGGAGGTCTAGTAGGCTAGGCCTATCTGTATCGATGACCGTTAAAGGTAAGTATGCTGTGTGCTTCTTGAAGGAGACTCGGACTTGGCAGGAACCGATGACGGGGATTCGATTCCCTTGGTAGTCCTTGAGGATGAGGCATTGGGAGCGGAAATCTTGGCATTGAATTGTGGGGATGAGTTGCTTGAGTGTCTTCCAGGACACCATCGAGAGGGACGATCCCGAGTCGACCTCCATGTGGCAAGGCTGGTTCTCAATGGCTACCATGATTCGGATTTTCTTAGTGTCCAAGGCTGAGGCGTGACCGAAAGGGATAGTATGGTGAGTCTCTTCTCTCTGCAAAGCTCAATTTCTGTAGGAGTGGTTTACTGGCTCTCGCTGTACAGGACGGTTTCCTGTCGATTGGCGATAGTTAGCCCCTTTTGAGGCCTGGCTGGGTCCTGGCAAGCTGCTGCAGACCCGTCCGATGTGGCCTCGTTTCCCGCACTCATGGCAGAGTGCATCACGGAATTTGCATTCGGACCTGGCATAGTTGGCTCCACAGCCAGTGCAAGGGCGTAAAGGCTTCAGGTGATGGTCCCGGTCAAACCGCAGTCGATGGACCCCTTCTTCATCGCTGTCTGACGACGAAGAGAGGTCCTCGTGGTGCGTCATTGTAAGCTGTCATTCCGACCTGGATAAAATGTCGCTTGTCAGTGGTGGTACCAGAGCGCAGTTTCGGCGTAATTGTGCAGCCGACTTCCTGGTTGCTTCTGCTGCAGTAACATCGGCGATGGCTTCGGCAAGGCTGATGTCGCCTTTTGCCGTCAGCTTGCTTTGGACGCTTGGTGCATCTAGTCCCAGAACTATGCGATCTCTTAGTGCTTCTTCTCAATCGGCGAATCCGTTGAGGCCTCCCAGATTTCGGAGGTCTGCTATGAAGTCGGCCATGCTTTCTCCCTTTCGCTGGTTCCTCTGATAAAACTCGTGGCGTCTCACAAGCGTAGGCATGGTCAGGGCGTAGTGATCTCATAGGAGAGGTTCGAGATTGTCCCAATCCATGGCCTTCACTTCTCGGGGTTTGGCTAGTGCTTTAGCCATCTTAAATACGGTTGGACCGCAATGCGTTAGGAACACCGCCCGTTTCTTTCCTGGTGTGGCGTCCTTTAAGTTGTTGGTTTCTAAGAACATTTGGAAGTGATCCATGTAGGACTCCCAGTCCTCCTGTACTGGATCGAATGGAGCGGGTGGTACGATGCTGCCAGACATGGTTCCGTTGTTGGCGTCGTCAGTCACGTGCTCGGTGTTCTTCAAAGTTTCATTGGTTCAGATATCTCCAAATCCCACCCTCGTCGCCAGTGTTAAGTTTTGAGCATGGGCGTGAAAGAATGGAGACAAGCCTCTGAACGGTGAACTTCAGCTCTTTATTTACATTGTGACTTCCTCATTTCAATAGCAGTTAAACCCACCTTATATAGGCAAACCCTGTAACTTTTAACCAATAACAAGCTAGGAGAGCTAGCTCTTATAACCAATAGGAACTCTCTGTTAAGGGCCAATTAGATTCCCGGAACGGGCCAATCTGGTCCGGCCGCTTAACAACCAATCAGAAGTGCAGGGCCAGAACCCTACACTTACTGCAAGCTCACACTTTATTAATCTTTATGCACACACAACAGTCACAACAAACTTACAAATAATCAGTCCAGCAATATATCTCTTTTGCAGTCAGAGATATGAAGAAAATCAAACCCCTTTTCTTCGTTTCAGCAACAGCAGGGAAAACACGCAGTAATCACCATCAATCCAACATTGTCAGCTACTACAGTAAAAACCAGAAAACAGTGAGCTCTCTTGCTCCCTCTTATGGTGATTTTACAACCGCACCCAAAATACATGTTTTACAGTTAAAGTGATACATACACTTAAACTCACTAACATAGTTTATATATTATTTTTACCCAAACTAAGTTAGGTAACCAATGCTATCCCTAACAAAAGGTCAAAAGCAGTACTTTGAATTGGACCCAGGAATGGACTGGGAATCTGTGTGATATGCTTATAATGTCTAGTCCTAATTAACAACATAGTAGATATAATGTGAATTGAGATTTCTGAATTATCAAAGGAAGCCCAATGTATAGATTATCAGAGCAGATCACTTGAGGCCACACTATCTTCCAAAACAATAGGAAAGTAATAAAAGAAAATAATTATAGTGACAGCAGTACAGTGTGATTAATGCAGGTCCTAGAAAGCCAAAATATGAATAGGTCCAGAAGGGTTTGGAGGAATAATGGGGCTAGAAATACACTTTGTGTATACAGGCATTCTAAAGCAACAATTAATTTGAAAGTGGAACTGTATAAACAGGGAATAAAAATGGCAATAGCGTAATAGTTGGGTGATGTTTCAAGGCTATTCAGAAGAAAATGCAACAATTTTCTTTGTTTGCTTAAAGAGAATTACTTTAATGTTAGGTTCTGTTTTGTGCAAGAAAGTTGCCTCATTGAGCTCAATCCCTTATAGGCAGAGAATATGGGGGGGGGGTTAAGATGTGTGGGGGGGAACTAAGGTAAATATATGTTTTTTTAATGATTTTTTTTTAAGCTTGAAAATAGGCAAAAGGGTTGTTTCCACTGCAGAACAACTTTGACTCTGCATCTGGGGTTTTCTATCCATGCTCAGATTTTGTATGAAAGATGATAGCTGCTGAGAATAACTCTCCTTGGGAAAAGAAAGTGAATCTTTCAATGCTTTTCAGTGAGCAATGGAAGTAATAAGTGCAACATTGCAGTGATGAATGCAAGACATCCCATTGTCAAGGGAAATTAGAAAATCATGTTTAATAGTGCAAATGGGAAGGAGAGTGTTTAATCCTTTCATAAAAGCTCAAGTCTTGTAACTCAAGTCTTGTAATTTATCATTCAAGATCAGCTCTGTTATCATGTTAAGTATGAATATCAAATTTGGTATTGCTATAGATACTATCAGACAACAGCTTGCAAAATTTCACTCACCTATTCGTTCTGTTGGCACTTTTTCCTCCTTTTCTATAAAGGTTTATCAATTAGTCAGTACCTATCACTAGATAGGTGAAAAAGTTGCAATTATCTCTGACGCTGAATACTGAAAGAGCACTATTTCTTTAAGGGAGGTGCTACATGCGCCCCAGTTTGCTGTGGGAAAAAAAATACAATTCTTCATTAATTTTTTTTATTAAATATGTATTAAATTCATATTTGGAAACAAGTCTAAATAGCTTTCTGACACTATCCATTTTGCTTTAATATTTCAAGTAACTATCAAATTACCTAATTTCTTTAAACCCTCTTAGAAGAAATCTGGACTAAAAAGCATAAGTTGATCAGGAAGGAAGGAAGGAAGGAAGGAAGGAAGGAAGGAAGGAAGGAAGGAAGGAAGGAAGGAAGGAAGGAAGGAAGGAAGGAAGGAAGGAAGGAAGGAGAAGTATAGAAGAAGAGGGAAAAGGGAAGAGAAAAAAGGAAAAGGATAGGACAGGAAAATGGAAGGAAAAGGAAAGGAAGGGAAGGACCATGAGAAATATTGATTCTGCAGAAATTATTATCTTCTTCACACTGATATACAGTAAGTAATAAAATATCTGGCCAACATACTTCATTATAGCTATTTGAAATTAGAGTATAATTAAGATTTTAAAATGGATGCAGATGGTACACTTTGTTTCCATACACATAGTCTACCCATTTATAGTGTTCATTCATTGTGAATTTAATAGAATTTACTATTATACTAAGCACATATAAGAATACATTGCAGTTCATAGTGAACATTTTCTAACCAAAACAAAAACATAAGCTTTAGTATTGTTTTTTCTATCATTTACTTCTATAGTGGTAATTAAAAGCTTTTCTAGGAAAAGAAAATCTGTGTGGATGGATAATTTATTCTCTTATCTAGCCAAACTGAATTAGTAAAAGAAAGTAGAAACAGTCTTTGAAGCATGTCAATAGTGTTAAAGTTTGGAGCATGGGCGAGAAAGAATGGAGACGAGCCAGTGGAACGGTGAACTTCAACTCTTTATTTACATGGTGTGACAGCTCAAACTAGATGGCCGCTATAGCCTTCCTTATATAGGCAACCCAATAACTATTTAACCAATAACAATCCAGGAGCGCTAGCTCTGTTAACCAATACGAATGCAGTTAATATCTCGGGCAGTTAATGGCGGTGTGTTGAGTGTCTCAATCTGTAACGAGGTTACCGTTGGTGCAGGGTTGTTGAGAGTCTCTGGAAGCGGTGCTCGGCTCAATGCGTCGGTGTGGGGAATGGCTTTCCCCGGGCGGTATTGCAGCCGATAATTATAAGCAGCCAAGAATTCTGACCAGCGAGTCATCCTGGGGGACAATATGTAGGGAGTCGGTTTATCTCTGGCTATTATCCCCAATAACGGCTTGTGGTCAGTCACAATAGTAAAAGCCCGGCCATACACGTACTCGTGAAATCTTTTAACGGAAGATACAATCGCGAGGGCTTCTTTATCAATGTGGCTATAATTTCGTTCAGTTTTTGAAAGTGTCTTTGAAAAATATGCAACAGGGGCTTCGTTGCCATTAGGCAGTACATGGCTCAGATGGCACCCACTCCGAAAGGCGAAGCATCGCATGTGATATTTAACAGCAAAGTCTCATTGTATTGCATGAGCACAGAGTCAGAAGTCAGTAGTTTTTTTACATTACGGAACGCCTGTTCTTCTCTATGACCCCACACCCAAATTGCTTTTTTGTCTGGTAAACGATGTAACGGTTCAGCAACAGTTGCTTTATGTGGTAGAAATACGTTATAAAAGTTGATAGGCCTAGGAACGCCTGGAGATCGGCCTTGTTCCGAGGTCTGGGAGCATTTTTTATTGCTCTCAATTTACTGTCAGTAGGGTGAATACCCTGACTATCAATTAGATACCCTAAAAACTCGACACGATCTGTACACAGTTTACAGTTTCAACTTATTCTTTTTCACTTTAAGACCGGCGTCTTGGAATTTCTGTAGAACTAATTTTAAACGATCCCGTAAGATTTTTTGGGTAGGTGCAGCAATTAATACATCATCAAAGTAGGGGACCACACCTTTAATCCCTTGTAGTAGCCTCTCCATAAGGCTCTGAAAAATTCCCAGGGCAACACTGACTCCGAATTGGAGCCGGGTACATTTAAAGGCACCTCGGTGCATCACAATTGTTTGTGCCTGTGCCATCTTTTCATCAACAGGTAGTTGCTGATATGCCTGAGCTAAGTCTAGTTTAGCTAGGACTTTTCCGCCCCCCAGGGAATAGAGGAGGTGCTGCACCACCGGCACCGGATATGCATTTTGCTGTAGGGCATGGTTCAGGGTGGCCCGGTAGTCCCCACAAATTCGAATTGAACCATCCGGCTTTATTGGTGTTACGATTGGTGTCTCCCAGGGAGAGTGATTGGTTGGCTCTAACACCCCCATAGCTATTAATTTATTGAGCTGTTCATCGATTTTCGGCTTTAAGGCAAACGGAACTTGACGGGGCTTTAGGTGGATGGGAGCTATCTTTGGATTAAGGCTGAACGATATTGGGGTCCCCTTGTACTCGCATAATTTTTCCGCGAAGACATCCCTGAATTCATGGACGAGGTCCTCCTCCCAGTCACTGCCGCTGACTCGGTTTATGCCTGCCACTTCAATGCCAAGTGGCACGAACCATTGGAGGCCTAGCAGGCTAGGCCGATCTTTGTCGATCACAGTTAGAGGTAAGTATGCCGTGCAATTCTTGAATGAGACCCGGACTCGGCTGGATCCAACAACAGGGATTCGATTCCCTTGATAGTCCTTAAGGATAAGTCTATGGGAACGGAGGTCTTGGCGCTGGATAGTGGGGATGAGTTGCTTGAGGGTCTTCCAGGAAACCATCGAGAGAGACGATCCCGAGTCGACTTCCATTTGGCAAGGCTGATTTTCGATGGCCACTGTAATTCGGATTTTCTTGGCATCCAAGGCAGAGGCATGACCGATAGTGATAGTTTGGTGAGCCTCTTCTCGCTTCGTGGGGCAATTCAAAACTCGGTTTCTGTAGGAGTGATTTACTGGTTCTCGCCTTACAGGATGGTTTCCTGTCGATTGGCGATAGTTAGCCCCTTTTGAGGCCTGGCCAGGTCCTTGGAAGCTTCGGCAGACCGTCCGATGTGGCCTCTCTTTCCGCACTCATGGCAGAGTGCGTCGCGGAATTTGCATTCGGACCTGGCATGGTTGGCTCAACAGGCGGCGCGTGGGTATAGGGGCTTCGGGTAGTGGTCCCAGTCGGATCGCAGTCGATGGACCTCTTCTTTGTTGCTGTCTGATGACGAAGAGAGGTCCTCGTGGTGGGCCGTTGAGAGCTGTCCCTCTGACTTAGATGAAATGTCGCCTGTCGGTTGGTGTACCGGAGCGCGGTGGTGGCGTAATTGGGCAGCCAACTTCCTGGTTGCTTCTGCTGCAGTAGCATCAGCGATGGCATCGGCAAGGCCAATGTTGCCTTTCCCCATCAGCTTGCTCTGCACGCCTGGTGCATCTAGTCCCAGAACTATTCGATCTCTCAATGCCTCTTCCAGGTCGGCGAACCCGCAGAGGCCTCTCAGATTTCGGAGGTCTGCTATGAAGTCGGTGACACTTTCTCCTTTTTGCTGGTTTCTTTGGTAGAACTCGTGCCGTCTTACGAGCGTGGGCATGGTCGGTGCATAATGAGCTCTTAGTAGGGGTTCGAGGATGTCCCAGTCCATCGCCTTTACTTCTGCAGGTTTGGCTAGTGCTTTAGCCATCTTAAATACGGTTGGTCCACAATGCGTTCGGAATACCGCCCATTTCTTCCCGGTTGTGGCATCCTTTAAATTGTTAGTTTCCAAAAACATTTGGAAACAATCCATGTAGGACTCCCAGTCCTCTTGCACTGGGTCGAACGGAGCGGGTGGTATGATGATGCCGGACATAGTTCCGTCGTGGTGCGTTGTCAGCCACGTGCTCAGTATTTCTTCTTTGTTCAGTCAGCTCCAACGTCTCCACATCCCATCCTCGTCGCCAGTGTTAAAGTTTGGAGCATGGGCGAGAAAGAATGGAGATGAGCCGGTGGAACGGTGAACTTCAACTCTTTATTTACATGGTGTGACAGCTTAAACTGGATGGCTGCTATAGCCTTCCTTATATGGGCAACCCAATAACTATTTAACCAATAACAATCCAGGAGCGCAAGCTCTGTTAACCAATACGAATGCCCCGTTAATGGCCAATCAGATTCCCCTGAATGGGCCAATCTGATCCTGCCATTAACAGCCAATCAGAAGTGCAGGGCCAGAACCCTGCACTTTACTCCAAGCTCAAGATAACTTTATTAAACCTTTATGCATTCACAACAAATAGGACACAGTGGGTAAACTAACTTTTTTACTGTTGAATTGTTCAATGTTGAATTGTTCAATGAAAAATTGTTAATTTTGAGAGAAGTTAAAGATCTATCTTTTCACCTAATATTTCATACAATACTTTCACACTTATGATTTATTTGACCAATTGATTTATTTATTCTCAGTTTGTTATTTAGTACTTGAAAGAATGATGGCAACCTTATTCTTAAATATAGAATTCTTCTTCCTAGCATTTGCCTGCAAATTTAGGGTCCTATTTTTTTTTGTAATCAATCAAATATTGAACTATTGGTTGTGATAGGAATTAATTGATTGGTATTATCACGTGAGCCTGACATCATGAACTGAGAGAATGTGGCTCTAAGTCACCCAGCTGATTTTCATGCCTTAGAAAGGACTAGAATTGGTGCCTTAACCATGAGACCAAATTAGCTCTCGCTCCCAAAAAGTTGAAATGAAATAAATTACAGGTAATCCTCAACTTATGATCACAGTTGAGCCCAAACTTTTAGTTGTTAAGAGAGTTTTGCTCCATTACAACATTTCTTACCACAGTTGTAAAGTGAATCACTGCAGTTGTTAAATTAATAACAAAGTTGTTAAGTGATTCTGGTTTCCACATTGTCTTTGCTTGTGTAATCACATAACCCTGAGATACTGCAATGGTCACAAATATGAACCTGTTGTGAAGCATCTGAATTTTGATCATGTGATCAGGTGTAATGGTCATAAGTCACCTTTTTCAGTGCAACTTTAAATGGTCACTGAATGAACTATTGTAAGTCGAGGACTAACTGTATAGGTTTTTTTTTACACTAAATTCATGATTTTGTTTTGAAAGTTTGGTTGATCCAAGGTTACATCTCTTTGTACAGGCACAAATTCAAGTTCATGCTCATTTTTATATAACATTCCATATCTTATTACCATTCTACATTTTCTATATAGCTTCTCCCCTCTTTTAAGTCTCTTAATTCTATTTTATTTATTTCATCTCAATTTAGATCATTATACTTATATCCTTTGTCTGTCCTGTTTCAGCTGTCTATTATCTTTTCTCATTAAAACAAAATTTATCCTGTAATCACTGATTGGAGTATGACGCCTTTATATCTTTCTCCTAAATTTATAACACTTAATATAATACATAACTTTCATTCTGATTCTGCTTAGTACATTCTAAAGCTAGACACTATATTTTAAAAAAAGAAGAAATTATAAATATATAATTAAAACAACAATCCATACCAATTCAATTCTATCATTAAAATGAATATTCATTTAAATCTTAAACATTTTACACATTACTTTTCAAATAGGTATCATGCTTCTACGGGAACACTTATAAATTTTGCGTAGTCACTTCCCCCCCATTTCACTTATATTTTTAAACATTGTGTAATTAAAATGTTCCCATTCCTTCCTAATTCAATTCTCCCATTTATTTCATTTCATTTATTTTGTTCAAAAAAGTTTCACTGAATTACACTGAATATTTTATCCCGCTTTTTATTCATATGTTGTTCCAATTTTATTTCTAATACAAGTATAATAATACAATCTTATGTACCTTTGCAGAATCTCTTTTTCAGTTAAATTTTTACCCATTATCTCTGAATAAGTCCTGTTTCTTTACATCTTGTTCCAAACCTTTGTAGCTTCTCTTCCCTTCCTCCCTCCCTTACTTCCTCACTCTGCCCTTTTTACCCCCTTGTCTCTCCACCTCCATTTCCCTCTTCTGTGTTCCCCTTTTCTGTTGCTTTCTGACATTATATCCACTTTTCACCTTAGTTTTTCCTTTTTTGGTTGTTTTTTTAGGTCTTAAATTCTCCTTTCTCTTTCCCCCCTTTCCCCTTTCTTCCCCAGATAAAGTTACTTGTTCATTAAAGATGGCTTCTTCTTTGTCCCAATCTTCTTGTTGCGCAGTATTTTCTTGTAGTTTCTCGTAGGTACAGATTGCCATTTCTAATAAATGAAAAATGAAACCAAAAGAGCCCTTCCCTTCTTGTTCCTCTTTATATTTTTTAAATTCCATTTTCAGTTCATCCACAAGTGATGCCATTGTAAAAAAATTTTTTAAAACAACCACCCAATTGTTTTTAATCATTCAAATATAATTTCCAGAAGTCCCAAAGTCACCAAACAATTTAAATACACACAAACTATTTCATTTAACACTTTCTTCTTTTTTCACTTTCTCTTCCTGGGGTTACTATTTAGTTCCAAAGTTCCAGTTAAAATGTATCTTTTAGAAGTCTTGTTATGATTTAACTTTAGATTCTTTTAAATTCCAAGCAGCCTCCTCCAGCCAAATCCTGCTCTTATTCTTTTCCTCTCCCTTCCCACTTACAGCAAAAAAAAAAAAGTTTTTTAAGTGTTCAGAAGTCTTTATTGTCCCCTTGGCATTTAATTTTCCAGTTTAATTACCTGTTGGTGACAAAGCAGATTTTTCCGATTTCTCATTCATCTCTCTTCGCTGTCAATGTAAGGAAGGAGAGTGAAAAAAAAACTTTCCCTTTTCACTTTCATTTGCTGCTTCTGAATCTTCTTTGGGAGTGATGTATCTTTTATAAAATTTAAATTCCAGGTTACCTCAGTTGTTGCTTCTTATCCCGGTCAGCCAAAACTTTCACTTCTTAACTTCCTCCTGCACTTTCTTTTCCGGCTGAGTGCTTCTTTGAGGTGGCCATTTCTGACCACCGCTCTTACTGTCTTTGGGAAAGAGAGTTTAGCCAGCTGGGGAGGAAAGATGCGACTTTCCTCGACCCTGCTGGAGTCTCTTCCCTCTTCACCACCTCTACGGGGTGGCTTAGCCCTGAAGCCAGCTGGCTTGGGGCGCTCCAGTGGCGAGCCCAGGCAGAAACCATGCATGATCACGGATTCCTGCCTGCCACTGAAGTCCTACAAACTGAAAGTTTTTTCCTATTTTACATCATTATTGATTCCCTGCTGATCTATTATGTGTGAATTTCATTTTAGAAATACTGTTTTAAAGTGGTTTGGTTATTTAGAGATTGTTTGTATCTTGTGGCTTACTGGAATGTTTGAAGTATTATGTCTCACTATCTGTATGGAACCACTGAATAAAATAATATTGAGATTTGGAATATAATAGCACTGTGATGTTGGTAAACTTTTTTTTCCAATCAAAGAAAATTATTGGCATTCTGAGTGGTGCGTAAAAGGCTAAATAAGACAAAGTAAAAGCTTACAGACTTTTTCTGAAACATGATGTATAAACATTTGGTATCTTTCCATGATAATTGTATTTTCCAAGTTTTCATTCAAATCTGTCTGTCTTTTTCTTTCTCTTTCTCTTACTCTTTCTCATGATCCAAGATGGCACCAACAACAGCTGCCTTGGTGAAATGTTCTCTAATGGTTTCTTTATTCTTATATGCAATTCACTATGGATTTCATACTCAAGAGACTATCTGCTAAGAATTAGGCAATGTTTCCTGAAGGAGCAGATTTTTGATTCCTCAACCATCACCACCCCATCTTTGCAAACATGGAGAAGATTCTAACTAATTCCCCAGTTCTATAGATTACAACAAATAAAGGAAAGAAGTGTCAGCAACTGAAAAGGAAATGAGGTAAATGAGCAGGAATTTTAAAGAGACTAAGGAATGGGGGGGGGACCTCTCCCTTCAATCTTTCTGACTAATTTATGCTCAGTTGCTAACAAGATGTATGAAATACATCTTTTAAATAGATGAAATTCTGATTTCTACAGACAGAGACTTCAGAGAATAATTAGGACTGCAGAAAAAATAATTAATACCAACCTGCCTTTAGGACCTGGCTAATTCCAGATGGGATGTTAATCACATGGGAAGAAAGAAAAATTAAAGTAGACTCCATGGAAAAAGCCCAAGAATTCTATGAACAATTGGTAGGCCCTGAAAAATTGAGTAGTAGAGATGAACTAAAAACAAATTTTCAAGATGACAAAGACTATCAAAAGAATAGAGATGGGAATCATAGGAACTCAAAAAATATACAACATCAAGAGAGAGAAGAACTGGAGATGCACAATCAGCTACAAAGAGAGACAGGAGTAACTACAAGACAAAGAGCAAGAGTCAATTAGGTGATGGACAAAGAAAAGAAAATATTATCAATTAACATAAATGGCCTGAACTCTAGGATAAAAAGGAAAGGAATACTAACCAAACTAATTAAACAAAATGCAGACATAATATGTTTACAGGAAACTCATATAAAGAAGGAAGAAGAAAAATATCTAGAATGCCCCAAGCTAGGGAATTTGTATACGTCTCCAGCAGTTTTTTGGCAAAAGAAAGGGATAGCAGTATATGTGAAGGATGACTGAAAGCAGAGCTAATTTGGACAGACCCCAATGGAAGAATTCAGGTGTTACAAATTTGGATTAAAACAATTCCAATTCTATTAGTGGTAATTTATGCTCCTAATGATAACCAAAGGGAATTCTTTAAAGTTTAAACAATTACATAGGAAAATAGTGGAATTAGAGAAAAGGAATATTTGTATCTTGGGGGATTTCAATGCTATTGTGGACCAACAGGAAGATCACACTAGTGGGGGGGGGAGAAGAAAAAAGAGAGAACTGAAATGATGATTAAACTAAATTTGATAGATATCTGGAGGAAATTAAACCCTGAGAAAAAGCAATTTACATTTTACTCTAATCCTCATCAGTCATGGACATGAATTGATATGGTGTGGATGAATGGTGAGCTAGTAAGTGAATTAAAAGAGATCAAAATTTTATCAAAGGAATGGGCAGATCACAATCCGATTCAGATACTGTGGAAAGGTAGGAAGAAACCAAGGAAAAGGTGTACTTTAAATACACAGCTTATTAAAGAGAAAGAATTTATGAATAGACTTAAGGAAGAATTAGACTATTTCTTAAAAGAAAATAACAATGAGGCAACTACAAAACAGAATATTTGGGATACAACGAAGGCAATAATAAGAGGCACAACGATATCATACACCACTAAGAGAAATAAAGAAAAATATGCCCAATAAAATAAATTAGAACAAAAAATCAAAGAATTAGAAATTCAGTTACAAAACAGCCCAAAAGATTGTAAATTGAAAATCAGATGATAATAACTAAACATAAATTTAATTTAATCAAACAAGAAGGAATAGTTTCAAAGTTGAATACAGCTAGACAGATATTCTTTGAACAGGCCAATAAACCAGGAAGGTGGTTGGCCTATAAACTTTTAAAAGAAAAACAAAAAAGATTGATCTACCAACTAATAGATGAAAACAGGAATGCCCAACAGGGAATAGAACAGAAAAAAGAAATTGCATGTAAATTTTTTGAAGATCTTTATAGAAAAGAAGGAGGTAAATGAGGACATGATAAGAAACTATTTGGGTACATACATTGGACAGACCAATAGAAGAATAAGTACCCACCTAGATGAACACAAAAATGCAGTAAAAAAAGCTGGAACACACTTCCTCACTAGTCCAACACATGAAAGCCACAGGTCATAGCATTGACTTCAATGCACCAAAAACCTTAGCCACTATAGAAAACCCCAGCTACAGAATTATCAGAGAAGCCATAGAGATTCAAAAAAAACCTGAAAGCATGAATAGAAGAGATGACTCCACCAGACTGCCAATTATCTGGAAGCCTGCACTCTCAAACAAAAAAAAATCTCCATACCACAAGCCAGCCAAACACCTGGGCGCAAACAGTATTATGCTAAATTGAGCTAGTCCTCCCAGAAAAATAAGGAGAAATAGTATATTATAGCATATTTCAACTTTGTTAACAACTTTTACTAATAGAACTTTGTTAACAACTTTTACTAATAGAACATACTATCATAGTTTTATGAGCCATGATCTGTTCTTTTAATCACCAGTGGTGCAAGATGACAGTTTGACAGTAAGAAAAAGGAATCTCTGCATTTTCTTTTTAAAAGAAACTACGAACATCTTTTCTTGCATATTATTATTCTAAAAAAGAAATCCTTCATTTCAAATGCTGGAAAACTCAATTAGTGGAACCTCAGCCTGTTTATTTATATCCTAAAACAGGATTGATTCTTAGATATCTAATTGAGCCATCATTTCACATCAAGTATGTAATTTCAGGTCTGAAGAGAAGAGTATAGCAGAATCCATTGCTACCAACATTCAGGTCTTTAGTACTGTAACTTGCCACCTCCCTCTTCCAGTATATTATAACCAGAGTTGAGTCATTTATGGTTAGGATATCAATGTGAAATATAGCCCAGAATATCAAGATCATAACAGACAGAAAGGATCCTGTTATGTTAGAAAGAACCACGGTGACGCAGTGGTTACAATGCAGTACTACAGGCTACTTCTGCTGATCACCAGCTGCCAGCACTTTGACAGATTGAATCTCACCAGGCTCAAGGTTGACTCAGCCTTCTATCCTTGCAAGATGGGTAAAGTGAGGACTCAGATTGTTGGGGGCAATGTGCTGACTCTGTAAACCTGTTAGAGGGGACTGTAAAGCACTATGAAGCGGTATATAAGTCTAAGTGCTATTGCTATCCTATGGGTTATAAAGTATTCCCCACTGAAAATGTTTGTGCTTCAACATGCCAATAGGGATAGCAGGGGAAATGTCATAGATTCAGGCATGGGTAGAATGAATGGAGACAGTCTTAGTTGGTGAACTTTCAACTCTTTATTGCATAGTGACTTCTAACTTGTATAACAACAACTCTGCTTTATATAGGCAATGCTAATGTGAAATAACCAACAGGAGCTTGTGAAACGCTAGCTCCAGTACCAATAAGAGTCCTTCGTTAAGGGCCGATCAGATTCTCAGAACCCGACCAATCCGATCTAGCCGCTTAACCCCAATCAGAAGTGCAGGGCCAGAACCCTGCACTTTACCCCAAGCTTGCCTTTATTCAACTATTTACATACATAACACCCCTTCCCCCTGGCTTCACAATTAGTTTGTGACTATGTAGTCCTTTAAATAGGACGGTTGTCTCTTGGGTCTGTCAGATTTTCTTTGGACTGGCTGCATGCAGTCCCGTTGAGGTAGGACGTTGTTTTGTAGTGGCTCAGCTTCTCGTTCTGGTGTGATTTCCCTTGGAGCGTACGATTTTTCTTCCTGCTCCATTTCCTGGGTTTCACTTGATTCATCGCTTTCCTGGAACAGGTTTCCTGGCATATCGTCATCTTCTCTTCCTTCCCCCCCCCTCAGTTTGGTCGTTGGGAAGTTGTTGGCTAGCAGTTATAAGTCATGACCGTAATTGGTCAATATGTCTTTTCCATAGTCTCTCATCAATACATTTTACAATATAGGATCTGGGCCCAGTCTTGCGTATTACTGTTGCTTCAATCCAAACTGGGTCGCCCGATAAATTTCTTGCATAAACGGGGTCGCCTACCTTGAAGGTACGGTAGCGTCCGCTGGATCCTGGAGGTTTTTCTGGCTCGTAAGCAGGGTGCAGTCGGTCGAGGCGGGAACGGAGCTTTCGCCCCATGAAAAGTTCAGCGGGAGTTCTGCCGGTTTCGCTGTGCGGAGTGATGTATTGTAGAAGTAGAATGCGGTTTATTTTTTTGTCAAGATTATCATAGTCCATCTTTTGTAAAGTCTTTTTTACAAATTGTACCATGCGTTCCGCTTGGCCGTTGGTAGCAGGATGCGCCGGCGAGGTGAGCGCATGGCAGATGCCGTTGTCAGCAAGGTACTGTTCAAACATTAGCGCTGTAAACTGTGGTCCGTTATTGGACACCAGGATGTCCGGCAATCCATGAGTTGCAAAGAGTCTATTGAGGACTTTAATGACTGCCTTGGAGGTTGTATTGGCCATTCGATGAATTTCTAACCAATTAGAGTATGCATCAACAGTCAACAGCAATGTCTGTCCTTTGATCGGCCCTGCGAAATCCAGGTGGATTCTGGACCAGGGTCCACGTGGCGTCTCCCATTCGGTTGGTGCAGCTTTTGGTGGTGCGTTGCTGGTTTGTTGGCACTTGGTGCAGGCCTTGACCCATTGCTCGATGTGTCGGTCCATGCCTGGCCACCAAGCGTAGCTCCGTGCGAGTGCCTTCATTCGCACGATCCCGGGATGTCCATCGTGCAAGATTTGTAACAGCGTCTTTTGGAGTCGTTCTGGGACAACAACTCTATCGCCCCAGATAACACAGCCTTTTTGAGAAAAAAGTTCAGTCTGTCTTGTTTTAAATGGTGCGAAGTCATCTGGGATCTGATCCAATGGCCATCCACGCTCTACCCAGCCTAGGACTCGTGCTAGGGTGTGGTCTTGTCTGGTCTCCCTCGCGATATCTCGAGCGGTCATAGGAGGCGAGTTGAGCGTTTCGATTTGTAACGCCAATACTGTTGGTGCCAGATCGTCGAGGGTCTCTGGGAGTGGTGCTCTGCTGAGTGCGTCGGCATGGGGAATGGCTTTCCCCGGTCGATGTAACAATCGATAATTATAAGCAGCTAGAAACTCTGACCATCGAGTCATTCTTGGGGACAATATATAGGGAGTTGGTTTGTCCCCAGCGATTATCCCCAATAAAGGTTTGTGGTCGGTTACAATTGTAAATGTCCTTCCATATACATACTCATGTTTTTTTTTTACGGCTGACAGAATTGCAAGAGCCTCCTTGTCTATTTGTCCAGAGTTACGTTCTGCCTGGGAAAGAGTCTTCGAAAAGTATGCAACGGGAGCCTCATTTCCATTAGGTAGCACATGGCTCAAAATAGCGCCCACCCCAAACGGTGAGGCATCACAAGTTATAACCAAGGGTAATGTTTCATTATATTGCATAAGTACAGAATCAGATGTAAGTAAATTTTTTACATTTCTAAACGCTTTTTCTTCTCGGTAACCCCAAACCCACAATGCTTTCTTATCTAATAACCGGTGTAATGGTTCATCCACAGTCGCCTTATGCGGTAAAAACACATTGTAGAAATTGATAAGGCCTAAAAATGCTTGAAGATCAGTTTTGTTACGAGGTCTGGGAGCATTTCTAATCGCCCTTAATTTACTCTCAGTTGGATGAATACCCTGCCTATCAATGCGATAACCTAGAAATTCAACACTGTCGGTATACAGATGACATTTATCCCTTTTTACTTTCAATCCCGCTTCTTGGAATTTTTTAAGCACACATTTTAACCGATTCTGCAGAATTTTTTTACTAGGAGCTGCAATCAATACGTCATCAAAATACGGAACCACGCCCTTGATTCCCTGTAACAATCGTTCCATTAAACTTTGGAATATTCCCGGGGCCACACTCAGCCCGAACTGCAATCGGGTACATTTAAAAGCACCTCTGTGCGTTACTATCGTTTGGGCTTGGGCTGTTTTATCGTCCACGGGCAATTGTTGATAGGCTTGAACTAAATCTAGCTTAGCGAAAACCTTTCCACCTCCCAGGGAATGAAGGAGGTGCTGCACCACCGGCACTGGATACGCGTTCTGTTGGAGGGCGTGGTTTAGAGTGGCCCGGTAGTCCCCACAGATTCGGATTGACCCATCTGCTTTAATGGGGGTTACAATAGGAATTTCCCATGGGGAATGATCAATGGGTTGCAGTACCCCTTGTTTAATTAGTTTGTCAAGTTGTTCATCTATCTTGGCCTTAAGGGCGAACAGAACTCGACGGGGCTTTAAACGGATCAGGGTGACCTTAGAGTCAAGGCTGAATGAGATTGGGGTCCCCTTATACTCGCCCAGACGATCTGCGAAGACATCGCTGAATTCAGACATAAGATCCTCCTCCCACTCGCAATCACTGACTCGGTTCAGGCCGGCTAGTTCGATGCCGAGTGGTGCAAACCATTGGAGGCCCAACAAACTAGGCCTGTCCCTATCGATGATCGTTAGAGGTAAGTATGCCATATGCTTTTTAAACGAGACGTGGACTCAACAAGACCCGACCACAGGGATCCGATTCCCTTGGTAATCTTTAAGGATAAGGCGTTGCATTCGAAGGTCTTGGCGATGGATGGTTGGAATGAGCTGCTTTAATGTCTTCCACGACACCATCGAGAGGGACGATCCCGAATCAACCTCCATGTGGCAGGGTTGGTTCTCTATGGCTACTGTAACTCGAATCTTCTTAGCGTCCAGGGCCGAGGCCTGACCTATAGTGATAGTATGGTGAGCCACTTCTTTCTGCAATGCTCGATATCTGTAGGAGTGGTTTGCTGGGTCTCGCCTTACAGGACGGTTTCCTGCTGATTGGCAAAAGTTGGTTCCCTTTGAGGCCGGGCTTGGTCCCGGTAAACTGCGACAGACTCGACCGATGTGGCCTCGTTTCCCGTACTCATGGCAGAGTGCGTCACAGAATTTGCAGTCTGCCCTGGGATGGTTTGCCCCGCAGCCAGCGCAGGGGCATGAGGTTTTAGGACGAGGGTCCCAGTCGTAACGCAGTCGATGGACCCCTTCTTCGTCGCTGTCTGACGATGAAGAGAGGTCCTCGTAGTGCGTTGTTGCCAACTGCCCTTCTGAGGTGGGTGAGATGTCGCCTGTCGGTGGGTTTGTGGGGTTTCGGCTTCGCCGTAGCTGCGCCGCTGACTTTTTTGTTGCCTCAGCGGCGGTGGCTTCGGCGATGGTGTCAACAAGGCCGATGTCGCCCTTCGCCATCAGCTTGCTCTGCACGTTTAGTGCATCTAATCCCAGAATTAGGCGGTCTCTCAAAGCTTCATCTAAGTCTGCGAACCCACAGAGGCCTCCCAAGTGCCGGAGGTCTGCCACGAAGTCAGCCACACTCTCTCCTTTTCGTTGGCTTCGTTGATAGAACTCGTGGCGTCTCACGAGTGTGGGTATGGTTGGCGCGTAATGGTCTCTCAGGAGAGGTTCGAGGTCGTCCCAGCTTATTGCTTTCACTTCTTGAGGCTTCACGTGGGCTTTAGCCATTTTAAAGACAGCCGGGCCGCAGTACGTCAGGAACAGCGCCCGCTTCTTGGCTGGTGTGACGTCCTTCAGGTTGTTCATTTCGAGGAACATCTGAAAGTGATCCATGTAGGATTCCCAATCCTCTTGGGATGGATCGTACGGAGCGGGTGGTATGATGCCGCCGGACATGGCTTCCGTTGGTGGCGCCGTTTTTTACACGTGCTCTGTTTTTTTCTTCCAAGTTCCTTAAGATCAGATGTCTCCAAATCCCATCCTCGTCGCCAGTGTCATAGATTCAGGCATGGGTAGAATGAATGGAGACAGTCTTAGTTGGTGAACTTTCAACTCTTTATTGCATAGTGACTTCTAACTTGTATAACAACAACTCTGCTTTATATAGGCAATGCTAATGTGAAATAACCAACAGGAGCTTGTGAAACGCTAGCTCCAGTACCAATAAGAGTCCTTCGTTAAGGGCTGATCAGATTCTCAGAACCCGACCAATCCGATCTAGCCGCTTAACCCCAATCAGAAGTGCAGGGCCAGAACCCTGCACTTTACCCCAAGCTTGCCTTTATTCAACTATTTACATACATAACAGGAAAGAAAAGCATAGAGAAGCAAACAGTAACTCATTCCATTTCTCTCTTGGGAGATTATAAATTGTCCATACACAAAGAAACACCCAAACAGAGTGTTTTTTTGGATCTCTTAGTGGCTATCACTGTTATAATCACAGTTTCCTTTCTAGCTATCTGGCAAGGTTGGGCCTTGAGAGCAAGATTTTCTGGTGATTCTGGTCCTTGCTGTCAACACGAGAAAATACTGCTGAACACCTAGGCAATTGATTTTTAGTATTCTATGAAATTTTAAACCATTTCAGCATAAGGTCAGCATTAGGTTCTGTAAACTGCTTTCTCTGTCACTATAACTGCTTTCTGGAACAGCTTTTCCTCCCAGATACCCTCATTTACAAAGTGTGTATGTTCCCCACTGTCCTTCACAAAGTTTATAAAGACCTGAACTTTCAAGCAGGTCTTGAGTTGGGAAATGAGAGGCTGTTGTTGTTGCTGTTGTTCCTTTACAACATTTTCAGCATTATCTCAAGAACAATAATCCTATTGCCTCTGCAGCATAAATTCAGTCTTATGTAAATTTCTACACTGTCCATGTAGGGGTGGGTTTCTACCGGTTCTCTCCATCTCTGCAGAACCGGTAGCTCTGAAGAGCAGCAGACATAGAACCAGTTCTATGTCTGCTGATGTTTTTGCCCACCTGGGTTCTTACCTGACCATTATTTCCTGAGTTTTTCAGCTGCCATGTGAGGCACAGCTGCAGTTTAAAAAGTGGGGAAAGCGCTTTTTGAAAGGCTGCTTCTCTGCATGCAGCATGCTGATGACGATTTACAGGCGTGAGCCGGCAGTGTGCAGGAAAGCACATTGTAAATCACTGAACCTCATAAATGAGCCAACTGGTTGTTAACTCTGTCAGATCCCATCCCTGTGTCCATGTTACCTAAGTGATTCTAGGTGGCTTATAACAGCAAGAGCTGTTATATTGATTCAGTGATCCAGATTACCAAGAAGTAAGGCTAAAGTCAACTCAAGGCTGCTTTTGAACCATAGGATTACCCTGATTCAACTACTCTTTATAATTGCATTGTACTTCATTTGTCTTTCAATATTATTTTTCTAAGGCAGATTAGAATTAGAGAAGAGATAACTGACTTATACTGAGTTAGATCATGGGTCCACCTGCCTTAGCATAATATACCCATAGAATATTTTCAAAAAGAATCATTTTTATGATTTTACTGGAATTGTTGAATGCAACTGGGATTTTCAGTTTGAAATATGCCGTACAATGTTTATGCCTCTTTCTAATTTAAGATAACTTCTTATGTTCAAAATACATAATATTTATAGTTCTTTAAAACTGTATCCTAGAAGGAATACAGTTCAATTCCATTTAGTATCAGGTGTTTAGATATACCTGCAATTGTTAATCCATGTCACTCTCTTTAAAATGTTTCTGTAGTTTTATGATATATTTTGAAAAATGATCTGTGACAGCAAAAGGCAGTTATGAGAGTCACAGTCTTATTTTGAGAAGACCCTGTCAAATTAAACAATTTTAAGTAGATGATAGAATGTCTGCAGGTATGCACAATGATTTTTCTTAGAACCAGAATAATATTATGGTCCCTCCTTAGCTTGCTAAGAAGAAACGAAGAAGCAAACAAAAGATGTTATTTCTTCAGACCATATTTTCAATAAAAAATATAGTGTACAATTGGTATATTCTGTTTTTACTAAAATTGTGTTATGTGTCTTCTAAGTAGAGCCTAATAAGAAAGCGAAGAAAGAAAATTTTAAAGTGTACTGCTTCCTAGGGATAGACACAACACAACTATACATAAGCCAGACAACTGTGATTCATCCATGTGCTTTCTTCAGAAGACAGAAATTGTATCTAGCTTCCTGTCATATTCCCCAAGTAACAACATAATGGAAGTACTGAAAATGAGTATCAATCACTAAGCCAAATTTCCTTCCTGTATCCCTCCTTCTCTCCATCTCTCTCTCTTACCTGGTACAATTGAGTCTGATGGATTTATTAAATAAATAAAAACTAGCTTGGTTTATAAATCCAGATATTAAGTTAGCCAGTCTGGAGAACTACATGAAAGACTGTAGAATTCATGGTATATGTTACATATTTAAATGTTCTCACCATTCAAAAAATAACTTCAAAAAATGTATCAGAAAGAAAAATAAGCTAAACTAGGACCATTCACTTTTAGAAAGCAGAATATCTTTAAGACAGTGAACTTTAAATTACAGTACTTCCTTCTTCACTCAGAAGTAGCAATGTTTGCTAGTCCTGAAGGAGATTATTCTTTTAGAATTTGTAATATAGAAAATGATCGTTCTTCTTTGGCAAGATGTTAGGTGTCCCAATGCAACACAAATAGATTCCATTATTGAGAACTGGTCTATGTTGCTAATTAAATTCTGATGATAAACAACAGCTCATCAATGCCATGCCTTATATGTTCCCAGCTGATATTTCACACGTCAACAAAGACTGTATTTTTGAACTGAATGTTTGGTGATTTTTGTCATTGCTTTTGTTGACTTGTTGTGGACATATTACTGAGTTGATGCTAAAAGTTACTGATATCTCAGTTCTTTATATTACCATTAAATTATCCAAATCATGAGATGGGGCGTATATCAGCCTTGTAAGTAAATAATAAATATAATGGAAAATACTGACTTTTCATGGATAAATGTTTGGTTTCCAGCATTATCCGTTTTAGCACATTAGCCATTTTTCTATTTACTTAGACAGTCAAAACTAAACCAAACTTTTGCAAAAATGATGTCATTATTGCAAAAATATGAAGCAAATGTGACAATTCAAAAGGCCCAAATCCCATAGTCTGGCATGTCTCTTACTGAATGTGTTTATTCATAGTACAGAATGCAGACATTAAAATATCCTAACATTACAGCAGAAAGTTATAGTTACTGTTATGCAATCATTTAAAAATACTGTTGCATCCGAATCTGGCCATTATGCTTTTTTGAATAACAACTTTTTAAAAAAACCATAGGTGGAGAATCTGCATGCATGCAGCATCAATCTACTTAAGCAATAATAGCTAATGATAGTATAATGGGAACTGTAGTCAAACAGTAGGGCATAGGTTCCATACTCTTACACTGAAACTACTTCAGAAATCTAATAGCATGCCAACTTTAATTGGATGTATTAAATTTATAAGCCAATGGCACTACTAGAGATACCAGATGACAAAATGTTAAGCAAAAGAATATGACTTCCAGTCATTTGATTATTACTCTGATATAATTTTAACATCTTGTTTTCTTCAGATTGGTTAAAGTTACAGACCAATTGAAATACCTTGTTGAAGTATTAATGACTTTGAAAAATGTAAAAAATAAGTAGTAGCCAATATGTGACCATGGTGATGGCTGATGGCATTTCACTTTCAGGAACATTTTTCAACTGCAGGCCTTTCTATTATATGAAACAATTACCAAGAAATGATTAATATACCAAAATAAAACAATATTCCTTTAAGAAAAGTGTTCCACTTAAGTATGCATGGTGCATCTGTTTTATTCTCCTTCAAACTCCCTAGATACTATAATAGTCAAGGAAACATCTGAAAAAAATAGCGATATTAAATTAAAAACTGAAATGTTTTTTAAGAATAGAGTTATTAATCTTCACATCTTATGAAAAGTATTCTTTTTATACATAGCCAAAATCTATCTACTTATTATACAGAATATTGAATATTGTATTTCTGAACAAGTGTGAAAAACTTATGTGTGCTGAGTTGGGTGGGAGGAAATCATTAGGAACGCTTTGGTCAGATCTGTTGTGTTGGAGAACAGGAAAGGAGGAAAAAGTCAGACTTTTGATACACAACTTTTGCTACAAAAAAAAAAACCCAGCTACAAGATACTTCTTCCTTCACAGCAGGCAGGTTCAATAATCTAAAGAAGATTAACATGGAATTGCAGGCCTTTTTAGCATCCATAACAAATTGTAACATCATATATTATAGGATGAAAAATAAATAGAAGGAAACAGGGTGGGCTTTAAAAATTTTAGCAAGAGGTTCTCTGCCCAGTTTCTGGCTGGGCGTGGCCATGCTGGGCGTGGCTTAGTCAACCTCCTGCACCATGGCAGGAGGGTATTTTTGCCCTGCCCAGGCTCCGGAGGCTTTTCTTCAGCCTTCGGGGGGACGAAAATAGCCTCCCTGGGCTCCGGAGGCCCTCTGGAAGCTGTAAATGGGTCCATTTCTGCCTTTCCTGGGAGACTTGTTTTTTGCCCTCCCGGAACCTCTGCATGCGCCTTGCACTTATCTGCATCCAAAACAGGCTGCAAAGAGGACTCCTGGGACCGTGGGGTGGGGTGGTTGGGGCCAGCCATGAGTGGGATTTGGCAGTTCTCTGAACTGTGCAGAATCTTAGCTAGGGGTTCTCCTGAACCCCTACAAACCCCAGCAGCCTGCTCTTGAAGAAAAGAAGATGAAAGTGGGAGTAGTTGCAGACATAACTGTCGGTTTCTCGTGGTGCTGACCATAAGGAAAAATGAAGAGAGACTGCTTGTCTTTAAAATAAACTTTGTGGTTCACATTTAAAACAATATTTCGTTTTCAGCAGGGATGGGATTCAAATTTTTTAACAACTGATTCTGTGGGCGTGGCTTAGTTAGTGGGCATGGCTTGGTGGTCATTGGCTGGGCGTGGCCAACTCAATATCACTCACATCGAGGCATGCATCTCCTCGTCTGGCCTCTCATGACTGTGGGGATGCTGCAACAGTCGTAAGTGTGGAAAATGGTCATAAGACACTTTTTCTCAGTGCCATTGTAACTTTGAATGGTCACTCCACACAAGCAAAGTACCAGCAAAGGAGGGGGAAATACTCCAGAGAAGTTTCTGAGACAGGAAGTCTAATCCTGCCAAGAATGTCATAAGGGTTAACAGAGAGGCAGTTTCTGTAAGCAACACCAGAATGTTTCCTTCCTGCCTTCCTTAAAGGATTAGGCCAGTAATTTATTCTAACAACCAGTTCTCTGAACTTCTTAGATTGTTAACAACCAGTTCTAGCAAATAGGTGCGAACTGGTAGAATCCCACCCCTGGGTTCACATTTAAAACAATATTTGGTTTTCAGTCCTAAAGCAATTAATAAGTCATCCTACTACATCTTCATCACCATGCATAATGTGGGATTCTGGAGAAGGTCTCCCTTCCCCTGTGCTGCACTTCTTTTGTGGAAATGCACTCCTTCCAGAATTTATATCCCTACAACCCTGCAGATCTGTGGAAAAGCAGTGAAGTCCTGCTCTTCCAGCAGCCCTGTAACTGAGTAATTTGTAACCCAGATCTTTGTTATATGCCACTGTTTGTTCCCAGATGCAAAAGTTGATAAAGCAAATGACAAACAATAAAAATATAAAAATATAGTATGGGTTGGAGATATTCTTCTTCAGCATTAGGTTGTTTCCAGTCACTATACAATTAGCTTCAAGTGAACATAGGATGAATCAACCATGAGAACACAACTAGGCATTTTATGAGACTGATTTTAATTTACTAATTATATAGTATAATATAACTCAGTTTTCATAAGGACGTTTGTCTAATTTGTAAATACTTTATTTTATTCAAATGATAATATCTTCTTTCTCTTGGAACTAGAGGTCTTCCCTTTATTTATTTTTCTGACAACCCAGGAAGACTGAGAAGGAATAACTAGGCCACATCCATCTAATGAAGAATTTGCAGGGAAAACATTTCCTTATCTCAGGCAGCAAATGTCTGTAGCCAGCTTCGCCTTTATATTTGTGAATGAGCTTGAGTGTTTCTATGCATTTTTAATGTTCCAATCCCAGTGTGTTTTATGCCAGAACTTGTGAAGTGATTTGTGTATGCATTTTTAAAATGTTTTCTCTTCTAAGCTAAAAGTTAATCTTTTGCTACCAGAAAAGTATAGAATGTCTGAACTAAAAATATATAGTTTAAATATTTCTGAACTATTGCTGTGCCTACATCTCAGAACATAAGAGTGAAAGAGAGAAAAACCAAGCTTTGGAGACAATAGTAGATATTTTCTACAGCTTACTAAACTTTTATTCTGCCCTCTTACTGAATTAGATGAATTGATAATTGTACTTTGATGTTGCAAAGCATCAATATAAATCCCAATAAAATCACATAACTCAGAGTCTTGATAAGGCACCAAATCAATAACATGCCTAAATTTATCTCCATATTTGTACTGAATAATATAATACAAAATGTAATGAAAGAAATTTGAATTTTGATTAGTGATTTTGAGAAATTAATTGTTTAGGCATACATATATTCATTTAAACTAGACAAGGGTAATATTGTCCAATTCCCTTTTACTATGTTTTTGAACAACTTTCTTTTTAACTTTAAAATGGCCTTAACCTTGATATCACTGCAATATGAAAATATAATGACTTTTCCTCAAACTACCCAGTGAAGGGTGAAAGCTATGCAATTTTATGTTGTCATGCAATTAATGATATGGTAAAAAGATATAGCTACTCTAATGCAATGATATTCTCTACATTATTTCATTTTGCTTTCTGTGCTATGTAATTATCAACTTTAAAGAATGGAAAATTGCAATAACTTTCAGCCAAAATTATATTATTTCAAAACGCAGTTACTTAAAACTAGATGAGGAAAGTAATAATATTTATATGGCCTTTTTTTTTTATTAAGAAGGATTGTGGGAAAATTTCCAATTTCTTCAAGATTTGATTGACTGATTATATGTTGTCAAATTAATGTTGACTCTTAGCGGCCACAGAGATAGATTTGCTCCAATCTGTCCCTTATCTGGTCCTTGAGATTTTCCAATGGTGCATGTACCATCACTAAAATCATCCTCCATACTCATCAGCCTTGTTCTCTTTCCATTTCTCTTACACAAGGACAATGAGAGATTCTAGAATTCCTATTTTTCTAAGCATATTCCATGTTTTGATATTTCTATAATTAATGAAGCACATACTGATTTCTTTTGGACATTCTTTCAATTGTCCAGCATTCATCAGCAATAATGTCTTCTGTTCCATGACTTTTCTTAAGTGACTTTAAACATGTGGCATCCTTCTTTTCATGTTGGGCTTTAGTGTGCTTTGGATGATTTTAAGCATTATTTTGCTGGCATAAGAAATTAAAAATATTGCAGGATAGGGTGCATACTTTTTTAAACTTCTAGGATTAGATACTGGAATATAAATTGACCTTTTTTAATTTGTTGGGTCATTCTTTAGATGCTATCTTAGCTTGATCAGAAGCTTATAGAGCAAACCAATCTACAGATGATGCTGTGGTCATCACACTTCATAAAGCGCTGAGTTATTTGGAGAACAGAGCTATGTGAGGATGCTCTTTATGGATTACAGCTCTGCGTTTAACACTATCATCTCAGATATACTAGTAACCAAACTGTATAATCTGCAGGTCCCCACTCCTGGATTAAGAACTTTTTGACAAACAGACCACAGTCTGTTAGACTTGGCCCCCACCCTTCTTCCACTATTACACTCAGTACTGGTTCCCCCCAGGGTTCTGTCTTGAGCCCCCTGCTATATGCCTTGTACACCTTTGACTGCTCACCAAGCCACGCAACAAACACCATCATAAAGTTTGCAGACAACATGACCGTGATTGGTCTCATCTCCGGAGAGGATGAGACGGCATATAGGGCAGAAGTAGAGAACCTGTCTGTCTGGTGTCTACAGAACAATCTGTCACTGAATGTCCATAAAACCAAAGAACTGATTATGGACTTCAGGAAAAATGGACAGGAACACACCCCACTCATCATCAATGGAGAACAAGTGGAAACTGTCCCTATGATCAGATTCCTTGGCATCCATATTTCAGCTGATATCTCCTGATCCCCTAATACCAAGGCCATAGTGAAGAAGGCTCAGCAGCAGCTGCACTTCCTGTGGGTTCTCAGGAAAAACAATCTGGATAAGAAGCTGTGCTCGCTTCCTATAAAGCCTCTGTGGAGAGCACTCTGACATATTGTCTGGGTGTATGGTATGCAGGCTCCACAGTTGAGGACAGGAAAACTGTACAGAGGGTGATAAAGAAAGCTCAAAAGATCATTGGTTGCCCCCTGCCCTCCATGGAAGACTTAGCCAGGTCCCACTGCCAAAGCAAAATCAAGGCCATCATAGAAGACCCCTCACACCCTGGCAGTTATCTTTTTGACCTGCTTCTGTCTGGACGGTGCTTTAGGTCAATAAAATCCCACACCACTAGACTAACAGATAGTTTCTTTCCCTGGGCCATCTGAACCGCAAATAAACACGAAGTCACTACCTCATTAAGATGTGAAAAGATATGAAATCTCAATACCCCATTCAGATGTATAATAACATATTACAGTACTATCTATCTCTTGTGTATTATATTCGGCTAAGCATTACAGTTAGTGTTGGATGTATATTTTGTGTGTATTCGTAGATATTATACTCTCAAATTGCAAATGGAGACATCTATCTTTCTTATCTTCATTTTTAAGAACTTTGGTTTTATTGTATTGTGAACAGTTGCTGGGGTGCATCCACAGTTTCATTGTACTTGTACAATGACAATAAAGTTCTTCTAATTCTAATTCTAATTTACTCATTCTTCTTTTCTTACCTACCATATTTCTGTAGGTATTTCATCAGTTATACCTTCCAAACTAGTGATAACTAGAGTGATTATTAACTTCCATCTTCTAATACTAGAGGTTCTGGTAAATATGGAATATCTTCTAAGTTATTTGGATGTATACATGTATAATATACTGAATTTCAATATATTACTTTTCATCTTAATTAGATTTTTTTTAATCAATTGTTATCAATCCAAAGTAGATCTTTACTATATAAATTTGGAAATCATTAAGTTCATGGTTTACTTTGTTTTTCCATGTCTGTTTCCATCTTCAGTGTTTTTGTAGATATTGTGGTATTGCTTGTTGTCTTTTCTAATAGTATGGAAAAAGATGCAACGAAACACAATACTTGTAGCTTAAGCTATGTGGAGAAATAATGGACCTTTTCCTGAATGGAATCTGGATTAGGCCCTCTATAATCTCTATTTTCAAAAAATGAGCTATAGATGATAGGTAGGTAGGTAAATGATAGATAGATAGATAGATAGATAGATAGATAGATAGATAGATAGATAGATAGATAGATAGACAGACAGACAGATGGATGAATGGAAATAATGATATGAAAAGTGTGTGTGTATGTGTACAAGAGAGCAGAGGGAGAGAGAATTTAGAATTATAGGTCAAAAGTTTGGAATTGAAATAGAAGGTGCCATATACATTAAAATCACAGCCACAACCGCAGCAAGAAACATGTACACAAGTCCCAAAACTAGATAAAAAGTCCAGTTAAACAAATCAGTCAAAAACATTATATTTGTTCATTTATTTATTGAGGAAAATGATCCAAAATCTCAACTTCTGAAGGCAAGCCTTTATACTGGTTAATTCTTCCCACTGTTAAGAAATTTCCCTAGGTTGCTTCTCTCCTTGATTAGTTTCCATTCAATGTTTCTTGTATTGCCTTCTGGTATTTTTGAAAATTGGTTGACAGCCTCTTTTTTGTGGCAGCCCTTCAAATATTGGAACACTGCTTTCATGTCAAACCTAATTTTTTTTTCCACTAGACTAGACAAGCCCAATTCCTATAACTGTTCTTCGTATATATTAGTCTCCAACATCCTAATAATCTTTGTTGCTCTTTTCTGCACTCTTTCCAGAGTCTCTACACCTTTTTATAATGTGACCAAAATTGGATGCAGTATTCTAAGTGTGGCCTTACTAAGGTTTTATAAAGTAGCATTAATACTTCAAGTGATCATGATTCGATCCCTCTGTTAATGCAACCTAGGATTGTGTTGGTTTCTTTGGCTACTGCCACACACTGCTGGCTTATATTTACAGTAACTATCGTATCTTAAAACCAAGCCCAGCTAAAATCCTTAACTATAGCCCATATGATACTGAATAGCTTTCATAACAGATAAGATGGGAAATAAACATTTATTTGTAAAATGTCCAGGTTAATAGCTAAGGCTTGAAGACTTAAGATGCAAACATATTGGGTCCTGCTTCCCATGTTAATAGGGATAGCTGGCAATGCTAATGAGTTATAAATATGAAATTGTAACTGTTAAGCACTGAGCGTGGGCGTGAAGAATGGAGACGAGCCGGTGAAATAGTGAACTTCAAAACTCTTTATTAACATGGTGTGACAGCTCAGCTCAATGGCTGCAACAGTCCTCCTTATATAGGCAACTTATTAAATATTCAACCAATGAAAACCTGGGAGCGCTACCTCCATTAACCAATGGGAGAGGCTCGTTAATGGCCAATCAGATTCACCTGAATGGATCAATCTGATGTCGCCATTAACGGCCAATCAGAAGTGCAGGGCCAGAACCCTGCACTTGACTTCAAGCTCTTGATAACTTTATTAACATATTTATTCATTCACAGCAGTAACTATTCATACTTCCAGATCTCTTACTTTACTAAAGATATTATTCTTCTTCACAAAAACCGACAGTGTATACAGCAAATGGATGACTATGCTGGGTTTCATATTACAAATCACTAATCGAACACTTCCCAAACGTTTAGGACTGTGTGATGTATCGGTGGATTATGCGAATGGATCCTAGTTAGGTGGCTTTCTGCATCTGACCAATGGTGATTTTGTCAGTGCCAATTGTTTTTAAGTGCTTGCCTAGGTCTTTAGGCACAGCACCCAGTGTGCCGAGTACCACTGGAACCACCTGCTCTGGTTTATGCCAATCTCTCTACAGTTCAATTTTCAAGTTTTGATATCTGGTGATTTTTTCAAGTTGTTTCTCATCGATTCTGCTGTCACCAGAAAAGATCCACACTTTTTTCTTCTTCACAATCATGATATCTGGGATATATTGTGTTCCAAAACTTTATCAGTCTTTATTTGGAAGTTCCACAGTAGTTTTGCATGCTCATTTTTGACCATTTTTTCAGGCTTATGATTCCACCAGTTCTTTGCCACGGGCAGATGATGATGATGATGATTTGGCCCTGATTATTGATATGGGTTGCTATCAGCATCCTTGGTATCAACCAAGTATCTTCTTTAAATGAAAAATGTTCTGAGTAGCGCAGTTTTTTGCAGTTCCACTGGTATTATTGCAGGAACCTACAATTTCTTGATGTAGTTTGTAAAATTCCTGGACATATTACCTAGTGCTCCAATGACAATGGGTATCACCGTTACAGGTTTCATCCATAATTGCGTAGTTTCTATGACCAGGTTGTGATATTTTGTGATTGTTTCCAGTTCTTCTGACATCTCCTGGTACAGCGATTTCAATAAATTGTATGCTTTGGTTTTCGACAATTGTGATATCTGGTGTGTTGTGTTCCAAATGACAATCCATCTGGATTCAAAACTCCCACAAGATCTTTACCTTTTCATTTTTGACAACTTTTTCCACTTTATGTTCCCATGACTTTTTTGGATAGAGAACACAGGTAAGTCCATTTTTTACATAATGACCAGTGAATTAATATAATAGCAACTTGGTTATGTCTAGCTTTGTAATCAGTTTGTGCGATTTTGCTGCACTCACATATTAAAAGTTGGCAATAATAATAATTATTGTTGTTATTAATGTATGATGAGAACATGACAGAAGAGAAAAATATATACACAATTCACATGATTTTATACAAAACTCTTTTGGGGAAATGGCAGTCACCTCATAACTGGATGTCCAATTCAGCTTTCCAGATGATTGCATCAGCTTCATGCAGAAATGCTAGCGAATCAGAGAACACACATCCTGGCAATATTGCAAAATATGTTTAATAGTTTGCATATCAGCACCATAATCACAATAGGAATCTTTCCACTGGTACAGGGTAGAGGCATTTCTTGCAATATCACAAAATTGAATGGAATTAGGTGTGACAGTCAAAAGGGATCATCAATGGTCAGGCTACAAGAAGATACCTTGGACTATTTCTCTCTCCAGGCATTCTCAGGTGGCCTACAGGATTTTAATCTTTGATGGCCTGTGCATTGACGTGGTGAACAGGGAGGGCCTTGTTCAACATCCTCGACCATAGCCATACAAAAGGTTGTTGTCTTTTAACTGGGGCAGTATGATAATGCAAGTACTGGTAACCAGCGCACAGGATTGGGAGGCAATGATACACACTGCACATATGATACACATTGCCTGACAGAGTTGTACATCAACCATTTGCATATGGGCACTGTTAAGCCACACCCTGGCACAATATTAAGCTATGTAATAAACCAAAGCCAAGACTGTAATTCATAGGGTGTTAACATTAGCACCGCACAGTCTGTTCAGCAAATTATTGCAGCTTTTCAATTTTGCAGCTGGTTTTTCCAGGTGTTGTTGGAAGGTTGGTGATCTGTCCAGTGTTATTCCCAGGTACTTCGGGGAGTTATTACATTGTAAAATACAACTCTGCAACTTCACTAAAAGCTGAAGGATGAGGTGGGATATGAAAGACTTGTAATTCTTTTTACAACATCATCCTGCTATGTTTCAGGAAATCAGGGGTTCACCTGTTAAAAACTTGGTGGTCATTCAATCAATTTTAATCACTATTGCCATCCCTTAAAGCTGAGGAAAAAAGCTTTGGGTAATCCATCTATAGCATGTAGAAATTGATCTGTTGTGCCCAGGTCTGATAGCTGATCTTCATTCTTGAGATTCTGATAAGAGACTTAGGTCATGCACTTATCTTTGGATAACTTGCTCTGATAATTTGTGAAGTGTGGAAATTCTGACTGCTTCTATCCTTGCAGCTTCTGTTGATCTAACTTGTAAAATGTTTCTCATCATTGACCAATTTAGTCTACATTCTTCACATCCCTCTTCTAATAGTAGGAGTCAGAAATGGGTCATGGAGTGGATAAATAGTGTTGCGTTGTGGGAAAAGAGACTCGAGACCCAGTTGACTTTTTTCTCTTTTTATTTTCTTCTAGGATCTGAACACGGAAAAACTGCGGCAGCCTTTTTTGTAGCCGGCTGCTCGCGGCTCGTGGCCAATGATGGCTCTTCAAATCTCCTGCCGCCACAGAACAACCCATCATAGGTAAGTATGCAAATATATAACACCCCTCCCCATGTGATCCAGTCTAACCAATCTGGGCCCTGCCTATATTACGTAGTCACATAGGTAGGCGGGGCTCTTATGGTTCTGACTGGACCTGCGCAACTCAGTCATGAGGTCGCCTCTGACCTGTTCGGATGGGGTTGCTGTTTCTCCCGTCCTTTTCCGTGGGGCCTCATGGAAAGTAGAGTCGGCCATGTTGGTCCTGCCAGGCCTTTTCTGGCTGGTTGAGTCGGCTCGGCTGCTCCCACCAGGAGTGGCTTCCTGATGGTTCTTCGAAGCCTGCTCCAGTGTCCCCAAGTTGTTTTCTTCTTCTATGGTTTCAGGTGCATGTTTGCGATTTCCGATCGGGGCTAATGTTAGTATTGGTTGTTATGTCATTGTTAGGGTTTGTTTTGTCAATTCTTTTGCTTGTAGAGGGTCTCCTCTTCCCCTTTTGTTTGTTTTTGAGGGGTATCCCCCCTCTCTGGTTTGGTTATTTTTGCTTAATGTTTGCAGCAATTCTTTTATTTGCAAAGGTTCTCCTCCCTCTCTGGTTGGGTTGTTTTTGTTAGAGGTTGGCGGAGGGTCTCTCCCTTCTTCTTCCTGGTTGTTTGTGTTTCTCAGTATGGTCCTCGATCTGATTTGGTCTATGTGTCTCCTCCAGCTCCTCCCATCCTCTGTGTCTACCCTGTATGACCAGGGCCCTGTTATTTAGGTTATTTTTGCCGGTATCCACAATGGTTCCACTGTGAGATTCTTTGCATAGACTAGGTCCCCTGTTTTGAATATGCGGTACTTACTGGAGGAATCTGCTGGCTTTTCTGAGCTATATGTGGGGTGTAGTCTGTCTAGGTTTGATCTTAGTTTCCTTCCCATTAATAATCCTGCTGGGCTTTTATTTGTTGTGGTGTTGGGTGTAATGTGTTCTATACTTAGTAATTTGTCTATTTTTTCTTGTATATCTCCAGGTCCCAATTTGTGTAGTGTTTCCTTTGTGTAATGGACTATGCGTTCCACCCATCCGTTCGTAGCCGGATGTCTCAGCGCTGTTAGTGCATGCCTTATCCCTTGTTCTGCCAGGAACCCCTTGAATGTTATTTCTGTGAATTGTGGTCCGTTATTGGATACAACTAAATCCGGCAATCCATGTGTAAAAAGTTTCCTTAGTTATCTAATAACAACTTCTGTTATGGTTGAGTGCATGATGCTTATCTCCAGCCAATTTAAATAAGCATCTACGACTATTAAGAATGTGTGTCCTTTAGTTGGTCCTGCAAAATCAATGTGTATTCTAGACCATGGTCCCCTAGGTGTTTCCCATCCATGTATAGGTGCAGAGGGGGGTGTAGGTCTAGATTCCTGGCATCATTTGCACATTGCTACCTATTCTCCTATGTCTTTATCCATCCCTGGCCACCATACATAACTCCTAGCCAAGGACTTCATTCTGACAATACCCGGGTGACCTTCATGCAACAATTCAAGTATTTGTTTCCTTAATATGTTTGGTATGACCACCCTATCCCCCTATAGTATACATCCCTTTAAGATTGATAGTTCTGTTTGTCTATTCCGAAATGGTTTAATAGTCTTGTCACTTGCAGTCTCTGGCCACCTTTTACCTACTCAATTTAAAATCCGCGCCAGGTTTTTGTCCCTCACGGTTTCCATAGCAATGTCTGTTGCTGTTATGGGTAGGTTTGTCAACGTCTCGATTTGAAGGGTTGATGTGGTTGGTGCAGGATCATCATCTAAGTAAGGTGGGGGGAACAGCTCAGGGCATCAGTGTGTGTTATGTTCTTTCCTGGTTGGTAGATCAAGTTGTAGTTTTTGATAGCTAGGAATTCGGACCACCTTGTCATCCGCAGTGACAGTACGTTAGGTGTAGCTTTTTTTCCTGTGAGGATTCCTAGAAGAAGTTTATGGTCTGTGACAAGTGAAAAAGGTCTGCCATAGATATACTCATGGAAACATTTTATTCCTGTTATTGCAGCCAATGCCTCTTTATCTAGTTGGCTGTAATTCCGCTCTGGTTTAGATAGAGTTTTTGAATAGAATGCGATAGGTGATTCTCTTCCATTGGGTAATACGTGGCTGAGTATGGCACCAATGCCGAATGGTGATGCATCGCATGTTAGTGTTATTGGAAAGGTCTCGCTGTATTGTATTAGCACACAGTCTGATGTAAGTAAGTTTTTTTTATTTCCTGGAATGCTATTTCTTCTTGTCACCCCCAGGACCAGATAGCTTTCTTGTCAAGCAACCTGTGCAGTGGTTCCACTATCGTTGCTTTCTGTGACAAGAATACATTATAAAAATTAATAAGTCCCAAGAAGGCTTGTAAGTCTGTTTTATTTTTGGGTCTGGAAGCTTCCTTTATTGTTCTGATTTTGATTTCAGTGGGGTGGATCCCTTCTTTGTCTATAAGGTATCCCAAGAATTTTACTTTGTCTGTGGCTAATTGGCACTTCTCTTTTTTTACTTTAAGTCCCGCCTCTTTAAACCCTTTTTAGGTGGTCTTTCAGTTGTTCTTTGTCCTTGGCTGATACTAATACATCATCAAAGTATGGTACCACCCCCTTTGTTCCTTGCAATAGGCATTCCATTAAACTCTGGAATACTCCTGGACCACGCTAATTCCGAATTGCAGTCTGTTGCATTTGAATGCCCCCCTGTGTGTCACAATTGTTTGTGCTTCTGCTGTTTCTGGGTCAACTGTTGGTAGGCTTGCACAAGGTCCAATTTCACAAAATTTTTACCTCCCCCTATAGAATGTAATAGGTGCTGTACCACCGGAACTGGGTATGTGCTTTGCTGTAGCATGTGGTTAAAGGTTGCTTTGTAGTCCCTGCAGATACTACTGACCCATCTGGTTTAATAGGGGTAACAATTGGGTTTTCCCACTTTGCGTGGTCTATTGGTTCTAATACTTCCTGTGCGATAAGTTTATCTAATTGTTCATCAATTTTTGGTTTTAACGTGAAAGGGACTCACCTCGCCTTTAGACTTATAGGGGCTATATTTGGATTTAAATTAAATGAGATAGGGGAGCCCCGGTACTTGCCCAGTTCTCTGTTGAAGACGTCCTGGAATTCTTTCATCAGGTCCTCTTTCCAGTCTGTTTCAGTGATGCTGTTTATTCCGGTTACTTCGATTCCTAATGGTACAAACCATTCAAGTCCCAATAGGCTAGGTCGATCCTGGTCAACTATTGTTAATGGGAGGACTTTAGTGTGTTTTTTGAATTTAACTTTGAAGTGTCCGGTACCTACTACAGGAATTCTGTTTCCCTGGTAGTCCTTTAATGTGAGCTTTTGTATTTCAAGCTCTCCCTTGTTTATATTAGGTATTAGTCCTTTTAGGGTATTCCACAATACCATTGATAAATATGAGCCTGAGTCCACCTCCATCTTGCATGGCTGGCCTTCTATGGTGACTTGTACATGTACCTTTTTTGCATTAGTTGAGTTTGAGTGCCCAATTGTTATTGTTCGATGTGTTTCCTCTTTTCTGTTTGCTTCTTTCCATTGTTCGTTTCTGTTCTCTTGACTCCAACGGCTCCCTATTTGCTTTTCTCTCTCCCGGGGGGGGGGGGTGTTCCATCTTTGTCTAGGGCCATCGTTATTTCTTGTTTGGCATGCCCTAACTATGTGTCCCCACCATTCACAATATCTGCAAATAGCATCAAAGAAATGGCATTCGGAACGTGGATGGTTTCCTCCACACCCAGCACAACAGAATTCTGACCTTCTTTCATTTCGCTCCTGTCTACCTTTTTCCGACCAGAGTTGATTTACTGCTTCTTCTTCCTCTTCCTCTTCTGATAGGGATTTGATGTCCTCATGGTGTGTTGTGGTGGTATGTTTTTTTTTGTTTTGTTTCTTTTGGTGTCTTATTGTGTGTTTGACTAGAGTCTTTTTGGGTTTCCTTTGGTAATTTATTCATTTGTTGCATGGTAGCTGCCAATTTCTGTGTGGCTTCCATTGCGGTGGCTTCATCTATTGCCTCCTTCAGTATTATCTTAGGTCTTGTTAGTAGTCGACCCTGTAGTGTAAAGTCCTTTAACCCGAGACCATGCAGTCCCTCATGGCTTCATCCATGTTTAGAAATTCGCATGCTCCACCAATGTCTCTTAATGCTGCAACAAAATGTCTGATGCTCTCATCTTCCTCTTGTTCACACCGATAAAATTCATGTCTTTTGATGAAGCATGAAATGGTTGGTGTGTAGTGGGCTCACAGTAATTTCTCTAGGTCCGTCCACGCCAGCGTCTTTACATCGGTGGGTGCTGCTAATGCCTTTGCCATTTTGAATACTGCAGGACCGCAATGGGTGAGGAAAATGGCTCTCTTTCTATTTTTGGATATTCCTTGGAGGTCGCTCCCTTCTAGAAACATGAGGAATCGGTCGATGTAGGATTCCCAGTCCTCTGTTTTTGGATTTAATAGTGCAGGTGGTGAGTTGTTCCTGGCCATTTCATCTCACTCGGTCCTCATTGCCACGTGCTCAACTGGGCTCCTTTGTCTCAGAATCCCACCTTCGTCACCAGTATTGCATTGTGGGAAAAGAGACTCAAGACCCAGTTGACTTTTTTCTCTTTTTATTTTCTTCAAGGATCTGAACACGGAGAAACCACGGCAGCCTTTTTATAGCCAGCTGCTCACAGCTCGTGGCTAATGACAGCTCTTCAAATCTCCTGCTGCCACGGAACAATCCATCATAGGTAAGTATGCAAATACATAACAAATAGAATGTCTAGAGGAGTCTGTCTTACCCAGGCCTCAATTTATGCTTCATGGTTTAAGAAATTTAAAAGCAAAAGTTTCCTTTTTCTTTTTGAAGAGTTAGGAACTGATAAAACAGGACTAACCTGTGACACTAATTCGGCATTGCACTCCTGTTAATGAACAACCAAGAATATATAGAAGATGAAATATCAAATAGGGAGGGTAGAACCAAATTTAAATCTAGGTTCTTATTCAGATGTAGCTGTGTGGTGTAAAAGCAGGGGTGGGATGCTACCAGTTTGGCCCAGTTCTGTAGAACCTGTAGCTGCAAAGAGCAGCTGACACCGAACCAGTTCGATGTTTGGCCCACGTACCTGCCCGGGCTCTAGGCTGTCCTTTATTCCCTGCTTTTCCCTCCTCAGCCGCTTTTTCAAGGCATAGCTGAGGTTGAAAAAGCAGGAAACAAGAGGATTTTCTTGCAAACGCTGCACACATGATTATCCCCAGTTTGGAGAACCTGAAAATCACTCCACTGGTTGGCCCCTCCCCTCCCAACGCACTCACTCCTTACCTGCCATGCGAACCACCCAACTTGCCTGGTTTGGTAAGTTGCTATTTTTCCTTTTTTTTTTTCTGACCATCAGCTGTTCTGCTCTGCCAGGAGATTTAGATTAGTTAGAAAGCAGGAAATGCTTGGCTTTCTTGCTTTCTAGCTAATCTAAAAGCAGAGCCAAACCTTCCTTAGGACTAAAGTTTCTATTTTTCAAGGCAGATTCAGGTAGCCAATCAGATATAGATAGATCTCTAAGTGAATCTGTAATTCTGTGAACAACTCAATCTGCCTGCCTGCTCTGCCTGCTTTTGGATAAAAGTTGCGCTTTTTTTTATTAAAAAAAATCAATATTTACATACATGGTGTTTTGTGAGTTAATTTTGTGAGTTTGCTTGCAAGCAATTTTTATTTGACGGACTCAGGTAGCCAATTGGAGATAGATAGATCTTTAAGTGAATCTGTGATTCTGTAAGCAACTCAATCTGCTTGCTTGCTCTGCCTACTTTTGGATAAAAATTATACTTTTTTATAAAAAAATCAATATTTACATACATGGTGTGTTGTGAGCTAATTTTGTGAGTTTGCTTGCAAGCAAATTTTATGTGACAGACTGAGCTAGCTGATGGCAGATAGACAGATCTCTGAATGAATCTGTGATTCTGTGAGCAACTCAATCTGCCTGCCTGCTTTGCCTGATTTTGGGTAAAAGTTGCTCTTTTTTTAATAAAAAATCAATATTTACATAAATATTTATAATATTTACATACAAGCCATGCCCACCCAGTCACATGACCACCAAGCCACACCCACAAATTAGGTCACACCCACAGAACTGGTTGTGAAGAAATTTGAATCCCACCCTTGTGTAAAAATGAAATTAATTGTAAAACCTTCTGAAATAACACTTGACCTTTATGGAATATTGTCTTAGAACTAAAAAACCTTCTGAAGCAGGGAAGCTTATCATAGTGGAGACATGGCTGGACACGTTCTCTATTATGGTGACTATATGTCATCCAAGCACTTGGCTCTCTAGGGCTAAATATTTATCTCGTATGATAATAGTCTCATGTTGTGACTGAAAGGATCGATCCTGCTGTGAGTTTTGACTCTGATGACTCTGAAGATGAAAGGGCGGAGCCTGCTGTGAATGTGGAGTCTGAATTATCAGAGGACACAGATGTGAGCCAGGAGGATGAAAGATTGTCAGAGAGACAATCCTCGCCAGAACCTTCGACTTCACTCATGCCAGCAACTGATCCACAAAATGAGTCAGAGGCTTCTAATGGGGAAACTGACAGATTGTGGATTGATGCTAGAACCAGGAGAAGAATGAAACATCAAGCTGAAGGGAGGCATCAAGCCAGACATTGATTAGAGAGACTGACACACCCATCCAGGTGATTTAAGGAGGATTGCTGATTCTCAAACTTTGCTTGGAAGCAAAGTATTTGATGTGTCGAAAGGATACATGTGGAGCGGCCTTTGTAATTTATGGACATTCTGAATTACCAGACAGATTCCAGGAAGTCTGCTAAGGACTGGAATATAGTACTGTTAACCCTTTTTTAGTCGGGCTTTGTTTTGTTTGAATATTTTGAACTGTGGAACTCTGAATTCTCACTTGTGAATATAGGTGAGACATAACATTTTTGTTTCCAAGCCTAACAAACCATCTTCAAAACAAGATGGACCAAACCCAACTGCAGCGTTTGGTGGAGCAGCAACAGCAATAGATAAATCAGCTGATTCAAAGCAACCAGACTCTTCAAAATCAGGTGACACAATTGGTGAATTATGTTTCCAGCTTGCAAAGCCCTGCTGCTGCTCCCTCAGCCCCTCCCTTGAGGAAAAGCCCGGTATCCATGCCGGAGAAATTTTCAGGGCAAATGGACACGTTCCAGGCATTCATGGGGCAGTGCCAATTATTTATATCTTTGAGGCCTGAAGACTTCCCAAGCGACCGGGCTAAGGTAGGATTTATGATTAGCCTATTATCTGGGCAGGCTGTCAAATGGGCTACACCCTTGTTAATTCAAGATAGCCCGTTGTTGGACAATTTTCAGGGTTTTCTACAACAAATGAGAGTTATGTTTGAAAATCCAATTAAAATACAAACTGTGGCTAGACAGTTACGGGACATTTATCAGGGGAAACGTCCCCTGCAGGAATACATTGCAGAATTTCGTTTGCTGTGTATGGACTCTAACTGGAATGAACCAGCTCATATGGATGCGTTCCAGGAAGGCTTGTCTGATACCATCAAGCATGAGTTGGTACATGCAGAGCGGGCTTCAACTCTGGATGCATTGGTAATCCAGTGCCTACATATTGAAGCCCGTTTACAACAGCGCAGAAGTAAACGGCCCGTTGTGGAACCACCTTCTTTTTCTCGTGCACAAACCATGCCACCGAAAGTTTTTCGAACCATGGTTAAGACTGAGGAGCCAATGGAGTTAGGCGCACTCTGCCCTCACTTAACGGTGCGAGAACTTTTGAGAAGGTTCCAGGAAGGCTTGTGCCTTTATTGTGGAGGTGCGGGACATTTTGCTAATTCCGCACTTGGAGAGGGACTCGCAGACCCGTGCCTGAAACCACTCCTGGCCCATTGGGAAATGGGGTAGGCCTGTCAGGGAAACCCTAGGTCGGGCACGTTCTACACCCCCACCCCAAATTGCTGAAGTAAATCCTGGCCCTGCTTGGCATTTACTTTTGGACACTCGAATCTTTTTGCAGTCCCAGAAGGAGGGAATTCCCGCTGTTGCACTGGTGGATTCAGGGGCTACAACCAGCTTTATGGACTGGGCTTTTGTCAAACATTTTGAAATTCCCTTGATTGCTGTGGATCCATCCATTAAGGTGGAAACCGTAGATGGGCATGAACTCAAGTCTGGGCCCATTCGTTTCACCACCCAGTCAGTGCGTATGATTATTGAGGATCATGAGGAGGCGATAAGTTTCTATGTCACCTCGAACCTTCATCTCCCTTTGGTTCTCGGAGTGTCCTGGCTGCGTTTGCACGATCCGTTGGTGGCTTGGGCACAGAACGCCATTTCTTTTCCAAGTCTCCAATGCATGGACCACCTGAGACATATTTGCGCTGGCCAAGATATCGCCACTCCTGCTGTCTCAATACCTTTGGAGCTATCGGACTTCTCCAATGTTTTCAGCGAACAGGAGGCAGATCAATTACCACCACATTGTGCTTATGATTGTCCTGTGGACTTGATACCGGATGCTCCATTGCCAAAGGGTCGGTTATACTCCATGTCGGAGCCCGAGTTGGTTGCGCTCCGAGAGTTTTTAGATAAAAACTTGGCTCAGGGATTTATTCGACCCTCGTCGTCCCTCTTTCGGCTCCCATTTTTTTTTGTTAAAAAGAAGTCAGGAGAGCTCCATTTATGTGCGACTACCAATGGTTGAACGCCATCACAGTGAGGAATAGCTATCCTTTGCCTCTCATTCCGGAATTGATGGAGCAGTTGCGGGAGGCTACTATCTTCACTAAACTCGATCTGCGTGGGGCCTATAACCTGGTTCAGATGCGCAAGGGGGACGAGTGGAAGACGGCGTTTGGTACTCGTTATGGTCATTTCGAGTACACCGTCATGCCATTTGGTCTGACCAACACTCCCGTGGTATTCCAGCATTTGATGAACGACATTTTCAATGACATGCTGGATAGGTTTGTCATGGTGTATCTGGACAACATTTTAATCTACTCTCGGTCCAGGGATCCCCACCTTCAGCAGGTTCGTCAAGTGCTTCATTGTCTTCGGAAGAATAAAATCTATGTGAAATTGGAGAAGTGCTTCTTTTTTCAGTCATCAATAGAGTTTTTAGGGCATATCATCTCTCCCGAGGGCATTGCTATGGACCCTAAAAAAGTCGAGGCCTTGTGTAGTTGGGAAGCCCTTCGTCGAGTCTAGGACGTGCAACGTCTTTTGGGGTTCGCCAATTACTATAGGACCTTCATTCCAGACTTTGCTAAGTTAATGGATCCCATCACTCAGCTCCTCCATAAGAAGGACCTGTTCCAGTGGGGGCCTCCGCAACAACAGGCTTTTGAAACTTTAAAGAAAGTGTTTATGGCCGAGCCAATATTGAGGCATCCTGACCCGAATCGTCCATTTGTGGTCGAGACAGATGCCTCTAATGTAGCTATTGAGGCAGTATTGTTGCAAGCACCGAAGGATGGCGCGCCTCTTTTCCCCTGCGCAGACTATTCTAGGAAGCTTACAGCTTCTGAGCGCAATTATACCATCTGGGAAAAGGAGTTGTTGGCTATTAAGGCTACATTTGAGACCTGGCGACATCATCTAGAGGGGGCTCGGCACAAGGTGGAGGTTCGGATGGATCACCGAAACTTGGAACATTTGTTTACCACTAAGAAGTTGAACCAACGCCAGATCCGGTGGTCGTTGTTTTTCGCAAGGTTCAATTTTTCTGTCACTTATGTTCCAAGTGGACAGAATCGGAGGGCAGACGCATTGTCTCGGAAATCCGAATATACTGGTCCCGAGGATCCTCTTTCTCCACGAACGGTGTTGCCACCGGAATCCTTGGCCGTACTTCAATATCCAGTAGATTTGCGGGATCGAATATGGGAGGCGCAGCGATTGGATGCGTGGACGCAGCAGAAAAGGGGGGAAGTTGGACCTGATTCCCCATGGTCCTTTGAAGAGGGCTTGCTACGACATCGAGGTTTATTGTACGTACCCACCAGGACGCTTAGAACCCTCATCATGACGCAATGTCATGACAACCCCGCTGCTGGTCATTTTGGTTTTCACAAAACTCTGCACTTGGTCACCCAGACTTTTTGGTGGCCTCGGGTTCAACACGATGCGTACAATGTCGACAAGTGAAAGTGGCATCGGGTGCACCTCCTGGACTTCTTCAACCACTGCCGACTCCAGGCAGACCATGGGGAGCGATCTCCATGGACTTTCTAATGCACTTGCCCCCTTCATCGGGTTTTACGACGGTGCTCATGGTGGTTGACATGCTCACTAAGATGGCCCATTTCATCCCATGTAGGAGATTCGGCTCGTGTTACTACCCGGCTTTTCATACAACACGTGTTCCGTTTACATGGCTTACCGGACAGAGTTGTTTCAGATCGCGGTGTTCAGTTCACCACTCAATTCTGGAAAAGTCTAATGAACGCACTACGAGTACAAGTATGTTTAGTGTCGGCGCACCATCCAGAAACCGATGGTGGGACTGAGAAGGTAATTGACATCCTTGCCCAATACCTCAGATGTTTTGTAAATCAAAGACAAAACGACTGGGTGACCTATCTTCCATTGGCAGAGTTTGCCTTTAATAATTCTCGGCACACCTCCACCCATATGATGCCTTTTTACGTAAATGTGGGTTACCATCTGAGGTTTTTCCCCCTGTCAATCGCAGATTCTCCAGTTCCAGAGGCACGAGATTTTTTTGTCAGAATTATATGCCATGCATCAATTAATTTCCAGACAACTGGAATGAGTGAAAGCAGATTATAAGCGTTTCGCAGATCGTTCGCGTCGAGTGATGCCTCCGTTGGCTGTGGGTGAAAAGATGTGGTTGTCAACGAAACATCTTTGGGTCAATCATCTGATGAGGAAGTTGGGTCATCGCTTTATTGGTCCTTTCCCTATCAAAGTGGTTATTAACCCTGTGGTTTATCGACTCACTCTACTGCGCTCCATACGCATTCACCCTGTTTTTCATCGCTCCCTGTTAGTACCTGATACCCCATTGTGTACTCTCTGTTCTCCGGCAGATACAGGTTCTCCATCTAGGCCCAGCACTGAACCTGTTACAGATACTACAGTGGTCGGAATTTATGATTCATGATGGCTAAAGGGAAGATTCCAGTACTTCGTGGGGAGACTGGAAAATGAAAGAGAGATTTGCTCTTGGCAGGATGTGTCCAAGGTGCATGCCCTAGACCTTATTCAAATATATCATGCACTATCCCTTCAAAACCACATCCTGATCGTCAGACTCGGGGGAAGGGCCCTGCGGTGAGGGATAGTGTTGTGACTGGAAGGATCGATCCTGCTGTGAGTTTTGACTCTGATGACTCTGAAGATGGAAGGCTGGAGCCTGCTATGAATGTGGAGTCTGAATTATCAGAGGACACAGATGTGAGCCAGGAGGATGAGAGATTGTCGGAGAGACAATCCTCGCCAGAACCTTCAACTTCACTCATGCCAGCAACTGATCCACAAAATGAGTCAGAGGCTTCTAATGGGGAAACTGACAGATCGTGGATTGATGCTGTTAGGGATAACATTGGTTACCAAACTTAGTTTGGGTAAAAAATAATATATAAACTATGTTAGTGAGTTTAAGTGTGTGTATCACTTTAACTGCAAAACATGTATTTTGGGTGCGGTTGTAAAATCACCATAAGAGGGAGCAAGAGAGCTCACTGTTAGCTGGCTTTTACTGGAGAGCTGACAAATGTTGGATTGATGGTGATAACTGCGTGTTTTCCCTGCTGTTGCTGAAACGAAGAAAAGGGGTTTGATTTTCTTCATATCTCTGACTGCAAAAGAGATATATTGCTGGACTGATTATTTGTAAGTTTACTGACCTCTTTTTTCAACACTGGACTTTGAAACTGATTAATCCCTGGATGGACTGAACTAATGTATGACATATGGACTATTTGACTATGCTATAACTCTTGCTGAAATAAAAAAAAACTATTTAACTGGCACAGTGTATCTGTCTTACTGAGTGTAAACTACAACAACGTTTATCTCATATCATTTGCCTGCCTGCTAGACTGCCATTGCACATTCTGCTAGGGTGTGTATCCCTAACAGATGCTAGAACCAGGAGAAGAATGAAACGTCAAGCTGAAGGGAGGTGTCAAGCCAGACATTGATTGGAGAGACTGACACGCCCATCCAGGTGATTTAAGGAGGATTGCTGATTCTCAAACCTTGCTTGGAAGCAAAGTGTTTGATGTATCTAAAGGATATGTATGGAGCGGCCTTTGTAATTTATGGACATTCTGAATTACCAGACAGATTCCAGGAAGTCTGCCAAGAACTGGAATATAGTACTGTTAACCCTTTTTTAGTCTGGCTCTGTTTTGTTTGAATATTTGAACTGTGGAACTCTGTATTCTCACTTGTGAATATAGGTGAGACATAACAGTCTCATTTGTGTATTTCTAAAAAACAACAACCTTAAGCTCATTATGCAATTAAAGAATGGTAAATGTGAAAGATTGATTTTAGCTCTCTCAGGTAAACTAGACAGGAAACAGAACTAGGTAAGCTAATTCTACTTTATTGTAAGGGTACATTAACATTATCATTTAAGTTTGAACATACAAGCTTCCTGCCACCACTTTTAATCACGTGATCAATTAGAGCGGACCTTTCCTAAGTTTCTTCCTCTGACTGTTAATTTATCATTTCTTGTCTTATTGTTTTTTAGGCAGCTTCTCTTCTCCTTGTCCCCCAAGGTCATTCCCACAACCCATTACAACTATTGAATAGCAAGAGCACTCAAACTTTTATACCACTCCATAGTGCTTCACTGGGTAATTTACAGTGTTAGCATATTATCCCCAACAATTTGGGTCTTCATTTTACCATCTGCAAAAGGATAAAGGGTAAACCAACCTTGAGCACATCAGGATTAAACTACAGACTGTGGGTCAAGTTAGACTGCAATACTGCATTTTAAGCATTGCACCACCAGGATTCGTTAGATCTACAAAATCCAAAAAGCTGTCAAACTGTCTTCAAGATGGCTTTATGCCACCACCCTCATTGATTTGAAAACTATATTGATTCTATACTAATGGCCTGTCTATGAATTTCATTAGTACCTTCTATAATAGAAATGGTATAATTTACAATGATTAATCATTGTGCTACAATAAAATGATTTTAATGATTTTAATAAAATGATAATGGCCAGGCGTATTTCTTCTAATTACTTCTCTGGTGCCATAGCAGACCAAACAAAAGTCAGACAGAATTATATGTTTGCCATAAATTAATTAATTTTAAATTAATTTTCACATGAACCTTTACAACAAAAGATTTGCATATTCTAATAATTGTACAGCTATCCCATTATATATTGACTATTCAGCTATCCTATCTTTATATCCCTAGTACAACAAATCAACAAATATTACAGCTTATTGTACCAATCAAAAGTTAGTCACAAATTATGCCAAGACTGAAGTGGTAGATATCACCAGAAAGCATAGCAGTTGCATGTGTAATGGAAAGATAAGTATCACTGAGTGGGTAAATAAAGTAGAAGATGCTTTTTAATCCTTCTTAACATGGAAAAACCAAATAAAGGATACCATGTGTGCACAAAGAAGGTCTAATGTAATAGCTTACTTTGGCAGCTGTAGAGGCAATTATTTTATTCCATCTGCTATAAAATTCTTTGAGGCAAATATTAAATATAATGTTTTAGAGTGCACATTCAGCTTATTTGAAGTCCTGAGAGCATTAATTCAGACATAATTTATGACCAAGGCTTTGAATATCATTTTGTGTTCCAAATGTGTTTGTTCCCTAAGGTAGTAGTTTAATGTAAACTACATGAGACTTCTGTCAATATTGATTATAATAGACAAGTGCACGTTCTTTTGAAAGAAAAACAAAGGAACATATGTAAGGTATTTAGGGGTTTTATCCCATTTTCTGCTTCAACGTGGTTATAAGAACCCTGTGTATTATTCAAAATTACAAAGCAATTGAACTTTTAATAGCAACAGCAATAGCACTTAGACTTATATACCGCTTTATAGTGCTTTACAGCCCTCTCTAAGTGGTTTAGAGTCAGCATATTGTTCCCAACAATCTGGGTCCTCATTTTACCCACCTTGGAAGGATGATGGAAGGCTGAGTCAATCTTGAGCCTGGTGGGATTTGAATTGCCAAACTGTAGGCAGTTGGCTGCAGAGGTAGCTTGCAGTACTGCACTCTAACCACTGCGCCACAGAGGCTCTTTCATAATATGAACACTCTACATGGAAAACCTTGTATTCCGGGCTTTCAGTGAGGATTTATGGCAAACCTGATATCCCTAAAAGAGTGGCAAAGCTTTCCAGAGAAGATTGACACTGAGTTCTGGTCTACAAAATCTCGCCAGAATAAAAGAAAGATCATGAGATTGCCAACATGTACTCTGGACAGCTGCTTCTTGTGAGTAGACTGCAAGAAGTCCAGTTTTACAGTCAGTTCATTAGTTGATTGGTTGGAACTTGATAGGTTTCAACCAACCCATAGCTGTAATAAAGCCTATAAGGACATAAAGTTTTCCTGATTCTCATTTCTTAATCACTTTTGGAAATTGCTTTTTAACAGCTATTTAGCTATGAGGAACTTTTTCAATAGCAAGTTTGGAGCACAAGGTGTATCATATAAAATCATTATTTTTTTCTGTTGCCCCCAAATTCTTTATCACACTATTTTTGCTTTGCCAAGAAAAATAACAGTATGTGAAAAGTATTGTTTCACCAATTATTTCCTATGAAACATGCCATTGTATTGCAATATAGATAAGGGGTCAGAAAGTTTTTTGGTTTTTTTTTAAGAAACATACTTGTTTGAGGAGAAGAACAACTAAGGAATGCATTCTTAATGGTGTTGATTTAGAAAGATCTATGTGATGTTATTTTAATCTGATTTTAGTGTTTGAAATCATTAACAGGTTTTTCCAATGTGATCCTTTACACAGCAACAGGGTGGATGTTATTTATTTAAGATTAAATTACCAAACTGAAATTTAGCTATTTTTGCATTGCTCAACAAGCAGGTTGCCAGAGGAGTTGCTTAAATTAAATCAAACTGCCTGTTTCCAAGTCAAGCTACGCTCAAAAGGTTTATATTGCCATCTAGTGGAAACACAAAGAAAGAAAACTAGTTTTTTTTTTTTTTTAATAAAGCCCAGAAATGTGTATTTTAGTTATTAATTTAAATATAAACTAATAAAATGTAAACATATGTACGGGTAGTCTTAAGACACCCTTTTAACAGTAATTTTATTGAACATTACAATTAAAAAGGTAGGAGCTAAAACAAATTAAAAGGAATAGAAAGAAAAATAGTACAGAAAAAAATAATAATGAAAAATAAGGGAAAAAATATAATGAAGGAAAAGAAGAAATATATAATGGAACAACCCCTCCTTAGCAACAATTATAAACCATTTTAATAAATTATCACTTTTATTAAAACACAACAAACGATCTGAAGGTTCTTGGTGCGCCCTAAGCTTGGTTGTTTTCTTGCAGACATTTCATTACCCAAGCTAAGTAATTTTATCAGTGCTTGAAATAAAGTTCAGAGGGCACCAAGTTTCCTTCAGTTCAATCCATTATTGTTTTGGAAGGTTTATGCCTAGAAATAAAGGGAAGAGTCTTAAGTCTTGCCTGGTGGTGGGATTCAAATTTTTCTACTACTGGTTCTGTGGGTGTGGCTTGATGGGCGTGGCAGGGGAAGGATACTCTAAAATCTCTATTTCCCACCCCACTAACCTGCTTTCCAGCTCCGTTCTCCTGTGCCGATCAGCTGGGACTCAAGAGACAGAGAATAGATGGGGGCTGGGCCAGTCAGAGGTGGGATTTGCTGCTTCTACAAATGATTCAATGTTTCCACTACCAGTTCTCCAGAACTGGTCAGAACCTGCTAAATATCACCTCTGGTCTTGCCAGTTTAGCAATGTGACGAATTAAACATAAACATTATTAAGACAAACAGTTCTGGTGTTTTTGTGACCAGAAGAGAATATGTCTCAGAATTTTAAAAAATAAACTGAAGGAGATTACTTTTGAATACAAATGACTAAGAACATTTTTTTTTCTCCTGGATTGAGATTCTTAAATTAAATAATTTTTAAAGAAAACATAAGAACATTAGATTTAGATAGTTTTATGACATTTGTTTTCAGTTAGTTGCATAGATTGATTGGGCTCTGTTGGCTGCTATTATCCCATATTTATAAATATGCCTAGCTATTATTATGAATTATAAACATGATAGAATTAATTTAATTCAGATGTGAGCTTAATCAGATTAGATACCCTCCAATATAATTTAAAAAACATATCATGTTTAACCAACCATTTTCTTTGAAGAGGTCTGCATTTTCACTGAAGAGATATGTAGCAGCCAAAAAAGCCAACTGCATTAAGAGAGGAATAGAATCAAAATCACATGAAGTTCTCGTACTGCTTTACAAAAGCCTTAGTAAGACTATATTTGGAATACGACATCCAGTTCTGGTCACCACAATATAAAAAATATGTTGAGACACTGGAAAGAGAAGAGTGACAACAATAAATAGAGGGCTGGAAGATAAAACATATGAAGAGCAATTATAGGAACAGGTTATGTCTAGTCTAATGAAAATAAGGACTAAAGGAGACAGAAATGTTTCAATATTTGAGGGGCTTCTACAAAGACAACAGGATCAAACTATTTCCAAAGCAACAAAAGGCAAGACAAGAAACAATGGATGGAATCTAACCAAGAAGAGAAGCAACCTAAAACGAAGGAAAAATTTCCTGACAGAACAATTAATCAATTGAATAGATTGCCTTCAGACGTTGTGGGTGCTCCATCACTGGAAGCTTTCAAAAAGAGACTGGGCAATAATTTATCTGAAATAGTATAGTGTTAGATGGCGGCATCAGTAAATGGGAGACAACCCTTTAACAGTTAGAATGTTTATTAATTATTTATATAACTGGTTACCTGCGGCTGCCACAAGTTAACGAGTTCGCTTGTGGTGGCAGGCAACATCTGACCTACCTGACAGACTCTTTTATATTGCAGCTGTCAGACCGGCCAGCCAATGAACAAAGGCAACAACTCCCACCCAAACTGCTAGAAAGAGGACCATGTTGGTACGTAACACCCCTTTCCCCCACTTAAAAACATGCATACTCTTGCAAGTAGGCGGGGCATCGCCTGACTTGCCCCAACCTACATGGTTCGGTTGGTATAGTCAATGAAAGACAATCAGGTGTAAAACCAGCTGTCTCCTGTGGCAGCGACTCAGGGCATGTGGACACAGGAAGTTCTCACTGGCTTGGAGTAGTGTCGGAAGGTAGGTCTTTCTCGAGCTGCAGCTCAGCGGTCATCATCTTGGGTTTGGGATTGTTAGTTTCTATGTTCGTCAGTTGGTTGCCATCTTGAAATTTTGAAATCGGCAATTTGCCTCAAATGGTTACCACCACAACTTAAACAGGATAGCTGTGATTGTGTTGGTATACTGATGGAACCCCCATTCCTTCTTTGTTGTGACTGCTGGCCCTTGAGATTATGTATGTCTTCTTCATCAGTTGAGGCACCTTCGGGGGTCATGTCCTCAGAATGGATGGATGCTTTGGTAGCAGCAGGATTGACAGTATGTGGATTAGAACTTTGAATCTCGTTGGCCAAGAGTGTGGATTGTTTAACGGCTATTGATTGTCTGAAACCACAATGTAAAGCAGCGGTTTGCAAGGCAGCCATGTAAGAACTAAAGGTCTCCCCTTCAGCATGGGCTCTCCTTCTGAAAGCCAGATGTCTTGCTATTCACGATGGCTTCGGGGAGAAATGGTTGCTTAAAACTTCTCATAGAGTCTCCCAAGAAATAGCCTTTACAGTTTGAGGGACTAACAGAGCAGTTGCGGTGTCGAAAACTGTTGCGCCACAAAATCCTTTGGCTGGGAATTTCTGACAAGTCAGCAGCATCTAGAAAACAGTCAAATTGGTTAATGTAAGATTCCCAGGTTTCAGAAGTCAGATGAAAACCCAGAAAAAATGGTGCCGATGTCATCGTGAGGCGTTTGTAAGGAGAAAAATTTTCTTCGAATAATCCACATCTATTTTAATGGGAGTACGCTTTAAAGCAATCCCACTTTCATCGCCAGTGTTAGATTGGCAGTGTCAGTAAATGGGAAACAACCCTTTAACAGTTAGAATGTTTATTATAACATAAGTGGTTACCCACGGCTGCCATAAGTTAATGAGTTTGTGTGTGGTGGTAGGCAACATCTGACCCACCTGACAGCTTCTTTTATATTGCAGCTGTCAGACCGGCCAGCTAATGAACAACAGCAACAACTCCTACCAGAACTGTGGACTAGAAAGAGGACCACATTGGTACGTAACATATCGGGTCATCTGCTCAAGTAGGGGACCTCTAAAGTCTCTTCCAATTTTATTATTCTAAGTTATATGGATAATTTTCTACTTATAGTGTACTCTGTAATGATTCCTTTCATTTTAGTTCTTCATAGAAACATTAACATTATTGAACTTTTATCTAAAGAAATGTAAAAGTTTTGATTCTGCCAAGCTTTAATATATTTTAATCCACTGGTGAGCATATATACTGTATATTCTGAAAAAATACGACTAATGTCCATGGATCCAATAATTCAAAGCTATATATTACTTTTAGTAATATTATCTGGGTGTTCCTATTCTTTTAAAAATCTGATGATGTTTTCTCCCAAACTATTTGCTTTTAAATTGGAAAAAAAAAAATGTTTAAATTCCTTCATGGTGTATTGACATAATCCAAGTGAACGAGCACAGAACTGGCTTTAGCACAAAATCACCAGCAGATTCTAAAGCATAATGACTGCTACTTTTGTTAGTATATTGCCTTTTGGTATAAAATGAGTAAGATATGTTCACAGTAATGGCAGTCTACACCGCACACACCTCAAAACCCCCAAATGTGCAGTCAGGATTGATCCATGATAAACAATATAAGACACTACAGTCAGGAATGGGATTCTACCAGTTCAGACCTTACAATTCTGTGCATTTCAAAGAACCAGCAAATCGTGCCTCTGGCTGGCCCTGCTCCTCCCTGCCTGGCCCTCACCTCCCCATTCAGTCAGTCTTTATCGTGTATGCCTGACATCACTGGCTGCATTCTCCCCCGCCCAGTCACTGCTTAAGGTATTTCTTTTTTTTCCTCCCAACGATCAGCTGTTCCAACGATCAGCTGTGCTGGGATCTCCCTTGCTGTCTTATTGCTTCACCCAGAAGGCTCCTCTGAGGCCCAGGAGGCAATAAAATAGAGTGCTGGGGGATGCTCCATTTTTTTGGTTTCCTGGGCCTCAGGGAAGCCTCTGGGAGCAAAAATGGCATCCAGGAAGCTTCCCTGAGGCCCAGAAGGCAACAACAACAAAAAAGCAACAGTGCTTGACTACATTATAAAATTGGTTTATTTTTAAATTCAAACCCAATCCAAAATGAATTAAAAATACAGGATAATTTTCCTGAGGTAGCTTTCATCTACAATATGTTTACTTTACCAAATATTATGTCACTCATTCAAAGACTTTCTGTAACTTACAACAAATACTTCCTACACTAACTTTTTTAGCAGAAAAATGTTTTTTTTTTTCATAACATTCAACTATTTAACTATTTAACATCTTGATTGTGGCATATAATAAGAACTTCAAACAAATTTTGAATTAGAATGAAAAAGATTTCAGTCTCAGCATGTACCTAAAACCACAGAGATTAACAAGTGCCTGAAAACATCTTATCTAAAGCTTACATGTTAAAATTATATTCATGGAGATGGTCACTGTTAAGAATTCTGACAGCAAATGATCTGTGTAAATACAATTTTGATGTTTTAAATCTGACTTGAGTAAATTAGCCCAGAAACAGTAGCAGGGCTTGTATATCCAAGTCATAAACACATATTGATATCACAGATCAAGAAGTCCTCTGTATTTCATTAAAGTAGCATGGCTTTTTTTACAGCCTCCATGTGAGCTGAAATAAAGCTGCCATTATATTACACCAATATATGGTGGTATTCAGCAGGTTCATACCAGTTCTGGAGAACCGGTAATAGAAATTTTGAGTAGTTTGGAGAACTGGAAATTTTGAGCAGTTCTGAATCCCACCTCTGACTGACCCTGCCCCCATCTATTCTCTGCTCCTGAGTCCCAGCTGATCGGCTGGGTCTTCTTTTGTTGCCCTGCACCGGAGAAGGGAGCTGGAAAGCAGGTTAGTGGGGTGGGGAAGGAATGGGGATTTTGCAGTATCCTTCCCCTGCCACAGAACCGGTAGTAAAAAAAAAAAAAATTGAATCCCACCACTGTATTATACTATTTTCCAAAGCACCAGAAGGCAGAACAAGAAACAATAGAGAGAAGCAATCAAGAACTAAGGAGAAATTTCCTATCGGTGAGAACAATTAAACAGTGGAACAGCTTGTTTTCAGAAGTTATGGGTGCTCATTGGAGACCTTTAAAAGGAGACTGGACATCCACTTGTCTGGAATGATAGGTTCTCCCATTCATGCATTGGATTGGACTAGAAGAAATGAGATTGCCAGCCTAGAGGAGTAAGAAAGAAAAGAAGCTATTCTTTATTTTTTTTTCAGATTTGTAACAAAGTAGGCATAATAAATACACTCTTCGCTTTCATCGTTATTCAAAATGCATAAAGATCAACCATGTAAGAACTCAAGTCTCTCTTTGTGCTCATCTTCAAAGTTCATCTTCTGTCAGATAGGCACTTCAAGGTGCAAAAAGAGTCAGAAACTCTTCCGATCAAGACTTAATTACAATAAGAAGTTATATGCTCTTCAACTTATTAAGACCTTGATATTTGAGAACAGCTCTTATTCTGATGATTAAATTATTATAAATTAATTCTAAAACATCCTGAATGAGTCTCTGTTTATTTTGTTAGACACCAGATCTTGTCCAGTCATCCCAAGCATAACAAATAAGTAAGTAGTGTCTCTACAGTTATCAGCCTGAGCAGAGTTCAAGATAGAATGCAAATTCTTGCTCCTAGACAATTGACTGCTAATTATCTGAATAGGCATTTTTGAACATTCAGAATCATTAAACCCAAACACACAAAGGTGGCTATATACGCCACAAATGTGCATGTGGCTGCTCAAATGGTCAGAAACAAACTCCATGAGGGTGGTATGAGGGCCCAACGTCCACAGGTGGGGGTTGTGCCAACACTGCGCAGGATGTTTGGCATTTGCCAGAGAACACCAAGATTGGCAAATTCGCCACTGGCGCCCTGTGCTCTTCACAGATGAAACCAGGGTCACACTGAGCACATGTGACAGATGTGACAGGGTCTGGAGACACCGTGGAGAACGTTCTGCTGCCTGCAACATCCTTCAGCATGACCGGTTTGGCAGTGCGTCAGTAATGGTGTGGGGTGGCATTTCTTTAGGGGGCCGCACAGCCCTCCATGTGCTTGCCAGAGGTAGCCATTAGGTATCAGATTTCTTCTACTCTTAGGCTACCAAACACTAAAGTGGCTTTTCTCCTGCAAATGATAAGCTTTTCCCAACTGAATAGAATAGAATAGAATAGAATAGAATAGAATAGAATAGAATAGAATAGAATAGAATAGAATAGAATAGAATAGAACAACAGAGTTGGAAGGGATCTTGGAGGTCTTCTAGTCGAACCCCCTGCTTAGGCAGGAAATCCTACACCAGTTCAGGCAAATGGTTATCCAACATCTTTTTTTAAAGCTTCCAATGTTGGAGTATTCACAACTTCTGGAGGCAAATTGTTCCACCGATTAACTAACTGTCAGGAAATTTCTCCTTAGTTCTAAGTTGCTTGTCTCTTTGATTAGTTTCCACCCATTGCTTCTTGACCTACCTTCAGGTGCTTTGAACAATACCTTGACTCCCTCTTCTTTGTGGCAGCCCCTGAGATATTGGAACACTGCTATCATGTCTTCCCTAGTCCTTCTTTTCATTAGACTAGACATACCCAGTTCCTGCAACCATATGTTTTAGCCTCCAGTCCCCTAATCATCTTTGTTACTCTTCTCTGCATTCTTTCTAGAGCCTCAACATCTTTTTTGCATCATGGCAGCCAAAACCGAATGCAGTATTACAAGCGTGGCCTTACCAAGGCCTTATAAAGTGGTTTTAGCACTTCACATGATGTTGATTCTATCCCTCTGTTTATGCAGCCTAGAATTGTGTTGGCTTTTTTTGGCAGCTGCTGCACACTACTGGCTCATATTTTTTCATCAACTTTTTCTGGTGCTTGTTATTTATTTATTTTCTCCTTTGTTCTTCCTTTCTACATTTGTCCATTTTTAAGAATACATGCCAAATGTGTAGATGAGTGGACTATTTTTTCAAGAGTCCCCACACACTTATGCATGCTTACATAATGTAAATTTAAATGTGCTGGAATTTACTTATTTCTAGCTGTCTGTGTTTGTGTTGTGTATGTATGGAAGAAAAGAACATATCATCTGCACATAAATACATCTCACAGCAATTTCTGCAATCCATTTCTCCTGCCTGCACTATTATAATTCCTAGCAGTTGTAACCAAGTTTCAGCAGGTTATATACACTGCTCAAAAAAATTAAGGGAACACAAAAATAAGACATCCTAGATTTGAATGAATAAAATATTCTTTTGAAATATTTTGTTCTTACATAGTTGAATGTGCTGACACATTCAAATCACACAAAAATTATCAATGGAAATCAAATTTAGCAACCCATGGAGGTCTGGATTTGGAGTTACACTCAAAATTAAAGTGAAAAAAAAACACTACAGGCTGATCCAACTTTGATGTAATGTCCTTAAAACAAATCAAAATGAAGCTCAGTAGTGTGTGTGGCCTCCATGTGCCTGTATGACCTCCCTACAATACCTGGACATGCTCCTGATGAGGTGGCAGATGGTCTCCTGAGGGATCTCCTCCCACACCTGGATTAAAGCATCCCCTAACTCCTGGACAGTCTGTGGTGCAATGTGGCATTGGGGGATGGAGCGAGACATGAAGTCCCAGATGTGCTCAATTGGATTCAGGTCTGGGAAACGGGCAGGCCAGTCCATAGCATCAATGCCTTCATTGATAGTAGCAGGAACTACTGACACACTCCAGCCACATGAGGTCTAGCATTGTCTTGCATTAGGAGGAACCCAGGGCCAACCGCACCAGCACAAGGTCTCACAAGGGGTCTGAGGATTTCATCTCTGTACCTAATGGCTACCTCTGGCAAGCACACGGAGGGCTGTGCGGCCCCCTAAAGAAATGCCACCCCACACCATTACTGACGCACTGCCAAACCAGTCATGCTTAGGAGGATGTTGCAGGCAGCAGAATGTTCTCCAGGTGTCTCCAGACCCTGTCACATCTGTCACATGTGCTCAGTGTGACCCTGGTTTCATCTGTGAAGAGCACAGGGTGCCAGTGGCGAATTTGCCAATCTTGGTGTTCTCTGGCAAATGCCAAACATCTTGCGCAATGTTGGGCTGTAAGCACAACCCCCACCTGTGGAAGTTGGGCCCTCATACCACCCTCATGGAGTTTGTTTCTGACCATTTGAGCAACTGGAGGTCATTTTGCAGGTCTCTGGCAGTGCTCCTCCTGTCCCTCCTTGCACAAAGGCAGAGGTAGTGGTTCTGATGATGGGTTGTTGCCCTCCTATGGCCTCCTCCACGTCTCCTGATGTACTGGCCTGTCTCCTGGTAGCACCTCCATGCTTTGGACACTACGCTGACAGACACAGCAAACCTTCTTGCCACAGCTAGCATTGATGTGCCATCCTGGATGAGCTGCATTACCTGAGCCACTTGTGTGGGTTGTGGACTCTGTCTCATGCTACCACTAGAGTGAAAGCACCACAAGCATACAAAAGTAACCAAACCATCAGCCAGAAAGCATAGGAACTAAGAAGTGGTCTGTGGTCACCACCTGCAGAACCATTCCTTTATTGGGGATGTCTTGCTAACTGCCCATGCTTTCCACCCTTTGTCTATTCCATTTGCACAACAGCATGTGAAATTGATTGTCAATCAGTGTTGCTACCTAAGTGGACAGTTTGATTTCACAGAAGTGTGATTGACTTGGAGTTACATTGTGTTGTTTAAGTGTTCCCTTTATTTTTTTGAGTATAAGTCCATAGATTGACTCTGTTGATTCACAAAATACCACATGATGGCAGCACAGAATGCTAGAATTTGGAAAAGCCTGTCTTATTAAAGGAAAACATTTATCCAGTAAAATAAATATCTGTTATATTAAAATAAGAAAAAGAGCCAAATTAATAGTCCTTGACTTACGCTTAGTGACCATTTAAAGTTACAACAGCACTGAAAAAAGTGAGTTATGACCATTTTAACCCCCACTCCTTTAACCTCAAACTAACCTCTATTGACCTCACCCCATTCCTAAGGGGTCTGTAAGGGGCATGCATAAGTGCACCATCGTGCCTACCATCCCTGTCCTATTGTCCCCATTTATTCGTACCTATTTCCTGTATTCTTACTCATGTTTATACTTATACCTATTATCTTGCAAGAGATTGACAAATCAAATCAAATCAATAAATAAATACTTTTTTCACGCTTACGACCATTTCCATGGTCAGGTGATCCAAATTCAGAGGCTTGGCAACTGATTCACATTTATGATGGTTGCAGTGTCCCTTTTGTGACCTTCTGACAAGCAAAGCAAATGAGGAAGCCAGATTCACTAAACAAACATGTTAGTAATTTAACAATTCCAGAGATTCAGTTAACGAACATGGCAAGAAAAATTGTAAAATTGTGTTGTGGCCCACCAGCGGCTGGCGTAACTGGCAGCAGAGTCAGACAGCAGTGAGGAGGTTGGGGAGGAACCTGGGCCAGTCCTGGAGGCTGAGGAAGACTCAGATAAGGGATCTGCATCAGAGGCAGGGATGGGGTCAGGGCAGGCTGGCAATCATCAGCTGCCTTCAGGCTCAGACAGCAGTGAGGTGGGGGAGTTTCTGGCACTGGTTCCCAGCTTGTACATATGCAGGGCTACCAGAAGACAAGAGCAAGTGAGAAATCAGGGTCGACTCAGGATTAAGTCCATACCTCGGAGATGATTGGCCCCTCCTGTCGTGTCCGCAAAAGACGCCAGGAGTCGGTGACTTAGTTTAAAGCTCTTTATTTTAACGTTGAGAACCGAACCGGCGAAAAGGAAAAAGCCCGCGGCTTTTATCCTTTTCGCCGCGGCGGCCGCGGCCAATGGCAACATTTCAAGTCTCCCGCTCTTGGAGTGAGCCAATCACGGGAGACTTTCAACGGGCCAATCGGCGCGGCTCGCCTGGCCAATTAGAAATCCCCGCGCTTTAGCCAATCAAAGCGCGGGGATTTCGAGTATGTAAATTAGGGACAGAACACCCCTCCCCTCTTGGTACAGTCTTTACGTTGCGTAGTCACGTAGGTAGGCGAGGCTCCGTCTAGTCCTACTTGACCTGCGCAACTCAGTTGCAAGCTGGATTTCGACCGGAGCGGTCGAGTTTTTGGCCGCTCCCTCTTCTGTGCGAACCGGTTGGATGATCGGGCTGGTTCCTTCTCCGTGGCTCCCACCTGGGCCTTCCGGGTTGGTTGAGCTACGGGTCTCGCTGCTCCCGCTTGGTCTTTCCGAGTCGGTTGAGCTGGCTTGGTGTTTCTTCTCCGGTGGGGGATCGCGATGGCTGCGTTCCGGTAAGTACTGCTGGTTTATTTTTTCTTGCGTTTGTTTATTCGGGTATTCCCTCCCCCCTTGGTTTGTTTCTTGGGGGGTGGATTCTGTTGCCGACCGTGACCTGAGTTGGTCAATGTGTCGTTTCCAGGCTCGCCCATCTGTGGTTTGGAGCCGGTATGAGCGCGGGCCTGTGATTTGGGTGATGACGGCTGGGATCCATAGAGGGTCCCCCGTCAGATTTTTCGCATACACGAGGTCTCCGGGTGCGAATGTTCGGTATTTTGAACTTGAGTCTGGGGGCCGCTCCGGGTTATATGTTGGGTGTAACCTGTCGAGTGGGGACCTCAGCTTCCTACCCATTAGTAATTCGGCTGGGCTTTTGTTGGTAGTGGTGTTCGGGGTGATATGTTGTATAAAGAGGAGTCTGTTAATTTTGTCCTGGATCTCCCCGTGGTCCATTTTCCGGATGGTTTTTTTGGTAAATTGTACCATCCGTTCCGCCCTACCGTTCGCCGCCGGATGCGCTGGTGTTGTTAATGCGTGGCGGATGCCCCTCTCCGCCAGGAATCTCTCGAAGTCGAGGGAAGTAAACTGGGGCCCGTTGTCGGAGACGACGACGTCTGGGAGGCCGTGTGTTGCAAAGAGTTTGCAAAGTTCTTTGATTACGGCCTCCGTGGTGGTAGATTTCATGTCGCTTACCTCCAACCAGTTGGAGTAAGCGTCAACTGTTATTAGAAAGGTATGCCCATTTGTGGGACCGGCAAAGTCCAAATGGATTCTGGACCAGGGCCCCCTCGGTGTTTCCCACTCTAGGATGGGTGCTGCGGGTGGGCTGGGTCTAGTCTCCTGGCATCGCTGGCACCTAGCTACCCAGGCCTCTATCTGTTTGTCCATCCCTGGCCACCAAGTGTAACTTCTGGCCAGGGCTTTAGTTCTGACGATGCCAGGATGCCCCTCATGCAACATTTCTAAGACCCTCCTTTGCAGCCTGTCCGGGATGACCACCCTGTCACCCCATAAGATACACCCCTTAAGTAGCGAGAGTTCGGTTTGGCAGTTTTTAAATGTCTTAATGGATTCGTCATTGTCCCTTTCTGGCCAACCTTTTTCCACCCAATGCAAAACCCGCGCCAGACGCCTGTCTTTAATAGTCTCCCGGGCAATGTCTGACGCGGTTATGGGTAGGTTGGGCAGGTTTTCGATGTTCAGGGTGTTTGTCGTTGGTGCTGGGTCAGGGTCGGAGTCTGGTAACAGCGAGCGGCTTAAAGCGTCCGCGTGCGAAATCTTCTTACCCGGCTTGTGTATTAGTTCGTAGCTGTAGGCTGCCAGGAACTCGGACCACCTTGTCATCCGGGGAGACAGAATGTTCGGCGGTGGCTCGATTTCCTGCAAGGATGCCCAGCAACGGCTTATGGTCTGTCACAATGGTAAAAGGGCGGCCGTAAAGGTATTTGTGGAACCGCTTAACGGCGGCAACTATAGCCAAGGCTTCTTTGTCCAGCTGGCTATAGTTCCGCTCTGGCTTGGTTAGGGTCCTGGAAAAGAATGCGATGGGTGCTTCTTTTCCGTCAGGAAGGGTATGGCTGAGGACAGCGCCAACGCCGAAAGGTGATGCGTCACAAGTGACGGCCAGGGGCAAGGTTTCGCTGAATTGGATCAGGACGGCGTCGGAGGTGAGGAGGTCTTTGGTTTTTTGGAAGGCGGCTTTCTCCCGTTTCCCCCAAGTCCAGGTTGCCGCCTTATCCAGGAGCCTATGCAAAGGCTCCGCCGCCGTTGCCTTTTGGGGTAGGAAAACATTATAAAAGTTCAGCAACCCCAAGAAAGCCTGTAGTTCAGTCTTAGACCTAGGGGTGGGGGCTTCTTTGATAGCTTTTACTTTTTTACTTGTGGGGTGAATGCCGTGCCGGTCTAGAAGGTATCCCAAGAATTCCACTCGCTCTGTGCACAGTTGGCATTTCTCCCTTTTTACTTTAAGTCCCGTTTCTTTAAATTTGGTTAAGACCTCTCTGAGTCGGTTTTCTAATTCGGCTTCGTTTGGCGCCGCTACTAATACGTCATCGAAATAGGGCACCACCCCCTTGATGCCCTGCAGCAAACGTTCCATCAGGCTCTGAAAGATGCCTGGTGCCACGCTGACTCCGAATTGGAGTCGGTTGCACTTGAAAGCCCCCCGATGTGTAACGATGGTCTGGGCTTCCGCTGTTTTTTCGTCGACCGGCAACTGTTGGTATGCCTGGGCGAGATCGAGCTTGGCAAAGACCTTGCCCCCTCCCAGTGAGTGCAGTAGGTGTTGCACGATTGGGACGGGGTAAGCGCTTTGTTGCAGCGCGCCATTTAGGGTGGCCTTATAGTCCCCACAAATTCTCACTGACCCGTCTGGCTTGACCGGGGTCACTATTGGGGTCTCCCATCTGGCATGGTCTATAGGTTGTAACACCCCCTGTTTGACGAGCTTGTCAATCTGCTCGTCAATCCTAGGTTTTAGGGCGAATGGTACCCGCCTAGGTTTTAGTCGCTTGGGGGGGACGCTAGGGTCTAGATCAAAAGAGATAAGGGGCCCCTGGTACTTGCCCAGGCTTCCGTCGAAGACGTCCCGGAACTCCTGGGCTAGCCGCTGTTCCCAGCCGTCGTCGGTGACGTGGTTGACTCCCGTGAGGGCGATGTCGAGCGGGGCGAACCATTGTAAGCCCAGCAGGCTTGGGCGGTCACGATCGACGATTGTGAGTGGGAGTTGTTCGGTGCGGCCCTTGTATGTCACATTAAAGTTCTTGGTGCCCACTACCGGGACGCGGTTTCCCTGGTAGTCTTTTATAATAAGTCTTTGGGCGTTTATGTTTCTCCTATGGAGGGTGGGCACTAACCGTTTTATCTCGTGCCATGCAATCATGGAGAGGTAGGACCCGGAGTCCACCTCCATTTTGCATGGTCGTCCTTCAATATGGACCTCTACGTGTACCTTTCTGGCGCCGTCGGAGATGGCGTGGCCGATGGTTACCATCTGGTGGGTTTCTTCCTTGCGCCGGTTGTCGCCGCCTCTCGATGGTCGCTGGATTCGGTCCCACCGGCTGTCCGATTGGCGATCTCTGGTCCTGGGCGGTGGGCTTTCTCTTTTACGATCGTGTTGGTCCCATCTGGGTGGACTGCGAGTCTTCTTTTGGCGGCAAACCCGGGCGATGTGTCCCCTTTTATCACAATGCCGACAGATAGAGTCAAAAAATCGGCATTCTGATCTGGGGTGGTCGCCGCCGCAGCCGGCACAGTTGGTCCTCGACCTACGACCTCTTCGGTTCCGTTGGTCGCCGCGCCCCGTCTGGACTCGATGTATGTCTTCTTCGTCTTCGGACGTGCTGGATGTAGAATGGAAATCGCCGTAGTGTGCGGTTGTTTCATTTTTTGGGTCGGCCGACCTCGCCGGGTTGTTGTTTCCGCTCTTTGCGTCTGGTTTTCGCATGCTGTCAGCGGAAGTGCGGGTTGCTTCTGCAGCTACGGCTGCGGTGAGGGCGTCTGCTAGGCTGATGTCGCCCTTAGCCATAAGCCGGCTCTGGAGCGCAGGGTCCCATAGGCCGAGTACGAATCGGTCTCTTAGGAGGCTATTCAGGCCGTCAAATTCGCAGAGCCCTCCTAAGCGCCGCAGCTCGGCGACGATGTCGCTCAGTTTTTCGCCTGGTTTCTGGTCCCGCCAGTAGAATTCGTTGCGCCGGATCAGGATTGGGACCTCGGGGGCTTAATGTCGCCGAAGGATAGGTTCGAGGACGTCCCAATCCATGGCGGTTGCGTCGGCCGGCTTGGCCAATGCTTTGGCTATCTGGAATACTTCGGTTCCGCAATGCGTGAGGAAAACGGCGCGTTTTAGCGGGCCCGGGGCGTCCTTCATTCCGGTGCACTCGAGGTACATGCGGAATCGGTCTGAGAATGATTCCCAGTCCTCGGTGGCGGGGTTGAAGGGGGCGGGCGGTGCGATTTTCGCCATTTCGGTGCTAAGTCTGGCTCTTGTCGGACACGGGGTTCGGTTCAGGGTCTGTATCCCATCCTCGTCGCCAGTGTCGTGTCCGCAAAAGACGCCAGGAGTCGGTGACTTAGTTTAAAGCTCTTTATTTTAACGTTGAGAACCGAACCGGTGAAAAGGAAAAAGCCCGCGGCTTTTATCCTTTTCGCCGCGGCGGCCGCGGCCAATGGCAGCGTTTCAAGTCTCCCGCTCTTGGAGTGAGCCAATCACGGGAGACTTTCAACGGGCCAATCGGCGCGGCTCGCCTGGCCAATTAGAAATCCCCGCGCTTTAGCCAATCAAAGCGCGGGGATTTCGAGTATGTAAATTAGGGACAGAACACCTCCCATAGGACATAGAAGAGGACTGAACAGGATGTGAACTTTTGCAGGAAGCAATTAGTTTATCTGGTCAATTCAAACTTTGAAAAGTTATGTTTGATTCTGTGTCAAGCTTGGCCTTGCCTTGCATTTGGCAATTAGTTCTCTGGCAGCATTCCAAGTGCAATAAGGTGGGTGTTTATAAATATTCCCCTGAATATGAAGTTATATTATATGAATATAAATGAACATAATTCACAGCCGTAGAAATAAAAGAGGTTTTGTGTTTTATGCTTTCTAAGGAAGCCTAGGTCAGAACAAATGGAGTTAAACTCACTTAACAAATTTCTCGCTTAGCAACCAGGGGTGGGATTCTACCAGTTCGCACCTATTTGCTAGAACCAGTTGTTAATATTCTAAGTAGTTTGGAGAACCGGTTGTTAGAAGAAATTACTGGCCTAATCCTGTAAGGAAGGTAGGAAAGAAACATTCTGGTGTTGCTTACAGAAACTGCCTCTCCGTTAACCCTTATTACATTCTTGGCAGGACTAGACTTCCTGTCTCAGGAACTTCTCTGGAGCTTTTTTCCCCTCCTTTGCTGGTACTTTGCTTGTGTGGAGTGACTATTCAAAGTTACAATGGCACTGAAAAAAGTGACTTATGACCATTTTTCACACTTATGATTATTGCAGCATCCCCTCAGTTATGAGATGCCAGGCGAGGAGATGTATGCCTCAATGTGAGTGATATTGAGTTGGCCACACCCAGCCAATAACATGACCACCAAACCACATCCGCCCAGTCACATGACCACCAAGCCATGCCCACCTCCTAAGCCACTCCCACATAACTGTTTGTTAAAAAATGTGAATCCCATCCCTGTTAGCAACATATATTTTGGACTCGGTTGTGGTTGAGGACTACCTTTATTTGTTTTCTAGGATTTAATATTAAAAAATATGCAACACTACATTCTATACAAACTGTGTTTGGCAGAGTTTAATTCCAAGATCTATATATGAGTGCTATATAGTCCAGAATTGTTAATGCTGTTTCAATGTGTTTGCATTGGAATGTTTGTCATGTAGTATAAACCTTATCTCACGCACTATTCTGCACTAAGATGTTAGATACACTGATCCTACTGGAGTTAAATAGAACTCCAACAAGAATCTTTATTCTTACCAAAAAATTAGGTATCCCAAATAAATATTTTAAATTCTTCAATATTGTCATTGTTTATTTTCTGCCATAATGAAGATTTAAAGCGATATCAGAAACATGTTTCCAAAAAAAGTTATTTAAAAGAATGACTCTAAAACCAAATGCCATATTTATATATCTAAATTTTATCCCAAACATAAAACAATCCACCCAGACTCTGAATTCTTGGTATATTATCAACAAATCAGTGAACATCTTACATTTCAATATAAAATTACATTGAGAAGAAAAATGTTTTCCAATTCTCACCAGGCTCAAGACTGACTCAGCCTTCCATCCTTCTGAGGTTGGTCAAATGAGGACCCAAATTATTGGGGTCAATATACTGACTCTGTAAATTCCTTAGAAAGGGCTGTAAAGCACTGTGAAGCAGTATATAAGTCTCAATGCTATTGCTATTATGTAAATAGTATAACGGCAAAATAAGCACCATTCTTGTCATTTGCAAAATCTTGCCAGCAGATGGCAATGAGGGCACACTGAAAGGCCATTCTTCCATCATGCCTATTATTAACTACTAACTGGAACAATTTGGTATTGTTATGTAACAATAGTTCCTGAAATTCTCTCCTGATCCCAGCCCAAAAAGTACTTTTGTGAGCATTTCCTGAAGACGCACCTGTGAAATGACTTACTCATCACATAGAGCTTTCTGACAAAGCTCAAAAAGCTTGGAACATGGCTTTTCTAGCAAGTATTTGGGGATTGTGGCATTAGTAGTCAGATGTACCTGGATATATAATGAAATTCTGATGATTTTCACAATCTGTTTAATTACAACAATTGTGATTGTTATACATCATTATTGTTATTTTATCTTTGGTAGTGATTCATTTCATAATTATACTATTGTGCTTAAGTGTCAAAATGTCTGAAGCAGCATAAAAGCATTTATATTCAATAGATAATATAATATAGGTTCAATAAACATACACCTATTCTATTGATCTGGAGTTCTGTTTTTGGCTGCCGGGGGCTTTTTGAAAGGCCTCTGATGGCGAAACGGAGGTTTGGGACAACGTGCTCAAGTGGCAGAAAAAGACCGCAGAAAAAATGAAGTGGCAGTGGGGTCCTGCTGTCAGTACCGTCTCCCTGAAGTGAATCAGTAATTAGACCCCCCCAAAATAAGACCTGGTTCCTTTTTTGGTGGAAAAAAAAATAAACCTGGGTCTTATTTTTGGGAAAACACAGTAGCAGTAGTATGGCTGGAAAGTATTTAAGGCTAGCTAGTTTCAGATCTGGAGTACTAGTTTTAGGTACTTTGGTTCTTTTTGGCGCGATCACATAGGGATTTGGATTTTTAAAGCTAAGATCTGGCATCACTAATACCAGATATAATATGCAAACCAAAAAAAAGATGCAAAATCTGTCCGTTATTTGTTTATCTAACATGTATAAATTCCTAATTCATACTGACTTTTAATGTGCAAAATAACTTTTTAATTGCTAAAATTGGTAGGTATATATGCTGCCAGATTCAATGAAATGTTTTGTCCTCTAGCCTTTAATATGAAAATAGGACTCTGTTATTTCACAGGAAATGATTCATCACCTGCCAATCACTGTTTTTCTTTTAATATAATCTGAATTACAATGCAACCCCTCCACATACTCTAGAATAAAGGGATTGACAGTTCAGTTTATAGATGCTGTCATGCTTCTTTTTGAAACTGAATAGGACTGTCTTTTACACACACACACACACACACACACACACCTGAGTTAACACTGGGAATTACATTGTCATTCTATTAAAAATGGAGATTTAGGTGAAGAGTTTTCATTAAAAAGGTAACACATACCTCTAAACTAGCCAAATCTTATAAAGAAGAATTTTTTTAAAAAATCAAATGGCACAATTTCATGATAAATTGAACTTCACAGTCACATAGTGAAAGGATATGTTCATTGTGTAAACAGTGTGATGGTTGAATCCTTACTTTATGTGCAAAAGGCCTTCACTTTAATTTATAGCCAAAGATTTTTTAAACCAATAAACTGATTTATTATGTCACCTTCTCAGACCTTATTTCATGATACATTTATTCAATCCTATCTTAATGCATAAAAGGATCACTCAGTTACATAGTAATTTTAAGAGGCCACTTTAACTCCAGTCTGGATTTCTGAACAGACCAACAACATGAATGTGATTATTTAAAATTTAAGGCAAAACAGTTTTAAAACTCCTGATCTTAAATACATGCTATGTAATGAATCTATGGTTGGATCCCGTCCTTTAAAACAGATAAACAAATTGTATTCCTATGTTCTTCCACTTGGCTAATGGTATCTTTAAAGGAAATGAAATGACAATTTAAATTAGTAAGGTTGTACATGAAAATGATTGACCAAGACTTACAAACCTTATTAGAGATGGGATTTCTCAGAATTGGGTTTTAACAAAACTAGAAGGTTATCAAACAGGAGGTGCTAAAGAAAATTTCCACTTTGTCATTTAGATTTTGAGTCCTCGATTTAAAAACAAGACTGAAAATATTAGAATATTTATTTAAGCATCTTCAGCTTTATCGTTATTGCCCAAGCAGAATTTTGTAAGTAATACCAAAGAAGAAATTGAATTATAATCTATCAGATAAATTGTAATTTAGTATTTTCTGCTAATTGGGATAATTTCATTCAGGAATATGTTCCATTCAAATCAATGTAACTTTTCCTCCCATTCAATTGTCATAAATTCTCAGAGTCTGCCTGAACAAGTCCCTGCAGGATTTGGCAAGGGTTTTCAGAAGTGGTTTGCCCTTCCTTCCTTCCTAAGATTGAAAAAAAGTCATTCTCCCAAAGTTACCCAGCTGACTTTGTGAAACTAGAACTCTTTTTTTTTTTTTATGGTTTCTGGCTTGATGCCTTAACTACTACACCAAACTGATTCTCAATGTAACTTTCTTCTACTTAAATAGACATAATATTATTTACTGAACACTATCGGTCTAATTTTGAAATGTTTTAAACAGCAGGTTTTCCTTTCTGGAAAGATGTAAGGGAATCATTCATTTTAAAGCCAATTTTTCCAGTTTCTTCAATTTTGTATTGAACAATTTACTTGGAAGTTCACCTTAGGCACAGGTCCATAAAAGGTAAACATACATTTCCCCAATTTCTGCAATGTTGTAAGGAACTGAATGGGTGTATTTGTTGCATTCAGAAATTATTTCTGATGAACTTCTGGCATTTTGTCCAGGTAAATACAGACCTTTTACTACAGCATATATTTTGTATCCTCTTTGAATAAATACACTTTCTATTATAGAAAAGCAAGGTGGAACTTCTCATTCCCAAATTAAATATCCCGAAAGAATGTACAACTGCACTAATTAAAACTTTATAGTTGCTATAGGAACAATATTTTTATTACCTTGCAATTGCATAATTAGTGCAATCATAAAAAGGGATGGAGAACTCCGATAATTATGTTAATGTTTTTTCTTTTCACAAGTTTCTATGAGCATTTGCATTTTATAGAAGACCATCTCATTTTCTTCCTCAGTAGTGGACTGAACTGCTGAGCAGGGAAACATAACCAACTTAATCAACTCAAACCATTTCTGTGATGATGTTTCTAATCCATATTTTTGGCCCAATATCATGCTTCACAGTTTTATTTTCTTTTGACCAAGGTTTCTACCAAATCCAGTAAAAGATTTTGTGAAACATTTTAAATTCATTTGTACCCCATGATGTAGGACTGATGTGCCAGTTTGGTATTAATGGTGATGAGGTTTCTATTAATGAACTTATATAATGTGTTGAATTTGATACACATACAAAGCTTTTGTATCAGCACATTCTTCATTAAAAGACAATAATATTGTTGGCTGATAGTACAAAGATACATAGATTTTGTGGGGTAAGTGTTTAGATTTTATGTAAAAGCAATCATTAACATACAATTTAAAACCTACATTGTGTTTAGGGATCATTGTTAAATATTCCTGCTGAAAGCTTATGTGCAGCTTTAAGCTGTTAGAGGGAACAACGGAATACATTCAATCTAAAACTTCAACTCATCTATGATTTTGATTACTTCTTTTTCTGTAGAGTAAGGAGAAGGGAAAAGATTAACTTTCACAAAAAGGCTGCCCCTTTTCCTAGTTGTCCCCTACAACTTCTCTAGATTATTTCATCTGAAATGTAGACCAACTCATTTTCTGAGTTTGTTTTGAAAAACTGCAGTCTATCAGAACACATTAGTAGAATATCAGGATGCATCATAGTAAATTTTAATTACTATGAAACAGAAGTCTCCAACCTTTGCAACTTTAAGACTTGTGGACTTCAACTCAGCAAAGCTAGCTGAGGAATTCTGGGAGTTGAAGTCCACAAGCCTTAAAGTTGCCAAGGTTGAATACTAATGCTATGAAGGATAAAAATCCTTCACTAGTTCCAAGATATGGAAGATTCTTTCCCTCTCCAAACAGCTCCTACACTTGCTACCTAACAGAACAACACCATCCATTTCCATTTCTTTCTGCAAAAGAAACCAAGCCTTAATAATTTTGAATTTGTTTTTTTTCCTGGAAAGCAATTATTTTAGTTCTATATTTTATATTGAAATATTAGTAGTTCAGGTAATTGGATCAATTATCAATTTTAATTATGCTATTTTTATTATCACCAATTTTCATTGCTTTATTTCATCAATACCAACCTATTTCACTGGTTATAAATTGGGAGATATAAATGTAGATTGCTTGAAAAGTTTGTTGCAATGCTACAGTGAATGTTAAATCCTTGGAGTATACATTATCTTCAGTTGATTTTAGCTAGAGGGGTTAATTGAGGTGATAGTTTTCAAGAGCTATGTTTAATATTAATGAGAAGCTGCATAGTTAAAATCCTTGTGAATCTAAGTAAAGGATTTCTGTCTGCTTGAGTGAAATGCCATCAATTAGTTTTTTTAAATAAATAATTCCTGAAACTATTTTATTTCTGTAACAGTGAGCAGATTAAGGCTAGAACAATTTCCCCAAAAATCAGAAGACAGCTTACATATAGCTAGAAAACTCTTACATACATTTTGAAAAAAGGAAGAAGTTAGGAACTGTGATTCAAATGTCTCATAAAATATGTAAGACCACTTTACAATTTACGATGTTAAAAGTTCTGAAGAAAGTATGTATATTTAATGTAAGAGAAATCAAGGACTCTTCAAAATGGAGTTATTTTAGGAATTATGAATGTTCTTGAAAAGTTTGATTTTATGGTTCATTTCTCTCTTTACATCACATGTCATTTCATACCTGGTCACTATTTTTCCTCAGAATTCTCCATTATTCTGGAGAATTCTTGAGGGGAAAAAATCCAATAGCTGAAAGTGCTTTTTCAAGAGGCAACAGGACTGTCTGGTTTTTCTTTGAAGACATTTCACTTCTCATCCAAGAAGCTTCTTAAATCAGAGCCAAACTGTTGTGGTAGTTGATACAATCCAACAGCATCTAGTTGAAAACAAGCTCTTGTCATCTAAGCAGAAAGGAAACTGCCCAAATATCAGGAAAACAAAAGATCAGCTGCTAATTGACAAGATTATTTTGGAAAACTGCAGGAAAAGGAACACCAACTTGAGTGTGGTTTGGATTGATTACAAGAAGGCATTTCAATCCTGCCACATGACTGGATATTCAAGTGCCTAGAAATAACAGGAGTCAGTAGAAACATAAGAGGCTTTTTGCAAAGATCAATGAAAGACACAGTTGGTGGTCAATGGTAATAGACTAGGAAAGGTTAACATCAAGAGAGGAACCTTTCAGAGTCTCACTAACATCACTCCTTTTTGCCATTGCACTGATTACTAAAGTCGTGGCTATCAAACAAATAAATGAAATGTGCCAGGATATCTTACCTCCTTTACCTAGATGACTTAATTTGCATGAAAAAGACCATCTGAAAAAGCATTTCTATTCAACACTGTTAGTATATAGAGCCAAAATATTGCAATGGAATTTGGACTGAATAAATGTGCCATCCTTATTATTAACAGGGGAAAACTGAGGAAAACTGAAGGAAACAAGATGCCCTGTATAAATAACATTAGGTTTCTGGATGAAGATGACCATTACAAACACATGGGCATTCTTGAAATTGACAATAGCAAGCACTGAAGTTTAGAAGGAGGTTAGTTGTGACCACATCAGTCAATGAACAAGACTGAGATTCCAATCTCAGTCATTAGATACACAGCTGTAATCATGGTCTGGACTCAAGGAGAAATAAAAGCTCTAGATAGGAGGGCCAAAAAAAATAATGACAGTGAATCATGTTCTTCATCCACACAGCCAAGGAAAACAGGTGGGCTGGAATGTTGTAAGTATACCAGATAGTTGATGAAGAAAAAAGGTATTGGAAACATGTTTGAAAGACTATGAAGATGTACTGAAGCTAGTACACAATGAAAACTTATTGAATACTTAAGAAACCAACCTAGAAGAAAGATCAAATGAACGGAGCCTTAGCAAGGCAAAATGATTGGTTCATTAAAAAAAAACGCCTAGTAGGCAAAGAAGATATCAACAAGACCTAACAATGACTAAAAGCAGGAAAACTAAAAAAAGAAGATGTGGCCTAATTATGGCTGTAGAAGACAGAGCTTTAACAATGAAGCATGGAAAGCCAGAATTAAGAAGACAACAACAGAAAGCAATAGCCTTTCTGCAAAGAAATTAAAATACAACCGACTACCTGGCTTGTTGCTGCAAGAAGATCACACAGATTGGCCACAAACAACAGCATTACAAAGTAGCAACAATGATGTACTGGAATTTCTGCAAACTCCCATCTAGAAGTAGAAATATGAAATTACTAGATCTGAGAAGTCCTAAAACTGTAAGTTGATTGAAGAAGGGAAATTCAGTTAAAAGGTAAGCAATGCATTGGGATTAGCTCTCAAATTTGAAGAGTTTAAGTATATTATACACACAGTTTGAGGTTAGTTATTTTATTTACCTAACTACAAATAATCACATAACAAGTGAGGCTAATTCTCAAGTACGTTATATGCTTCATAATGCATAAGGCAAACAAAAAGATAAAGAAGGCCAATATATCTAGTTGTACCATTAAATAGGATATTTGTCCATGGGAAATGTATCTTATTACTGCTGCATTCCCGTTATTTACAATTAGGGAAAACACAGTTTTCTGAACAAAGGCACCTTCATCCCCTACCCATGCTATTCACTCTAATAAGTAGTTCATGTATTAGAAAAATAAAACAAAAATATGGATATACACTAAAGATTATCAACAATAATACAACTAGTGCATTAATGTAAAACTGAAGTGAGATAGGTATAGTTCATAACTGTAATGAGTTTTTGGCAACATCAAGAACATATTTTCTCTTATTTTGAAAACTGTACATATCACATATCCTGTAAGACAGATATTTTTAGGCCTTTCATCACTTTCTTAGTGGCTCAGTTGAATTCTTTTTATCTTCTGACTGTGACTGTTTAGTCCTGATCTTTTAATTTCCTCCACAATGAAAAGTGAATATAAATGGCTATGAACTATCAATAGATTTAAGTATGTTAGGGTTTTTTTTCTATTACCATTTCTTAGATACAATTTATATTTCTTTTGTTTCCTCAAGCATTGTCCTCACAAGTACTTTCTTTTCTACACATTATTTCCAATATATAAAACTGCCTCCTATCCAAGGAGAATTGGACTGTTTGTGACTGTATAAGACCTCTGGGCTGATTCCTACTCTTCCCACACTAATGGATTTTAGTGTGAAGCACTAGATTTATAGTTTGTGTTGAAGTTTGGTAATCAACAAGATGATTGATTTCAGCTTTCTATGTGCTTTGTTTTAACTGAAGGTAGATGAGAGCGGCTTAAGGTTGTATCATTTTTTTTTTAAAGAAAAGGTACTTTAGAACATATGGTAACACCTATGAAGCACTCTTTCTAAGTAATTTTCCAAAGCACCTGAAGGACAGGCAAGGAATAATGGATGGTAACTGAGCAAGGAGAAATTCAACCTGGAAATAAGGACCAATTTTCTGACAGGGAGAACAATCAACCAATGGAGCAGCTTGCCTTTAGAAGTTGTGGGAGCTTCACCACAAGAAGAGACTGGACTGTCAAAAATGGTGTAGGGTCTGCTTGGGTGGGTTGGACTAGAAGACCTACAAGGTCCCTTCCAACTCTGTTAATCTGTATCTGTAATGTCTTATTCCAGATTCTTGTGATCCTGCTCCATCTTGAAGCATCTATTTTGAAAGATCTGCATGCCCTAATTATTGTACTTCTGGTTATTATCAACATTTTTTTGTAGAAATTTAATACACGATTCTTCTGGCATATGGCAATACAACAAAACTCATTCTATGGAAGCTAATTTACCTGAATAAACCAACACAATATATTTTAACTTTTTAAAAAATGCTTAGATTTATTTTATTTTTCATTTTATAGAGCCATCTCTATGTTGATTCTAGACTGAATTAATCATTGCTACAAACAAAGGAGTCAGTGTCCTTCAGCTTAGTTGTATAAATATGTTAATTTGAGATTAAATAAGAATAATTTTTGGAGAACAAAATTTACTTGAATAATTGGCAGATTACCAAACTATATTCTTTCAAGAAACCCTCTCAATGAAGCTATGACTTTAAATAAAATATTGAAGTTACTTTAAAGAGATTTAAGATATTCTCTTTTTCTCAGTAGAGAACCCCTTTTGCCTTCCTACTCTTATTGATATGAGATATTCTGATATCACAAAAGTTCTGCCAAGACTTTTTCTTCAAAGAGTCTAGAAAAGAAGAGGCCTCATTCCAAAATGTATGGAATACAGCTAAGGCATATATTAGAGGTTTAGTCATAACTTATACGGGAAAGAAAAATAAGAGAAAGAAACAAAATCAAAAGACATTAGAAGAAGGATTAGAAACAAAACTACAAAAGGAAACCACAAAAAAAGAGTTTAAAAAGTCAAATGGAATTAATAAAACACAATTTATATAATATAATAGATAAAGAAGAATTAGCATAAAAAATTAGAAACAGTAAAAAAAGTTTCTTTGAAAATGCAAATAAACCAGGAAGATGGATGGCATACAAATTAAAAAAGGAGAAAGAAAAAAAATTGATACAATTAACGGCTGAGGAAGGAAATCTTTATCATCAAAATGAGAACAAAAAGAAAGTGATTCACAATTATTATGGAAAATTATACGATAAAGAGAGTCTCAAAAGACAAAATAAAACAATATTTTTAAAAAACCAGAATTACCTAAACTATCTGAAACTCTCTCTCTGTGTGTATGTATATGTATATGGTATATGTGTATGTGTATGTGTATATGTGTGTGTATACACACACACACACACACACACACATACCCCTCTGCCAAGTGTAGTTTTCATGCAGAAGAAATGATGAAAAAAATGTAATCTACCTTCCCCCAGTCTGCATAAATCTATATCATATCATATTGTATTATTGGCTTTCCTTTGTGTTCTGTATTTCTTTTGCTTATCCTTTAATAATCTTATCTTTGACTAACCATGAGGCACATATCACTTGCTATCTGCTTCCCCTCATACAAATGCAAATATAAATCACTCCAGAGGCCAATATCCATGACAGATTTCCAAGAAAGATGAGCTGAATCCTATTGTGAATATCACAAGCTTTATTAAAGGTAAACAGTTACAATAATAAATATGCATTGCTTCCTGGGACATGCCAAGCACCTGGTTTGTAAAACTTTTGTACCCAATACACTGAGAATTCATTAAGTATGAATTCTCATTAAGAGAATTAATTCACTAGCAGGACTAGGAAGAAGAAGGGAAAGGGGGAGGAGGAGGGTTCATTAATCATGATGCAACACAGTTAAATAAAAATGTGAACTAAACTAAACTAAACTAAACTAAACTAAACTAAACTAAACTAAACTAAACTAAACTAAACTAAACTAAACTAAACTAAACTAAACTAAACTAAATTATCTATTTGTGAAATATCTTCCCAACAAACTTTTGGCTTTACCTCCAATATATTCTCAGGCCATAGCATACTTCTATTATTTTGCTAGTATAGGTGAAGAAACAGCATTCCTGCTTAAGCATTAGCACAATTGAGGGCCCTTATTTACTGCTGTTAGGACATCAACAACAGCATTCAAGGACTCTAAAATAAAATGTAAGAATTTATTTAACTTTATGTAAGAATTCATTAACTTTAGTCATAAGATTTCCAACTCCAACAAAGGATATTATAGATAGCGCACAGTCTGTTTCCAGAAACCTGCTATTTTGCCATCTATCCTCCCTGTTCTATCATAAAAGTCCTCACCACTATCAAAAAAGCACTTATCATTGGTTAAATACGATAAAGAAACATACTTATTCTTTAACTCTTTTCTAAAAATATCTAACTGATAATAATCATACCCTAATAAGACACTATGTAATAGAAACCCAACATGTTTGTGTACTGAATAACAGAGTGGGAAAGAACCTTGGACATCTTCTGTGCCAACAAGAAATCCTATACCATTTCAGTCAAATGATTGTCCACTCTTTTCTTTAAAACCTACAGTGTTAGAGCATCCACAACTTCTGGAAGCAACTCATTCCACTGATTGTTCTCACTGTCAAGAAATACTGGTATTGCAGAACAATCCAACAATTATAACAATCATTTATCAAGGCATACATGTGCTATATATCATTGTAACTTTGCTACTGCAATCCAGGCTTAAAAAGAAGACAGAAAACAGTTAGAATATGACAACAGATTCATTGCTAGTAATTCAAGGTATCAACTTGAAAGATCAAGGTATCAAAGTATCAACTTCCACCCCATCTAACTCTTCTACTGGACAAATCATAACTTTTTCTATAATTAGCCCTCCCTCTTCCCCCATAGTCACAATCTTCAATTATGGATGTAGAACAGTCTGCTCCTTTACTCTTTGATGTGGGTTTATTACACTTTTGAACTCCTGAATTCCCTTTATTGCCAAATCTGTATGCATCTTCTATATTTTTATATACTAAACGCCATGCAGCAGTTAAATAAAATGAGCTTGGTCCATGGAATACATTGTCCCAGATTTATGTTGTTTATGTCAGTCTTATCATTGTAGTTAAAATATGTATAACTCAAGAAAGGATGACTAGATAGTTGCTAAAAATATCTCTCATGGAATGTTCTTAGCAGAGATCTAGTGTTTCTTCACTTGTTAAAAAGTATTTAGCCAAGTGAAGTCAGGATGATATTTGGAACTTAAGCATCAATCTCATAGGTAAAAACTTAGGATTCCAGATGGCATGACAAATGGACCTGTTTACAGTCTTTTCAGACTTCCTGTCAGAAGAAAGGCTGTTTTGGCATAACTTACTATTTAAATTATATGAGAGGCTGCCACAAAGATTTCCCAGAACACCTGAAGGTAAGACAAGAAACAATTGATGTAAATTAATCAAGAAGGATGCGGTGGCTCAGTAGCTAAGATGCTGAGCTTGTCAATCAGAAAAGGGTGGCAGTTCAGCGGTTTGAATCCCTAGCACCGTGAGACAGAGTGAACTCCCATTACTTGTCTCAACTTCTTCCAAGTTCGAAAGCATGTAAAAATGCAAGTAGAAAAATAGGGACCACTTTGGTGGGAAGGTAACAGTGTTCCATGTGCCTTAGGTGTTTAGTCATGCTGACCAGTACTGGCTCTTCAGCTTTGTAATGGAGATGAGCACCGCCCCCGAGAACCAGAAAAGACTAGCACGTATATGCGAGGGGAACTTTTACCTTTGCCTTAATCAAGGAGAGAAGCAATCAGAACTAAGGAGAAACTTACTTCTAACAGTGAGATTAATTAACCAGAGGAATGACTTGCCTTCAGAAGTTGTGACTGCTTCAACACTGGAGGGTTTCATGAAGAGATCGGTGAGCTACCGTATATACTCGAGTATAAGTCGACCCGAATATAAGCCGAGGCACCCAATTTTACCACAAAAACTGGGAAAACTTATTGACTCGAGTATAAGCTGAGGGTGGGAAATGCAGCAGCTACTGGTAAATTTCAAAAATAAAAATAGATACCAATAAAAACTTTCACTAGGACAGTTGAGAATAAGTTTGATGTTCACAATTTCCTCTTTGAAAGAGACCAGTAAATAGGGAACAAGAAGATGAAGAAAAAGAAGTGTGTTTTTTCACACTTTTCACACTTCAGTGAACAAAAATGGCATCATAGGAACAGGCTTATTCTAAGTCCAAAGGTTTGTTTCTGATTTCTTCCCTGATTTAAGGGAAATTTGGGGAATGATCTCACTATCATGAAAAGTTTAATTGATTCATTAACCCAAAAGAAGATGTTGATGACAGCGGGAGGCAGGAGTCACTCTCTCCCTTACAAGAAAAAAGCAAGGGCCGTTCTTATGATCTCTCTCTGTCCCCGTAATACAATCAAGCCCTTTCCAGCACGCGCGATCTGCCGCCGCCGCTTTGCACCTTGCAAATGCAAAATCCCGGGGTGTTTGCATTTGCAAGGTGCAAAGTGGCGGGGGTGGATCCCACGTGCTGGAAAGGGCTTGACTGTATTACAGGGAGAGAGAGAGAGAGAGAGATCATAAGAACGGCTCTTGCTTTTTTCTTGCAAGGGAGAGAGTGACTCCTTCCTCCCACTGTCATCAACATCTTCTTTTGGGTTAGTGAATCAATTAATTTGGGAAATGATCTCACTATCATGAAAGTCAGTGTTCTCTGCCAGTGGGGCATTTGGAAGAAAATGCCCCGCGGCATATCCACACGCATGTAAGGGGAATCAGAAATCCCCGCGTTCAATGCCTAGCACAGCAGAAGAGAAAACGCAGCTGTGAGCAAATACTGGGAAAACCTGATTGATCAGAAGGAAGGAGGCAAAAGAGGGAGGGGTGGTGGTGGACGGAGGTCCCACTGGTATTTGTGAAATACTTGGTCGGCAGCGCTTAAAGTCAACGTCCTCGCTCCCACCCACCCAAAGCCACGAAGTCCCCCAATTGTGCAGCCCAGAATCGCCCTCCCCTCAGGGGGCAGCAATGATGCCTGGTATTTCCTGAGACAAGAAGCTCCACCGTGCAATGAAAGTGCCCTGGCTCTAGGCTCGCGGGCTCAGAAAACAACGCGAGCCAAGGTCGCTTCGGCTCCGCTCAGCTTCGTTTCCTCAGCCCTAGGTGCTTTCAGTCCGCTTGGGAGGAGCGGGAGGAGATGGTGGGGGCGGTTTGCATTGTTTTCTGAGCTCTAGGCTCAGAAAACAATGCGAGCCGAGGTTGCTTCGGCTCCGCTCAGCTTCGTTTCCTCAGCTCCAGCTGGTTTCAGTCCACTCGGGAGGAGGAGGAGGTGGTGGTGGCGGCTTGCATTGTTTTCTGAGCTCTAGGCTCGCGGGCTCAGAAAACAACATGAGGCAAGGTCGCTTCGGCTCTGCTCAGCTTCGTTTCCTCAGCCCTAGCTGCTTTCAGTCCGCTCAGGAGGAGGGGGAGGAGGTGGTATGGCGGCTTGCGTTGTTTTCTGAGCTCTAGGCTCGCAGGTTCAGAAAACAATGCAAGCCGCCGCCACCACCTCCCCCTCCTCCCGAATGGACTGAAAGCAGCTGGAGCTGAGGAAACGAAGCTGAGCGGAGCCGAAGCAACCTCGGCTCGCATTGTTTTCTGAGCCTAGAGTCAGGGTGCTTTCATTGCACGGCGGAGCTTCTTGTCTCGGGAAACACTGGGCATCGTTGCTGCCCCCTGAGGGGAGGGCAATTCTGGGCTGTGCGATTGGGGGACTTTGTCGCTTTGGGTGGGTGGGTGGGTGGGAGCGAAGATGGACGGAATCCATGAAGTGGGGCTTGCCTGCCCTTGCTGGCTGCCTCTGCTTCCTTAGGGGCGGGGAAGGTGGCTCATCTGGACCAAGGATGAGTCTCCCCCTCAGTTTCCCCTGAAGGATCTTCCGTCGCTTTTGCCTTCTCTCTACATCTTCCCTCCATTAAAATCCCCCCCCACACACACAACACTTATTTTCGGTCGGATAGATTTCGTGTTTGAGCATTCTCACATGGCGATGGGTCTTCCCCCCCTAAAAACAGTTAAAAAAAGAAAAAACAATATATCCTCAAGCAAGAACTTTTCTGCTTCCGATTTCTGCTTAAAAGTTGCAAAGGAAACACGGAAGCAGGGAAGCAGCTGCCCAGCTCCGGAGCTCCACACCATTCTTTTTTTCAGAGGGGAATCTGACTCGAGTATAAGCTGAGGGGTTTTTGTTCAGCACAAAAAATGGGCTGAAAAACTCGGCTTAAGCTCGAGTATATACGGTATTTATCTGAAATGGTATAAGGTTGAACTTGATGACTTCCAAGGTCCCTTTAACACTATTATTCTATGTTATTCTAATTTATATTATTTACTATAAATAAAATTTTGGTCTCCTAGCTGTATGAGTGTATTTATTGTTTTGAACCCCAACTCCACAAGTCTTTGGGTAGAAGAACACAAATCAATGTTGCTAAATAAATTTTAGAATTTCCAGAATGAATAACATACATATTATAGTAGAAGACTGAACACATGTGACAGAAGAGCAGTAGCTGTGATTTATGTGTGGTTTGGTTTGTCCCAGATAGGAAGTTAATCAATGCTTTTGTAAGATTTGCATGGACCTCAGCAAGGTACAAGTTGTACAGACTTGTTCTTGCAACTGATATTCTCAGTCAGAAGAAATATACATAAAATCTCTAATAGCATCTCTTATTCCATCACTTGCTGGGAAAAATATTAAAGTCCACCATTTAATCTAATTTTACATGCCTCCTGGGAAAGAGATTAACATTTAAATTACCAAAATATATTTTATATTTAGCAATAAATACTTCAACACAAAAAGATAAATTCAAAAACAAACAGTACAAGGGAAAATCAGTAAATAGAGATTATTATTATCACCATTTTAAAAATCACTACACATCTAAACATACATATTAGGCTGAAGTTAGATGTCCATTACTTAGCCAAGACTGGGAAATGAACAGGAGCTTTTGTTGAAATTATTCCTAATTTTTCAATATTTATGTTCTTAGTGATATTCTAAATCATACATAGTTGTGAAAATTTCTTCAAAACAGATAGTGTGAGAAAGAAATAGATCTTGCATAGCTTAAAGACACTTACCTAGCTGAATTATTTATCAGAACAAAGCATTGTTGTGTCAAAATAATGATCAAGAAGGCATACATGTATTATCTTCAGAAAATATTGTAATATTAATAACTATACTTAAAGGAGAAAAATTGTGTGCGTTGGGGTGAAGAGGAAAGACTTCAGAAAATTTATCTCAAAACAGCCTCTTGCCTAAAAGATTTTTTTTGTTACCTATATTATATTAGAAAAATATTAGAAAAAGAAAAGCAGATTGTAAAGTTGATAGACTGCAATCCATTGTTTCTAATCAGGTTTAGCTTTATTCTTCCAGTATTGTATAATATGGATTTTTATGACTCAATTCCTCATATAAAAATTGCACATTTTTTGATATTTTTATTGATTTCAAATAGTCAGGATATACCAAGTAGAATATGCATCAACCCCAAATATAACAATTATGGAACAAATCTGTCTCTATAGGCTAAATTTCCAATTTTTGAACTGAGGCATGGCCTCCTATTTTATTTTTTATTTTTTTAATTGTGAAAGATGTGCTCTAGGAAAAAAATATTTAGAGGATGATTCAAATTCCTCCAACTATTATAGAATTAATCATGTATTTATTTATTTTTTTAGTGTGTGTGTGTGTGTAAAATTTATGTGCATATATAAATTATATATTTGTTTTGGAGGCCCAGTGCTTGATGCTGACCTCCCATTCTCACCATAATATTGAAATTATGTTCTTCATTATTTATAGTATTAGCCTTTGCAGAAGTGTCTTTGCCTGATATTGTGATACTAAGTTCCAGCTTCCTTTTTATAGAGCTGCTTATTATGAAATTTATTACTTCGCAATGAAGATGAACTCTTTTTACAAACTAATATCTCCCCAAAACTCCGAACTCTATTTCTCTGGAATAATTGAATATAAAAAAAGAAACTATGTTATATTTTTTTCCATATTCAAATAGGAAATCCCACAATCCAGAAAACAACTTGTAATACGAAGAAACAATTCTTTCGAGAGAATTTTTCAATATTTAATTAGGCAGGCAGGCACCAATAGGCAGGTATAGAACATATTTTAAAATCTTAAGCTTCCAGTGAACTTTGGAGGATTTACAACTTTTTATACTCGCTTCTAACTCCAGATCTTTACTTTAACCAATAGGTAAAACAAAATAAAAGTGTTTAAATTCAAAAGAATAAAACAAGATTAGATTCATGATGGCAGAGTGGTTAGAGTCCAGTACTGCAGGCTATTTCTGCTGATTGCCGTCTGCCTGCAATTTGGCAGTTCGAATCTCACCAGGCTCAAGGTTGACCCAACCTTCCATCTTTTGAAGGTGGGTAAAATGAGGACCCATATTGAGGGCAAGAGGCTGACTCTGTAAACTGCTTAGAGAGGGTGTAAAACACTGTGAAGTGATATATAAGTCTAAGTGCTATTGCTGTTACTATTAAAAGTGCAGGATGCTCATAAAACTCTAACTATGAAATTTACTCATACTATCAGGGACACAGGGAAAGGATGGCAAAGCCAGATTTTTAGTGCCTTGTGGAGGGTCTGCTTTCTGGAAACATGATGGGAAGGTTTGTGCCACTACACAAAAAACATATCCTCCTTGGTCCCGTATGATGACACTCTCTTGAGGATAGGACCAAGAAAACCAACCTCTTCTGCTGGTTCTAACAGGATGGATAGAGAGTGATGGTCCCAGGAGTGGGATTCAACCGGTGTTACTAGAAGTCTGGTGAACTACGTTTTGCTGTGCATGTGTGTAAAAAAACATCAGCTGTGCCATTTGGACAGTTGAAAAGTGCTGCGCGCAGGTGCTCAGCATTTGAAAAGCCACTTTTTCCTGCTTTTTCAACCTCAGCTGTGCTGCCCAAAGCAGCTGATGTTGAAAAAGCAGGAAATAAAGGACAGGTAAGAGCCCAGGCGGGCAGTTGGGCCAAACAGCAGCAAACACAGAACCGGTTTGGTGTCTGCTGCTCTTCAGAGCTACCGGCTCTATAGAAACGGGCAGAACCGGTAGTATAGCATCCCTGCATGATGGTTCTATAAGTAGCCCAGCCTGAAGCCATGATGGGCTTTAAGAGTAACCACCAACATTTGATTATATTACAATATATCAAATGTAATAATTTCTTTTTTCTTTTGTAGGCTTGTGTAATATTTATTTCCATTACTATTTAGTATTTCACTTCATTACCTTTATATCAGCATCACATTCAGATGTCCAGAAGATACTACCAATGCTTTACAACAATGTAACAACTATGGAACTGAAAACAGAGGTTTTGGGTCCTGTCAAAATTACCATTCAGCTTTTTCTCTAGAATTTTTTATCAATGTTCATTAAATATGGGTACAGTGTATATTTTTCTCTTGGGCAATGATTTGTTTACTCTGACCTATTTCTTATTCTTTACCCCTCCTCCCCAATCTTGGTTTCACACTGCAATTTAAGAACCATCTATTTTTATAGCTCACCAGTATACTGTATATGCTGTGGTTTGCCAGCTGTCACTTTCCTATAGTTTGACATAGAATCATTGATAAGCTCTCATTGGCTCAGTTGCTTAACTAGCATCTATATAATGATAGCATACTTCAGCTTACTTTTTGTCATATTTTCTACAAAAATAGAAGATTTGCCAAACATTTTGCTGGAGGAAAACTGTTTCCAGTTCATTCCCTAATCAACTGAACTAAAAGGTTGATATGGCATAATTTATTCTCAGAAATGCTGCTACTACATCCTGCCAAACAATCCATTATTTTCTAAATGGTTACAAACTATTGAATAATTTATTCCAGAATTTTGTTCACTACTCATTTCAAATTAATCTTTTAGTACTTACTTGGGAATTCTAGTTTCCATCTTTTCAATAAAGGAACATTTATCCTTTTCCAAGCTTCAGACATTTTAGAATCTAAAATCTAGATTAGAAGACATTCAGGGTACCTTCCAACTTTAGTTTGTTATTCTGACATTATCTCTGTCTTTCATGATTTCCAAAAGATCAGAGAAAGGTGCTACAGAATCCCTTAATACTTTTGTAATGTGAATGTTCTGGTCTTCAACATATCTTATGGTTATGCCTGCAACATAACTTTTGCTTTTTCTATAATCTATTTTAAAACTCATGGTTCACAAGTTCATTATTTTTGTGTTACACACAAAAAATGTAAGGGATTTCTAGCTTGCATTAAACATAGATAACATATTTTCTCTGATCAAAGATGTCAATTTGGCCAAACTCCATCATCTTTGCCATCCAATCCTCCATTATGGAAATGTCACAAGAAGGATTTCTCCTAAGTCAGTCAATTTATCATAAAATCCTTCTATTTCAGAATCTTTAAGATACCTTGCATGTATTTGCGCATATGAAAACCAATTCATCTTTATACCTTGTTCTTCTAAATTTTGCATCGTTTTAAGTTCACCCTTTTCATCCAATATTTCCCCATATCTAACTGTTTGTTCCTTCTTATAAGTTATAGGATACGAAAAAGCTTCAATAGTTGATAACCAAACTGGAATTTTCAAATAACATTGTTTCTTAGTTTTCTCCCAATTCAACCATAACGATTCCCGTATATAATGCCTTCTGAAATAACCCTGTGATTTAGTTCCCTTATACCATAAAAAAGCATGCCAACCCAATAATAAATCATGACCTTCTAATGTCAACAATCTAGTCTTTCTTAACATTATCCATTCTTTAACCCACATTAAGTTTGCAGCTTGATAATACAACTCCCAATTAGGAAGGCCAAATCCTCCTCTAATTCTAGCATCCTGTAAAAGTTTTAATTTTATTCTCGCTTTCTTGCCTTGCCATATATACTTCAACACAATTTTATTTAGTTCTTCAAAGTAATCCTTACTTAACCTAATTGGTATTGTTTGAAACAAATATAAAATTCTGGGTAAAATATTCATCTTGATTGTTGAAATTCTACCTATCAATGACAATTGTAAGTTTTCCCATTTTTTCAGGTCGGATGCTATCTGCTGTTTAAGCTTAATATAATTATTCTCTTTCAATGTAGTACATCTTGACGTCAAATATATCCCCAAATATTTAACTTTGTTCGTAACTTGAATTTTCAATAAATCTGCCAGATCTTCTCTTTGCCTTAATAACATATTCTTTGTCAGAATCTTTGTTTTGTCTTTATTTATTTTTAAACCAGCCATCTCACCATACATCTCTATCTTTTCCAATATTTTTAAAGCTGTCTCTAAAGGGTCTTCCAAAATAAAGACCAAGTCATCCGCAAAAACTTGCAATTTGAATTCCTCCTTTTTGACTTTCATTCCTTTTATGTTTATATCCTCTCTAATATTTCTATTTAAGACTTCCAAGGTCAATACAAATAACAAAGGAGATAATGGGCATCCTTGTCTTGTACCTTTTTTAATATTAATAGAGTCTGTGAATTCTCCATCTATCATTACTTTTGCCGTTTGCTTATAATATACGGCTTCTATTGCTTGTATAAATTTTCTAGCAAAGCCCATCTGTTCCAATAGTAATAACATAAATCTCCAGTTCACATTATCAAATGCCTTTTGGGCATCTAAGAATATCAAAGCCATTTGTTTTTCGGAGTGCGCCTAATAATATTCCAATGTGTCCAGGATTACCCTCATATTGTCTTTAATCTGTCTCTTTGGTAAAAATCCATTCTGATCAGAGAGAATAAAATTATTAAGGTATTTTTTAAGCCTTTCTGCCAAGATTGAAGCAAAGATTTTATAGTCTGCATTCAATAAAGAAATAGGTCTATAGTTCTTAATTTGTAATGGGTCAACCCCTTCTTTTGGAATAAGTGTAATATAAGCTTCTGACCATGTTTCAGGTATTTTCTTATTTATCATAACTTCATTCATGACTTCTAACAGTGGAATGCTCAACGATTCTTGTAGTGTTTTATAAAATTCTGCCGGAAAAACATCTGGTCCTGGTGCTTTTCCATTGTTCTGTCTGTTAAGTGCTTTAGTTAATTCCATAATTGTTATAGCACTTTCTAACATTTTCCGAGTTTCATCAGGTATCTTAGGTAGGTTAGCATTTTGTAAATACTGTTTAATTTTTTCCTCATCAAGATCCTCCTGTTTATATAATTGTCCATAAAAATCTCGAATGATTGCCTTTTTCTCCTTATTACCATAACAAATTTGACCATGATCATCTATTAACTGTGATATTTTCCTTGGTTCTTTCTCTTTTCTCAGCTTATATGCTAACCATCTACCTGGCCTATTTGCATCTTCAAAATAGTTCTGTTTAGCACTTCTAATTTTTTGTGCCAATTCTTCTTTCTCTGCTTGATCCATTTTATGTTTAATTATGTCCATTTTAAGTTTGATATCTTTTTTCTGTGGCATCTTCTGTAATTCTTTTTCTAGTTTTTTATGGTCATCTTCTAGAGCTTTAATCATTTGCCTCTTCCTAATGTTCTTTTTCTTTATATAGTCAATTATTAATCCTCTTGCATATGCCTTCATTGTATCCCAAACATTCTGTATTGAAGTATCTTCTTTTTTGTTTTCATTGAAGAAGAAGGCCAATTCTTTTTCCATCCATTGTGTAAAATCTTTTTCCTTTAGAATAGTATTGTTTAATGTCCATCTAGATCTTTTTTGTCCTTTCCATTTAATTGTCATTGGATTATGGTCTGCCCACGTACTTGTTTCAATATTCATTTCTTGAATATTAGATAATAATTCTGTTGATGTCCAAATCATATCTATTCTGGACCACGATAAATGCCTGTTTGAATAAAAAGTATATTGTTGAGTTTTAGTATTTCTTTCTCTCCATATATCTTTTAAATTTAGTTCATCTGTCATTTTAAAAAATGATTTAGGGAGAGTTTTCCTATTTTGTCGTGTTGTTTTTACTGTATAGTCCAGTTTATTGTCTACAATTCCATTAAAGTCCCCCATCATAAGTATGTTAACATAGTCCAGTTCAATCATGACTTAGATAGGATTTTGACAGGTACTGATGAAAAAGTGATTAAAAAATTATATAGTTATTTGTTGGAAATTAAATTAGAGGAAGAACAAGTTAAAGAAACTGTTAGGGATAACATTGTTTTACCCTAACTGGTTTAGGTAAATAATAATATGTAATCATATTTTGTATGTTAAAGTGTCTGCAACTTTAACTGTGGGATAGTAATTAAGGGAGTGGTTGTGAAAGCACTTTAAAAGAAGCAAGACGACAGCTTGCTATCTCTCTCTGGCTTTGATGATCCCTGATTACTGCAAGGATACAAGTCTGCATTGCTCGAACGGGAGAGAAAACAAAGGACAGACTTGTAAGTGAATTGACATAGGATATTCTAACACGGACTTTGCTAACTGAATATCCCTGAATGGACTGACTAAATGATACATGACTATTGGACTGTTATTTTGACTATGCTATGAATTCATAATGGAATAAACTATTTTTGATAGCACAAGCGTATCTGTTATTTTTACTGTATGTCAATAAACATACAAGCTTAGCTCACTCATTTATCTGTGTGCCTATCTGACTAAGCTGCACATTCTGTTTAGCTTGTCTCCCTAACCCTGGTTGGGGAAACCAGGCATAACACTGGTTATGGGCCCAGAGGCTGCAAAGTCAGTTTAACTAGGATAAAACAGATTTATGTAAAAGTGAGAGTTTGTGTTGTTATACATTACAGTAAACAGACAGCTGTGTTTTATTAATTATAGTTTTATATCCATATTAGAAAACATGGCACAAATCAATCTACAAAGTTTGTCCCTTATATCCAAGTTGGATGGAACAAACTATGTATCATGGTCTATGAAATGTAGTCTGCTTCTACGAAGAGAAGGTTTGTGGAACATAATTGAAAATCCACCAAATGTAGAAGAATGGGATCCAGAGGATGAGGAAGATAAATTAAAGATAGAAGAATTTATGCATAAAAATCAACAAGCTATTTGCATTATTGCTTTAACCTTAACTGATATGCAACTTGTTTATATCCATGGAGAAAAAACAGCTGTTGGGTGTTGGCAGAAGCTGAAGAGGATTTATGTTCGAGATAATGTTGGTGCTCACATAAATCTAATATGAAAACTTTTCAGTACACATCTCCATAAGAATGGTGATATGCTGAGTCATTTGAAAACTATGCAAAGCATTTTTCAAGAACTGCACAAGAAAGAGCTTATTTTCTCTGAACTACACCAAGTCTACATAATTCTATCTTCACTTGATGAAAGCTATGATAACTACGTAACTTCACTTGAAATATTGCCAAAGGAAAGCCTAACTTTAACTGATATAACTGGCAGATTGATTGAAGAGGCCAGAAGAAGGCTTGAAAGAGATGAGTTAAAGAGGCAGCAACCTCAAAAAGAAGATAATGAATCTCCTACTGCATACGCAATTAAAAAGTGCTTTAATTGTGGAGGAAGAGGACATTTGGCAAGATTTTGTAAAAAGGCAAAACGCCAGAACGCTGGCCAGAATACTAAAAGTCATCAAAAGATAAATAAAAATTTAGAGTTAGCCATGTATACTAACGGAGCTGTAAAAAATAATTTCTGGGTGGTTGACAGTGGAGCATCACATTGTATAACTAATGATAAGAGAAATTTTATTAAAATGTCCAAGAGTACACAGCAGATATCGTTAGCCAATGGCTGGAAACTGAAAGCTAAAGGTCAAGGTATAGCATATTGTTCTTTTATAAAAGAGAATGTAAAAATGTTATATGTACCACAACTTAAGTTTAATTTAATTTCAGTAAGAATTTTGGTTAAACTAGGATATGTAGTTACATTTAGGGGAGATAACTGCATAATTGAGAAAGAAGATAAGAAAATTACTGCATCTTTAAGAGGTGAATTATATGTGTTAAATGATGATGGTTTAAAAGTGGCTAACACAGTTTATGAAAATAAGAAACCTCATGATGAATGTATTCACTTGTTACATCGAAGGCTAGGGCATTTAAATTTTAAAATGCTTAAGAAAACTGTTGAATTATCTAAGGGAATAAGTTTGAAACCTTGTAATAAGTATTTGCAATGTAATATTTGCAATCAAAGCAAAGCAAGGGTCACACCGGCTAATAGAGTTGATGGATTTACTACCAAAGAACCTTTAGAGGTAGTATTTGCAGATTTAATAGGTCCGAAAAAACCAAGTGTAGGAGGAGCTCGTTCCATACTAAGTATAGTGGACCATTATTCTAGATATGGGTTTTGCTATTTAATGAAGAGCAAAACTGAAACGTATCAAAATCTCTTTAATTGGATTAAATTTGCTGAAAGAAAAACTAAAAAGAAATTAGTAACTCTTATAACAGATAATGGTACGGAATTTACAAATAATAAATTTCAGAACAGACTAAGAATGTTAGGAATTCAACATAAAAAGTCTGCACCATATAGGCCACAACATAATGCCTTTATAGAGAGAAGAGGCCAAACATTACAATCAATGACACAATCTATGATGTCTGATTCAGGATTACCTGACAATTTATGGGGAGAAGCAATAATGTGTGGTAATCATATATTAAATAATGTTGTAAATTCAACAACAGGTGAATTACCATTCACACTGTGGCATGGCACAAAACCTGATTTAAGTTACATGCACACATTTGGAGCACCAGCATGGGTGCATATCCCTTCACAACTTAGACACAAAGGACAACATAGAGCTAAAAGATTATATTTTGTAGGATATACATCTAATCATAGATCTTATAGATTCTGGGAACCAGGTACATCTAGAGTTTACACCAGTGCTAGTGCTAAATTCCTAGAACATGTAGGATGCAATAGATTAGAGCAAGATTTAAATAATGAAGTAATTATTGAACCCTACAAAAGGCAGAAAGATCAGACTAGTTATAAGAAGAGTCCAATTAAAGAAGAAGTCCACGAAGAGCAAATAGGACCAGAACAAGAGGAAATAGTTGATCAGGAAGAGTTAGATAATCAAGAAGAGTTAATAAATGAAAGTCCACCTGTAAGTCCTGTAATACCTAGACGTACTACACGTATAACTAGACCACCTGATAGGTATCAAGCAAGTATAGTTTGCCAAGTAACTAAAGTTCCAAGTAGTGTAGATGAACTTAGGATGTATCCTGCTAAGGATCAGGAGAATTGGCAAAAGGCAATGGAAAAGGAACTAAATTCATTAAAGGTAATGAAAGTTTATGAAGATGCTAAATTACCTCCAGGAGAAAAATCCATTGGGTGCAAATGGATATTTAAAGTAAAAACTGGAAATGATGGGACTGTTACCCATAAGGCTAGGTTGGTAGCTCAAGGATTTAATCAAACTGCATCTGATTACGATGAAGTTTTTGCACCAAGTCTTAAAGCAACATCTTTAAGAGCAGCATTAGTGTGGGCAGCTAAGAAAAACTATGTCATTAACCATTTAGATGTAGAAACTGCTTATCTACATGCACCATTGCAGCACACTATATATTTAAGAAAACCAGTAGGTATAAAAGACAATAAAGCAAATAGTAATGATTGTTGGAAACTCAAAAAGAGTCTTTACGGGTTGAAACAATCTGGGTTTGAGTGGAACCAATATATTGTGAAAGAGTTAAACAATATAGGTTTTAAATCTGGTTTAGCAGATCCATGTGTGTTTAAAAGAGAAAATAATGGAACGGTGTCATTATTGTTATTATTTACAGATGATATTGCTTTGATAACTAAGACTAATAATGAAGCTAATGAGATTATATCATTATTAGCCAAAAAGATAAAATTAAAGCATTTAGGTGAAATTAAAAGGTATCTAGGATTGACAATTAACAAAACAAAAAATGGTTTTAAGATATCTCAAGAAGATAAAATTTGCCAATTAATTAAAACGTTTAAAATGGAACTTTGTAAACCGGCAAAGACTCCAATGAGTCAGGAAGTTTGCCAAACTGATGATCAAAGTCCCAAATTTGATTAGTCCATATATCAATCTTTGATTGGTAGCTTATCATATATAAGCAATTGGTCAAGGCCTGATATAGCTTATAGTGTAAATCAGCTGGCATGTTTTAATTCAGATCCACATCAATGTCATTGGCAATCATTAAAGAGAATTTTAAGATATCTTAAAGGAACACTGAACCATGCATTGTATATAGAACCAAAGGGTGATTTGAGTCTTAGTGCCTATGCAGATGCAAGTTTTGCAACTGATATAAACACAAGAAAATCAACATCTGGGATGGCTATATTATTTGGTAAAACACTAATAGGGTGGATGTCAATCAGACAACAGCATATCAGCTTGTCCACGATGGAAGCGGAATTTTCATGTCTGTCATTATTATGCACTGACTTGATTTTGTACAAACAGTTATTATTAGACATGGGTGTAACTGTAAAAGATTCCATTATTGTGTACGAGGATAACCAAGCAGCTATAAAATTAGCTACTAGTATTGCTGTAAAAACAAGATCAAAGCATACTGATTTAAGATACTTAAATGTTAGAGAATCTGTAAAGAATGGGCTAATTAAATTGGAATACTGCATGACGGAAGAAAACATTGCAGACCAATTTACAAAAGCTCAAGGAGTAATTAAGTTTAAAGAGAGTTGTAACAAATATGATTTAAAGATGTAAATAGTTATATATATTATTATTTCCTAAAAGGGGAGAATGTTAGGGATAACATTGTTTTACCCTAACTGGTTTAGGTAAATAATAATATGTAATCATAGTTTGTATGTTAAAGTGTCTGCAACTTTAACTGTGGGATAGTAATTAAGGGAGTGGTTGTGAAAGCACTTTAAAAGAAGCAAGACGACAGCTTGCTATCTCTCTCTGGCTTTGATGATCCCTGATTACTGCAAGGATACAAGTCTGCATTGCTCGAACGGGAGAGAAAACAAAGGACAGACTTGTAAGTGAATTGACATAGGATATTCTAACACGGACTTTGCTAACTGAATATCCCTGAATGGACTGACTAAATGATACATGACTATTGGACTGTTATTTTGACTATGCTATGAATTCATAATGGAATAAACTATTTTTGATAGCACAAGCGTATCTGTTATTTTTACTGTATGTCAATAAACATACAAGCTTAGCTCACTTATTTATCTGTGTGCCTATCTGACTAAGCTGCACATTCTGTTTAGCTTGTCTCCCTAACCCTGGTTGGGGAAACCAGGCTTAACAGAAACAATGATTGCTTGGGGGAAGAATTTTGGATATGGGATTGATTTAGAGAAATGGCAAAAACTGTGGTCACAAAATTATAAAATGACAATGTCAACAGCATATAAAGAAAATTTGTATAAGATGTTTTACAGGTGGCACTTTCCCCCGACAAGAATAGCAAGAATGTTCAAGAATAAATCTGAAAAGTGCTGGAAATGTCATCAGATACCTGGCTCATATTACCATATGTGGTGGACTTGTGAGGAGGCCAGGAAATATTGGACTAGAATTCGCATATGGCTGGAAAAAATGATAAAGAAACACATAGATTTGAAACCAGAGATTTTTTTATTGGGAATTGTACCTGATATATATCATAAACATTTAAAATATCTGATTGTAAATGTATTAACAGCAGCTAGGATTGCATTTGCTAAACATTGGAAGAGTAAGAAAATTCCAATAGAGGAAGAAATTATTAAGAAAATATTGGAATGTGCTGAATGAGTAGATTGACATTTGAAATTAGAGAACAAGAAGATAAACAATTTTATGAAGTTTGGGATCTTTTTTATCAATGGTTAGATAATACAATATGATAATAGAATATTTAGAAATCTAGGAAATAATGAATATATAATTTTTCTTGGTTTTGATAATTTTTAAGAATATTTTATTATGATAGATTTGATATGATTTCATGATTTGTCATAAAATAATTTAACTTAATTATAGTTATCTCTCTTAAGTATGAATTAGTAAAATTATAGTCAAATGATTGTTCAATAATGATATTGGGATATTTTATTGATGATTGATAATGTGAGTTATTATGTAATATAATTATTCTGATGGCTATGAAATGGATGCACAAAAGGGAGTGGTAAACCAACCGATACACTGTAAATTTATGAAGAATATTATAATTTTTTTTATTTTTATTTTTTATTTTTTTTCTATGTCATGTTTTATGTCTTATATGTTTTTTGTTTTTTGTTAAAATCAATAAAACTTTTACCAAAAAAAAAAAAGAAGAAGAAGAAGGATTTCTCCTATTGACTCTTGGAAGCTGCCCTGCTGACAAAATGTTGATTTAATTATCCTGATTGCTTTCTTTTTTCAGGGCAAAAGCAGTTTGTCAAGTCATTTCTTCATGCTCAAAGTTTTTTGGCACCTGTCCTTTATCCAGGGATCTAGAAAGCTCATCAACAGAGAAGTCCTGGAATCTATTTCACAGTCTTAAAGGATAAGAGCCTTTGTGTCACAGTCTTTTATCTGCCTAATCTTGTTACTTGGTTGAATCTTCTGGGAATTTCTGGATTTCTACATAATCATATCTTGTGTCAAGTAAAAGATTTTCCAATCTTCTTTCTAATCTAATCTTCCCTACTTTGCCTTTGGCTCAATCACTATTCTTACAAGTGATCAGCACATTGAGAACGCAATCAGAAACAGTCAGCAGAAATTAAACAGTACTTTCTTTTTCCTCCTTTCCCTCTACTACAAGTCTTCAAACTTGGCAAGTTTAAGACTTGTGGACTTGTCCTGAGCTAACATGACTGGAGGAGGAATTCTGGGAGTTGAAGTCCACAAGTCTTAAAGATGTCAAGTTTGAAGACCCCTGCTCTACTACCTGTTTTCTAAGTTTTGCAAAATCAGACCTCAGCAAAATCAAGACTATAGACTTCAGCTATGTCTTTATAAGAAGTATAAATGACTGATGGAATATGTCAACTCAAGTGATTAATGCTTTTCTGGAGCAATTTTAGTAGCAGTTTTCCTTGAATTCAAATAAATCTAGTTTGTGTTTTGTGACTCCTTGACCTCTGGACTAGTCGAGTATAGACTGTCTATTTCTTATCCCTTGGACTAGTAGCATCTCACTTCTCACTAGAATATTAATGATATACTGTACTTTGTGTGAGAACTGACATAATAATTGTTCATCCTCAACACTGTCCAACTATTTACAAAGTCTGCATTACTATTACTATTAATCTTCTCATTGTTCCTATCACCCATCTCCTCCCACTTGTGACTGTATGACTGTAACTTTGTTGCTTGTATCCTTACAATTTATATTGACTGTTTCCTGGTATGATTTGATTGCTTATTTGTATCCTATGTCTATCATTAAGTGTTGTACCTTATGATTCTTGATGAATGTATCTTTTCTTTTATGTACACTGAGAGCATTTGCACCAAGACAAATTCCTTGATTGTCTAATCACACTTGATCAATAAAGAATTCATTCTTTCATTCATAAGCTGGAGCTTCACATTCGCTAACTGCCAATCTGTCATGAATTATGAGGGAGGAAGCCGATTGGAAGAAGGAAAGGCTAATTGCTCATGATACCTTTCAGAGACATCATCTCAAGGTCAAAGCATTGGGTATGGAAAGCAACGGTTTACCAACTAGGCTGTCATTGAAATGACAGTTGCCAAAGCAATTTATGGAAATATAATTGGACAATAAGAGAGACCAGCAAGAGGAAGGAATTGCAGAGGAACTAGACAGGGAAATTTAACTTGGCACATGAACTTCAGTTCTGGCTTTGCTACACTGCAGAACTCTTGGCTTTTACCTTACACCACAAATTTTATAACTTATGAACAATTATGAAATGGTTCATGATTCATTTCAGTATTAATTGACTTGATTTATGGACAATCTAAGTAAAACTTTTCAGGATATTGCTAAAACTTGGAAACAAGACCTAATATGTAGAGGACAATCATATTCTGAGCAGAGTTATTTATGCAAGCATTCTGCATTTGAAGATTTGATCTCAATTGCACATTAGACATTCACAGATAAACACAATTCTCAGATAATTTGATAATAATATAAGATCACTTATAAGATCACTTATATATAAGATCACTTTTATATAAGAATAGGCCTTATATTTTCATTTCTGTTCTCTCCGAAATTAAATGAAATCTCTTCACCTTCATAGTATCAGAAAATAACTATGATATCCCTTCTTTGTTCCAAAATATGCATATTCAAATGTGTTGGGGGGGAATATGTAGATTATAATTAAGTCAAAAAATACTTGCTATATTAACAGTGAAGCTTCTTGAAGAAGTATAATTTGTGAATCTTGCTTAATCAAAAACCATGATGCAAGAAAACCTTTCTCAATAGTCAGTTCACTTTATTTGAGATAATTTGCTACTTATAAAGCTTCATTGTGAAAAAATAAGAAATATAGTACCCAACACCGAGGAGAAGGAACACGCTTGTTGCAAATATTATTTGGTGCTTATTTTGCAAGAAAGAGGAAGTTTGAATAATGGGACAGCAAAAATTTTGATAAAAATTGAAGATTATAAAATACGAGATCCTACTTTTGCAGAATTTAGGGAAGTCTTTGTTCCTCTACCTGGGCTTATTTCTATTGTTAGACAAAACTTGTTTTTCAGGAAGACAACAGAGCCTGAGGAAAGGAGATAGAATATTGGGGTATCTCTGAGTGAGAATGAAAGGTTGGGTTTTTCTATGGTTCAATTCCCTTGTTCAGGATGCCATTCAGTTGTACAGTGAGCTGGTGAGGAAGTTTCTATTCTTTGATTTAAATGAGATTGCAGGAGGTTCTGTTTGAGGGCAGAAAAATCAGTATGGAGCTGGGTATAACCATCTCATTGCAAAATGATATAGTACAGCCTCCATTTTGTGTAGAAGATGCTTTTTTTCCCAGTACAGATGGGTTTGTTTTATGTTTATGGTGAGCGTTAATATTACTTCTCAGAAATGTCTGATGTCTTCATTCTAAACAAGTTTCAAAAATACATTCACAGATTTTAAAAAACATATTCTTATTTACATATGATATCCTGAAGAAACAGTAATAATTTTGCATGCAGATTTTGGCCTGCTGAATGAGATCAAAAACCGTCTGCAAGACATATTATCCAATTTCTATGTAGACTGAAATAATAATTTTCAATATGTACATAGCACCCAGCTTGCTATGATCCTATTTTTACAGAAAGTTGCCTTTCTTTCTCCTTGATTGTTTGACAAATCTTTATAAAATAGTATTTTGTCAATCCATATTTTTCTTGCAGAAAGAAAAATATTTTTAAAAATTGTTATAAATTTGTCGTGCTTCTATTTATTTCAAGTGCATATGAACATCTCCACAAACCAAACAAAATGCTTATAAAGCAAGTGAAGGATTTGGAACTTTTTAATGGTTTTTCTTTTCATAACACCACTTGCAAAAATAAATAAATGTTAATCAACCTTATACAAATTATTCAAACTCTACATGATTGATTATTCTTCTATCTTAATGCATAGGAAAAAAAGGAAAAAAAAATACATCAATTTATAATTTTATTTCCACTTCAAAGAGTAAGAAAATTACAAGCTATATTTTTAATCCATTGACATATTTGGGATAATTAGGTAAATTAACTGCAGAAAGTACATAATATTATGAAAAGTAACTTGGATTGCAACATGATCCATTAAACTCTTCATTGTCAAATGTTGGCTTAATAAAAAATTAAAAACTGATAATTATAGCTATGTACAATATTTTAGCAATTATGTTATTATATATATGAATACAACCTATAACATAATATCATTATTATAGGCTCCTGAAAATATTTCCTAAAGAGGAAAAATATATTATGAGAGTATTAAGAATAAACACTGAGAAATATTATGTCATTAAATCTGTTGAATTAATGCTGTTAAGGATGCAAATGTAATGGATTATAATTATATTTTATTAGTTTTACACATTTGAAATCACAGTGAATATACAAATTGTGCAATATTGATATATTTATTTATTTATTATCAGGTAATAAAATTGCAACAAAGAATTCTGGAATTGTGATTCCAAAATTTATTTTAAAGTGCTTGCAGAAATATCAGCATGTGTAACTTAATTAAATCTGTTTTATTATTGAGAATATATTAAGATACACAATTCACAAAGTTAATAAACTATAATATAAAAGACTGCATCTATGTAATAAAAAGAGTAATAATATTTACTTCAGCAGCATGAAAATTGTTATTATAATTGTACTAATGTTTACAATTGATCATTAGCTGTCATGCAGTCTAAGTGATTAATGAATATAAATATCAAACTTCTGTTTTTTTGTGATCTGACTGTATGATAATTTAATGAAAGTAAAGAAAAGAGCCAGGCTAACACTTTTCTAATCTAGGCACATTTACATGCTTAATTAGATATTGAAATTATGATTCCCCAAAGAAAATCAATGTGACAGTCTGACGAAATTCAAATGTAAGTTCTTAGTGCTCATTTAAGTAATTTATTTGTGTATCAAAACATTAAGTACTACAAATCACCCCAATGAGTTTTTTTAGTGGTTAAAAGTATTAAAAGTATGCATTCTTCTATGTAGGTAGGAATTAAAACATGGATGTAATTGTGCATAACTAGATGACTGCAATTTTGAAGATAGTAAAGAACTTTTATCTCTAGTGTACATTAGTGCTCTCTTTTCCCAATTGTTCTCTGTAACAGGACAATTTTTTCAATTTTTTAATCCCAGCTTTATTGTTTTTTATGAATAACTCAAGACTGGAAATATACTTAATACTCCTTCCTTCTTGTTCTCTATTCCCCAAAACTGAATTCTGACACAGTGCCCTAACAGAGATTGATTCTTCTTCTTGTTATACATTTTTTAGGCATTTAAATCATGCTATCACATCCCTGTTCAATTAGTTTAAAATAATTTACTGTCAAACTGTTAGCCTCCTGCTCCCAAAACCATCTTTCTGAAGGGTCCATTTCAATTTGCATAATGAAATGACCTCTATGGTCATATAAAGAGCAACTGCGTTCTTTTTGCTGATGATGTAAAGTTATCCAATACCACTGACAATACTACTACCCTTCAAAAAGACCTCAACTATGTGTCAGAATGGTTAAACATATGGCAACTTCAAATCTCAACAAATAAATGCTCTGTCTTACATATTGGCAAAAATCAGAAAATAAAATGCAAACTGAATAGTCAAGACCTTGTTGATGATCCAAGCTCATTAAAGGACCTTGGAATACTCATCTGTAATGATCTAAGTGCTAGAGTCCATTGTAACTACATAGCCAAAAAGGCATTAAGAGTTGTTAACATAATCCTGCGTAGCTTTTTTCCCGGTAATATCACTCTACTAACTAGTGCATACAAAACATTTGCTAGACCAATACTTGAATACAGCTCATCAGTTTGGAACCCATATTATATATCTGATATTAATACAATTGAGAAAGTTCAGAAATATTTTACGAAAAGAGTCCTCCACTCCTCTACTCGTAGTAGAATACTTTATGCCACCAGTCTTGAAATTTTAGACCTAGACAACCTAGAACTATGCCATCTTCAGTTCGATCTAAGTATGGTATATAAAATTATATATTGCAATGTCCTACCTGTCAATGAATACTTCAGCTTCAACCATAGCAATACAAGAGCACACAATAGATACAAACTCAAGGTAAACCGCACCAAACTTGATTGCAGGAAATAAGACTTCAGCAACAGAGTAGTCAATATCTGGAATACTCTACCTGGCTCTGTGGTTTCTTCCCCAAACCCCAAAAACTTTAACCTTAGACTTTCTACTATTGACCTCACCCCTTTCCTAAGAGGTCTGTAGGGGGCATGCATAAGCGCACCAATCGTCCCTGTCCTATTGTTTCTTTTATTTATTTATTTTTTCTTATTCATATCCATTTCATATATTCATAACCATGTTTATACTTATACCTGTTATCTAATAATCGCTTGACAAAATAAATAAATAAAATAAAATAAATTTAGGAACACAGTGTTACTCTGAAGCAAAATAGCATGAAAATTATACTGTTATTGAGGCAGCCTTCAAGTTCAAGTATCAAGAATAGAATAGAATAGAATAGAATAGAATGGAATGGAATGGAATGGAATGGAATAGAATAGAATAGAATAGAATAGAATAGAATAGAATAGAATAGAATAGAATAGAATCTTTATAGTCACTTTAAATGTATACTAATCAGCATACATTACAATGACATTTCATTACATTCAGCTCTCAAAAGATAACTATTACACATATACCCACATGAACACACATATATGACATAGAGAAACATCACAGTCAATGCTTTGAACTCTAAGCACATAGCGCTTATAAGCAGTATCCTGAATAATGGGGAGTAAGCTTCCTATAATCTTCTCAGCTGTCCTTACCACTCTCTGTAGGGATTTTCTATCTAAGGCACTGTTGCCACCAAGTCAAACAGTGATGCAGTTTGTTAAAACACTCTTAATTCTGCCTTTGTAAAAAAAAGGAGACATATGGACAAAAGGAGAAATATGTCTTCTCCTCATCCAACCCAGGAAATGCAGACGCTGGTCTGCATGCTTCACTAAGGATGACATACGGATAAACCAATTAAGATCGTTAGTTATCTGCACCCCTAGATATTTAATACTGTTGATCACCTCCACAACTGCAGCCTTGATATTGAGTGGACTATGACTATGCTGGCTCTTTATAAAATCAACAATGATCTCCTTTGTTTTGTTAACATTCAAAACCAGGTTATTTTTATTGCGCCAGTCCACCAAAGCCTTCACTTCCTCCCTCTAAGAATCTTCATTGTCATTCCGGATAAGCCCTATCACTGCTATGTCATCTACATACTTCACAATATGGATCCTTGCAGACTTGGCACAGCAGTCATGGGTCCTCAAGGTGAACAGTAACAGACACAGTCCTGTACTCAAGGATATGGGATTGGAAACTTTTCTTCCAACTCGCACAAACTGGGGCTGACGAATAAGGAAATCAAGGGTCCAGTTACATAAAGAACTACAGTATTAAAATGTAATAGGCCCAGTTTGTTCACCAAATGCTGACCAATGACTGTGTTGGAACGCCAAACTAGAATCAACAAATAGCATTCGCACATGAGTGTTCTTCTCCTCCAGGTGTGTCAAACTAAGATGAAGCACATCCTAGCGCATCATCTATAGAGTGGTTCTTCCAATAAGCAAATTGTAATAAATCAAATGTAAGGAGAAGTCATGAAACAATATTGTCCTTTATAACAAATGAGAGTAACTGGACAGTGATCATTAAGGCATGTAATTATAGATTTTTTGGGGGGGGGGCTGGTACAGTCATTGCAGTCTTAAAACTTGATGGAACCATGGCCTGATGCAGCAAAAGATTGAAGATGTAAGAATAGAGACCAGCTGGTCAGCATTCCTTAATATCATACTGTTCCATTCAGCCAATTTTGATAATCTCTGTTATGAGGTCTCAGTTTTACTTTTGACTTCTAGATATCAACTATCCCACACAAATGTGTATGCTAACTAAAACTCTGATTTGTATTTCTTCCACCTAGTCATCCAAATCATTAATATATATTGACCCTGGATTGATTCTGCTAACACAACATATTACACTACAATTAAACTCCTCTCTGCAATTTGTTTATGGATGAGTGGTGAGCATTCCTGGGGTATGATTTTGAATGTATTCATTTACTGTACGAGTGAACCTAATGCATTTGAAATTAGCACATCATAAAGTATTTTGTCAATATCAAAATATTAAAACTAATATCCAGCTGAACTCATGGTATTACATTCTGACAATTGATTAAGGAAAATATCCTTTCATTGTTTATTTTGACAAATCTATGGTGACAAAAGTATGTTGTTTACAGATCTAAACTCATCACTTTCTTTAAATATCTTCCTAGGCACTCATGTCTGGATGACTGGTCTGTAGTTTGCGGGATCATAATTTCTCTTGTTTTTAAGGATAGGGACAATATCTTTATTCCTTTTAAAGTTTTCCTTTTAAAGTATTTCTCACAGATAATACATAAGGATATGTACAAACCATTAAGTCATTCCTTCAGCATTCAAGGGTGTAGTTTAATGTTGAAAATCAAGAGTTTCATTTTATGAAACTCACTTTATTCTGCCCTTCACATTTACTTGATAGAACACATATGGTATGAAAATTGAATCAAAATAAATTACAAATTAAATATTTTCTTGTTAATAGTTAGCAAAAATGCATTTTCACCAAGCAGCTATTATACTGTACTCTTTATTTTTTATTTCTATCTTGAACATTTCTGATGTTATTTATATTACATTATTCTTAGCATCCCTAACTATTGTTGGTTTATATTGTCCTTTAATTTCTGTCTACCTGTCTGTACTCTTTTCTTGTGATCTGACTCTCTATTTCTGCATGTACAGCCATGATAGTTTTTGCTGCTTTTCTTTTTCTTTCTTTCTTCTAACTGGAATTATTTGTAATTGTGCTTTTGTTATTTTATCTCTTCTCACTAATTTTTACTTTCTCCATTTATTAACTTTTCTTACTAGGGTTTTATTGCTCTAAACTTATTCAAATCCTCTTTTGTGAAGTCTGAAGTTATGTGTTTGACTAGATTTTTTTTACTTTGTCTTAGAAGCAAGAATTTGTGCACTAAATTAATATTTCATATGTTCCTGCTGTTAAAAACTTCAGTTGCATTGACTAATTTTCTGAACCTCAAAATCTAGTAACTGCAAGAGGCAGTGAGATATAGATAGAATATATAGATAGAATTTCCTCTATAATCCCTCTATCTCTCTTATTAAGCCTGCTCCTTGTTTAAGGGATTAAAGGAAATCTCTTTCCTATTGATTATTTTAAGCTAAAAATAGTTTATTCTCTTGTGCTTTTCTCCACTAGCAAGAAAAAGCAGCAAAGCAAAGCAAGTCAAGAATTTCCTAGGAAAAAACCCTGCTTCGTAGAATTTGTCACTAAAAAGATCACATGATAATTAAAATATCAGTAAGTTACTGTGGGAGGCAATCATATGTAACTTTTTAATGACAGAGTGGGTAACAGTTGACACCAATAACGATACTATTTTTTCTAATATTAACCCAGCATTGAGAATTAAATAAAATTATATGAAAATGTAATATGATGTCCATGGAGCTGCTAAGGGATTTGGTCCCAAATTAAGCTTGGATGCTAAAATAGATTACATATGGAAAATGTTCCTACCTGTCTTTTTTTCAGCCCACCTAGATATCTATTTTTGTGGTAGTAAATTCACTGAGTGATTAAACAAGAGAAGTAAACAGGAGAATAGACAAGGAAGATTAAGGAAAGTAAAATTATTTTTTTCCCCTAAGTCAAGAGTGTCCAACTTGCATTGTCATGGCAGTGTCATGTGACATGTCATGTGACAGGACTTTTTCCCTTTCACTAAACTGGATGGGGGTGTGACCAGTGTGTGATGCATCTGGGCCATGAGTTTAACAGCCCTGCTCTAAGTATGTAGTCAGTGAACTTCAGCTGCTAAAAAATTACTATAAATAAATAATATATTAGTGGTACCTTAATAAACAGAAGTGAAGATGAAATGACACAATCTATCATTTTCGTGATATACCTGTATCCCTGCATGAAAACAGAATACTATATATCTTTCATGCATAAATAATTGCAACCCTGGGTTTGAGGACAGGAGGGAGAGGGAAGAAGGAACTAAAACAGTTAAAAGAGGAAAAGCTATATTAGTCTGCCCAAACACATGTCATTCCTTTTTTTTTAAAAAAAAAAAAAAGTTTTTTATTTTTTACAACAAACATACGAACAAAACATAAAAACATAAAACCATCTTTCAATAATATACATACAGTGTGTCAGTTGGTTACAATCTTTTGTGCTATCCTTTTTTTACCATTACTCACAAGTTATATAAATTCTCACCTTATCGATCTAACTTGTGCTTATATAAATTCTCACCTTATCGATCTAACTTGTGCTTATATAATATTTATAATTGATATTATATTGACTATTTTTCCATCATTTTATACGAGATGTTCTAATTTTCATTATGATTTAATCTTATACATTTATCCAATTGTTATATATTTTATATTGTATTCTATATCAATCTATTAACTTTTATTGTAAGGCTTACTGGTCTATTTCTTTACCATGTCTTTTTATCTAACCATTGATAAAAAAAATCCCATATCATATAAAATTGTTTATCCTCTTGTTCTCTAATTTCAAATGTTAATTTACTCATTTCGGCACAGTCCATGATTTTCTTAATAATTTCCTCCTGCATAGGTATTTTTTTCATTTTTCCAGTTCTTAGCAAATACAATTCTAGCCACTGTTAAAACATTTACAATCAAATATTTCAATTCTTTACAATATATTTCCGGTATAATTCCCAATAAAAATATCTTAGGTTTAAAGTCTATGTGTTGTTTTGTCATTTTTTCCAACCATGTGTGAATTATAGTCCAATATCTTTTTGCATCCGAGCATGTCCACCACATGTGGTAATATGAGCCAGGTATCTTATGACATTTCCAACATTTATCCAATTTATCCTTGAACATCCTGGCAATTCCCGTCGGGGATAAGTGCCACCTGTAAAACATCTTATACAAATTTTCTTTATACACAGTTGACATTGTCATTTTATAATTTTGAGACCATAATTTTTGCCATTTATCTAAGTCAATCCCATATCTGAAATTTCCCCCCATGCAATCATTGTTTCTTTTACTTGTTCTTCCTCTAATTTAAACTCTAGCAAATGTCCATAAAGATTTTTTATCACTTTTCCATCAGTACCTGTCAAAATTTTATCTAAATCAGTCAACTTGTCATAGATACCTTCTGTTTTAATATCTTTATCAAATCTACATTGTATTTGCAAATATGAAAACCAATTCATTTTTACACCTTGTTCTTCCAATGCTTGCATAGATTTAAGTTCACCCTTTTCATTCAATATCTCACCATATCTAACTGTTTGTTCCTTTTTATATATTATTGGATAGGAAAAAGCTTCAATAGTAGATAACCATAGTGGAATTTTTAAATAATATTGCTTTTTTATCTTCTCCCAGTTTAGAAACAATGCTTCTTGAATATATCTTCTAAAATATCCCTGCGTTTTAGTTCCCTTATACCAGAGGAAGGCATGCCACCCTAACAGCAAGTCATGTCCTTCTAAATTCAAAAGTCTAGTATTCCTTAATGTTATCCACTCCTTTACCCACATCAGACTTGTCGCTTGGTAGTATAATTCCCAATTGGGCAAAGCAAATCCTCCTCTTATTCTTGCGTCTTGTAGCAGTTTAAGTTTTATTCTCGCCTTCTTCCCCTGCCAAATGTATTTTAGCACTATTTTGTTTAAATCTTCAAAAAATTATTTCCCTAATCTGATTGGAATTATCTGGAATAAGTATAAGATTCTGGGCAATACATTAATCCTAATTGTAGATATTCTCCCAATCAGTGATAATTGTAAATTTTCCCATTTTATCAAATCTGTCGCAATCTGTTGTTCAAGTTTGAGATAATTGTCCTCCTTAAGTGTGCTACATCTTGGTGTTATATGTATCCCTAAATACTTTACCTTGTTTATGACCTGGATACTCAAAACTTCTTCCAATTCTTTTTTCGTCTTACTCTTTGCTAAAATCTTTGTTTTATCTTTATTTATTTTCAAACCTGCTACTTTCCCATATTCTTCTAACTTTTCTATCAGTTTAGGTGCAGATTCCAATCAATCCTCTAATATAAATACCAGGTCATCTGCAAAAGCTTGTAATTTATACTCTCCTTTTTAAATTTTCATTCCTTTTATTTATTTTTCTTCTCTGATGTTCCTATTCAGCACTTCCAGTGTTAACACAAACAACAGAGGCAACAGTGGACAGCCTTGTCTGGTCCCTTTTCTTATATATTTAAAGTCTGTTAGCTCTTCATTTGTCACAACCTTTGAAGTTTGTTTATGATGTATCGTTTTGATGGCTTGAGTAAATTTTTTATCAAAGCCCATTTGGTTCAATTGTAACAGCATAAAACACCAATTCACATTATCAAAGGCTTTTTGTGCATCTATAAACATCAGAGCCATTTGTTTTTCAGGATGTGCCTCATAGGATTCCAGTGTATCTAAAATTATTCCCATATTATCTTTAATCTGTCTCTTCGGCAGAAATCCATTTTGATCAGGATGAATAAAATTGTTTAAATATCTTTTCAGTCTTTTTTTAAAAAAACAAATTTTATTAATTTTACAAAAACAGTGCACAAACAATCAAGGCATAACAGCTTACAAATTCTTTTCTAAAAAAATTAATAATAATTAAAGAAGAAAACCAATAGAACATACAAAATGATTCCAGATTATAATATCAATATTTACGTTATCTATTTAACTTCATATCTTATCCCAACTTCTCCTTTTCCTTCTAATTATCAAAGTTATTTCTTGCTAGTTAAAATTTTATTGCCTTTTATCAACATACAAAACACAGAACATAAAAAACAAAACCAAACCTAAAACGTCTTTTCTGAAGGCTGCTTGATCCCGAGTTAAAACTCTTCACACAGACAAAATTCACACATCATGTTCACTTTATATATTCTTCCATATCTTATTACCATTTTCAATATCATTCTTTGTCTGTTCTATTTCCAGCTATCCATTCATCTTTTTTCTTTTACTATACTTCTCCTATACACTAATTGGAGTGACGCCTTTAACTCATTGCCCTAACTTAAAAGTACTTCATATAACACTTAATTTATCTTGGGATTCTGTTTAGTACATTCTAAAATTACACAATAAATTTTATAAGAGAGGTTAATAGCTAAAGAAAAAAACCTATACAACCACTATCCATATCATTTAAAAAGAAGAAAAAAAACTAATCATATATATTAATACTCATTTATATCTTAAACATTCTACTCTAGATACACATATAAAAACACAATCTTATGTACCTTCCAGAATCCCCCCCTTTTTTTCCCAATTAGATTTATTCATTGTCTCTAAATAAGTTTTTTTTTCTTTAAATCTTGCTTCCCACCATTGAGGCTTCTCCTCCCCACCTTTCTCTCTTGCTTATTCTTCTCCTTGCCCTTTTTACCCCTTTGTCTCTCCTCCTCCCTTTTCTTACTCACTTTCCGTTGCTTTCTAATCTTGCGTCCACCTTTCCTCTCATTTTTCTCTTTTTTGGTTGTTTTTTCAAACCTTAAAATCCCCTTTTTCTTATCCTCTTTCTCCTCCTCCCCGGAAAAAACCCATTGTTCATCAAAGATGGCTTCTTCTTCCTCTTCTTTGTCCCAGTCGTTCTGCTGCGTAATCAACTTTTCATAAGTGCATAACGCCATTTCTAAAAATTGAAATAGAGTGCCCAAAGTATCTTTTCCATCTTGTTCTTCCTTTTTATATTTTTGATATTCAGTCTTTAGTTCATCCACAAGCGATGCCATCATGAAAAGAGAAACTTTTTCCAAAACAACTACCCAAGTATTTTTAATCAAAAGTAATTCAAAGAAAGTTCCAAAAATTAATACTTTTCTTCCTTCTTCTATTTCTCTTTCTGGGGTTACTGTTTAATCAAAGAGGTCCAATTACCATGTACCTTTCTTTGGGATTCTAGGCAATCTCCTCCTTTTTCAGCTTCTGCTCCTATTTTTTTTCTCTCTCCATTCCCCCTTACAACAACATTTTTTTTTAAATGATCAGAAATCCATACCTCCAATAAGGGTTTTCCGATTTCTTAAATTATTAAGTCCAATGTCCAGAGAGTCTTTTGTCCCTTGGCTTCAACTTTCAAAATAATTCACCTTCAGTGCCCAAATACAGGGCAGCCATATCCCCCTGACCCATTTGGATCAGAGGCACCTTGGCGGCAAGCGCAGTAGGAATCGCGAACAGTTGTGCTGCCACCGAAGCCACGCGGAACCGGAAACATATCTTTTCAGTCTTTATGCCAAAATTGAAGCAAATTTTTTTTAAATCTGAATTCAATAGTAATATAAGTCTGTAATTTTTAACTTGCTGTGGGTCTGTGTCCTCCTTCGGTACAAGTGTTATATATGCTTCTGACCATGTTTCGGGTATTCTCTTCTTTGTCATAACTTCATTCATAATTTCTAATAAGTGAAGATTCAATGTCATTCCTGAGGACCAACATAAATTAATGGATTTAGCTTCCAGAAAGACAGATTCTGGTTAAATCTTGGGAAAGTTTTCCTAACTTGAAGAACAACTTGGCAGTTGAATCAACTATTTAATTAGGCAGGATTTCTTTTTCCCTAGATGTTTCCAAAATGAAGGCAGACAGATTTTTGAATTAATTCCCAAGCAGAGATTTGTAGTTCCAACACTGTAATTCTGAACTTAGTGACAGATTTTTAATGGTTGTGGGAGATACTTAATATGAGCCTGCCAGGGAACTTCCTTGGGAGGAATAACAGACTGAGGACATCTTTGCAAAAGCAGACTTGACAACTGAGATGAAGAATGAAGAGAAATTCAGTTCCTCTCTGGATAAAGAGGGGAAGGGAGATTGCTCACATATGTACTGCACGGCTGCTTCTTGTGAGCAGACTGTATGACAGTAGTCTCCCATGGGTTTGTGCACTGCGAGATGATAGGAATAGTCATCATCCTCACAACTTCGGCCAGTGCCTTTTAAACACTACGTATGTTTGTTAGCGTCATTTACTCATCACCCAGAAAAATGGCTCATTAACTAATTCTAAGCTACTAGGAGTTTTCAAAACAATAACTTTGAATATGATCGGTGACTTTGCCTTCAATCCTGTATGATGCAAACCCGCTCCCTCAATTGGTACCACTCAAGGGAAATGCAAGCAAGAATGAGTAGGAGAAAAACAAACTTCTGGACCACATTCCAGTCTCAAAACACTTCATTCCCATCAGGATACAATGTTGTAGTATATCTTAAATTGCCAGCTAACCCATAGCTCCCTTCCTCCATTGCAATGGTTAGCCATTACAAAATTAATAATCAAGCTTATGAATTATAGTAAATTTAACGTTTGAAATTTAGGGCCTGGGTAGTCCAAATGTTAAAATAGAAGTTCAGTGCCAAATGTTTATGACTTGTATGTCTTTGTGTGAATACAATTTTGCAGGGTTATGAAAAGCAATCAGAGAAGATGCTTTGTAAAATGTGTGGGGAAAGGCAGAACACCCTCCCCAAACTATTAAAATAACTTTCTAATTACAGTCCTTCTGCTCTTTTTGCCTGCAGAAGTGTGCTTGGCCATACTTTTTGCTATTTTTCACTCTGAGAAACCAGAACCATTCTGCCTACTGCCATTTGCGTTCCACGCATCCAAGCTGCTTTCAGATGCTGCAGGCTATGAGGACAGAACAGGACTCATTGTCACCACTGTCATTGCCTTGCAGTATAAGGTAGGAAAGCTGTTTGTTTTTATTATTAATAATAATCACTTCCTTCTGTTTCAAACTAAATACTTCTTTTATACCTGGAACCTGTTTACATTTGTGCACAGATTTTTTTTCAAAAAAAAAAAGATTGCTAAACAATGTATTCAGAAGAAGCCCAACTGACAGAACATAGTTATGGGAAGCACCATCATCCTATGACCAGTTAGTTAATTTGATAAGTGGATTTTTAAGATGTCTTAACTATTAGTGTGATATGTTTATTAGGAGCATCATGATGCCAAGTACTTTTTAATGGGTAAAAAATTGTATTATTTCAGCACTTTTTTTCTGCTTAGATAGAAGTCACAAGAAGATAATTCTCATGGTGCAATATCTGTACTCCAATTGCTTCCTTCAGATTTATGATGAATCTGTCAGCACTCTTGAAGTTCTTAAATCCAGTTTTCAGACTCTTCCTCTGTATTTCTGCAGGGTTTTGTTCTTGTTAGAAATACTGCTGAATGTCATTATTGCAGAAGAAAGTCTGCATCTATCTATGATCATTCTTTATCACAAGATCATTCCCAAAATGTCACTATATCCAGAAATAATTGGCTAACAAGTGGTTTCCATAGTAACACAGTGACTGTATTTTACCTAAAAAAGAATATGTGCTTTGCCAGCAGATTTAATTTTCTCAAGTCCATGACACCCCCAGAACTAATATCTTTAACATATGTTTTCCTTAGTGTTATTTGATGCTTTATGTTCTCTGCAAATACCTGCATGATTCACTCATATATGTACATTTCTTGCTTGTTGCATATTTGAAAATTAAGGATTAATTAAGTAAAATGCATTTTAAGTGATGCAGGTATTCTAATATGATTCTACCTATGATTTATGTATGTAACTATTTAACAGGTTATTAATCACATATATTTAAAACAACCATTTTGCTTCCAAAGCATATCAAAATAGCTAGTCAGATACACATCTTCATTTATACATGTTTATATACCTCACAAATAGATTTGCATGTAGTGAGAACACAAAAAACAATAGTGCTTTAAATATTCAATGGCAAAATGCCATTGATATTTTTTTTCTAATTAGATGGCCATGTCTTAATTTCATTGAACCTTAAATTAGCTTGTTTATCTTAGTGTTGGAACAATCTCCCTATCTCCAACTGAGGCTTTAAGTAAAACATGTTTCCTGATATATTAGTATTGTTTTGTGATTATTTATGATTTAAATATAACTATTGACATTTCCTGAAAATGCCATTAAGATCAAAACAAGGCATAATACTTTATCCAATCTTCTAGGTGAACTATCAACCCAAACTTCTCTTGGCACTGCTATTGCACCCTAGAAAAAGAACAAAACTGGGGAAAAAACACTGTATCTTTAAACCAGTTGCCAGCAATACCAGAGAATATGGCTCCAGAGAATGGGAACAGCTTTTGCTTCCATAATACATATTAAGAGGAAGAGGAAGGAACTAATTAGGTGAGAAGGAATTTAGAAGAAATTAGATATATAAGGTGACAAAGGATATTTTTTTTCCTGGGTCTTATTAAAGTCCTATCTATAGATCTTTCACAACCACAATCTTTGTTTGGATAGGGAATAAATTAAGAGAAAGTTTATTGTTTACATCTGTCTTGCTTCAATATTTCAGTTGTTATGTGAAGTAGTATAGTTTTTAATCTAACCTGGGTGAAAAGAAAACCTTCCCCGAAGAAATACTCCTCACTCTTCAGCTATAGCTCTATGATAGAACATAAACTGTTGATATATGTAGTATCAAATTTTATTTTTGCATACTGAGAAGTCAGGAAAATAGAGAGTTGCAGGTAGTCTGCCAATATACAGTATAAATTGCTGGAGTTAATACAGCATAGCTTTGTTGCGAGAGTCTTTGATATCTGTATTTTTAAAAACAATCTTGGTTAGGATATTTCTTTTCCAGAACACCAGGCAGATATTATATTTGATTCAAAGTTACTTGCTAATTCTGAGAACCTATACTTTATAAATTGTTTTACTATCAGAAATAGGTTTATAAACTATAAAGAACTATATGTAGTATATCTCAGCAGAGTGCAGTGGTGAGATTCATTTTTTTTTACTACCGGTTCTGTCGGCATTGCTTGGTGGGTGTGGCAGGGGAAAGATATTGTAAAATATCCAGTCAGAGGTGGTATTTGCTGGTTCTCTGAAGTACTCAAAATTTCCACTACCAGTGGTCCACAACTGGTCAGAACCTGCTGAATACCACCTCTGCTAGAATGGGATGACAATGAAAAGAATGCTGTAGGAAGCAAAAGAAATGGACAGTCTTGTTGTTCACCATTGACTTCCTCAGAAGGGCATGGTAAAACATATTGGTTAGACTCTTTGATAAATTAACTTTATGTAAAGTGGAGCAGATGACAAAAGAAAAAAGCTGATTGATTAAACCATCTCCTCTCACCACCCTTGATTTCTTCCAGTGTAATTTTCAGTTCTCACGTAAAGTCTCAATGCAACATGTACATGACAAGATACCATTAATGAAATATGTTGCTTAAAAGGCAGGAAATGAATCAACCAGTGACACATATAGATTATTAAGAATTTTAATCATTCCTGGGAGCCTAAAAATTCTCCCCCTCTATTCTACACAGTCTGCAGCTTACTAGTTTACTATATGGTCTGTGGAAACTGCCAGGGTTTCAATATGTGAAATAAATACATGCTCATGTGGCCGCTTGTTGACAGTAAAATTTCTCTCTTTCCCATTAGCCCCTCTGTCTTACACACACATATATTCTCTTATACATACATGATCATCATCACATCATCATCATTTGTAGAAAAAGGAAAAGCATGGTGGAGAGAGAAAGAAGAAAAGGGAAATGTCACTTTAGATGACATCTGTTTTCTTTGTTTCAATGCTTAATATAGCAAACTTTATGGGCCTGTGAAAACTCTTAAAATTGTATTGTGAAATGTATCAGTATCTAGAAGTAGAAAAATAAAGGTAAAGACTATGGATTGTGCAAATTAGCTCCAAATTAATTGTTTCCTATTTTGGGACACTTGGAGAAAATATCCCTCCTATAACATCTGTCCCATGGATCACTTTTGTATCCTAAGGCTGTAGATAATGTTCATGCTAACACTAAAATAATAAAAACCACAGCGAGGAATTGGGCTCACACACACACACACACACACACACACACACAAACTTACCCAGGTTGCTATCCTGCCAATGTAAGGTTACAATTCTCATTATTTCCATCAGATGAGTTAAGTACAATATCCATAATCCTCACAGCTGGTTATCCAAAATCCACTTACCAGAGTATATTAGGAATACAGCATTGAGGCAGGATTATAGGTATGGAAATACATATAGAGGGGAAACATCTGCCATGCACAAAGCCTGCCATGCATGCAATGTTTAGACTTAAATATGAAGAGCAGGATTATTCTGGCTGTTCACTACTTTCATAGATAAAAGGAACAGGCAATGTACAACTTGTGTTGTACATACTCCTTTATAAGTTAGACAAATAGTACTGGCCCTTTAGTGCTATTAAGATAATTATACAATGATTGGCACAAAGCAATTAGTGAAAGCTGTGTAATCCCTTTATTGTATTCTAAATGTACTGGTTTCATATTTACTAAGATATTAAAATGTTTGTTTAGGGAGCATATTAAATTTCCCAATATTATGTCATAGCCACATATTGTAAAAGAAGATATGGCTCTGAGAAATCTTTTGTGACAATTGTTAAAAAAATTAAAAATTAAAAACAAAAGAAAAAAACATGAAACAAGAAACTGATGAACAAATTACCAAGGGGTTGTGCTTTGTCCTTCTTTCTCATCTGGCCTTCCCTCTTCATAACTTTCTCCCTCTCCCACCTACCCCCTCTTCTATTTATCATGATTCTAAATTGCCAATCTCTTTTAAAGAGGGCTCATTGATTGGTAGCTGCTTACTCATTCTCCATCCCAGTCCTTTTTGGCCTTCTGTGAACAGACTTTAGCCAACTCTCTGGAAAGTTCTGCATTCCAAAGCATCTGTAATATCTGCAAGTTTTCTGGCTTCACCATGACATTGTACAGGCAGGAAGTAAATGAAATGCATTTTATATATAAATCAATTTACTGAATTATCTGTCTACAGAATGATTACAAGCTCCTGTCAATAGTGAACAGGATTGTTCCTTGTTTCATTTTTAATGTTACACTAACATGACTTTTTATACATCCATCTTATCGAAACATAGTATTGAGCTCCACCAGAAAGTTGTCACTTATTCTTCTTCATAGAATACTTTTGAAATATTATTCTCATTATTTTTGTATCAGGCAATAACCTGTTTCTAAGAGAAAAGCTTTTCTTTAAGACAGTCTGACTTGGGAAATTTTACATTGCATTCCTCTTTATTTGATCTGTTTGCTACTTATGTTTTTTTCTATAACCTGAATACTGCTTCTTAGAGACAAGTTATTGTATAGTTCCCTAAACTCACTTCTTTCTTCTTGAAAACTTGAAAGCTTAAATTGCAACCATACTTGCTATGATTTTATTTTTTAAAAAAATGACAGGAGTCAGAAGTACAGGAGAAATAGAGATAATATCTTATGCCACATTATATAGAGAAGAAATGCTTCTAAAAGAATACAAATCACAACAAGTCCATTAAGTTTGATGAAGTAGCTATCTCTCTTATTATGTACACTTTCCACAATCAGTTTAATATGTATTTCACCCATCTCCAACAAAAACCCATATTGTTTAGTATGATAAATAGCTATGCATAGAAGATGGATAGGTCAAGTATGTATCAGTGCCAAGCAATATATAGAGGTGCAATAACTTCAAAATTCAAATAGCCTGGAAAGGATTGGCTGACAAGTTTATTATACTGCAACTATAAAATTCTGAAGGGGCCACTTACAGTTTTGATATGGTCTAGTATCATCATCATCATTGCATTTTGGTTTAATATTCATACATTTATGAATATGGTTTGGGGAGAAAGAATTGGTTTTAAAGAATTTAGTTAGTATTGTAAGGTATAGATTTTTGTTAATCATTCAATCAATCAAACATGATGTCAACAAGACATTGAAGTACGAAAAACTTGATATATTAAACATTAGATGCTTATTAATTGTTTCTTAATTACTTTATTGGAAAGCTTGACCAGTAATATTCCATTTGTCAAGGTGAATCCTAAGTAAAGGACTACTTGTATTATAAAAACCCTATTGAATAATCTTTATGTCATTTCAACAAATTATCATTGGTAATTTCATTATTTTTTGTCCTAATAGGAATACTTTGGGAGATATTTAGCAATCTTTATGTTAATGTAAATATCTGTTGTGATGGATGAGTTTGTGTGGCATTACCCAAAGAAAAAGCACTTTTACCCTATTTTTTGATAATTAACCAAGTATTTTATTTTATTTTAAATTTCTGTGACTCTGGCTGGCTTACAAATGATAAAAACAAGTAAAAATAGTAAAAATATTAAATGAACTGACATTAAAATATTAAAAATTGTGTTAAAACCGTGCCTACAAGAGTTAATATATGAATGGGAGGGCATGAGATCTTCTTATCCCATTAAGTTTGGGAAGCATTGCTTTATCTGATCACTGATAAAAATATGGCAGCACAGTTTGAGCAGGAAACCATAAATCTTTAGGCACTAAAAGAGGCCCTTGGCACACTTAAATTAGAAATTCTCAAAATTCTTTCCCTAAAATACAAAACAAAACAAAATGGTCAGGCCCAATCCATGTGGTTAACCTGACTAGAAATGTATTGCATCATTTAACCCTTCTCCAAAACACTGTTAAGTGCAATTATCAGTCAACAAAACGCTCTTTTCTCCTATCTACATGCCAATTTTTCAGCTACAAATAATTCACAAATACCAAAATGAAAAGGATGGCAACTGTCCATGGTGAAAATGACAGAACATTAAAAAAATGAATGTGTTATGATAAGCAAAAGCTGATTTTGATGATTTGCAGCTGTTCTAAAAATTAGTAGCACATATTGTTTCTTTAGTACAGTGGTTCTTATAACATTCAGGATAATTTACCAGTATTTCTACAGAATAAATGTTGATTGTCCAACCGACAAAGATCCAGAAATCTGCTTCAGTATGATCTAAAAAAATAAGCTTATAATTATTAAGCATCAGAGTGAAATTAGGAAACATGGAAAATTAAAATATAATTGATATCTTTCCATTTTAAAACATGACAAATTGAGCCAGAATAAAGTTTAAGCGTACATTTTCATTAGAAGCAACTACCCATGATCAGAATAATTTCACTGGTAAATTTGTTCATCAGTTTCTATATACTAAAGAAGAAAAATCAACAGGGTTCATATGAGTCTATATCAGTTGTGCATGTTTTCTGTAAAATATCTTTTTTTGAAAACAAGAAATATTTTCCTACCGCAACCTCATAATCTGCAAGTGAATTTAAATTACTGTTATGATTAACACTGGGAGGGCATGGAGTCTATTAGGTAATCACAAATAGTTATGGAATCATATAATTCATTTGAATCCAGACTGTTCATTATTTGCTCTAACTATGATTACTATGGCATTATTTTAGCAACTGAAGAATTTCATGCTTCATTACTTCAAGAATGTGCTGTTATGTGAATGAATCATAGAACAGCAGTGTAGAGTGAACTGAATAATTTCCCTAAAGAATTTTGAGAAAGTGAAATATATATTTCCATAATTTTGTTTTAAGCTACATAGAAATACTCTTGCAATTCAGGAATAATTAAAACACTGAAAGAAAAATAACTTTTAGATTGTACATTATTGTAACTTATTTCATAGAAATTAAATTTAATAACTTATCCCAAATATCCAGGATGAAGAATTAAGAATGACAAAATATGAAAAAACATCTAAATATACTGTAAGTGCCATGACATCATATCTCAGAAGACAATTAATGGAAATTGACAGAACTGTATATGTTTAATTTAGAATTTAAATTTATATATGCAAATATATATTCTGAACAAGAATGCATTTTTATATACAATATTCTTCTGATTTCAGAAATAAATAATTATTTGTTTGTTTATTTACACCAATCTATGTACTAGGTCTGACATCCTAATAACAAAACTGGCTACGTGACTTTGAGCCAGACATTCACTTTTAGCCATGATGTCAGGCTTGGATGACATGATGGTTAGTCATTTCTTATCACAACCAATCAATCAACATTTAATTATCCATGTCCCTGTGGGAAAATTGAAAAATCCCAAGGAATGCTTATGACTTCAGTATGGAAGGTTTAACTCTTCTTTTTTTTCCAGCTTGATTCAATAACTTCTTATGAGTGCAAGTACAAAAAAAAAAAAACACCTCTTCCTGTAGAATATTTTCAGAAGACTGATTTCTTTTTGTACCAAAATCATAATTGTCATGACCCTGTCAGAGCCTGAATCCACAGAGGAGGACAACTGGAGCTGGGACCAACGGAGGTTGAGGAAGTGGCCTTGTTGACTTTGGAGGAATGCAGAGGAGGAGCATGATGAGCATCTCCAGGTCCCTTGGGCTTGGGACAGCTTGCTGGCAGGGAAGAATGGTGGCAGGACAACCAAGTGAGGGTGGAAGAGAGGGCAGGCAGTGGAGATGAGGAGCGACGGAGCTCAGGTGACAAGCAAGGATCGCCCCTCCTGATTCCCGAGCACAGGCCGATCCGACAACTCGAGAGGAGAGCACCCTGCCCCTCTTCACAAGGCACACCTGGGGACTGAGACTTCTTGCTTTATAATTGCCTTGTTTCTTTGCTTCATTTGACTCCTTGACTGGTTCTCTTGACCCACTGGCTTCTTCCCATTGTACTAACAGCATTTTTCTGGATTACTTGCAGCCAGATGCTATGTGTGAGCACTTAGCTCCCAAACTTGCCATAAACGTGGGAGTGTTTGGAGGAAAGTTGGCCCAATAAAGGGGCATTTTGAAATATCGGCTGTTGTGTTGCCTCTGTGCCTTGCCCCAGGTCATAACAATAATCTAGAATATTTCTATTATTCATTTTTATAATTGTTATGTCTTATTTTCTGAATTTTACTTTGTGCAAACCAATATTCAGCAAGAAATATTATTTTCTTTCATGCTAAAATTATATTCTATATTTCTTGTCTGCTGTATTTAAAATCTGTAATCAAACAACTTTCTAAATATTGGGGAAAAAAGGATTATTTCACAGATGTTTTAACTAGATTTCTGCACTGAGCAGAGAGTGGGACTTGATGAACTAAATGGCACTTTCAGCCATGTAATTCCAAAGGTTTCAATCAAGAAAAGAATCACATTTTAGTCTCATCTGTTTTTTTAAATGTGTTCCTATTTATATGCTATTCATTTCTACAGATCCAAAAATGGATGTCTCAGTGGTAGAAAGAATGATTATCACAGCAGATGTGTCAAAAGAGAAAGAGGAAATGGCATTTAGAATAGTATGGCATGGTAACAAGGATAATAGAGAATGATGGAAGAGAAAGGAAAAACATGAATGGAAACAATATTTTCAATGAGGGCCAAAAGAATTATTACAAATAATAAGTTCATAAAAGAACAGCTGAAGCAAGATGAATAAGAAATAATTACAAAGTAGATAATAATAACAATTGATGTCATTTTAATTGCCTTGTCTGAGGAATTTAATTTTGAAGCAATTAAATTTTATTTAATTGCTTAAAATAGAAAACTGGTAAATCATAGTACAGTATATATCTAGGAATAATAACTAGAAATGTGCGGAATATTTTCCGCAATGCAAAGCATCAGCTTAAATTCATGCAGCATGTTACATCCTTTCTTGATTGTGAACTTTCATTGCTAAATTTTAAAAAATCAAAACAGATTTTATGAGCTGCGAATAACCATTTAATCTTTTATTGAACTACATGAGCTATCTCTATTCTTTCTTTTTAAAACAAATGGTTCTTTGTCATCTGCTATAAACTTTTTTTTTAATTAGAAAAATCAACAACCATCACCGAAGTGTGTTGCTTTTTAAAGCTCTTTAATTTTGGGAATGCATGACAATAGGTTCACCTTGAAGGAATGTGTTCAGAAGTGAACATTTTGGTATCCCTCATTGCTGCAGGCTGAGACAGTATCTGTACCTAAGACCATTCTCACCAGTTTAAGTTGAACCATTTTTTTTCCAGTTCTCCAGTTCTTGAATTGGTAAAGGATTGAGAAGCTCAGGATTTTGCTACTGTGATCCATTGTTAATGCATTGTTATAAGGTTTTTTATCAAATTCCACCTGAATATTTCTATTGTATATCAAATAATAGAAAGAACCATGGTATTAATTAATTATTAATCAATAAATATATTAATGATGTCTCCACTATTTAATTTTGATTTCAAAACATTTTTGATATATTTGGTAGAAGTGTTTTCTTGACTTGACTGTGTAATAAATCAGAAGCTTTCTAATTTCCCAAATATTTGCAACCTTCTTCTAGGACTACCGCCTTTATCAAATCTTCATTATTAAACTGTATTTAGTTATGTCCAAGAATTTCTCTGCCTTTATGGCTGTGGCTGCACACTTGTCAATGCTAAATTGAATTCCAATATCTTACAAAAATGTTTTTTGCTTTGACATAAGGAATCTAGTTTAGCCCTTGTTCTTCCAAATAATTTTAAATCATCCAAACAGAATAAATGCAAAATTTGTATTACTTTTTTTAGACAATATGTACCTACAGTTTATCTTTTTCAAAATTGTTGTTTTTGAATGATGCTCTGGGGGCAAATTAAAATGAGTTGATGAACTAATTAAATTTTCTAAATGTATATTGTTAAATATAAGGAATATAATTTTTCTCCAAGTATTTGTCACATGAAAATATTACAAGTCAGTAAGAGCTTCAAGGGAAAGATGACACACAACTTACATCCTTCTTTCCATTATACTGAAAATATTCAACTATATTTTTTCCTCACTGGACTATAACAGAGTACAGACTTCAAACACAGGTCTTGGCTTTGAGGGAAGACATCGTACAATATTATTCTTTAAAGTATCTTCTGTCCCATTCCTATCCTTAAAGATTTATGTGGCCAAAAATGACACAAGTGTTTCAGGGTTTTTGCATTGAAATTAACATGTTTTTGTTTTAAATCCACTCAGTAATATATGGACAAAATATGCCAGATAGCTTCTGTATGGTGTTTGTGAGTCAGACTTTTACAGTGGTTTCAGATTTAAATTTGGGGCAGCCTATTGCTGTGTCAGAATGGTTTTTTTTCTTCCTCCTGATTGGTTGAGAGTCTTGGTCTGTGTTTATTGGTCTTGGAGTTTGCTGTGTTCTGCTACTAGTATTTTCTGTCTGTTTTTTTTGGGGGGGGGCTCTTTTTGTATCTTGATTGGCTGGCAACATTGTGTTACTTTATTGGAGGCCTTTAGTGCAGCTTGGCTTCGGGTAAATGGACGGCTATCATTCATTAGGAAGCTGGGTTTCATCTGGATACCTGGTTGAGGTGTGTTTGAGCTGGAGGTATCAGGGGGGATCTGTTTGTGCCCAGGTGTTTGCCTGGCTTGTGGTGTGGAGATTTTTTTGTTTGTGAGTGCAGGCTTCCAAATGATTGACAGCCTGGTGGAATCATCTCTTCTGTTCATGCTTTCTGGTCTTTTTTCAATCTCTATGGCTTCTCTGATGATTCTGTGGCTGGGATTTTCTATGGTGGCTAGGGTTTTGGTGCCATTGAAGTTGATGTTATGACCTGTGGCTTCCATGTGTTGGACAAGTGAGGAAGTGTGTTCCAGCTTTTTGACTGCATTTTTGTGTTCATCTAGGCGGGTGCTTATTCTTCTATTGGTCTGTCCAATGTATGTGGCCGGGCATGATGCACAGGGGACTTCATATATGCCTTGGTTTTCCAGGTCAATTTTGTCTTTGGGGTTCCTGAGGATGGCTGCTATTTTTCTGTCTGTTTTGAAGGCAGTCTTGATGTGGTGTCTGTATAGAATCTTACTAATTTTGTCTGTAGTGCCTCTTATGTAGGGCAGGACAGCTGTTCCATGGGTCTGTTCATCTTCTGGGTCTCTATTATGTCTCAGTGTGTTTTTGTGGATCAAGTTGGTGATTTTGCTTTTGTGGAAGCCGTTGGCTGTCAATATTTTAGTCAGGGTGCATAGTTCAGTCTTAATGTGTGTCTTGTCTGCCAGGCGTTTGGTTCTAGTAATTAGTGTTTTAGCCACAGAGTTTATCTGTGCTGGGTGGTGGTGGGATTGGGCATTGAGGTAGCGGTTGGTGTGTGTTTTCTTCTGGTATATGGTGTGTCCTAGTGTGCCATCTGTTTTCTTGTAGATTAGTACATCTAGGAATGGTAGTTGTTTGTTTGTTTCTGTTTCCATGGTGAACTTGATTTTGGGGTGTGCGCTGTTTAGGTGTGTTAGGAAGTTGTTTAGGTTTTCTTGTCCATGGGGCCAAATCACAAATGTGTCATCTATATATCTTAACCATAGTTTGGGTTTGAGTATGGCATTAGCCAGGGCTCTGGATTCGAATTCTTCCATGAACAGGTTTGCAATGACAGGTGACAGTGGTGATCCCATGGGGGCTCCTTCAATTTGTTTGTATCTTTGTCCTTTGTATATGAAATATGTGTTGGTTAAGCAGTGTTCTTTTAGTTCCATGAGGTGTTTAGCTGGTTGGTATTTATTTTTGATGATTTCGAGGGTCTCTTTTATCGGGACTTGAGTGAATAGTGAAACCACGTCAAAACTTACAAGCAGATCTTCTTGCTCCACGTGTAGATCTTTGATCATTTCCAAGAAGTGGTATGCGTTTTGTACATGAGAAGCTGCTGTTTCAGCATGGGGCTGTAGCTCTTTTGCTAGGTGTTTAGCCAGGTTTTGTAGTGGTGCTCCTCTGGAGCTGACTATGGGTCTGAGAGGTATGCCTTCTTTGTGTATTTTTGGGAGGCCGTATAGTTTGGGGCATCTGGAAGATTTCTCTCTGGGTATGATCGTGTATTGGATCTCTTTGCTTATGTGGCTGGTTATAATTTTCTTCTTGGTTAATTTTTCCAGATATGTGGTTGGGTCTGTGTTTATGGGTTTGTATGTGGAGTCTTGGAGTAGGTCTGTCAACTTAGTTTCATAGTCTTTTCTGTCCATTACTACAGTGGCATTCCCTTTATCTGCTGGGAGGATGATTATGCTGCTGTCTCTTTTCAGGGTTTGTAGCGCTTTAATTTCATTTTGCTGTAAGTTGCTTTTGGGTGGTTTGTTTGTGCATAGAATGTTGGTAACTTGGTGTCTTATTTTATCAGCTTCATCTGTATTTAATTTAGTTAGGCTGGATTCTACTGCACATATGATGGATTCTGTGGGGATTTTTTGGGGTGCTATAGCATAATTGAATCCTTTGGTTAGGACTTCTGTTTCTGTTTTGGTGAGTTCTCTGTTGGAAACATTGTACACTAATTGTTTCAGGTGTTGTTGTGAGTTGTTGGGGGTTTTCTTGTCATGTTCTAATTTCTTTAATTTTTTCAAGAGCTTTTCCTGTTTGTAAATGTTTGCAGATTCAGCTCTCCAAGTTGTAAGTTGTTTTATCTTGTCCCAAAGTAGAGGGTGGATTTTGCTGCTCAATTCCAGGTGTAGTGCTAGCAAATCTTTGTTTAACTGATCTAATTGTAATCTCTTACTGTGGAGCTGGTTCCTTAGTAGAGCCATTTCAGTTCTTTTCAGGATACGTTTAGTGGCTGCTGTGCTTTGATGAAATGTTAATTTGAAGCAGGTTGGTGTAGTATTGTTGTCTCTGCAGCTGCGTAGGAATTGGAGGTCACATAGTATTACTGTTCTTTTAATTTCCAGTTTCTCGTAGGTTTTGATCTGGTTGTTTATTCCCTCCCCGTAGAGGAGGGAATACATTGGACAGACCAATAGAAGAATAAGCACCCACCTAGATGAACACAAAAATGCAGTCAAAAAGCTGGAACACACTTCCTCACTTGTCCAACACATGGAAGCCACAGGTCATAACATCAACTTCAATGGCACCAAAACCCTAGCCACCATAGAAAATCCCAGCCACAGAATCATCAGAGAAGCCATAGAGATTGAAAAAAGACCAGAAAGCATGAACAGAAGAGATGATTCCACCAGGCTGTCAATCATTTGGAAGCCTGCACTCACAAACAAAAAAATCTCCACACCACAAGCCAGGCAAACACCTGGGCACAAACAGATCCCCCCTGATACCTCCAGCTCAAACACACCCCAACCAGGCACCCAGATGAAACCCAGCTTTCTAATGAATGATAGCCGTCCATTTACCCGAAGCCAAGCTGCACTAAAGGCCTCCAATAAAGTAACACAATGTTGCCAGCCAATCAAGATACAAAAAGAGCCCCCCCCCCAAAAAAAAACAGACAGAAGATACTAGTAGCAGAACACAGCAAACTCCAAGACCAGTAAACACAGACCAAGACTCTCAACCAATCAGGAGGAAGAAAAAAACCATTCTGACACAGCAATAGGCTGCCCCAAATTTAAATCTGAAACCACTGTAAAAGTCTGACTCACAAACACCATACAGAAGCCTGATGATGGCAGATGAGATTCTGCTGAAACGTTGCTACAACTTTAAAAGCACCACGTGGGAAAATACCCGAACAAAGCTGAATGCCAGACATGTAAGTTAAAGTTTTATTTGGGTTTTCACACATACAAATGCAAGTAAAACATCTTTTTTGAAAATAGCATGGTCCCGGGTTGAACTTTATACAGACACAAAACTCAATTTCATGCTCCTTTTTGTATTCTATTCCATATCTTATACTATTTTACATTTTCTATATAGTTTTTCCCCTCTTTTAATTTTCTCAATTTTATTTTGATTATCTCATCTCAATTCAAATCATTATATTTATACTTTTGTCTCTTCTGTTTCAATTTCATATTATCTCTTCTCATTAAACAAATTTTCTCTGTAGTTACTAATTGGAGTATGACACCTTTATATCTTTTAATTACATCCATTCAACTCTTATTTAAACTTCAATATATACCTTAAGTTTATGACCTTCAATATAATACATAATACATAACTTCCAATCGAATTCTGCTTGGTACATTCTTATAATACACACTATATTCTTTTTTTTTTTAAAAAAAAAGAAAGATTGTAAATATATGTAATTATAAACCCTCATTCCATTCCAGTTCAGTTCTATCATTAATAATCGTTAAAATGTTAACATCTTTAACACTTCTTTTCAATTAAATATCATACTTCCTTAAAAACACATATAATCTCCATAATTAATTTTTCCCTCATTTCTCTTCACATGTTTTATAAATCATTAAATATACCTTTTGTTACATTTATTTATTGACAAGCATTCCACTAAATTACGATAGCTATTTTATCAGACATTTTAATCATACATTGTTTCATATTTTCTAAAATTATTTCTGCTTCTAATATCGCCTAATCTTAGGCTTCTGGTTTTGCATGGCTTCAACAGCAGCAGGAATTTGCTTGTCTGCAATTCCTGCTGTGCTTGCTGCCAAGGTGCCCCTGATCCAAATAGGTCTGGGGGATATGGCTGCCCTGTAGAGGCAGCCAAAGAGAGAGGGGATTCAGACAGGGGTTTGGAGGTGTCGCAGACCCCCTCCCCAGCCGGAAAAACCCCTTTTTCCCAAGGTGGTGGAGCGGCGGTCAGTGATGGCCATCACAAAGAATCCTGCAGCTTCTAAAAACTGTAATACAAAGCCAAAAGAACCTCTCCTTCTTGTGTATCTTCTTTGTACCTTTTAAGTTCTATTTTCAGTTCTTCTAAAAGTGGAGCTATTTTAAACAGTTTTAAACAACCACCCAATTGATTTTAGTCATTCAAAACAATAACCAAGAATCCAGAAATCATCAAGTAATCCAGATAGTCCTGAATTATATCTTCTTATTTCTTTTTCGACTTTCTCTTCCTGGGATTTTTGTTGCAATATTTCAGTTAGAATGTATCTTTTGGAAGTCTTGTTGAGATTTTGCTGTAAGTTCTTTTTTAATTCCAGGTAGTCTCCTCCCTTCCAGATCCTACCCTTTTATTCTTTTTCTCTCCTTTCCTGTTTTCCAAAGCTTTTAATTATCCAGAAATCTTTATTATCCCTTTGACTTTTTATTTTCAGTATTAAATGTCTATTGATGTCAAAGTGGACTTTTTTCCAATTTCTTGCTTAAGTCTCTTAGCTGTCAGTATAGGAAAAGGAGAAAACCAAATCTTTTCCCTTTTCTCTCTCTTCTGCAGCTTAAAAATCTTCTTAGGGAACAATGTTATTGTTTTTTAACAGTTTCAATTCCAGGATACCTTATTTGTTACTCTTGCTGTTTGACCCAGTCAACCAAAACTTTCTCTTCTTATCTTCCTCCTGCACATTCTTTTCCGGTCGAGTTCTTCTTTGTGGTGGCCATTTCTGACCACCGCTGCAACCGCCTTCGGGAAAGGGAGTAATGGCCACCTGGGGAGGAAAGATGTGGCTCTCCTCGACCCTGCTGGCAGTCTCTCCCCTCTTGACCACTTCTATGAGGTAGCTTAGCCCCAAAACTAGCCAGCTCAGGGCGTTCCAGTGGCGAGCATGGATCGAAGCCTCGTAGAGATGAGGTTTTGATCTGTCGCTGAAGAAGCTCAAACCGGAAGTCTGCAGCGACATATTCTAATTGTGTTATTTGTGTTGCCCTGAGCCTATTTATTAAGAACATAGAGCATAAAGCAACATTGTATATATAAGTCAATATAATATAAGTCAATCAAAAGTGTCCTTGAATTACTATCCAGCATTCTCATTTTCATAAGGGTTATCTCTGTTGCATAACAGATGGATGTGAATTTGGCAGTTGGTAAGCACTCTGTATAATTCTGCGACACACAGAATATCTCCCACCATGAACCCTGTCTTATCTTGTCAGCTGCTATTTCATTCCAGAACTGGCTCTCTCATTTGCATTTATATCAGACAAATAATATTTTACACAGATAATATATCCACATATTGCCATATCTACATTAAAAGGAACTTTTCCGAATATAGTCTGGTTTTCCTCCTTCCTCCTGCCACTTTTTAGTGCCAGTAAAGAAAAGAGGAATCATTTTATTGGTCTTATTCTTCTAATATTTTCTGTATTTCATTTGTTGTGTTTTGTATGTGGAGAAAAGTGCTAAATTCTGTTTATGCTTTCTAACTCTGCTGCAAATTAACCTTAACTATATTCCCTGCTGCAAATTAACTTTACTGTATAATCAACCAGGCTGTAGACTAGTGAGTGGAAAATCTGTGCTGACAAACTAATTCTGATAGTAATTGGATGCAAGTGTCATGGATCCTAATTTATTACTGACAAGAACAGGTGCCCATTCCCTCTTTCTGCGATACATCAGTTCCAGAACTATAACATTATGAATATAAGTCCATTTGCTTCTAGTTGTTACTCATAAAAAACTGAGAGGTTCTGCTAGATAATACCAAAGGATTATCTTCCCAGCATTTTGCTTCCAACACTAACTAACAAAATACTTTTTGCAAAGCCTCTACACTATTTTGTTGTTCACCTGACTTTTGCCAGGTTGCCTTGTAGTTATATATTACAGATACAGATTAACAGAATTGGAATGGATCTTGTAGGTCATCTAGTCCAACCCCCTGCCCAAGCAGATCCTACACCATTTTTGACAGATGGCAGAACAGTCTCTTCTTGAAAATCTTAAGTGATGAAGCTCCCACAACTTCTGAAGGCAAACTGTTCCATTGGTTGATTGCTCTTACTGTCAGAAAATTTCTCCTTATTTCCAGGCTGAATCTCTCCTTGTTCAGTTTCCATCCATTATTTCTTGTCTGGCCTTCAGGTGCTTTGTAAAATAGCTTGACCCCTTCCTTCTCTCTGTGGGAGCCCTTCAAATATTGGAACACTGCTATTATGTCTCCCCTGGTCCTTCTCTTCACTAGACTGGTTGCTCTTCTCTACACTCTTTCTAGAGTCTCAACATCTTATTTATAGTGTGGTGACCAAAACTGGATGCAGTATTCTAGGAGTAGTTTTACTAAGGTTTTATAGAGTAGCATTAGTATTCCCTTGATTGTGATTATCTCCCTCTGATAATGCAACTTAGGATTGCATTGGTTTTTTTGGCTGCCGCTGTACACTGTTGCCTCATATTTAATTGGTTGTTCACTAAGTCTTAAAGATCCCTCTCGCAGTTACTGATATTAATATCCCTGGCACTTTGGAAGCTCTCTTCCTATAATTACAGAGGCAGCAGTGAAATGGCTTATTCCTTTTTAAAGGAAAGGCTGGATCAAGATTTCAGTCAAGGAGTATGTGAGAAGTTAAATGAAGGGGTGTTGTCTTGGTGATGACCCAAGGATATCAGCTCCAGTATTACAATATTCACTCCTGGTGAATATATTGACTATACAGGACATACTGATTCATCTTTACACTCCATGTACTTGTTACCTTTTTCAATGTTTATTTTAAAGTATTCAATTCCCAGGTTTTTGAAAGAGATTCTTAATAAGGCAGAGTTGTTTCCTCTGCAAAGACAATAGTATTAAAATGAGAGGACAATATTAATCTGAAGATGGCAGAGAAAGCATGGTTCTCCACATTGTCATTTTTCAATTTTGAGCAGCTTTCTTGTAATCAAGATATATACTTCCTTTTCCTTTACCTGTCAAACCTTACAAGATGGGGAAAGGAAGCTAAAGTGTTATGCCTGCATTAGTAATGGGGTTTCTTACTCAACATTGGCATATTAAAGCTTACATAAGTTTTAGCATGCAATGCATATTTTATGATTTAATTTGTTTTTTAAAAAGCAAAACAAAACATTTCTCTGAGTTTTCGTGAGGAAATCTTAAAGCTCTGCATACGGCGCTGTGTTCTTGTAGTGTAGATTTTATGCATAAATAAGTACCTAGATGGATCTGTAGTGAAGATGCAAGTTAGTTAGTTAGTTAGTATATTAGTTCATTTATTTGTTCATTCATTCAATGATGGCTTTGTTTATGTATATCCCACTTTTATTATTTTTACAAATAACTCAAAGTGGCAAGCATATCCAAAACATTTTCTTTTTCCTACTTTCCCAAACAACCCTGTGAGGTATGTTGGGTCGAGAGAGAGTAACTGGCCCAAGGTCATCCAGCTGGCTTTCATGGCTAAGGCGGGACTCTAGCTCATGGTCTCTTGTTTTCTAGCCTGATGTCCTAATTACTAGACCAAGGGTCTGCAACCTTAAACACTCAAAGAGCCATTTGGACCCATTTCCCACAGAAAACACCGGGAGCCAATAATTTAACAACCGGTGTGACTGGGTGGGTGTGGCCAGCTCATCCTCACTCACTCCCATCCAGTCACCTCCTGCTCTGGAATATGGAACGAGTCTCCATCCCCCGCCATCACCCTTACCTTCTGAGGCCAGGAGAGGAGTGAAGGGCCAGCCAGTGGTGGCATCAGCCAACAGAGAGCCACAGAAGAGGGCTGAAAGAACCGCATGTGGCTCCAAAGCAGCAGGTTGCAAACCCCTGAACTAGACCATACTGGCTCTTTATTGTATTTTATTTTTTATTTATTTGATTTGTCAATTGCTTACATGATAATAGGCATAAGTATAAACATAGTTATGAATACATGAAATGGATACATATAAGAAAAATAAAAAGAAGCAATAGGACAGGCACAGTAGGCATGTTGGTGCGTTTATGCACGCCCCCCACAGACCTTGTAGGAAAGAGGTGAGGTCAATAGTAGACAGACTAAGGTTAAAGTTTTGGGGGTTTGGGGAAGAAACAACAGTCAGGTAGAGTATTCCAGACATTGGCCACTCTGTTGCTGAAGTCGTATTTCCTACAATCAAGTTTGGTGAGGTTAACCTTGAGTTTGTATCTATTATGTGCTCTTGTATTGTTATGGTTGAAGCTGAAGTATTCATTAACAAGTAGGACATTGCAATGTATGATTTTCTATACTTAGACTTAGACTGGACTGAAGGTGGTGTAGTTCTACATTTTCTAGGTCTAGAGTTTCAAGTCTGGTGGCATAAGGTATTCTGCAATGAGTAGAGGATCGGAGAACTCTTCTTGTGAAATATTTCTGGACTTTCTCAACTGTGTTAATATCAGATACGTAATGTGGGTTCCAGACTGATGAGCTGCATTTGAGTATTGGTCTAGCAAATGTTTTGTATGCTCTAGTCATTAGTGTAATATTACCAGAGAAAAAGCTACATAAGATTAGGTTAATAACTCTTAATGCCTTTTTGGCTATGTAGTTGCAGTGTGCTCTAGCACTTAGATCATTAGAGATGAGTACTCCAAGGTCCTTGACAGAGTTTGAATCATCAACAAGGTCTTGACTATTCAGCTTGTATTTTATTTTCTGATTTTTTTTTTTTGCCAATGTGTAATACAGACATTTATTTGTTGAGATTTGAAGTTGCCATTTATTTGACCATTCTGATACATAGTTGAGGTCTTTTTGAAGGGTAGCAGTATTTTCTGTGGTATTGAATAGTTTTATATTATCAGCAAAGAGAATGCAGTTGCTCTTAGTATGATCACAGAAGTCATTTATGCAGAGTATGAAAAGAGTTGTTCCTAGAACACTGCCTTGGGGGACACCACTGTTAGGTACAGAATTTGATAGGACGCTCCCAATTTTGACCATTTGTTGTCTGTTTGAGAGGAATGCTTCTATCCAGTTATGCAGGTGTCCAGAGATACCATAAGATTTTAGTTTTAGGAGTAGTTTGCTGTGTACCACTGAATGAAAGGCTTTACAGAAGTCTATGTAGATTGCGTCTATTGCTTTGTCCTGATCAAGTTGTGTAGTCCATATGTTTTTGCAGTGTAAGAGTTGTAGATTACAGTATAGTTTTTTTCTGAAACCAAATTGTTTATTAGAGAGTAGGTTGTTTGTCTCTAAGTGGAGGATGATGGATTGGTTAATAATTGATTCCATGACTTTCCAGGTGACACAGCATAAAGAGATTGGTCTGTAATTTTCAACTAGGCTGGGGTGTCCCTTTTTGAAGATGGGGATGACCGTGGCTTGTGACCGTAGTTTTGGCAAGGATCTGGTCCTGAAAGTTTTTTCAAAGATTATGCTTAGAGGTTCAGCTATGGCAGTGGATAGCTTTTTAAAGAAGTAGGCACATATTCTGTCCGGTCCAATATATAGAGATGGTTTTAGATTGCATAGTGCTTTTTCATTAGATCATTGTAGTTGTCTGTGGTTTGACTAGGAAATACTGGGCATGATCCATTGCTGTTTATAAATACTGAGCCAAAGAATGTGCTAAAGAGGTTGGCTCTAATGGTGTCGTCATTGCAGTCTTTACCATTAGGTCCTTTCAGGGGTGGGATGGATCATGAGTCTTTTAGTTTGTTGTTTACAAAATTGTAGAACACGCAGGTGGAATTGGTGCATAGAAGGTTTTCCTCTTGTTTAATGTGATAATTGGTGCATTCAGTCTTTATATGGGGGCATAAATTTTTGTATCGGCTTTTGAAGTTGGCAACGTGACCAGATTTGTTTTTCCACCAAAGTGATCTTTTTTTGGATTGAAGCTTCCTTATTGTTCTGGGTATTTTTTTTTTTTTCTGGTTTTGGGAGTTGTTATTGGTACATATAGTTTGATGACTCTTTTGACTTCAAGTAAAAATATGTTGTAATGGTCTTCTACAGTATTGCATCCAGTGAATAGAAAATGCCATTCAAGGGATGAGAGATCATTGTCTATAATATTGCTCCGTTTTGTAAAAGCAATAGGGAAATGACAAAAGACTAACATGTCATGCTATAATGTACAAAATATTCTGGCCTGCTTTGATCAACATAAGGAACTCAAATATGCAGTCAGTTTCAGAAACTCTAATGGTACACTTCTGGCTTTCTTCTTTTCCAAGATTTTTGGTGGAATATGTTAGGTTGTGTTGCTTCGTGATCTTTCCTCAAAGGCAAAATTTTTGAACCATTTTCAAATCTTGAATTTTTTGCAGAAAAAACACTCTGGCTCTGCTATTTCTAATGTCAAAAATGATACATCTTTCTGTCTATATCTATGCTTAAGTAACTACTTAACTGATATTTACATAGTGTGCCAGAAACCATGTTTTACTATTAAAAGGCACATAACGGTTTTTATTGTGAGTCAAGCTCTGGGGAAATTTTGCTAACAGTGATTTTTAAACATGACTTGTTCAAAACAGTTCATTTCATAATCAGAAGACCTAATACAATGCAAACAGAAGTAGCACAGCAGATGGGACTCGTTGTTAGACACTTTAGTAGTTCTTCCATTCAGAGAAATCATAAGCTATGGGATATAGGGAATAGTTTCAGATTTAAAAAAGAAAAAAAATTATTCTTCAGAGAATGAGTAAGCAATAAGACCCATGGAAATGTCAAATCTCTACCCTTTTCACTTATATTTCAATAATCTGTACTGACAGCATTCAATTCATGTTTTCTTGTCTTACAGCATAATGTTATATGAGGTACTGACTAACAATCATAGGAATTCTACAGAAAACCAGTAAATCTGCAATTATTTTTCCTTTGGTATCAAAAAAGTTAATAATCTTGGTGCATTATGTGATTGCAATAGCAAAATTGTGGCTTAAATCTTACTTTAAAATAATCATAAATTTCTACATTCACACATATTCTGTTTAAAAGAGACCATTTTATAACCAAAGCAATTTCATTTAGCTCATTCCTATCCATAGTTATTATATATCATGTGAATATAATTCCTGTTTGGAGCTGGGATTTGAAAAAGGGCAAAGAATTGTACTGTGCCAATTTGCCTCAGATTGTACTTTGAAAAGATAGCTCACATTTAGAATCTTTGCAAAATCAATTTCATGGAGTTCCATCACTTACTCAGTGAAGATTATTACTGTCCAACTAAACATATTCATTTGTCTAAGGCATTTATGACTCAATATTTGGGAAATTTTGAGTTATGGATAAAACTGTTCTTGTGCATATTCAATAAATAAAAAATGTAGAACTGATGCCCTGCTAAAATCTATAGATAAAATGCATGCTTTTGAAAACCGATTTCTCAACTGTCAATGACATCACTACATAGCAGATGTTTTGCAAAGTTGATAAACCTTCCTGTCAGAATTTAGCTGAACCTGATATTTACATCTGTCCAGTATGAGATGGTAAAAATTGTACTTCTGTGATTACCACATTAATTAAATTGTTTATTTCATTGTTAAACTACTGCACCTTTCCTGAAAACATCTCAAGAAAATAGGTCCATCTTCACTATAGGTTACAAGAGGTGTGTCTGCATTCCATGTAGACAGTATTCCATGCATGAATCAGGAAATTGTTGATACTTGTTGGTCCAGGAGAGTCCATAACTGGATTGAAACACATGATTTGTCCACAAATGGATCAGGATATTCAAGTAGAAGTTATTTGCAATGGGGATAGTACATTTGCAAGTAGCACTCTAGGATGATAATTATGATTATTACTTTATGCACCATTATAATAGCAATCTTCATAGTCCAACTAAGAAATTTTATGCTCCAGATAATTCACAAAACTATAACAGTGAACCAATTATGATTTACATCTGAGAAGCAGTCAGCATCCTATATTCATTGTCAACCATAACTGACAATTCTATACCAATACAATGTCAATGGACACATGCACATACAATCATAAACACACACACACAGACATATACACAAACACTTTGATCCCTAAACCTGCTTTGTCCACACAATAGATATTATATTTTCTGTAGATACTGATATCAAAGAATTAAACAGAAAAAGTCAGTTCAAGAATGCTGAAAACAATGCTTATACTATTTAGAATATATCTTAAAATAACAATGTTGTAAATTGTTATTACTTTTCTGAATCTGTATGCTATTGAAACTCTTGTTATGACCTTTCATTGGGCAAAACAACGTATCATGAAGAAACAATTTCTGAGCTAACTATATACAATGCATACAAGATCTAGGACTCAGGACTCCCGAGATAATGAAATTTGGGGAAATTGTGGCTGCTGGCTGCTGGGCTGCTGGTTTGCTGGGCTGCAGCTGCAGTCACACTATCTTCATTTTCAATGCTCCATTATGGTTTCCCCATAATAATAATTTTTCCCACCCAGCAGCTGCTGGAAAAAGAAGGGAAGGGAAAGGAAGGGAAGAACAAAGAAGGACTAAGAAATAGAGAGGAATGAATCCCATGCACCTTTCCTGGTTCATGCCAGCCCCCTCCTGCGAGTCATTCTGACCTGCATCGCCCCAAACGTTCCTTCTCTGATCTATGCTCTTTTTTAACATCCTCTATGACTCACTCCATACCTGTTTGGCTCTGCATATGGGCAGAGGATCAGGTGCACAACTCAATGCATATTTAAAGGAAAAAATCTGTAGAATTTGTTAAATATTAAAGTGACAGGGAGAGAAGATACTTTCCATTGGACTGATGTGCCTCAGATACAAGGTATGACTGAATTATAAATTGTGAAAATGGATGGATCAAAACTCTGGGGTCATGATTGGCTGAAGAGGCTGCCACTCATTTAAAATTACATGAAGAACAATCTGAAGCTACACAGCTTTATCACAAAAATCAGCAAAAATCAGCAAAAGTAAAGACTTTGGATTATGCCATAAATGAGTTGAAAGATGGTATCAGCACATCCAAGCACATTAAAAGTAAAACTGTTTTTATATTAAAATATGATACTTAACTTGAACAAACCCAGTTTCATATAACATACACCAAAAGTTAGAAACTTCAATTGGACCAGAGGGCTATTGAATGATGATTAATTACATGGGCTATATGGTATGTGGTTCCAGCAGCTGTTAAAAAGGAATAGCCAGGATCTTTGTACAGGTGAAACTTGAAAAATTAGAATATTGTGCAAATGTTCATTTATTTCAGTAATGCAACTTAAAGGTGAACCTAATATATGAGATAGACTCATTACATGCAAAGCAAGAAAGGTCAAGCCATGATGTGTCATAATTGAGATGATTATGGCTTACAGCTCATGAAAACCTCAAATCCACAATCTCAGAAAATTAGAATATTGTGAAAAGGTTCAATATTCTAGGCTCAAAGTGTCCCACTCTAATCAGCTAATTAAGCCATAATACCTGCAAAGGGTTCCTGAGCCTTTAAATGGCCTCTCAGTCTGGTTCAGTAGGAATCACAGTCATGGGAAAGACTTCTGACCTGACAGTTGTGCAGAAAACCATCATTGACACTCTTCATAAGGAGGGAAAGCCTCAAAAGGCAATTGCAAAAGAAGTTGGATGTTCCCAAAGTGCTGTATCAAAGCACATGAATAGAAAGTTATGTGGAAGGGACAAGTATGGAAGAAAAAGGCGCACAAGCAGTAGGGATGACTGCAGCCTGAGGAGGATTGTCAGTAAAAGGCCATTCAAAAGTGTTGGGGACTTTCACAAGGAGTGGACTGAGGCTGGAGTCAGTACACACAGACGGATCCTGGACATGGGCTTCAAATGTCATATTCCTCTTGTCAAGCCGCTCCTGAGCAACAAACAACATCAGAAGTTCTTACTTGGGCTAAAGAAAAACGCACCTGGTCTGTTGCTCAGTGGTCCAAAGTCCTCTTTTCTAATGAAAGCAACTTTTGCATCTCATTTGGAAATCAAGGACCCATAGTCTGGAGGAAGAATGGAGAGGCATACACTGCAAGATGCTTGAAGTCCAGTGTGAAGTTTCCACAGTCTGTGTTGATTTGGGGAGCCATGTCATCTGCTGGTGTTGGTCCACTGTGCTTCATTAAGTCCAGGGTCAATGCAGCTGTCTACCAGGAGATTTTGGAGCACTTCATGCTTCCTTCTGCAGACGAGCTTTATGGGGATGCTGACTTCATTTTCCAGCAGGACTTGGCACCTGCCCACACTGTCAAAAGCATCAAAACCTGGTTCAATGACCGTGGGATTACTGTGCTTGATTGGCCAGCAAACTCACCTGACCTGAACCCCATGGAGAATCTATGGGGCATTGCCAAGAGAAAGATGAGAGACATGATACCGAACAATGCAGAAGAGCTGAAGGCTGCTATTGAAGCATCCTGGTCTTCCATAGCACCTCAGGAGTGCCACAGGCTGATAGCTTCCATGCCACACCACATTGAAGCAGTAATTGCTGCAAAAGGGGCCCGTACCAAGTACTGAATACATATGCATGCTTATACTTTTCAGAGGTCCGATATTGTTCTATGTACAATCCTTGTTTTATTGATTGCATGTAATATTCTAATTTTCTGAGATTGTGGATTTGAGGTTTTAATGAGCTGTAAACCATAATCATCTCAATTATGACAAATCATGGCTTGAACTATCTTGCTTTGCATGTAATGACTCTATCTTATGTATTAGTTTCACCTTTTAAGTTGCATTACTGAAATAAATGAACTTTTGCACGATATTCTAATTTTTTGAGTTTCACCTGTATATTTAAAAGCTGCCCGTAATCCACTATTACAGGATAAATAATATCCCTGCCTGGAACTGAGGACATGTTTGGGTAACTTTACCAAGAGACATTTTAATAAAATAGGCCTGTTTATTTGTGGAAATGGAACAGATTTTTATGGTATTTCTCATAATAAAAGCACACAAAGTGTTATATCATGATAATAGACCTTGGAATAGATTCAACAAAGTGCTTTGACAGACAGTCGTAGACTAAGTGCTGTGAGACTGTCTGGGTACATAATGTTATTTAGGTGACATAAATGCATTTGGTATAATTGATGAGATATATTTGCAAAATCCCAAGAAAGCATTGTACAGAATGAGGGACTATGGTTTCCAGCATGGAGAAAGGAACACATAATTCTTTAAATACAGTACTATATTAATGCCCAAAGCATACACAAATGCATAAGCTCTATGCACCTGTCCAAATTATTGTGATCCCAATGTATATGTAGGAATCACATATTAGACTTGATTTGCATCTTGGGATAGTTGAGACATGATGTGATTTTGGAGGCCATTGTCATCAGTGCATTACCATAATCAGATAACTTTCTGACTGTTTTTTGGCTGTCTGGTGCTTCCCCCACTCCCTCTATAGTAAGATAAGGCTGTTAGATCAGCCTAGCCCAACCAAGTCTAAACTAATAGACTTGATTGGATCCCAGACAGTACCTGGGGTTTTCCCCTCAGGTGGTAACACAAAGTTTGTCTGAGATTCAAGTTGCAGCTGGAATGGGTATGCAGTATGGATCTTAGATAGGATTGACTCCCTACCCCTATGCCAATCCCAGGGTACACATTGGTTTTCTGAGGAGCTCTAGGAGATGAAACACAGGAAGAGAGGCATGATGGATAGGAACAGAATGAGTGAATCTGACTGAGCACAAATAAAAACCTATATTAGTGATTACGTTGTGGTGATAAAGCTGGCAAAATATCATTTCTCCATTTTATTGGGCTGCTGATACCCACTCAAAGATCCTGTGGGAAAAGATAGGCTACAGGACCCCCTGTAGGGCCAATCTGAGGAACACTCTTAAGTATAAAGTCATAGATTCATTTAGAGTTGGATTCCAACTGGACAAATCAAGCTGAGATGTCCACGACAAGACCTTGTGAGGTTGACTTAGCCTTCCATTCTTCCGAGGTGGGTAAAATGAGGACCTAGATTATTGGGGCAATATGCTGACTCTGTAAACTGCTTAGAGAGGGCTGTGAAGCACTATGAAGTAGTACATAAGTCTAAGTGCTATTGCTATTTGGACTGAGTTGGATTATGTGATTCCTTAGAACGTGAATAGAGTCTTCCATTTTGTAAGCTTAGACATCTGCTTACAAAAGGGGTCCAGCTCACTACTACCCATATTTTCCTGAAAATAAGACTGGGTCTTATATTTAATTTTTGATTCGAAAAGACACCTTTCTGGTTAGCTGTTATTTTCGGGGAAATACAGTACTAAAATGTGTCTATCTGGATGACAATCTTAACTGGGGCTTATTTGGGGGTAGGGCTTGTATTATTAGCATCCTGAAAAAACTCATGGTAGAGCTTATTTTCCAGTTGGGTTTTATTTTGGGGAAAACGTGGGTAAAGCTGCCTGGGAATGACCTCTGACTGGGTCCGTGTAATTATAGTGGCTATTTTAGTGTGGGGATGGTGCCCTCATCTTTGAAGGAACCCTTTCCTTAAGAAGGAAACCCAAGGTCCTGGATAACCAGACAGTTTCCAAACTTTCCTTGTTAGAAAATGTGATAGAGAGAGTAACCTGATCTTCCAGGACATTCTGAAGGAAGCATATGTTGAGAGCTTTTTCAGTTGGTTTCATCTTGAAATTTACTACAGAGAGAGCATTGGTCAAACTTGTTGACAACCTGTGGCAGTGCTGGAATGGGGGTGTTGTGTCCATCCTGGTGCTCTTTGAACTCCTGGTGACTTTTGATAATTTCACAATATCCTTTTGGACTGCCTTTGTGGATTAAGCATAAGAGCATACTATTTTCTGGTGGTTCTCCTTCTCTCATTCAGTTTGTGTTCACTGATCAATGCTATTTGACCCCAAAAAACAAATCCTAGATCAACCAATAGAGTTGTATTGACATCTAGAAATGTAGCTATAAATAACAAATGCTATTACCTTTGTCTTAGGCAAGTAAGTGAGATGTTGGAGTTTGTTCAGCATACATTTCCTTTAAGCATTATCTGTCTTGCTTTCTCTTATTTACTTCAAGGTGTTGCAAAGTGTTGCTAATGAAGCACTGTTTCCCTTTTTATACAGGTTTCATATAGCAATAGCAACAGCACTTAGACTTATATGCCGCTTTATATTGCTTTACAGCCCTCTCTAAGGAGTTTACAGAGTCAGCATATTGCCTCCAACAATTTGGGTCCTCATTTTGCCCACCTTGGAAGGATGGAAGGCTGAGTCAAGCTTGAGCCTGGTGCGGTTCGATCTGCCAAATTGCAGTAGGAGTAGCCACAAATAAAAATTAAACAAGCTTCAATCTCATAGTTGCGGTTTCCATCATGATATTTTTTAGCATCCTTTCTCCTGTAAATACTTACGTATAGCACTTCCTTTATGATAAGCTACTCACCTATTTAAATTTTGGTTTTGTATACATTAAACATGCAAATAAAATGAGGAGGGATGTTGAGGAAGTATAATTAATTTGTTTTCTTTAACAATATTTATGCTCCCTCAATGTTGGTGACAAAACATATATAAAATGTTCTCATTGTTCAAATTTTAAACATCTTGGGCGGGGGGGGGCAGAGTAACTATTTCAGCAGAAAGCCTCATTGAATACAATATGCTATATAGAATGAGCTGTTATCATTAATTTTTCTTATTCAAGCTCCTACTGCAAAAAGATCGACAATTTGATAAACTATTGCATTTTTTGCAACTGAATTTACTTTTCTGTTAATTTATCAAACTTTCAGTATACCATTGGCTCTATCAGGTAAATCTATTCACTTTACTATGAGAAAGAGCATTTCATGAGCCCTTATGTTCGGTATTATTAGTATATGGAGGAATATGTAAAATTGTTAAATGGAATGCATGACAACTACTTATAGTAATGACACAACCTTCAGAAGATCTTTCCATCTTGAGGACAGTTAACATTATTAGTTAATTGTTACCTGCCCTTTCCAATTATTAAGGTTAATTTAGTTCTGGGAAATGTGGACAGAGATTTTTTTTATTAGAAGTCTACTGTAAACATGTTTTTCTCCACCAAGCCAGGAATTTCTTATCTTGTAAGTCCTAGTGACATTTAGGCTAAAATAATGCAGCTGTTCAGCTAACTTCTTTCATTGATATGCATACAGAAAAGCATGTTGTACTTTATAAAATTGTCCTGCTGGGTTGCTTTGAACCTCATTATCCATAGATGGGCCAGTTTCTAAGTGAGGGCCATTCTGTTGAATCAAATTATCAGGATTCTCAGCAAATGAAATGGTATAATGCATGGGTGGGATTCAAATTTTTTAACAACCAGTTCTGTGGGTATGGCTTTGCTGGTGGTCATGGCTTGGTGGTCATGTTATTGACTGGCCATGGCCAACTCAATATCACTCACATCGAGGCACGCATCTCCTCACCTGGGCTCTCATGATTGTGGGGATGCTGCAACAGTCATAAGTGTGAAAAATGGTCATAAGACATTTTTTTCAGTGCCATTGTAACTTTGAATGGTCACTCCACAGAAGCAAAGGAGGGGAAAAAAAACTCCAGAGAAGTTCCTGAGACAGGAAATCTAGTCCTGCCAAGAATGTAATAAGGGTTAATGGAGAGGCAGTTTCTATAAGCAACACCAGAAGGTTTCCTTCCTGCCTTCTTGACAGGATTAGGCCAGTAATTTCTTTTAACAACTGGTTCTCCAAACTGCTTAGAATCTTAACAACTGGTTCTACCAAATAGGTGTGAACTGGTAGAATCCTACCCCTGGTATTATGTACTTAAACAAATCTGTAATTTTGTATTTTAGATGTGTTAAAAAAAACCTGTGGCAATGTAAATAGTAATTTTAATTTTGGAATAATAGTGGATAATTTTTTTATAAATTTTGGAAAAAAATGTATAAAATGGATCAAGTTGATTTATATTTCATAGATGGCACAAATAGCAATAGCACTTAGACTTATATACTACTTTATAGTGCTTTCAAAGTGGTTTACAGAGTCAGCATATTGCCCCAACAATTTGGGTTCCTCATTTTACCTACCTCATAAGGATGGAAGGCTAAGTCAACCTTGAGCCTGGTGGAATTTGATCTACCAAATTGCAGTACTGCACTCTAACCACTGCGCCACTGAGGCTCTGTATAATGATTAATGAAGATTTACCGTATATACTCGAGTATAAGTCGACCCGAATATAAGTCGAGGCACCCAATTTTACCACAAAAAACTGGGAAAACTTATTGACTCAAGTATAAGTCGAGGGTGGGAAATGCAGCAGCTACTGGTAAATTTCAAAAATAAAAATAGATACCAATAAAAACTTTCACTAGGACAGTTGAGAATAAGTTTGATGTTCACAATTTCCTCTTTGAAAGAGACCAGTAAATAGGGAACAAGATGAAGAAAAAGAAGTGTGTTTTTTCACATTTTTCACACTGCAGTGAACAAAAATGGCATCATAGGAACAGGCTTATTCTCAGTCCAAAGGTTTGTTTCCGATTTCTTCCCTGATTTAAGGGAAATTTGGGAAATGATCTCACTATCATGAAAGGTTTAATTGATTCACTAACCCAAAAGATGATGATGATGACAGTGGGAGGCAGGAGTCACTCTCTCCCTTGCAAGAAAAAAGCATGTGTATGTGCTGCATGTACATCCTGTTTTGGAGAGCTACCATCTCTTTCACAGCTCTCCCTCATGCCTCCATTGCATGTGCACACATGCCATGGCTCAGTAGTAGGTCAACATACAGATGTCACACTAGGTTCCCTCCTCAAAAGGAACATCCAACCTTTCTTAAGAAGTACAAACTTCATCTGTTCAGGATTGTGGTGACAAAGGTGAAGGAGGATGGGGCTGAGAGAAGGGAAGGGAAGAAAAGATCATTGACAGGGAGAAAGACAGGGAGAAACACCTGGAAGTGTGAGCCCTCGAGTTTCCTTAGGGAAGACCAGATAACAAGGGGAGAGGAGAGGAGGAGGAGGAGGAGGAGGAGGAGGAGGAGGAGGAGGAGGAGGAGGAGGAGGAGGAGGAGGAGGAGGAGGAGGAGGAGAGTTAAAAAAAAGAGTGGGAAGCCAACTCACGCGTGCCATCAAAGCGGGTTGCTATGGTATCCAGGAAGGTGTTTTGGGGAGCCAGGAGGCCCCTCATCACCGGCATTTTAAGACTTGCTCAAGGACATCGCCATCGTCCAGTTGGAAGGGGGAAAAAAACCCAGAGGTATCTGAGAAGGATGGGAGCCGAGACGGGGCCCTTCGCTTCCTCTCCCCGAGACAGGCCAGGAGGAAGCGGGGCTTTCTCTGCCTGCTGCTGCCAGAGGGGTGCGGGGGGGGGGGGTTTGCAAAAAAAAAGAGAGAGAGAGTGAGTGAGAAAGAGTGTGAATGAGAATACTGACTGCTCTTGCGATGGCAGAGGTGACTTAAGATGACTCCCCGTGTGGGAAGTCACCTGGCGCACACCTCCTCCTTCCAGCCTGCTCGAGTAACCCCCCCTCCCCCCACACGCGCTTTCGTGGCTGCTTGACATGCTGGGAGAAACCCGAAGCGGACGCTGCGGCTGAGGCGACCGAGAGTTGCTGGCAATTCCCTTCACAGCTCGCACTGCAGTCTGAAGGGAAGGAAAAGCCTTGCTGGAGCCCAGCCCGCCCTTTGCTTTCCTCCTGGGCTCCCCCGACAACTCCACAGACAGCTTCTCTGCTGTCTTGCTAACAAACCCTGCCAACCATCTGTCTCGCTCTCAATCGCTCTCTCTCTCTATGTGTGTGTGCCACCGTCTCCTCCTCCAGACGAGCGCCCTGACGGGAGATGATCGCAGCCACGACGGCAGAGACCGCGACTCGCTGAGCCCTGCAAACGGCCGGCCGAAAGACGAGAGGAGGATGCCCGGGCGGCTGCCGCCCCTGGATCATAACTGGAAAGACCCCAACGCCGCCGCCGCCTCCCGCTCAGGCAGGGTCCCCATTCCCCTGGCCGGCCAGGGGCACAGCCGCTTCCCACTCCCGAACAGCCCAGGCGCCGCTAGTCAGCCTTGCTCAGCGCCCGGGGCGGCATTGCAGGTGCAGCCTTTTGCAGAGCCGAGCCAGGCCGCGCCTCACCTCACCTCCTCACCTCCTTCTCTTGCTCTTCTTGCAAAATGCCGCCGACTTGGCGGCGAGCGGCTCCTTTACCCACCTGTTGTATGGGAGCTACTGCGCTCGCCTCCGGAGCAGCCGTCTGCAGTTTCAGCCGGGGAGGGAGGGGGGCACAAAGCAGCCCAAACACGTAGCAGTGGAAGGAAGGCGCGCTGGTGCGAGGAAGAGAGAGAGAGAGAGACACACACACACACAGACAGACAGAGAGAGAGACAGACAGACAGACACACACACACACACTCACTTCGCCACTTTGCACCTTGCAAATGCAAAATCCTGGGGTTTTTGCATTTGCAAGGTGCAAAGCGGCGGGGGTGGATCCCGCGTGCTGGAAAGGGCTTGACTGTATTACGGGGAGAGAGAGAGGGAGAGATCATAAGAACGGCTCTTGATTTTTTCTTGCAAGGGAGAGAGCCTTGCTTTTTTCTTGCAGCTGGAGCTGAGGTAACGAAGCTGAGTGGAGCCGAAGCAACCTCGGCTCGCTTTTGCCTTCTCCCTACATCTTCCCTCTGTTAAAATCCCCCCTCCACACACACACAGAGGGAAATCTGACTCGAGTATAAGCCGAGGGCAGTTTTTTCAGCACAAAAAATGGTCTGAAAAACTCGGCTTATACTCGAGTATATACGGTAACCTAATGTGTGAAGTAAAAAGGGAATATTGGGGCATTAGAAGATTTTAATGGACAAAAGAGATGTTAACAAAACATAAAGATACAAAATCAAACAGAATTGATGAATAATGAATAAAATGAATTTTAAGATTGAGAAGAAAGTAAAATACTGGTTACAGCTATGATGAATATGAATTGTATGTTAAGACATGGAATGAAGTTGAAATAGGTATGTCATATGAAGTAAGTTACAATTGTCACTGTTGGGTAGAATATTATCTTTATTTCAGACAATATGTGTTCTGACAACTGAACCACCATTTAATCTATATCAGAAAGATATATTAAAATTTGTATGCTGGGGGAAAACACAAGTTAAATGTAAGGAACTACATGATGCAAAGATTTGGGTCTACCAGATTTAAAATTATACTTTGATGCCTTCTGTTTAACTTCAATGAAAGAGTGGACGTTGTTAAGAAATAGAAGGTTATTTGAGTTAGAATGACATGATCTGATATTTGGATAGCATGGATAGGATATGACAAAATTTAGGATTAAATTAAGAAACATTATGTTAGGCGGGGCATTCTTAAAGTATGGAATAAATATAAATGTAGGTTGTGCCACAAAACAACTTTAGGGCTTTCAATACAAGAGAGGCTAACATTAGTGGTATACTGCAATGTACTAGAATTTTCTCAAGATGAAGATGAAATTTTCTCAAGCAACAGAAAGGTATACTTATCAACGGTTTTGTTGTACATAGGAAAAACTGGTTACAAGTTTAAACTGGTTTCAAGATAGCTTTGAACAAAGTAAGAATGAGTTGAAACAGAATTATTTATCAACTAGCCTGATACCCGTGCTTCGCTATGAAACTATTTGGTTGGGCTTAGTTTTGGGGGAGGAAAATAAGAGGGGGGGATTCTGCTTCTGCCTACCAGCATCCATCAGTATTCATTTGGCTAGCATCCTGTCAGTGTGTGAGAGAGTTGAGGACTGTTTGGAAGCTGAAACAATATTTGCTATGTGAGCAAAGAAGGAGATAACAAGGAGCCTGGGCATGGCTTAGTTCAACCGTTCTGTATTAAAGCTGCTTGTTGCTGTGAAACCAAAACTGAAACTCCTCTCTTCTGCTTGTGTTTTGCATTTGGAACAGATTTTTTTTCAGGTGGGGAGGGGTAGTGGAACTTCTTAGCATCAAAGCATGTTAATAATAATATATGAAATACTAATACTCTGATAGTCATTTTGAAAAAGCCAAGAGGAACACACGTGCCAAATTTCAAGTTTGTAAACTTAACGGTTCTGGAGATTTTGTGATGATACGTGAGTAGTATTTCGCTTTTATATATATAGGTGATGAACAAGTTATTGCTAAAAAAGTACACTCTTGTTGAAATATTAGAAAATAAAAACAAATGAAAGAATGTATGATAAAATGGGCTAAAATTGTGGTTAAAATATACAAATGGAACAATGGGAACATATGTGACTGAAAAGACTGAAATATACAGTATGTTACAGTATTAAAGAGAAATTTTACAAAATGATGCATATTTGTTAATAGAAAAACTAGAATGCATAAAGGTAGTCTGAATATCTGTTGCAAATATGAAAACATAAAGACACATTCTACCATTTTTGGTGGAAGGGTAAATTTTAAAAGATACATGCATTAATTTAGAAGATTTTAAAGACTAAAGTACAATTAAAATCAGAGTTTTCTGCTTTGGAACTAATGTCTAAGCTACTGGGGAAAAGGCATGGAACTTTGTTTTTATATATGACAACTGCAGCAAGGTATTTTCAAAAGTGGAAAGGTTAGACAGTACCCGCAATGGAAGAATGGTTGGTGAAGGTGTTGGAATTTGCAGAGATAGCTAAATTAAATTATTTGATTAAAGAAACCTGTTACATACTTTTTACATATAACAAAAAATGTAGTTATGACTTATGATTTGGATGACTAGAAAAAAAAATGGTTAATAGAAAAAATGTTTATTGAATCATAGAGATAGCTTTGTAACCATACTTGTATTTGCTGCAAAAGAAATTGGAAGCTTCTTTCTATTTGTATTCGTTATTATTTTCTGCACTTTTACCTTTTCTTTGTCCTTTCTTTTTTGTTTTCTTTATTCCATATCAGGTTGTGTTAGGAAAACTACTGCTTAAATAAAAACACACTCAAGAGCATAATGGTTATGTAAAACATTGCCATAAATAGAAGAGGACATTCAGAGAAGGATATAAAGGTTAAAGATATCATGGATTTAGATAACATAACAAAAGAATGTAATTATGTTTCTGGGTAGTGGGTTTCCTAACTGGAAGTATTTTTAAAAATATAAGAAAAGCAGCTTAAGAACTTAAAGATTCTTCAGGAAATATTTAGTGAGCACCTGCCTGCAATGGCTCACATTCATGATAGAATGCACAATTCTGCCACTGTATTTTCTGTTCCATCTCAAATTATTTCCAGCACTTTAAATTTAAATCCCATTTCCCCCATTCTGTCCTCATCCTCTGAAGAGTAGAAAAACATTGTCAGTATATGTTTAAGGGGCTGCAGCTCCAGCCAATAATTGCTCACCCAGAGCAAGACATGAACTGGTTATAGAAAATGCAACAGCCCAGCTTCAAATTTGCCAGTTTATAAATTCATTCCCTCATCCTGACCCAGTTTCAGCATTATATGAAGGAACAAGCAGTTGTTTTTCCATCCTTTATATAAAGACTAAAAGTGTCTAGCATTCTTCTTTTCCACAACACCCAGAATTTGGTTGACTACATATATTTCTGTGCATATTATTTTAGTTTGAAAAATGAAATAATATACTTATATGAGAGCAAGTGAAAGGGAATGTTCTATCATTAAATGCAATGAATGAACTTTTTCTATCATCATGGTGTCAAATTAGAAATTCCAGTTAAAATCCTGTAGTATGGTATTTGTTGTGAATTGCAATGCTAATCAATAACAAGGAAAAGAAGAAATCAATAGCTTAATGGAAAGAAAGGAAGGATGCAGGAATTGAGCATGAAGATGAAAAACTATAAGAAGTTAACTATTATAAATAACAATATTTACAACCATTCATACTACAAGTTTTTCATTTGTAATTAGTTACATTGAAATTACTAGGAAGCCTGTTGAAAACTTTCTCAGTTGCAGATTTCTGAAGATGGCTCTGATTTGTCATACTTGCTCCAGAAGAAATCAAAGCCTTCCAAATGACATTAAATTCATACTTCTTTTGCTAACCACTTTTTGGAATTTGCCAAAACTATATTAAAGGGGCTAGACAAGCTAACATTTATTTGTTGTCCATACAGGTTTTCTCCCCTTTTTAGCTGTCCTTTATGCCCTTAAGCACATATAGAAATATATCTAGAAAATGAGCAGTCTACTTTGAACATTATTCTTCTAGTTATGAGGCAAGGAGAAAAGAAAAGAAAAGAAAAGAAAAGAAAAGACTAATTGTTTTAGGCATTTGCTTTTTTTAGTTTCTTCCAACTGCTTTTTGGCTGGACTGCATCTATTTCATATTCATTTGATGAGATGACAGAAGATGTAAAAAGGGGAACTAGAGATAGATTTTCACTTTCTTTTCCTCAATGTAACCACTGAAGACTATCAAGGACTAAAGAGGAGAGAGAACTAAATAGCATTATAAAAATACAAGCATGCAATGAATTTTCTCTGCTGACCTGCGTAATTTCCTATTTCAAGAATGTAGATTACTTTGTAATATATTTGTCCTACTGGTAGCATTCTGGTGACATTTGAAGAGTTTATAGATTGATTTTTGTGACCATATTCTTTCTGATTTGTTCTTCCTAAAACTACCACCATTACAATTCCAGTTAACAAATAACAATGTTTAATGATAGCCTTGAGTGCTCAGGGATCTCATCTTTTTTTAAAAATGGAAAACAGAGAAAAAAGAATGAAATGGGAATGTTTCATATTTAATTTAGGTTGTCAAAAAAATTTAAAAAATGCTTTAAGTTGGAGGAAAAATTTTGAGCATATCTTTATTTCAGTACAGTAAACTATAAACCTAATAAAGTTACTCTGAAATTCAATTCAGAGTAATCTAATATGTATTTCCAATTGAACAGTTGATTTCAAGGCATAGTTTGCAATACAACTGATGCATTTGGCCAAGTTAAACTATTAATAACAGCAGACTAATGAGTGTAATGAAAGTAGAAAATGGATTCGGCTATCGTGTAGTAAAATGCCACAAATCTGGTGCAGGAAAATAATGGATTCCTGTTTCATTTACCTGGCCAAAAATAATACAAAAGATTTAAGTTTGCTTGGTTAAAAGACTTATATGGCCACAAATATGACTCTCGGTGGCTGACAACAGCATAGATTCAGAGCTGATTTCAATTTTTTCATCACAAGAATAAATTATATTACAGTTGTGTCCTTTTTGTGACATGGAAATATGTTGTAGTACAATTGATATATATATACATTTTCTATTTTGAAACCTTCTCAACACACAATGCTTCTTATCTGAATTATACTCCCTGGCTAACATGGCTGAAATGAACAAGATATTGCAAAAGTGATACATTATGGCTTTGGAAGTAATATGACATTTCTAATTTAAAAAAATAAAAACATGTGCTATCTATCTATCTATCTATCTATCTATCTATCTATCTATCCATCCATCTAGCCATACACATACGTGTGTGTGTGCATGTGTGTGTGTGTGTGCGTGTGTGTATACACATACATATACACACACATGCATTTTATTTTATATATTCATACATATGCACATATCTGCATACACATAATTACAATAAGCATTAACAGTACTGCAATTAAGACTGGTCAATATTGAATATAATGCTCCTATTCAAAAGAAGATGGATTCAAATGGTACCTGAATAACCTTGGAAAGTCATCCAACCTCATTCCCACAGTCTGGCAAAGTCATCTATCTATTCGAGTTTAATTTCTATTAACAAAAAATGTGACATGCTGCACAATTTCCTACAACACATTTCTACTCCCATATTTGAACAGAGCTCCTTGACATGCAGAAGCTGCAATGCTTCTTTAGTCAGCAAGTGAAATACTTCTACCTTTAGGTGGTACATCTGCCTAAGTTCTTTCTATTATGAGAAACATCTGAATTAACATGGATTTCCCACAAAACAACTACTATTGCTCTGAGCCAAATCCTGCCCATTCCAGTCTTGAAAGAATAGGCTGGCTCACTGTCTCTCCTGGCAGCTGTAGAATTGTGCTTTAATGTTAAACTTTAACCATCGCACTTGTGCTTTTTAAATGGAAGAACTGTCGTACTTTTTTTCCAATCTATCCCAGTCATACTTTTCTTGACTTGAATGCCATACCTTTATTATGCCTTAAGTTGCAACCATAAAGTAAAGACAATTCCTGATAACTAATTCCCATTCAATAAGACAGCTTTGAACAGTAACAGATAAGTTCCAATCACAGAACAGGTAACATTCTCAGCTACAACAATTTCACAAACAAAACAGACCCAAATCTGGTGATAAATGCTTTTGCTCCATTACCAAAAAAGGAAAGAACTACTATCCTGAAAATACTTGAGGGAGACATAAAGCAAGTAATCTCCCACTTACAGCTCAATGTTTATTTGGGTAGTGCAACACTAGTATACAAAGGAGCTTCTGTGGCGCAGTGGTTAGAGTGCAGTACTGCAAGCTACTTCTGCAGCCAGCTGCCTACAATTTGGCAGTTCAAATTCCACCAGACTCAAGGTTGACTCAGCCTTCCATCCTTCCGAGGTGGGTAAAATGAGGACCCAAATTGTTGGGGGCAATAGGCTGACTCTGTAAGCCACTTAGAGAGGACTATAAAGTGATATATAAGTCTAAGTACTATTGCTATACAGTATTGATAACAGAGAAGCCTTTTTTTTACAGTGTCAGTAAAAGTATTGGGACCCATTGATCTCTGCAAACAATTCATGTCAGTTCCTTCTCAGCTTTTTCTCCCATCCCAGCTACCTCAAGAACTTCATGTAGGGCATAAACAGAAACTCTGCCACCCTTTAATGTGGCAAGAAGGGAAAGGTATAGACCCTATTGATATAAATATTAAAGCTTATTTAACACAGAAGCATTCCAATGAGTTCTTTATTCATCCATGAACATGACATAAGCTTTCCCATCAAAGTATGCAGATACATATTTGAATGAAAGTCACATAGCTAGCCTCTCTTTAACTGAGAAATTATGGCATCCAATAGCATCAATGCCAACCTTTGCAAATGACATTTGGCTGCACAGCATGACATGTTGTTGAAACTACCAATCCAATTGCCCAATTCACAGATGTCTCTATTGGAAGACTCACAAGCTAGGATAGATTTGGACCAGCACTCCAGTGCTTCATATTTACACACAGCTAAATCTTTCCTTGTTGTTCCTAGAATAAGGATATTAAGATGTGTGGGTGGACATTGGCCCAACTGACTTAATTTTTACTTCTTTATACTAAATAGCAGAACTGCACTTTCAGGTAAGGGCTTTGAACTAGCACACTAATTGTCCACAATTGGTTACCCTCTATATAGCTTTTGGGGTTGTCTTTCTTCTCAATAGTCACTACCTTTATGTGTATTGGAACCTTTCTCTGCACCTTCAAAAATTGATTTGGGATGTCCCTCCAAAAAAGGCAGCTTGTAAGAAGTTACTCATTAAATTGTCTACAGACTAGCAAGCATCTACACTTGATTTTTAAGTATACATAAAATCCTGCTGCTTAAAAAAATCTACGAAAAATGACAGAGGGATTCCGTTTGTCTTAGATATACTTGAGGCTATCACCAAGTCAGTGTAGAAATGTACAACAAATGTATAAATGTTTTACTCCCAAAAAACATGAGGCACTTCTAAGAAAGATCATGAATAGTGGAATGCCTGGGATTCCAGTACTATTCCATATTTCAAATAGTGGTCAAGAATGCAGATATACCAAACTAACCCCAGTCTTGCAATCAGAAATATTTTTTTTTGAAGAATTTTATTGATTTTCTACAGACAAACAAGACAAACAAGACATTAAAACATCAACTCTCATATGTACATCCAGTGTGTCGATTGGTTCATCAGTTTTGTGCATTCATTTTGTAGTCTCAATTACAATTATGTTACATAACAACTCATATTGTCAATCCAAACTTATATATCCTAATATCGCTATTAAAAAAAACCAAAACTTTTGACTATACTTTTAATCATTCATGCTTTATGAGATAACAATACTTTAAATAATTTATTTTGTAACAAATCATATAATCATACCAAATCAATCCTAAAAACACTTTATAAATATAGGATACTGTCTAACATTCTAAATATTCTATTATCGTATTTTATCATCTAGCCATTGATAAAAAAGATCCCAAATTTCATAAAATTGTTTATCCTCTTGCTCTCTAATTTCAAATGTCAATCTACTCATCTCAGCACATTCCAATATTTTCTTAATAATTTCTTCCTCTATTGGTATTTTCTCATTCTTCCAGTTTTTAGCAAATACAATCCTAGCCGCTGTTAATACATTTACAATCAGGTATTTCAAATCTTTACTATATATATCAGGTAAAATTCCCAATAAGAAGATCTCTGGTTTTAAGTCTATGTGTTTCTTTGTCATTTTTTCCAACCACATGCAAATTTTAGTCCAATATTTTCTAGCGTCCTCACAAGTCCACCACATATGGTAATATGAGCCAGGTATCTGATGACATTTCCAGCATTTTTCAGATTTGTTCTTAAACATTCTTGCTATTCTTGTCGGGGGAAAGTGCCACCTGTAAAACATCTTGTACAAGTTTTCTTTATATTCTGTTGACATTGTCATTTTATAATTTTGAGACCACAATTTTTGCCATTTCTCTAAATCAATCCCATATCCAAAATTCTTCCCCCAAACAATCATAGTTTCTTTAACTTGTTCTTCCTCTAATTTAATTCCCAGTAAATAACCATATAATTTTTTAATCACCTTCTCATCAGTACCCATCAGGATCTTATCTAAATCAGTCTGCTTATCATAGAATCCCTCCGTTTTAGAATCTTCATCATATCTTGAATGTATTTGCGCATATGAAAACCAATTCATCCTTATACCTTGTTTCTCTAAGTTTTGGATCGATTTAAGTTCACCCTTTTTATCCAATTGTTCCCCATATCTAACTGTTTGTTCCTTCTTATAAATTATTGGATAGGAAAATACTTCAATAGTCGATAACCAAACTGGAATTTTCAAATAACATTGTCTTTTTATCTTCTCCCAGTTTAACCACAAAGACTCCCGTATATAATGTCTTCTAGAATAACCCTGTGTTTTAGTTCCCTTATACCATAAAAAAGCATGCCAGCCCAACAGCAAATCATGCCCTTCTAGTGTCAACAATCTAGCCTTTCTTAATGTTATCCATTCTTTGACCCACATCAAACTTGCAGCTTGATAATACAATTCCCAATAAGGCAGGCCAAAACCTCCTCTAATTCTAGCGTCTTGCAAAAGCTTTAGCTTTAGTCTCGCTTTTTTACCTTGCCATATAAACTTCAACATGATTTTATTTAAATCTTCAAAATAGTCTTTTCCAAGCCTAATTGGTATTGTCTGAAACAGAAATAGAATTCTGGGTAAAATATGCATCTTAATTGTTGAAATTCTCCCTATTAATGACAATTGCAAATTTTCCCATTTCTTCAAGTCTGTAGCTATCTGTTGTTTAGGTTTAATATAATTATTCTCTTTTAATGTGCTACATCTTGCTGTCAAATATATCCCCAGATACTTAACCTTATTCGTAACTTGGATTTTCAAGAGGTGTGCCAGTTCTTCTCTTTGTCTCAGTAACATGTTCTTTGTCAAAATCTTTGTTTTATCTTTATTTATTTCAAACCAGCCATCTCACCATATGTCTCTATCTTTTCCAATAACTTTGGAGCTGTTTCTAGCGGATCTTCCAGAATAAAAGCTAAATCATCAGCAAAAGCTTGTAATTTGAATTCTTCCTTTTTAATTTTAATTCCTTTTATGCTTTTATCATCCCTAATATTTCTATTCAACACTTCCAAAGTCAACACAAATAGCAAAGGAGATAGGGGACACCCTTGTCTTGTGCCTTTTCTTATATTAATAAAGTCTTTGAATTCTCCCTCCATCATTACCTTTGCTGTCTGTTTATTGTATATGACTTCTATTGCTTGAATAAATTTTCTGGCAAAACCCATCTGTTCCAATAGTAATAACACAAATCTCCAGTTAAAGCCATTTGCTTTTCAGGATGAGCCTCATAGTATTCCAAAGTATCCAAGATTACTCTCATATTGTCTCTGATTTGTCTCTTTGGCAGAAATCCATTTTGATCTGGATGGATAAAATTATTTAAATATTTTTTAAGTCTTTCTGCTAAAATTGAAGCAAAAATTTTATAGTCTGCATTCAATAAAGAAATAGGTCTATAGTTCTTAATTTGCAGTGGGTCAGCCTCTTCTTTTGGAATAAGTGTAATATAAGCCTCTGACCATGTTTTGGGTATCATCTTCTTTGACATAACTTCATTCATAACTTCTAACAATGGGATGCTCAATAATTCTTGAAATGTTTTATAAAATTCTGCCGGAAGCCCATCTGGACCTGGTGCTTTCCCACTATTTTGTTTCTTAAGTGCTTCATTTAATTCCATCATTGTTATATTGCTTTCTAGCATTTCTTCAGTCTCTTTAGATATCTTCGGTAAGTTAGCATTCTGTAGATACTGTTTGACTTTTTCCTCATCAATATTCTCTTGTTTATATAGTTGCCCATAAAAATCTCAAATAATTTCCTTTTTCTCCTTATTACCATAACAAACTTGGCCTTGATCATCTATTAGCTTCAATATTTTTCTTGATTCCTTCTCCTTTCTCAATTTATATGCTAGCCATCTACCTGGTTTATTTGCATCTTCAAAGTAATTCTGTTTAGAATTTCTGATTTTCTGTGCCAATTCTCCTTTCTCTATTAATTCCATTTTATGTTTAATTACATCCAGCTTCAATTTAATATCTTTTTTCTGTGGCATTTTCTGTAATTCTTTTTCAAGTCTTTTATACTCATCTTCCAAGGCCTTAGAAGCTTGCCTTTTCCTAATATTCTTTTTTCTTGTATAATCTATTATCAAACCTCTAGCATATGCCTTCATTGCATCCCAAACATTCTGCATTGAAGTATCTTCTTTTTTATTTTCTCTAAAGAAAAAAGCCAGTTCCTTCTCCATCCATTGTATAAAATCTTTTTCTTTTAAGATAGTATTATTTAATGTCCATCTCGATCTTTTTTTTGTCCCTTCCATTTAATTGTCATTGGGCCATGATCTGCCCAAGTGCTTGTTTCGATATTTGTTTCTTGAATATTGGATATTAATTTTGTTGAGATCCAGATCATATCTAATCTGGACCATGATAAATGTCTATTTGAATAAAAAGTATATTGTTTAGCTTTAACATTTCTTTCTCTCCAAATATCTTTTAAAGTTAATTCATCTGTCATTTTAAAAAAGGATTTAGGGAGAGTCTTTCTATTTTGCTTTTTTGTTGTTGCTATATAGTCCAGTTTATTGTCCACAATTCCATTAAAATCTCCCATCATAATTATATTAACATAGTCCAGTCCAATTATTTTCATGTGTAATTTTTTTATAGAACTCTTCTTGTATATCATTTGGAGCATAAATTGCAATCAAGAGTATTTTTATATTATTGTCCATTATTTCCACCATTAGTACTCTTCCGTCTTCATCCATGTATATCAGTTTTGCTGGGATAGCCTCTTTAATGTATAGAACCACTCCTCTTTTCTTACATTGAGTCAAAGAAGTAAATATTTTCCCTAGTTTTGGCTATACTAACAATTGTTCATGTTGTTTTTTAATATGAACTTCTTGTAGACAAATTATATCAAATTTTAATTTCTCTAATTTATGAAAGCTTTTCCTTCTTTTAACGGCTGAATTGAGTCCATTTATATTCATTATAATCAGTTTTTCTTCTTCCACGATTATGCTTTATATTTAGGTCTAACAGCTCTCGTGGATCTCACTTCATGCTGTTCTTTACTATCCACCTGTCCACCTACTGCACCTTTCTCTTTTTCAGTCTCCAGCTGTTCCTCTTGAAACTCAATTAATGAGACCTCTTTCTCTGCCTCCTCTTCTCTTCTTCCAAAAAATTCTGCATGGAAAAGTTCTGCTTTCTCAATTGAATCAATTCTATGTCTCTGCTCTTGCCACGTAAACATTAATCCTTCTGGAATCAGCCATCTATAATTCACTTCGTTTTCCAGTAGCATTTTGGTCAGAAATTGATATTCTCTTCTCATCTCTCTCACTCTTCTGGGTATTTGTTTTAAAACCACAATCTCTTTGCCTTTGTATTTCAATGTTTTCTCTCTTACCACTTGTAGTATTTGTGTTTTAATGGATTTTTTAGTAAATCTAATATGGACTTCCTTTGGTAATTTATTTCTCATCGCATATCTTGTATAAACTCGATATACCTCATCTACTCCATCCATCATCTTTTCCTCTGTAATTTCCAAAGCATCCGCCAAAATTTCTATCATTATCGCAGCCAAGTTTTGTTCTTTTTCTTCTATATTTGGAAATCTGAGATAAAATTCTGACCTTTCCAACTCCCACCTCAACATCCCACTTTTATCTTGTTCAATCACTGTTAATCTACTGTCAATATTTCCAATCTTCTTCTCTCTTTGTTTACCTTCTTCCTCAATTTTTTGGAATCTCTCCTCATACTTCACCATCATTTGTTTAATATTTTCCACTTTTTCATCAGTCTTCTCTGTTTTTTGTTCAATGTTTTCTATTCTTTGTTCAATGGTGTCTGGTTTTGTCTTGAGATCTTGGATTCCTTGCATAATCATCTGTAAAGTTACTTTTTCTTGTTCTTTATCTTGCTTCAACATTGTCCTCCAGCTGGTGGGGAGGCAGAGGTAGAGGTAGAAACGCCAGCTGATATTGGTTTCCTGCTCATTTTAATGCTTCCAAATCTTCAAATTCTTTTTGACTTTTAATCCAACTGGTAGAGTAGCCAATTTTAATCCAAAATGGAAAAATCCAATAGTAAAAGGCCCAAAACCAAAGAAGAAAAAAGAGAAAAAGAAGAAGAAAAATCTTCAGGTTCTTCTAGACCCTAATCCAATTACGAAGTAGTCCACCATAAAAAATGAAAAATAGAAAGAACCCCCCCCCAAATAATTATATTGATTAAGAAAAAAAAGAACATAAATATTGAGAAGTCTCAATAATCAAAAAGAAAAAACAGAGTGGTCCAAAAACATGAAGAGGAAAAGCAAAAGGATCCCAGTAAAAATAAGGAGAAAAAAAAGAAAAATAAAGAACAAGCTCTGAGGCTTTCCCTTTGAAATAAAAAGCAAAAATAAGAATATTATTAGAATTGGAATTTACAAAGCGGCTGGTGAGTAGGGGTATCACAAGTAATATATATATATATATATATATATATATATATATATATATATATATATATATATATGCACACTGCACTTTATTTAGTTATCCAAGACTCTTATTATGACTCTCTTCTCCACCAGCTTCAAAGCCAAGCCTCAAGTGTTGAAATATTGATAAGAGTCCAGGAGAACACCTGCAATAATATTTTGCTATGCTCTCCCTCTATCTTATCACATTAAAATGTCCTTGAGAAGGAGTCTTCTTACAGTTCTCTCCAATTCAAATAGAATATTTTCAAGCCTCTAGTTGGCAGTGTTACAAAGTTTCTTAATACTCTTTCCCCCCTCCCAGCCAGAAAAAAAGGATAATTTATACAAAAAAGAAAAAAAAGAAATAGCCAAAGGGAGCCTCTATTCTTAAAGCAAATTAAATAATCAAAAGGAGCATAAAAATATATGTAAGAGAAAATTCAATCCAGTTACCTACAGAGTCACACTAAAGTCCCCCAAAAAAAGTAAGAAAAAGAAAAAAAAAATCCAAGCCTCAACTTGACATCACTTTAAATAACGCCGCTCATACAGTTTTTGTCAAGAAAAAAATCTCACAGGTTTCTTCTCTATTCAGGATGCCCTTTCAAATCTCCGCGAATTTACAACAAAAAAGAAGTTTCTCACCCAGCCGATACACTTTCACTTCCAGCCACTTTCTTTCCGGAGCTGTCTCGACTTCAGCAGCTATGGAGGCTGCCTCTCCGCCGCCAGCAAAAGGGCTTCTCCCGGATCAAACCAGAGATTTTGCGATATCTCTGGGATCCTGGGACTTGCCCTTCACGATCACCATCTCTACGGGATGGTTTAGGTCCATTGGGACCGACCAGGGGCGAAAATATCGGCTGCGATCTCAGAGCCCTGAGATCGCAGCTGTATCACCGAAACGAAGCTCCGCCTTCTCCCTTGCAATCAGAAATATTGAGGTTAAGCGTGCAACTAAAAAGTTGCAATAGGAAGAATTGGAAAGAGCAAGAAACTTGATTCTCCAGAGATACTACAACTAAATCATGAATGGTGGGTTTATGTTCATTCCTCCCATTCTTGCACTGATAATTCCCTACAGAGTGCCAAACATCTGGTCCCATTATTGGTTCTCTCCCCAATATCTATCTACACTGGGCTTAGATAAAGCCTGAAGAGAAAATTCAGGCAGAAATGTTTTATCTTGATATATACTTATAGTAACATATATCTAATTTTTACTATCTCCAAATAATATATTTACATACATTCCCCATGGGAAAGCGATGACTTGGCATGCTTGGCATGATCAGAATATTTAATTATTAAGACAGATAGAGATGGAGATAAATATTCAGATACTATAAATACTAAGGCTCAGAATACTTTATCCAAATACGTTCTCAGCCACAACTTTTGAAGTTTTACAATGAAGGCAAAAGAAAGACAAACCATTGTAACTTTAATTCAAATTTTGGTTCTAATGAAAAACAAAATTAGATCTATCACAAGCCATCTGTTGGCATTTATAGTAAAAAAAAGGTTGGTGTCTTGTATGTGTGTTTAAAAAACCTGAAGTAATCAGGTTTTTTAAACACACGTAAAAACACAAACCTTTTTGATTGTAATCAAGATGCTTAGAACCAAAGTCCACCATGATAGGACTAGGTTTATTTGAAGACACAGTGTTCAACAATTTTTTTAATGATTAGCATTGCACTAAAATAAAAAAAGTTCACTACATTTTGCTAATACATAACACCATGGCAATTAAATACATTATCTAAAGTTTTCTTCATTCTTCTGGTTAACATTTTAAAAGAAACACAGTAAATGGTCAGTTATGATCCATTTCAGGTGGTTTCAAAAATAAATGTCTCTTAGTTCTTCAAAGTGAATTAAACGCGCTAACCTCAACAAAAATTGGATTGCCCCCAGTTCCAATCTGTTTAGAAAGAATACTATGCAATAAATTGGTTTTGTTGCTAGATTCAGAATGCTGATAGTCACACATTCTTATTCATCCAAATGTCATTGCAGTTTGCCCTAAATAATTTCTGCCTGCCCACATTAGAACACCTACGCATGGGACTTCTGGTTTGAAGGGCTTCGGCGACAGACAGAAATCCACGATCGTACGCAGTTTCTGTCTGGACTCGCCGCTGGAGCGCCCTGAGCCGGCTGGTTTCGGGGCTAAGCCACCCCGTAGAGGTGGTGAAGAGGGGGGAGATTACCAGCAGGATTGAGGAGAGCTGCATCTCTCCTCCTCAGCTGGCCATTACTCCCTTTCTTGAAGGTGGTTGCAGCGGTGGTCAGAAATGGCCACCACAAAGAAGAATTCGACCGGAAAAGACTGTGCAGGAGGAAGATAAGAAGTTAAAGTTTTGGCTGACCAGGTTAAATTGTAAAAGCAACAACTAAGGTACCCTGGAATTTAAACTTACAAAAAATAACATCGCTCCCAAAGAAGAGTCAGAAGCAGCGAAGGAAAGTGAAAAGGGAAAGGTTTGGCTTTTTTTCTTCTTCTCTCTCCTTCCCTATACTGACAACTAAGAGACTTAAACAAGAAATCAGAAAAATCCGCTTTGATATTAATAGGCAATTAGGCTGAAAATAAAGCAAAATGCAAAAGGGATAATAAAGATTTCTGGACATTAAAAACGTTCTTTTTCATAAGCAGGAAGGGAGAGAAAAAGAATAAGGACAGGATCTGGAAGAGGGAGGAGACTGCCTGAAATTAAAAAGAATCTACAGTAAAACTTCAACAAGACTTCTAAAAGATACATTTTAACTGAAACTTTGCAACTAAACAGTAACTCCAGGAAGAGAAAGTGAAAAAAAAAAAGAGCAAAAAAGAAACAGCTTGCATGTATTTGGATTATTTGGTGAACTTTGGATTCTTGGTTATTATATTTGAATGATTAAAATCAATCAGGTGGTTGTTTAAAAATTTATACAATGGCACCACTTCTGGATGAATTGAAAATGGAACTTAAAAAGTACAAAGATGCACAAGAAGGGAAGGGTTCTTTTGGCTTCGTTTTTCAATTCTTAGAAATGGAGATTTGGAACTATGAGAAACAACAAAAGACTGCAAAACAAGAAGACTGGGACAAAGAAGAAGTCATCTTTAATGAACAAGCAATTTTATGTGGGGAAGAAAAAGGAAAGAGGGGAAAGAGAATGGAGAATTTAAGACTTAACAACCACAGAAAAGAAAAATAACTTGAAAAATAAGTATAATACTGGAAAGCAACAGAAAAGGGGAATACAGAAGAGAGAAATCGAGGTAGAGAGACTAGGGGTAAAAAGGGGAGAGAGAAGAAGAGAGGGAAGAAGGAAAGGAAAAGAAGTTACAAAGGACTGGAGCAAGATATAGAGAAACAGGACCTATTTAGAATCAGAATCAGAATCAGAATACCTTTATTGTCACTATCCACGTGTACAATTTGCATCATACGCATACACAGTGAAATTAAGCGACTCGTCCTTCAGTGCAACATACACACCAGAAATATACATAAAATCTCTAAAAAAATTATGATAAAAGAATAAAAAGAATAAAAGAATAAAAGAATAAAAATACCCTACTGTGCCTGTCCCAGTAGGAATTATTGCACATGCCCGCCAACACAACAACAATAGTGATCATATTGCACAAAATTTGTTCACAATTATTTACAGTGTATCTGGCAGTATTTAAAATCAGTGCATGTGCAAATTCAAGGTAGTTATGGCTTTCGGGAAAAAACTGTTTTTAAGGCGGTTTGTCCTTGACCAGATGCTCCTGTAACGCCTCCCTGAGGGCAACAGGTCAAACAGTCCATAACCAGGATGAGAGCTGTCTTTTATGATGTTCACAGCTCTACTAAGACAGCGGGAGGAATAAATGTCCGACAGGGAGGGAAGAGGGCAGCCGATGATCTTCTGAGCTACTTTGACTACCCTCTGTAATCTCTTCCTGTCTGCCATGGTACAGTTGCCATACCACACTGTGATGCAGTATGTCAACAGACTTTCAATGGACGCACGGTAGAAGGTAATCAGCAGGTTAGAGTCCAGATTGTGCTTCCTGAGCACCCGCAGGAAATGGAGTCTCTGCTGGGCCTTCTTAATGACCGCCGTGGTATTTTCCGTCCAAGAGATTTTATCAGCAATGATGACACCCAGAAACCGGAAGGTGTGGATCCTCTCCACCTGCTCTCCATCGATGTAAAGGGGAGCCAAATCGGTGTTATGCCTCCTAAAATCCACAATGAGTTCCTTAGTTTTCTTGGTGTTCAGAACTAAGTTGTTATCCGAACACCAAGCTGTTAACATCAGGACCTCCTTCCTGTAAGCTGCCTCGTCTCCCTTCGAAATGAGTCCAACCACTGTGGTGTCATCAGCAAACTTCACAATGAGGTTGCTGTCGTGCCGTGGACTACAGTCGTGGGTGTAGAGGCAGTACAGGAGTGGGCTCAGCACGCAGCCCTGTGGGGAGCCAGTGCTGAGTGTACAAGTGGAAGAGAGGTGGGGGCCAAGCCTCACAGTCTGGGGCCGATCGCTTAGGAAGTCTTTTATCCAGGCACATGTAAGGGAAGGCAAACCTAATATGTCCAGTTTTTTAACCAGTATTCCTGGGATAATTGTGTTAAAGGCAGAGCTGTAGTCCACAAAGAACATCCGGACATAGCTCTGCTGCTGCTCCAGGTGGCTCAGCGCAGCGTGCAGAGCTATGGCTATAGCGTCCTCTGTAGACCGGTTTGTACGGTAGGCAAACTGATGAGGGTCGAAATCCAGGGGGAGATGATTAATGATGTGCCGGAGCACCAGCCTCTCAAAGCACTTCATAACTACAGGAGTAAGCGCCACTGGACGATAGTCATTGAGGCTGGAGATGGGGGATTTCTTCGGCACAGGGATAATTATAGCAGATTTCAGACAAGATGGTATAACTGCCTGGGCCAAGGAGAGGTTAAAGATGTCTTTGAAGATGGAAGCGAGCTGGGGAGCACATGCCTTGAGCACCTTGCCAGGAACTCCATCTGGACCGGCTGCCTTCCTGGGATTCACCGCACAGAACACCCGTCTGACGTCATCCTCCGTCACAGAATATGTACTGGGTGGAATAGTGGAGCTGGGTATAGTTGAAGGTGGGAATAGGGCTGGTACAGCTCTATGATGTTGAGGGACTTCAAAACGAGCAAAGAAGTTATTCAGCTCCTCTGCTAACGCTGCACTCAGATGTTCTGTTGTCGCATGACAGCCCCTGTAATTAGTAATGTCATGTATGCCCTTCCACACCTCCCGTGTGTTATGGCTGGACAGATGGAGCTCTATGCTCCTCCTGTGGTCTATCTTGGCTTTTATGATCCCCTTCCTCAAGTCGGCTCGAGCGGCTGTATACAGGACTCTGTCACCTGACTTGAAGGCTACATCTCGGGCTTTGAGGAGTCTGCGGACTTTAGTAGTCATCCAGGGTTTCTGGTTTGGGAAAACCCGGATGTTTTTATCTACAGTCACATTTCCGATACAGAACTTGATATAGTCCAGCACCGTACTCGTGTACATTTCCAGCTCCTGATGTTGAAACGTATTCCAATCTGTCTGCTCAAAGCAGTCTTGTAGTCTGCTGAGTGCATCCTCCGGCCAGGTCGTAATAGTCTTTATAATAGGCCTGCCCCTACATCTGAGGGGGGTATAGGCTGGGGGTAACAAGAGGGAGAGATGATCTGAAAGCCCAAGATGGGGGAGGGGTATGGCTCTGTATGCATGTTTGATGTTGGTATAAACGTGATCCAGAGTATTTCCTCCCCTCGTAGCACACTTAACATGCTGGTAGAATTTCGGGAGTACAGTTTTCAGATTGGCCTGATTAAAATCTCCTGCAATGACGTGAACACCATCGGGATGAACCCGTTGCTGTTCATTTATGGTGTTCAGCAGGAGAGAGAGTGCCTTATCCGTGTTTGCACCGGGTGGAATATACACCGCCGTGACAATCACGACAGTTAGCTCTCTCGGTAGAAAAAAAAGGCCGACATCTTACAGACATATACTCAAGATCAGGGGAACAGTGATTATCTATAATTGTCCCGTTATTACACCAATTCTCATGTACATACATACAGAGCCCCCCCCCTCTACTCTTACCAGAGTCCCTCGTTCTATCCCAGCGTAAAAAAGTACGACCTGCAAGCTGCATGCTAGCGTCAGGAATCCCGGGATGTAACCAAGTTTCGGTAATTACCATAACGCAGCAGTCTCGAACGTAGCGATTACCAGCGAGTTGTAAGTTCAGATAGTCCGTTTTATGCACCAGGGATCTGGCGTTGGCAAGATACAGACTCGGGAGAGGTGGCTTGTATGGATGTTTCCTCAGCCTTAGCATAACACCAGACCTACAGCCTCGCCTCTGCTTCCTCTCCCTCCTCCGTCTGTGCCGCCTCCTAGTCCCGACAACAATCCACGGAGAGCCCGCTGGTCTCGCTATCTCGTCAGGGATGTTATGTAAACGATGAAAAGCACTCGAAACAGACGTCTGGTGTCGGTTTCCTATGCCTATGATGTCCAGTCGTGAGTATAATTGGATCGTAGAGCCAAAAGTCCACAGATAAACAGAAAAAACGTATACAAACAACAAAAAAGAGCACTGAACAGGAGAGCCATAAGCCGCTGCGTCTGTGCGCGCCGCCATTTTCATGGGTGAAATGGGTGAAAATCTAACTGAAAAAGGGATTCTGTAAAGGTACAAAAGATTGTATTGTTATATTAGTAATAGAAATAACTTTAGAAAATTGGAAACAATGTATGATTAAAATGAGGGATAAAATAGTGTAATTTAGTGAAATGTTTGTGAATAAAATAAGTGAAATAAAATAAATGAGAAAATTGAATTAGGAAGGAACGGGAACATTTTAATTAGTTAATGTTTTATAAAATATAAGTGAGGGGGGGAATTAACTATGGAAAGCTTATAATTGTTCCCATAGAAGTATGATATTTAATTGAAAAGTAATATTAAAGATGTTAAGACTTTAATGAATATTAATATTAATGATAGAATTGAATTGGAATGGAATGTTGTTTTAATTATATATATTTATAATTTTTTCTTTTTTTAAGAATACAGTGTGTATTTTAAGAATGTACCAAGCAGAATCCGAATGGAAGTTGTGTATTATATTGAATGTTACAACTTTAGGGAAAAGATATAAAGGGGTCATACTCCAATCAGTAACTACAGGGGAAATTTTGTTTAATGAGAAAAGATAATAGATAATTGAAACAGGACAGACAAAAAATATAAATACAGTGATTTGAATTGAGATGAGATAATTAAAATAAAATTGAAAAAATTAAAAGAGGGGAGAATCTATGCAGAAAATGTAAAATAGTAATAAGATATGGAATAGAGTATAAAAATGAGCATGAACCTGAATTTGTGTCTGTACGAAGAAATGTAACCCGGGATTATGCTACTTTCAAAAAAGATGTTTTATTTATATATTTTTTTCTCTTTGTGAAAACTCAAATAAAATTTACACACAAAAAAAGAACACCTACGCATGTAAACAGACATAAATACAAAATGAATTCAGTCCTACAAACTGAAATGGAAGCACGAGAAATGGTGATGATAAGATTTCTTTTTTACTCCTCTTTTTGACCATGCAATGCAGCATGGCTCAAAAACTGATAGGAAGCATCTCTCTATTTAACCTAACTCTTTTCCCCAAACTTATTATTTAGAAAGTTTCTTTCTTTCTTTGTATCCCTTACAGTATTTTGATATGAATAAATTAATAGGGGTTCATTTTTTTAATTATTGCATGCATAAACTAAAACCTAAGTAGTGTTTTTTAAAGCTACCCATAACTTATAGAGTACAGTAAAAAAAAATCTAAAGTAAACACTACCTGACACATAGCTATTGAAACAATTAGCAAATGTCTGCTAAACTAAAGCCTTATAGTCTTATGAATAATTTAACTTGCACAGTTTGTATCAATGATATGCACAACATATTTATTAGACAAGGTATGCTCTAAAATTAACCAAATGAGTTAAGAATGACTGCTTCTCCTAGTGACATTTTTGTCTCTCTCAAATTGAACATCTTCATGCTGCATGAAAAATGATTAATGATGAAGAGAGTAATGAGCATCTGCGTAAGTATCTTTGCCGGTAAATCTGACATGGTGAAGAGCTCCCTATTCTAAAATATTTTCCCATTCCAGGTTTTGACTATAACTGATTGCTTCACTTGCACAGAACAGAACCATAACAAACAATTTGACGGAATACACCTATGTGATAAGAAAGTATATTTTAAACATAAACTTCCTACACATGAAATATTAAATTGTTACAGAAGTTTTGAGTCATCACATAGACAAGAAGGACACATCAGGGTATGGTGCCAATGTCTTCAAAGATACTTTGCCTGTGGAAAAAATGCCTTCATTTTCAAGTCTCATGTACTTTAAATTTTGATTTGAACAGAATTAAAATAATCTATTTGATTATTCTGAGCTAGGCTGTTGTTAAAATGTGGAGCATAGATTGAATGATTGGTTGTTAATATATATGTCTCCCTCAGTTTGCATCTTTTTTAGCTTCATGATATATTTAGGACATTTCTTGACATTACTTAAATTTCATTGAAACATGTAATGCTGGTAAGATTGGAACCTCTTGGAAATATTATTCTACAGTGAAAAATAGGACAGAAAAGACATTATTTTACCAAGAAGTAAAAATTTAACTAAAACATTCTGAGGGGAGGAAAAAAAAGGTGGTTTCTTTTTCAACAAATTGAAAGACAATTTTACATAATTTTAAAGCTATATTTAATATTTTTTTGCATATTCCCCATATATAGTAATCAAATCATGCAATAATTTATTCCTCCCAAACTGGAATAATCTCATTGGGAATAAATAGCATAATCTATTTCGAGCTAGATCATAAAATTGCATTATAATGATGCAGCTCAGCTTCTTAAAATGAAGAACACAAATCTGTTTCTCCAATAATAATATATGCAAAGCATTAAAAACCTTTGATGATCAGTATTATTTTTGTTTGTATATTAGGAATATCATGTCTCTTTTATGGCATGATATTCCTAATGGATTTTTAGTTCTTTCCTAAATCTTGATAACCATTTAGCTGGCCATTTTTCTAAAGAAACTTTCCGATGTTTTGTGTGCTCTTGCGACATTACATTGAATTTCATTGCATTTGTCAATCCATATAACCTTCCTCATTTTGAACTCTATACATATATCATATAATGCGATATAGTATCACAGGTGCCAAGGTATTTAATATATTATTAAAATAGGCTGTTAATGCATTTCCTTGTTTTCGTTCTTTGAGCTACCCAGAGTCATTTATTTATTTTTGTTTATTTAAATTAAATTTCTAAGCCACCCATCTCCCTCAAAATAATATAATTGATAAACAAAATGTATAAAAATTAACATTGAAATCAGGATTAAAACTATTAAAATGATAAAATGACAATTACACATCAAAAAGGGGAAAAGAAAAAAAACCTTAGATGGCCATTTAAAGGTCACTACAAGGGTTTCTAATGAGATGATACCTCACAGTTGCCTGGTTTTCTGTGTCTCCTCGCGTAGAGCAAAGTTTGGACCCTTTTCTGGAAAGCCAACTCTGGCCAACTTATTATATGTTCCAATAAGTTGGAGAAAGATGGCTATTCTTTCATTTCCTAGAGCTCTGAACATCCTGGAGTCCACAGGCTTGTGGTCTCCTTCGAAAGAGAAACTGTCTGGAGGACTTGTAGGGAATTTCAAGTCTTCTCCTTGCCCAGATAGGAATTATCAAACAGCCAGTGTTATCATTGTCTCTTAATGTGTTCACAGAGATCACATCTGCTTTTGATAGTCCCTTCCTATGTTCATTTTTGTTTCCCAGGCATGAGATTATTATTTTTTTATTCAAGCGTGGCGAGCCTGATTTATCTGTTCAATATATCATGTCTCATTCGGTTGAAGGTGCCTGTTTCCAATAATTTTATGTAATCTTGCATTTTTATATTCATAATAAAGATGGTATACAAATAAATAAATAAGCAAGCAAACAAACAAACAAACAAATAAACCTGTATTTTTTAATCTGGGAAGTACTGAACCTTTTCAGAATTCATTTTATTCTGTATTTTTTCCATAACTGGTATCGATATTGGTAAATGCTATAAAAATAGAATGGAATGGAATACAGTAGAATAGAATAGAATAGAATTCTTTATTGGCCAAGTGTGATTGGACACACAAGAAATTTGTCTTGATAGCATATGCTCTCGGTGTACATAAAAGTTTATTGCACAAGTTTATTTTATTTGTTTTTTCAAATCATATTTATATAACCACCCATTTCATGGAAAAGAGAATCTGGGCAATGAGTCTTGTACTGAGCAAAATCCACAGATATTTGAATCCAAATCCTTTAAGCTTTATTTCAAATTTTTAAACCTGAAATTTGAAGTAAATTGTATTTATTTAAAACTTACTTCAGTTTGATTATAATATTTGGTATCCACAAGCTTTTTCAACAGCAGCCCTGAATGTACCATAGTACAGTAATGATATCATTTGAATTTTGTTTTTACTGATCTAACATCTTGATCATAAACTAGACTGGTGCATATGTTTCATTATCGTTTATAAAGCGTAACTGGATATTCACTGTTATCTCACAAATGAGGGTGGATATATGTGCCCTTGGATAATTTTGCAAGAACAATCTGGTTCAGTCATCAGAATGAGAGGTTTAGTCTTCCACACTTTTGGATTCGTGCTGGACAGCATCCTCAGAATGAGAGAAGTCCCTTAAAGATGGACTCCAGCACAAGTCCAAAATCTCAGAAGACTAAACCTCTGGATCCTGCAACAGTGCTATCTGCATATAATTTAAAGTTATATTCTTGATTTGATAATGTTAAAAACTAATAAAGGCGTTTAATAAAGTTTTAACAACCTTAAGAAAAAGCAGGGTTCTAATCCTGCACTTCTGATTGGCCGATAATAGCGATATTGGATTGGTCCTTTCTGGGACATCTGATTGGCTGTTAATGGGCCAACTCTCATTGGTTCAAGGATTTAACACTTCCATGTTTCTCATTGGCTAATAGGTCAGCAGCCAACCCTATATAAGGGCTGCTGCTGCCCTAGGGTTTTTGCTCTGTTCAGTATGCCTAATAAAGAGTTGAAGTTCACTGTCACTGTCTCGTCTCCGCTCCTTGTACCCATGCGCAGAACTTAACACTGATGACGAGGATGGGATGCGGAGACATCAGAGCTGACTGAACACTACAGAGCACCAAACAGAGCACGTGGCTGAAGGCGCATCAACAACGGAAACCATGTCCAGTGGCGCCATACCACCCACTCCATTTGACCTGGCATAAGAAGACTGGGACTCATACATAGACAAGTTCCAGATGTTTCTGGAGACCAACAACTTGAAGGACACCACTATGGGGAAAAAGCAAGCAGTGTTCCTGACCCATTGTGAGCCTGCCATCTTTAAGATGGCCAAGGCACTAGCGAAACCGGCTGAGGTGAAATCCATGGACTGGGACATCCTCGCGCCCCTTCTACGGGCCCACTATGCACCTGACGTACCAACACTTATCCAAAGACATGAGTTTTACCAGAGGGACCAGCGGAAAGGAGAGAGCGTTGCAGATTTCATTGCCGACCTCCGGAACCTGGGAGGCCTCTGTGGGTTTACAGACCTCGAAGAAGCTCTGAGAGACCGAATAATTCTGGGATAAGATGACCACGCAGCGCAGAGCAAGATCATGGCCAAAGGGGACATCGATCTTGCCGATGTCATCAAAGATGCTACTGCAGCAGAATCAACCAGGAAGTCGGCCGCCCGAAGGAGCCACACCAACACACCGCTCCGTCAACTCTCCAATGATACCTCACCTCGCCTAGAGACACACACAACAGTGACCCACCACGAGGACCTCGAATCGCCATCAGAAAGTGATGAGGAGGAAGTCAACTGGCTCCGGTCCGAACGCGACCAATGCAACCAGCTGAATCGAAGACTACCGCACCAATGCACGGGTTGTGGGGCAAACCACCTGTGATCAGACTGCAAATTCCTCAATGCGCTCTGCCATTCTTGTGAGAAAAGAGGCCATATCGGGAAGATCTGTAGAAGCAAGCAAGGATCCAGTCCAATTCAGAGGGAAAACAACTACCGCCAGACCACAGGGAATCGTCCTGTGAGTCGGGAACACTTGAACCACCAATGGAACAACCACTCCTGCAGAAATAAAACACTGGCCACTTCAACGAGACGGGAAGAGGCACACCAAACCATTACAATCAGCCATGCTTCATCGTTAGATGCGAAGAAGATCTGAGTGAGGGTCGCCATCAAAAACCAAACCTGCGTGATGGAAGTCGACTCAGGATTGTCTCTCTCGATGGTTTCCTGGAAGACCCTTAAACAATTGATCCCTGCCGTCCGGCGTCAAGACCTCAGAGCCCAAAGAATTATACTCAAAGATTACCAGGGGAACCAAATACCGGTCGTCAGCTCCAGCCAAGTCCAAGTATCATTCAAAAATCATACTGCCTTGTTACCGCTGACTGTCATTGACCGCGACCGGCCTAGTTTGCTAGGCCTTCAATGGTTCACCCCACTCGGGATCGAGGTAGCCGGCATTCACCAAACCAGAGGCGACGACTGGGAAGAGGCCCTCATCCAGGAATTCCAGGACATCTTTGCAGGCAAACTTGGCGAGTACAAGGGGACCCCGATATCATTTAGCCTTAACCCTGAAGTAGCCCCCATCCGCCTTAAGCCTTGTCGGGTACCTTTTGCCCAAAAACCAAAGATCGACGAGCAACTCGATAAATTAATAGCCCAGGGTGTTTTAGAACCAACTGACCACACCCGTTGGGAAACCCCAATCGTAACACCCATCAAACCGGATGGATCGTTAAGGATTTGTGGGGACTACCGGGCCACCCTTAATCACGCCCTTCAACAGAACGCTTACCCAGTGCCGGTCGTGCAACATCTTCTCCATTCCCTGGGGGGCGGAAAAGTCTTCGCTAAATTGGATTTAGCACAGGCGTACCAACAACTGCCTGTGGATAAAAAAAACCCGCAGAAGCACAGACAATCGTTACGCACCGAGGCGCCTTTAAATGCAACTGACTCCAATTCGGAGTGAGCGTAGCCCCAGGGATTTTTCAGTCTGATGGAAAGACTCTTGCAAGGGATCAAGGGGGTCGTGCCATACTTTGATGATGTTTTAATTGCGGCCCCAAATAGAGAAATACTAGAAAGGCTTAAAATGGTTCTCCAGAAATTTAAAGACTCCGGCCGAAAGGTTTAAAAAAAAAAAAGTCAACTGTGTACAGATAAAGCAGAGTTCCTGGGGTACCTAATCGATAAGCAAGGCATTCACCCCACTAATAGCAAACTAAAAGCAATCAAAAACGCCCCAAGACCCAGGAATAGGACAGACTTCCAAGCTTTCCTGGGACTCATTAACTTTTACAACATCTTCTTGCCCCAGAAAGCGACCGTAGCTGAGCCCCTACATAGACTTCTCAACAAAAAAGTCACCTGGGTCTGGGGACACCGAGAGGAGCACACATTCCAACAAGTGAAAAACTTACTAACCTCCGATGCTGTTTTAATGCAGTATAATGAGACTTTGCCTTTAACAATCACATGTGACGCGTCACCGTTTGGAGTAGGAGCCATTTTGAGTCATGTGTTACCAAATGGTAGTGAGGCCCCTATTGCCTATTTTTCAAAGACCTTATCGAAGGCTAAACGTAACTATAGCCAAATTGACAAAGAGGCTCTTGTTGTTGTGTCCGCTGTGAAATGGTTTCATGAATATGTATATGGACGAGTTTTTACTATTATTACCGATCACAAACCTTTGCTGGGGATTATAGCAGGAAACAAGCCAACCCCTTATATATTGTCACCTAGAATGACTCGATGGTCAGAGTTCTTAGCTGCGTACAACTATAAATTACAACACCACCTGGGGAAAGCCATTCCCCACACTGACGCATTAAGCCATGCCCCACTTCCGGAAACCGTCGACGACCCAGCTCCAACCCTTACGACACTCCAGATTGAAACACTACATTCACTGACGCTAACAGCCAGAGACATCGCTATCGAAACAAAACGAGATCCTGTCCTTGCGCGAGTCCTCAGCTGGATCGAATGAGGATGGCCAGTAGGACAAACCCCTGACGACTTCACCCCTTTTAGAAACCGGCAAACAGAACTTTTCTCGCAAAAAGGCTGCATCTTATGGGGAGACAGAGTCGTCGTCCCAGAGCGGCTACAACGAGCAGTTTTGTAAATATTGCATGACGGTCACCCCGGCATCGTGTGTATGAAAGCGCTCACACAAAGCTACGCGTGGTGGCCGGGCATCGATAAGCAGATCGAAGCCTGGGTAAAGACTGGGTCTAAAGTGCCAAGAAGTCAGCAGTGCCCCACCAAGAGCAATTCCAACGGAGTGGGAAACCCCCCAGGGGCCGTGGTCCTGCATCCACGTTGACTTTGCGGAACCTACTAAGGGACATACGTTCCTCCTAACAGTAGATGCCTATTCCAACTGGCTTGAGATCCACAGGATGAAGACTACTACAACCGATTCAGTCATCCGCAAATTGAATAGGCTATTCACAACGCATTGGTTGCCAGACATTTTAGTCTCCGATAACGGACCCCAGTTCACTGCCCTGGTGTTTGAGCAATACTTAGCGGACCAGGGTATCTGCCATGCGTGAACCTCGCCAGTGCACCCTGCGGCCAATGGCAGCACCGAGTGCATGGTCCAATTTGTCAAAAAAACTCTCCACAAAATGAACTATGGGGACATTGACGACAAAATAAACGGAATACTCCTACTCCAACACATCACCCTGCACAGCGTCACCAACAAAACTCCAGCTGAACTGTTGATGGGATGTAAGCTTCGTTCCCACCTCGACCGGCTCCACCCACCCTATGTGCCAGAGAAACTCTGTGGATCTAGCGAAAAATGCCGCAAGTTTATGATAGGCGACTTAATCTTCGCTAAAAACCTTTCCAGCGAACCATTATGGGTCGAAGCAACCGTAACTCAAACCACCGGGCCCAGATCGTATCATGTGCAAACATGGGATGGAAAAATATGGAAATGCCATAAAGATCAGTTTTGCTCTAGACTACAACCCAATTCCTGCGACTCCTGTGACTCTCAAACTGAGGGGAGAGGGGATATCGAAGAAGCCAAATTCGAGATGGTGGAAAGCGGAAGCGAAGGAAGTCAGCAGCCGGGCGCCTTACATGAAGAAGAATCAGGGAGAGGGTTGTCCTTGCCACAGAGGAATACCTCAATGGATGCGAGCCTGCAGAGATCGGAGGACAACAATGACAGAATTAGCGGCACTGAGTTGTCCAGTGAGGATGCGGAACTGCCTGTACCAGATAGATCAAAAAGCGTCCTGCCAAAGCCGGACTACAGACAGGAACCGGTGGTACAGCGCAAATTTAATAGACAGTTAAAACAACCTGCATATCTACGGTATTACGTCACCGCACCCCTCAAATGGAACCTAGGGGGAAGGGGTGTTATGAACTAATAAAGGCATTTAATAAAGTTTTAACAACCTTAAGAAAAAGCAGGGTTCTAATCCTGCACTTCTGATTGGCCGATAATAGCGATATCAGATTGGTCCTTTCTGGGACATCTGATTGGCTGTTAAAGGGCCAACTCTCATTGGTTCAAGGATTTAACACTTCCATGTTTCTCATTGGCTAATAGGTCAGCAGCCAACCCTATATAAGGGCTGCTGCTGCCCTAGGGTTTTGCTCTGTTCAGTATGCCTAATAAAGAGTTGAAGTTCACGGGCTTCCGGTTTCGCGTGGCTTCGGGGCAGCAGGAATTCGCGACAGTCGCGATTCCTGCTGTGCTAGCCGTCGAGGTACCCCCGATCCAGATGGGTCAGGGGGATATGGCTGCCCTGTAGGGACAGCTGAAGAGAGAGGGGAGTCGGACAGGGAGGTGGGGGTGTCGCAGACCCCCCCCTTCTCCGGAAAAACCCCTTTTTCCCAAGGCGGTGGAGCGGCGGTCAGCAATGGCCGCCACGAAGAAGCCAGCAACCGGGTAAGATTGCGCTGGAGGAAATGTGAAGAGTGAAAGTTTTTTCTGAGCCGGGTCAAGTAACATCCTTTAAATTGCCTGGAACTGAGCTGTTTGAATTGCTGGAGGATACATTGTATCCCTAAGAAGAGCGAAAGCGGCGGAGAAGCTGTTAAAGGGAACTTTTGTTTTTTCTTTACTCTCCCACCCCATGGAAACAGCAGAAATGTTTGGATTTATTGGACATTGAAAGTGAATTGTTTTGAGAGTTGAAGCTAAGGGACAAAAGGATTCTTGGACATTGAAAAATTTAAGAGATTGGAAAACCCTTGTTGGAGGTATGGATTTCTGATTATTTAAAATTGACATTGTAAGTGGGAAGGGAGAGGAAAAAAAAATTGGAGCAGAAGCTGAAAAAGGAGGAGATTGCCTAGAATCCCAAAGAAAGATATATGGTAATTGGACCTCTTTGTTTAAACATTAACCCCAGAAAGAGAAAGAGAAGAAGGAAGAAAAGTATTAACCTTTGGAACTTTTTTTTAATTGTTTTTGATTAAAAATACTTGTGGTTGTTTTGGGAAAAGTTTCTCTTTTCATAATGGCATCGTTTGTGGATGAACTAAAAACTGAATATCAAAAATATAAAAAGGAAGATACTTTGGGCGCTTTGTTTCAATTCTTAGAAATGGCGTTATGTACTTATGAAAAGTTGATTACGCACCAGAAGGACTGGGACAAGGAAGAAGAGGAAGAAGAAGCCATCTTTGATGAACAATGGGTCCCTTCCGGAGAGGAGGAGAAAAAGGATAAGAAAAAGGGGATTTTAAGAATTATAAAAACAACCAAAAAAGAGAAAAATGAGCGAAAAGGTGGAGGCAAGGTTAGAAAGCAAAGGAAAAGGAGTAAGAAAAGGGAGGAGGAAAAACAAAGGGGTAAAAAGGGCAAGGAGAAGAATAAGCAAGAGAGAAAGGGGGGGGGAGAAGCCTTAATGGGGGGAAGCAAGATCTAAAGAAAAAAAGTTTATTTAGAGACAATGGGTGAATTTAATTTAGGATAAAAGAGGGATTCTGAAGGGTACATAAGTTTGTGTTTTTATATGTGTATTTAGAGTATAAAATTCATTATGTAATTTTAGAATCTTTTAAACAGAATCCCAAGAAAAATTGTTATACGAAGTACTTTTAAGTTAGGGTAATGAGTTATAGACATTACTCCAATTGGTGTATAGGAGAAGTATAGTAAAAGAAAAAAGATGAATGGATAGTTGGAAATAGAACAGACAAAGAATGTTATTGAAAATGGTAATAAGATATGGAAGGATATATAAAGGTTTTGTTATGGTTTTTTTTTTTTGGATTTTGTATATTGATAAAAGGCAATAAAATTTTAATTAATAAGAAATAATTTGGATGAAAAGGAGAAGTAGGGATAAGATATGAAGTTAAATAGATAAAGTATTGATACTATAATTTGGAATTGTTATGCTCTATTGGTTTTTTATTATTATTTTTTCCTAGAAAAGAATTTATAAGCTGTTATGCCTTGCATTGTTTTTATAAAATTGATAAAAATGATTTTTATATATATATAAAAAAAAGAAAATGATAATAAGATATGGAAGGATATATGGGATGAATATGATGTTTGAATTTGTGTCTGTGTGAAGAGTTTTAACCCGGGATCAGACAACCTTCAGAAAAGATCTTTTAGTTTTGTTTATGTTTTGTGTTTTGTATGTTTGTGTATTGTGTCTTCTGTAAAATTAATAAAATTTGTTTAAAAAAAAAAGAATCAATAAAACCTTGGAGGAATGTTAGATGAGAATAATTGTAAACAAGTCAGAAAGAAATGAATATGATGACTATAAAATGGATAAATATAGAAAAGAAATGAAATTGAATAAGAGTAAAGAGAAATAATGAGAAATTTGCTGAAAGATATTTATGTGTCCATATGGAAATGGGATAAATTAGAATTATGTTGTATAAAAATAATGTTTTATCCGACTTGTAAAAATTTATAATGTTAAGAGGTTTTATGTACTTAATGGTTAATGATGTGTTGTTTGTCTTTAAAATTAACAAAATTTGTTTCAAAAAAAAAAAGAGTTGAAGTTCACTGTCACTGTCTCGTCTCCGCTCCTTGTACCCATGCGCAGAACTTAACAGATAACTTGATTCCTGATATTTTATTCTGTTTTGTGTATAATTTACCAGTTTTTCAAAATATTTTTAAGTGATGAAGTTGATCTTCCTATAAATGATATATACTTCCAATCGTTTATAGATGGTTTTCATTCTCTGCTGTAAATCTAAATCTAGATTATACTTATGTCTTAATTCTAGTTGTTCCAGTTCGTTCATGAATATGTTGGTTTGTCTGATTTACTTTCTATTGGATAAGTTTGTGTTTGATGTGTAAAGAAATTAGCAGTAGTCTCATAAATGCCAACAAAATAGTAAATTGTTTAAGGTCATAAAACTTTGGTGTCTTTTTATACATTAAACTTCAATAGATTAAATATATTACTGACACAAAAATTGGTAAATTTGAGGCACCTAAGTTCAAAAACTGTTGGCCTATGATGCATTATTTCTCCCACTTGAAGGTTGTGGAACAAGAGTTTTATTAGTAGTATGTCAATAGAGTTCAGTAAGGAAAGGAAGGGAAGGAAGATTAGTCATTTAACATTGTTTCCAATTTCCATAAAGCAAATTGATATTAGGATATTTCTGTAATCTTAAGAGATATTAAGAAGAGCCAATTTATTTCTAATAGCTAGAATACTGGAGAGAATAAATCGGTGGAAAGAATAGGCTTCAGTTAACAGTAGGCCTCTCAGTAGCTTAGTCATCAACAGCAATTCTTGATAGCTTTTTTTTTTTGTTTGCTTATTTTATTTTTGTACTAAAAATTGTTGTAGTGAAATGATCCCTCAGCCTTTATGTCAATTTCTTTTCTTGGATTACTGTAGATACTGAAGAAAAACTTTATTTTATATATGAGTCTTATAACATTGTATTCAGCCAGAACATTCAGTGATGTTGAAAGAAATGCTAAAATTTGTATAAACTATTTAGGGAAAATATTATTTTGGCTGCTATATTCTTCAACAAGATATTGTGAGAAGTGTGGTCTTAGTAATCCTTAGAATAATAAAAACTTAGCAACAGCTGTGTGTGACTATGTAATGAAATTTGTTGGATCTAATTATTCACTGAAAGCATTTGAATTTTAATTCTGTACCATCTGTTGACAATTCATAAATAGAATATAACAAAACTCTAAGGAATCAATGATCCCAGTGATTTCAATGCTAGAATAAAGATCAAAAAGGACTTTTCCCTTGAGGGTAGGAAAGTGTGCGTGTGCATGCTTACACATATGCACAGAACTTCAAAGTGAATTTATTTCCTTTTGCTGAATATTGTTAAACTTTAAAATGAATTTGTAATTTGTTTTGCTAATTTTGCTTTCATCTAAATATACTGTTTTAATATTTATATTGGGTTTTTTTTTGCTTTTGTTCACCAGCCAAAGGTAGGTGAGGTAGCTATATAGGAGGGAATGGCCAACCATTTCTGAAAAACCTTACTAAGAAAATTGAACACACATGTCCAAGCAGTTTCTCAGAAACAGACATGATTGAACAGAAGAAGCACACATAGATCCACATATGCAAACATATACACATATACAAACATATTTACATCCACATATTAACAGTATTTAGGGTCTTATACAAAAGCAAGAATAAGAAATGTGCTTATATTTATGTTACCTCTTTGACTTCCTATGTCTAGCCATTGAGAGCAATTATTTGCAAAATATCTGATGTATCTGATTAAAACTAACCAGACATCCAGTTGAGAAAACGTCTTAAATATATGTAACCTACCATGCAAATAGCTTGTCAGGTCTTGAAAGCTGCCATGCTAAATGTGTCATACATTCAGAGCTCCAAACTTGCTTGAATATGCTATTTTTGCCAAAAAGAATATTGGGACTTTATCCCAAATAATTTACAAAATACAGTTTGATATTTTCTTTTTTTATGGCACCATCCTCTTAAATTCAGAATCATCTTCCTTTCATATATTCATGGTAATACAATCCTACATATGTGTTAATATATTGATAGGTCTCGCTGTAGAGGGAATATCCATAAAATATTTTATTTTACCTCTTTCCAATATGGTGCAAGGTAGAATGCTGAACTGTGGCTCCTATAGGCTATCCAGCCAGCAAAATTTAATATCACTATAGATAATTAGGTGGATGAAGCTGGTTTAATACAGGTAGAAATCTTTGAAAGAAATGGTTGATTGGGGATATGATTCTTCTGCATTTGCTAATGCTTATGCATTACTAATACTTATGCTTCACAGCTCCCTCATTCATTAAATGCTGATGTCACTAAACATGTGGAATTGTACAGCCAGAATCTCCACCAAAGTATACAAAGAAGGGAGGCTATGCTACCAAAAACCTTATAAATTTGTTTACTGTTGCTTTCATCTATTCTAATTCGGCCAGTTTATATGAATCCAAGCATCCATTCAGATGAAAGCTCAATAATGCTAAAAGTATTCTGATTGTATAAGATAATAAAATATTTATGGTAACTATCAAGCATTTATATAAAAAAATTGAAACATATGAAAGAATATTGTTTTTAAAACCTAAGGAATTACATACAATCATTCGGCATTAATTTATTTCTTCTTGCCTTTTTTGTTTCTCATTTTTCCTTACTTGCTGTTTCGTTTTGTGTTGTAAAGGATTTTTGGAATATTGTTTGCATTATTTCCAGACAAATAATGTTAAAGAAGGAAGGAGAACAGAAAAGAAGAATTAAGAAAAACAAAGCACTATGTCATTGACAAACATTTTTGACAAAACAACTTTTAAAACATTTTTTACAATTATTACTTGAGTTCTGAAAATACTGGTGGCAAGAGGCTGTTTTGAAGGTGTAAATTGGACATTCTCCTTGGAACTGCTCGGATTGTCCAGATGATGGGTGGAGCTTCAGTCTCTGCTTATTGTAGGCTGAGTTTGATTTCTGAGGAACGCTCCTCCCTCCATCACGTGGCTTGCCATCTCGTTATCCCAGTTCATGCTCAGCCTTCGAGCAGAGTAGGCTGTGTGTTTGTGTGTTTGTATGCTCTTGGCCGTTGCTGGATTCCCCTCATTCACCCCCTTTTTTCTACCTGTTCAGGTTGTATACTCCCTTATTCTTTTCTATCTCCTTAGCCCTGCGCAGCTGGTTCCTTCGTTGGCTTGGTTTCCTGGGAGGGTTTCCCCCCCCAGGGGTTGCCAAGGGGTAGGCTCAAAAGCGTTTCGCTGCCTCCTCCACCCATTTTTTCTCAGTTTTCTCTGCCTTGTAAAAATTATTTTAAAAGGCTCCGTTTCGTTCCGCCCCCCCCCGAGCTCCGTTTGAATTTTTCCTAGCGTTTTAGGCTTGTTTGCCTTTATTCTCTGTGGGCTTCCCTTGGGACCCTCTGTTTTGATACTGGGATCCTTCTGGCCTTGCCAGGTTAATTTCCACAGGATCGGTTAGTGGCGTCCGCCATTTTGAAGCTCACCTCGTGGCCGGGCGCCATTTTGAAGTGCATTTCTTTGCCTTACTGAGTGCCTATTCAATACAGCAGGCCCGTAGGCCTGATTAAAAAAAAAAAAAATAGATAAATAAAAAAGAATTGTTTTTTTGCTGTTGGAGGTTTTTTTCTCCTCCTCCCCCTGTTGGCTTTCACCGCAACCAGCTGTAGCGGCTGCGGTTCTTTCCACCACTCCCGCCCGGTTGTTGCCTGGGTCGGCAGTTGGTTAGGCCTGGTTGCCCTCAAGGCCCTTAATCTGAGACCTTGCAAGGTCGTTTTTCTTCAGTTCTTTCTAGGCAAATCATAGGCCTTGACTCAAAAAAAAAAAAAAAAGTAGAAAGAACAGAGAGGGGGGGGGGATAATCATACGGAGCAAAGAATCCTATTAATTCAAGTTTATAATATTCGGGGGAAAGTGTGCCAAGGTATAAAGGAACTCCCAGGGCTCCCGGCCTTAGTTGTAGGTCGACCCCTAGGCGCGCCAACCACCTCAGATTGGACTCCTATTTATCCAAAATGGCAGAGAGCAATCCCTCAAAGGGGCCTTCCTTGAAGGCCAAGGCAAAGACCCACCACCTGCGCAGTCAGGCTAAGGAGCCCACCAAAGCCTCTCAAAAGGACGCCTTAAGACGTCACAAGGCTTTAGAAAGAAAAATAGACAGACGTGCTAGACAGTCAGGCTCAGTGCCTCCAGCACCTGCCACTCCTTCCACCTCCACCCTCCCTCCCCCTCCTGCAGCTTTTTCCTCCCTATCTAGGCACATCTCGCCCTCTCAAGGGCATCAAGCCCCGGGCACACCAACCAGACGAACTCCTGAGGCCACCTTCACGCCCACGGCTGCTGGCCTATGCCAAGAGGAACCTCTCATTCAGGCGGTTCCGGAGCAGATCAGAGTCTGGACGGAAATGGCAATTCGACAGGGAATTGCAGAAGGGATGCAGCAGATGACCAGACCGGGGTTGCCTCCGCAGGCCACCGAATCTGTAAGATCATTCTCTCTTATGCCTCCCCAAGGGGAGGTTTGCCCTTCAGTCAGGGAAGACGAGGAGGAAGTGGAAGGGGACCTAGATTTAGACAGGGAGGAGGAGGAACAATATGACCTGGGGTCCTTACCATACGATGAGCCTCTTCCGGACTCAGACCCATCAGAGGCGGAAATGTCCGAGGACGAAGGTCTATCTCCGGACCAGCCCGCCTTTGTAGGGCTATTTAAGCCCCAGCTTTTTAAATCCCTCCTCTACAAGGCTAGGAACATCTCGGGCCTAACAGACCAGACCTCCTCTGATCCCATCCCCGTAGTTTCGGAGGGACAAGAGGACTCCATGTTCAGTCAACCGGTAGTGGAGGCCGAGGTCATCCCTACCCCTCCCATATTCCTGGACCTGGTGTCCAAGCAACTGTCCTCTTCAGTTGCTCCCCCGGCCCCCTCGGCCAATGATAAAAGGTTCTTCAACCTCGACCCGGAGCTCTCGACCTTGCTGAGTACCCCGGAGGTTGATGAGCCCATCGTAGGGCTGACCTCTTCCTCCGCCCTCAGTGATCATTTAGAGGCCCTCAAACCAGAGGACAAACGGTCAGAGCTCGCATTAAGGCGAGCTCACCAGTTGGACGCATGGGCAATCAGGTCGGCTACGGCCGCTTCTTTTTTTATCAGATCTTCCATTCGCTGGCTTCGCCAGCTTAAGCAACATGTCCCAACCTCCAATATCCGCGCCCATCAACATATCGCCAAAATAACGGCCGCTGCTGAGTTTTCAGCGGATGCCACCTTTCATTCCGTAAAATTCTCCTCCCGTGCCATTTCTTCCCACGTCTCGGCCCGGCGCCTGCTCTGGCTAAAACCTTGGCAGGCGGATCTCAAGCACAAGGTCAAGCTAGCTTCCACACCCATAGCCAGAAGCAAGTTGTTCGGTACTTCCTTGGACCCTCTCCTAGTCGAGGGAAGGAATAAAAAGAAATTCCTCCCTTCTCTTTCCCGCAAGTCTGATTCCAGATCTCTGCAGCCCTTTCGCAGGGCTCCCTTTTGTCCCTATCACCAACCCTTTCCTTCCAGACACCAGGGGTCCTCCTCCTTTGGTTCAGGACAGTCCCAGGACAGGTCCGGCACCTTCAACAGGCACAGAAGAGGCGGGAACTTCAGGAGGCCCTTTCGTGGCTCTGGCAGCAGGCCCTTCCACCGCTCCAAATAAGCCTCCTGACATTATTCCCATTGGCGGGCGACTTAAAGCCTTCGCCGATCAATGGGATTCATCCACTTCAGATGCTTGGGTCAGGGATACAGTCAGGCTTAGCCTTGCCCTCGAGTTCCTCTCCCCCCCCCCGATTTTTACATTTCATGTCCCCACTCCAACAACCCTTCCAAACGCAACCTCATGGAGGAGGCAATTCGACACCTACTGGACATTCAGGCTATCCAGCCTGTTCCTCCATCCCAAAGGGGACAGGGTTTTTATTCATGTTTATTCGTGGTGCCCAAACACTCAGGGGGATGGAGGGCTATTTTGGACCTAAAACGCTTAAACTGTCACTTAGTGTACCGTAGATTCAAAATGAACACACTTCAATCCATCCTTTTGGGAGTTCGGCAGGGAGACTGGTTGTCTTCTATAGACCTCTCCGAGGCATATTTACACATCCCAATTCGACCCTCCCACTCAAAATTTCTCCATTTCAGTTACAACAACCTACTCTTTCAGTACGTGGCCCTTCCATTCGGGTTAGCCTTGGCCCCCAGGACCTTCACCAAGGTTCTGGCCGCGCTGGCCGCCCACCTCAGATCCATCCCGGTGCGGCTCCACTGTTACCTGGATGATATTCTCATCCTCTCCCCTTCCAGGGGACAGGCTATCAGGGATATCCACACTACCCTCTCCTCCCTCCAGGAACATGGGTTCCTCATAAATTGGAAGAAAAGCCAACTGGCCCCTGCCACTAGACTACCCCACCTAGGGACTATAATTGATACAGTCATGGGGAGAGTGTTCATCTCCCCAGAAAGGATCCTCAGCATCCAACAATCAGTCAGGTTCATCAGACGACACAGGAAGGTCTCTCTCCTTGATCTATCTAAGTTATTAGGTAAAATGATCTCTTGTATTCCCGTTATTCCCTGGGCCCGTTTCCACTCCAGATCCCTCCAGTGGTTCCTGCTTCCGTATCAAAGAGCTGGGACAAGCAACTCAAGGAGAAAGGTCACGGTCTCGCCAAGGGTTCTCACTTCCCTCCTCTGGTGGAGCAAGGCATCGATCAACAAGGGCTGCCTCCTCAAGGAGCCTCCAAGACTCATTGTCACCACAGACGCCAGTCTGTCCGGATGGGGCGCCCACCTTCTCTCCCTTACAGCTCAGGGCAGATGGTCACCGTCAGAGAGGCTGCGCAACATAAACTGGTTAGAGCTTCACGCCATCCACCTGGCCCTCCGCAGCTTCCTACATCATATTCAGGGCAGCCACATTCTCATTCTCACCGACAACATAACAGCAAAGGCACATATCAACAGACAGGGGGGCATTCAGTCCTCAAGTCTAATGAGGGAGACCGAGCACCTCTGTCGGTGGGCAGAGTCTCACCTTTCACTCAGGGCGGACCACATTTCAGGCACCCTCAACACCAGGGCAGATTGGTTGAGCAGGTCCACCATAGACCAGGCGGAATGGCGCCTCCACCCAGACCTGTTCAGGGAGGCGACATAATATTTGGCCTGCCAGTGGTAGACCTGTTTGCCTCCCCCAGCAATACCCAACTTCCACGGTTCAGATTCCCGTCTCCAGATTCCCGTCCCTTGGGGCGGAGAACCACAACGCCCTCCGATGCCCGTGGCCCTCGGGCCTTCTTTACGCCTTTCCCCCTCTGGCTCTAGTTCCAAGAGTACTCCAGAAGGTCCTTCAAGAAAGGGTGGAAGTGCTTCTGGTAGCTCCTTATTGGCCCCGTCGCTCCTGGTTTGCGGACCTCCGCAGCCTATCAGTAGCTCCACCTTGGAGGATCCCAGCAGACAGGATCTCTCTTTCTCAAGGCCCCCTTCTTCACCCAGACCCCCAATGGCTACAGCTAGCCGTCTGGAGGTTGAGCGGGAACGTCTAAAAAGGGAGAATTTCTCCACGGAGGTCATCAACACCATCTTAGCAGCTAGGCGTCCTTCTACCAGAAGGATTTACGACGCCACTTTCCACAAATGGTGTGCCAATCTCCACATTGACCCTACAAATCCATCAGTAGCAAAAGTCCTCGATTTTCTCCAGGAGGGTCTCGGTAAAGATCTCTCCCCCAACACTCTAAGGCATCAGGTTGTAGCCCTATCCACCGTAATTTCCTGCAAGGGGGTTAATTCCCTCTCTCACCATCCCTGCATCCGGCCATTTCTAAAAGGCGCCTCAAACTTACGACCTCCGTCCCTTCACAGATTCCCAACATGGGACCTCAACAAGGTCTTGACCTCCCTCACCAAGCCTCCCTTTGAACCCCTTAGAGAAGTTTCCCTCCAGTTCCTATCCTACAAAGTAGTTTTTCTGGTCGCTATTACTTCGGCCCGAAGGATTTCAGAGATCGCTGCTCCGTCAGTCAGGAAAGACCTGTGCGTCTTCCACTCTGACCGAGTAGTACTTAGACTTGATCCTTCCTTTCTCCCAAAAATTAATTCTATTTTCCACAGGGCTCAGGAACTTATCCTCCTCAATTTTTGCCCCAGGCCAACTCATGATAGGGAACAGCTTTGGCACACCTTAGATGTTAGGCGGGCCTTGCAGATTTATATTAAACGTACTCAGTCTTTCCGCAAATCCGAGGCCCTGTTCATTTCCTTTCAACTAAAGTCACAAGGGCTCAAGGTTACCTCTGCTACTATAGGTCGCTGGATAAGGGCGGCCATTTCTAGGGCATACCAGGCTCAGGCACTCCCAGTGCCCAGGGGTATCACGGCTCACTCTACCAGGAGTGCAGTGACATCGGCTGCCTGGGCTACACAGGCCCCTATATTCGACATTTGCTGGGCAGCAACATGGTCCTCCCTGTCGCCTTTTATTAGGCATTACAGGATTGATAAGTATGCCGCGGCGGAGGCGTCTTTCGGTAAAAGGGTCCTCCAGAGGGTGCTCGGGGATCCCGAGGACTCAACAAGCCAGACGGTGTCCCTCCCGTAGGACAAGCCCCAGCTTTGGTAAGTCCCATCCTCTGGACAATCCGAGCAGTTCTAAGGAGAATGGGCGTTGGTTCTTACCTGACACACTGTTTCTCTTGGACTGGGAGGATTGTCCAGTCCCTCCCTTTTTTTTTTCCTTTCACCGTCTGGGGAGGGCTCTCGTTTCGGCCAAGGCACCTTAAGTCTAGCAAAAGGGACAGCACGAATGCCTGTTTCTTTCTTCTCTTCTTCGCATAAACTGGGATAACGAGATGGCAAGCCACGTGATGGAGGGAGGAGCGTTCCTCAGAAATCAAACTCAGCCTACAATAAGCAGAGACTGAAGCTCCACCTATCCTCTGGACAATCCTCCCAGTCCAAGAGAAATGGCGTGTCAGGTAAGAACCAACGCCCATTCTAATGTCTTTCCTCCCCACAGGATTCATAAAGTATATTGGTTACTTTTTCTGAAGCTTGGTGAATAATCCAAACCTATAAAGGCTTCACCTTGGGAACCAACGTAAGCTGTCAATGCTCCTGAAACAGCAGGTTCCAAAATAAGTTAAAGGTCTCACAGAATGTGAACAGCAATGTCATAGGACAATACAAAAAGGATGTCTTTTACCAAAGAATGCTCAAAATCTATAATTTGATTTGTAACAAGATCCCTATGGATTCAATTCCAACCAGCATAACAAACATTCTAAACAGGAGAGGGAAGTATTACCCATAAATCTTCTTAAAGAAAAAAGTCACATCTTTTATCCAGGAGCTGAGCTGCCTAAATATAAAACTATAATTTTAGCATGCATATCTAAATACCAGTACGTAAGACTTTCGGAAAAAGTAATTGGTGTCCTATTAGCAATATTAGTAATTTCAGTTACAGGTACCTGTAACCAAAGTAGTGCTATTCACTTTAATTTCTAATAAAATTTCATCCAAACCAAGACAACCCTTCTTTTCTTCTCTTTCAGAACTGCCATCCTAAGTATAGAAGAGTAGAATGATTATAAACTCATGTGGGACTTGCTTCATGAATAGGCTTAGAACTGGGCTATTAAATTTAGCAGTTTTTAAAAATTGTTCAAAGACCCTTCCTAATTAGAAAGCAACTCAATGACTTCTGATTTGCAAGGCTTCAGCAGCGGCAGGGATTCGCGATACTGCGCAATCCTTGCTGCGTTCACTGCCAAGGTTTCCCCGATCCGTTCGGATTTGGGGGATATAGCTGCCCCGTAGAGGCAGCTGAAGAGAGGGGGATCCGGAAAGGGGTTTGGGGGTGTCGCAGACCCCCTCCCCATCCGGCAAAACCCCCTTTTCCCAAGGCGGAGGAGCGGCGGTCAGTAATGGCCGCCACGAAGAAACCTGCAGCCGGACAAGATTGTGCAGGAGGAAGAAAGCGTGAAGAGCTGTGAAAGTTGTTTTTGACCAGGACAAAGCAGAGAGAGTGCCCTGGAATCTTGAAGGTTGCTAAGGATACATTGTTTCCAGAGAGAGTTACAAGCGGCGAATATCCTAAAAGGGAAAGTTTTTTTTTCTTTTCACTCTCCTTCCTAGCGTGATAGCGGATGGAATCATCCGAGAGAAATATGAAAACCTGCATTGGAGGTAATTGAATGCTGAAGGGATAAGGATTTCTGAACATTTAAAAGAAAAAAAATCTTTTTGGCTTTGAGTGGGAAGGGAGAGGGAAAAAAAATTGGAGCAAATTTGAAAATAAGGAGAAGATTGCCTAAAATTCTAAAGAGTTATTAAACATCAATAAGACTTCTAAAAGATATATCTTAAATGGAACTCTGTAACTAAACTTTAACCCCGGAAAGAGAAAGTGAAGAAGGAGAAAGTATTTAGGGGAAACAGCTTGTTTGGATTGTTTGCTGATTTTGGAACCTCTGAGAATTCTCTCTGATTGAAAGCACTTGGGTGGTTGTTTGGAAAACTTTTTCTCTACAAATGGCATCACTTGTGGATAGATTGAAACTTGTATACCAAAAATATGAAAAAGAAAAGCAAGAAGGGAAGGATGTTCTTGGCACTCTCTTTCAATTTTTAGAAATGGTGGTTTGTGCTTATGTAAAACTGAATGTGCAACAGGATGACTGGGACAAAGAAGAAGCCATTTTTGATGAACAAGTGACTTTGGTTGGGGATGGAAAGGAGAAAGAGAAAAGGGAAAAGAAGACTTTGAGATTTGGAAAAACAGCCAAAAAGGAGAAGAATGAGGTGAAAAGGGGATATTATGTTAGAAAACAGAAAGGAGGAAAGCAGAATAAAAGGGAGGTGGAGAGACAAGGGGATAAAGAGGGCAAGGAGAAGAATAAGCAAGGGAGAAAGGAAGGGATGAGAAGCCTTAATGGTGGGGAGCCAGCTGCAAAGAAACAAAAGTCTTTTAGAGATAATGGGTAAACTTTATTGAAAAAGGGATTCTGGAAAGGTACATAAGATTGTATTATTACATTTGTACTTCGAAATAATTTTAGAAAATTGGAAACAATATGCACTTTAAAACGTAATATTTACTATATTTTATTTACTTTAAAATATTTACGATAATTTAGTGAATTTTTTGTTAAGAAAAAGGGAATATTTTAATGAAACAATGATTTAAGATATGTGATGTGGGGGGGGGAATAATTTTGGAAAGCATGTGTTCCCATAAAGGTATGATATTTAATTGAAATGGGTAAAATGCTTAAGATATAAATGATTGTTAATATTAATGATTAGACTATGTTATCCTAGTGAAAATTTTTGTGAAATGAGAGATTTGAAGTAGGAGAAGGGGGAACATTTTAATGAAATAATGATTTATAATATGTGATGTGGGGGGGGGAATAACTATGGAAAGTAGGTGCTCCCATAAAAGTATGTGATTTAATTGAAAAATAATATGCTAAGTGTTTAAGATATAAATGAATATTAATATTAATGAATAGATTTTTTATTGGTATTGATAATGTATAATTTTAGAATGTACCAGACAGAATCCCAATGTAAGCTGTGTATTCTATATTAAGTATTATAAATGTAGGGGAAAGAGATAAAGGCGTCATACTCCAATTAGTGTACAGGAGAAGTTTTTCTTCAAAGAAGAAAAATAAATGGATAGCTGGAAATAGAACAGACAAAGAATAATAAATATTATGACTCGAATTGAGATGAGATAAATAAAATTAAATTAAGAAAATTTAAGAGAGGAGAAGCTATATAGAAAATTGAAAATGCTAATAAGATATGGAATGATATACAAAATGAATATGAATTTGAATTTGTGTCTGCACCAAGAGTTTTAACCTGGGACTAAGCAACTTTCAGAAAAGAGGTTTTTTATGTTTCTATTTTTTGTGTTTCTGTGTGTTTATACTTGATTGAGCTAATAAAACCTTGGAGGAATGTTAGAAAAAGATAATGGAGAATAAAAGATAGAAGAGAATAAAGTAAGCCAGAAAGGAAAAATAAGTATAGTGAATAAAAACATATAAAATAGATAAATATAGAAAAAAAATATAATTGAATGAAAGTATAAGGAGAAATAATGAGGAATATGAAAGGATATTTATGTGTTTATAAGGAGATGTGTCAATGATGTATAAAATGTTTTATTTGCTTAGAATTTACAAATAACTTTCAGAAAAAAGGTTTTTTGTTTTTATGTTTTATGCTTTATATGTCTTTAAAAATTAATAAAATTTGTTCAAAAAAAAAGAAAGCAACTCAATGATTGTTAAGACTGTTTATTTTATTTTATTTTATTTTATTTTATTTTATTTTATTTTATTTTATTTTATTTTATTTTATTTTATTTTATTTTATTTTATTTTATTTTATTTTATTTTATTTTATTTTATTTTATTTTATTTTATTTTATTTTATTTTATTTTATTTTATTTCGTTTGTCAATTGATTACAAGATAATAGTATAAGTAAAAACATAGTTAGGAATATATGGATACATATAAGAGAAATAAAAAGAAACAATAGGACAGGGACAATAGGCACATTGGTGCGCTTATGCATGCCCCCTACAGACCTCTTAGGAAAGGGGTGAGGTCAATAGTAGACAGTCTAAGGTTAAAGTTTTGGGGGTTTGGGGAAGAAACCACAGAGTCAGGTGGAGTATTCCAGACATTGACCACTCTGTTGCTGAAGTCGTATTTCCTGCCATCAAGTTTGGTGCAATTAAACTTGAATTTTTATCTATTGTTTGCTCTTGTATTGTTATGGTTGAAGCTGAAGTATTCATTGACAGGTAGGACATTGCAATGTATGATTTTATATACTATACTTCAATTGGACCGAAGGCGGCATAGTTCTAGGTTTTCTAGGTCTAGAATTTCAAGTCTGGTGGCATAAGGTATTCTGCAATGAGAAGAGGAATGGAGAACTCTTCTTGTGAAATATTTATGGACTTTCTCAGCTGTGTTAATATCAGATATGTAATGTGGGTTTCAGACTGATGAGCTGTATTCAAGTATTGGTCTAGCAAATATTTTGTATGGTCTAGTTAGTAGTGTAATATTACCAGAGAAAAAGATACGTAAGATTAGGTTAACAACTCTTAATGCCTTTTTGGCTATGTAATTACAGTGGGCTCTAGCACTTAGTTCATTAGAGATGAGAACTCCAAGATCCTTGACAGAGTTTGGATTATCAATAAGGTCTTGACTATTCAAGCCTGTATGTCTGAAGCTTGAAAGGGTTAGTTGGAAGATATGATTAAATCTCCTCTTTGAATTGAATTTTCTTATTCAATCGGTCTAGGGCTATACATTGAATCATTGCCTTCATATTTCTCTTCACATCTAACTGAATCCACTATTCTGTAACTTCAATCCATTGGTTCTGGTTTTGCCTCCAGTAAAAGAAGAATAAGCTGATTTTTTTTTTCTCTATATGAGAACCTCTGGTATATGAATGCTGTCATATATTTTTTTCTGCAAGGTAGATTCTGTATATTCAGTTCCTTAGACTATTCTTTATTGAATTTCATTTCAGTATTTTGATAGTCATCATCTAATTTTGCTGCAGTTTGTGGACATTCTTTTTAGATGGTTTTACTTAGAACTGGCCTCAGTATTTTAATCATAAATACTGCAGAAGACAAAAGAGAACAGGGCGATGATCTGGGGTGTGAAATCTTATTAGTGCCTCAAATTAACATTTGCTTTTTAGTACACTGCATCACACTTTTGACTTATATTCAACATATCACAGGTCATATTGGCAAAACCTTTCTGTGTCTTTAATTTCTTCCTTTCCTTGTATTCACTCCAGATGCAGGAATTTACAAGGAAACGTAAGACTTTATTATAGTCAGAAACCAAAACTATGCAGAACAAAACAAAACAACACCAGGATAAAATAATGTAAACCATTAAGAGTTAAGATTCATAGTAGGAGGGTATTTACATACTCCATAACAAAACTTAGCAATAATAAAAAAAACACAAAATTCTCTTGTTGTATCACAAGTAATGCAACTAAAATAAAGCAGAATGCTTTGGGAATTTAAATAGTTGTGAGAAATCAAATATAGATGAGTGTATTGTAATAGAACTGCATTATAACACAACACTGGCAGTGCAAAAGTTTCTACTGTACTTGTATTATAGACTGGTGTTTGCAAAAGAGATTTTCCTGTACTTCTGTTCTAATGATGCTTTAGGGAGAATGTTAAAATGTGCCAAGAATAAACTCTTATAAAGGACTTTACATGTTTCCCTGTTAAAGTTCATCCTATTAAATTAGACCCATTCTTCAAGTCTGTCTAGATTTTTTTAAAAAATATTCCCTTTTCTTTTAAAATGCTGTTTAACAGCACAGGATCCATAACAGAACAATAACAATCAACTCAGTTACTTTTCAGGTATTTATGAGTATTTTTTAAGTCTGGTCATTCATCTACCTACAAATCTATATAACACTTCTACAGTCATTTTATCACTTTATTAACGTGAATTTCAGAGAGACATTGCCTAATGCTGCACTGTCTCCATGACATTTACTCAATCAATTAAGCTAGTTAACTTTTTCAAAAAAGGAAATAATGTTTTGGGGGGCATGACCTTTTGTGACAAAACATGCTTGGCTCTCTCTAATTGTTAGATTCTTATCAAGTATTCACAAATAGAGTGTTTAAAAATCTGTGTAAAGACTTTAACCATTTAACCATTTAACAAGCTGACAATCTTCCTGACAATATTTGCTTTCTTAACAGTCTTCCATAATCTCATCAGTTACCCAAGCTTCTTAAAATATCACAGTTAGAACACTGCAGTCATCTTCAGTAGTTCATTAATCATCTTACACTGTAATTCATATGCTTGAATTCACTGGTTAGCTTGTCTTTTAGCCACTTGTTGGTTTTCAAAGAGTGGTTTCTTCTTTTCATTACTGGAATAGTAGTGGCCAACTAGGGTTTCAGTTGCCTTCCAAGACAAAAAAAAAAAAAAAAAGAATTAAGACATTCCATATTACTATTGCCCATTATCATTTCCCACCTTTCTCCTTGCAAGAGATCTATGGCTTCTCTGTATTTCTCTTAATGTATACTACACAAGTCAAAAAGAAGGCTGTGAAAATATTTACAGACCCCTCACATCCTGGACATAAACTATTTCAACTCCTACCCTCAAAATAATGCTATAGAGTACTGCACACCAGAACACCTAGGCACAAGGACAGTTTTCCCCCAAAAGCCATTACTCTGCTAAACAGATAATTCCTTCAACACTGTCAAACTATTTACTAAATCTGCACTACTATTACTGTTAACCTTCTCATCACTCCTTATTACCCATCTCCTCTCACTTGTGACTGTATGATTGTAACTTCGTCGCTTGTATCCTAATGATTTTATTGACTGTTTCCTAATATGATTTGATTGCTTATCGTACCCTATGACTATTATTAAGTGTTGTACCTTATGATTCTGGACTCTTGATGAATGTATCTTTTCTTTTATGTACACTGACAGCATATGCACCAAGACAAATTCCTTACGTGTCCAATCACACTTGGCCAATAAATAATTCTATTCTTTTTTTTTTAACATTTCCTGCAAGCTTCAGCTCATTCTGCCTTTCAACATTTCTGTCACAGTCCCTATAGTTTTTAACCATAGCCATGCATATTTTTTCGTTATATATTTCTCCTTTTATTTCTCCTATATTCCCCTTTCTTTTCCCGCAGTATTTTACAAGATGCTTTCCCTGAAGAAGAAAAACTAATTTTCCTCTTTTAGGATTTCTAGTTATTGGATCTGACCTTCCTTCCACCTGAGTTCGTTAAAACCCATTCTTCCGCAATCCAGTATATGTCTGGATCTTCTTTGATATCTCACTTCTCAATACCATGACCCCAAGAATAGCAAGATTACTATTTTCCAAGGTTCTGTCACCTTAATTTCTTCAATCACTTCATCCCTGTTGGAATTAGGTCCAAGGTAGCATCTCCATCCCTCAATCTCACCAGTGCTTTTTCTTGCAGTTAGTCACAAATGCAGTTAGTCAGAAAAAAGATAGGGTCTCTGCCTCTTAGGTTTACATTTCATTTGAAGCAGATGTCTGATCTGTTGGCATCCACCCTCTTCTCCCCATCATATTCTCACTATTACTCATCTCTGAAAGTTTAGTCATCTGACATAGAAAGTCCTTAATTTTATATATTTGTCTATCCAAGTAGGTTTATAATATACACCCACAATGGTATCACTTTTGTTTTGTTTTTTTGTTTGGTTGTTATTTATACTTGAATACTATCAACAAGATTTTCCACACTATAAATTTCTATACAAGTAAATATGTGTTTTTCAATTTGTATAATGCAACATTGCCTTATTTATATATAAGAACTCATATGGCCAATCATTTGATACAATGGTTCTATGAGTTGCCCAGAAAGCAATAAATATAAGGTTAAAAACCTAAATATCACCCCAGAAGTCACTTCATTCAATCCCATAGTCCAATGCTTGAGGGATGAGCCAGTCTTCCCAACATTTTCTAAGCCTAAAAGAGTAGACATCCCTCACACGTCAGATGAAATGCTCTTCCAAAGCAGCCACTGAAAAGGCACAGTCCAACATCCAATCAGGTGACATTTAAAAGTGAGGACTACCTAATAACTCTTGTCATAATTGGCTTTGTCTTTTTATGTTCAACATCACAATAAAATTACTGAGAGCAAAGGAAAAAAAATGAAAGCAAGGAAAATATTTCCATGCTTTGGGTAATCCCAAGCAATCAGACATGATGTTTCTATATTATGTGACTACATGATTTGGCTACGATATGTCTTCACTTATTAAGTAATTAAGTGATTAGGAGTATTCATATTAATAATCCAAACATTTTTTCCAGACATTAATTGTATTATACTTTGATTTCTAAGCTGATAAATTCAGTGTCTATAAATATTGACATCTCAACATAAAGAAATGTGCATAGACCTTTACAAATATTACTTTTGCATAAATCATGTAATACAAGTTCCAAACCTTTGGATTTATACACATTGTGCAAGAATCAATCATTAGGATGACACTGCTCTTAATCCCAAACAAAAAGATTTGACTGATTTGGTTTTGTTTATAAATCAAATAAAATCCTTGAGTATTTAACTACAGCAGTGACACATACACAGAGAGCACTGAAAACAAGTTAGAAAAATGGTCACATAAGACTGAAAAAAGAGGCAGCTGTTTTATTGATTTGAAGAAAGATACTTTGTACAGTGTGTTCCTTCACATTGAAAAGTCCCTCTTTTAAAAAATCAGCATGGCTCCGATTATTGGTGTTTTACATTTATCATTAGTTTTCCAGACAGAATTAAAATATTATTAATTAGTTTTTTTCCATTCCTTTATATCTGGATTGTCACTGATTTTGCTGTTATGTTCAAAACATTATGAATTGTATGAATCACTGAGGATGCAGACTGCTGTAATCAAATAAAACATACATTTGTTAAGCAAATTTTTGTCTTTCAATATCCATAAATTAAAATATGCCTGCTTATAAAATGGTATATCAATGTAGATGAAAGTCTTCCGGTTTGAAAGGCTTCGGTGACAGACAGAAATCTGTGATCGTGCGCGGTTTCTGTCTGGGCTCGCTGCTGGAGTGCCCCGAGCCGGCTGGTTTCAGGGCTAAGCCACCCCGTAGAGGTGGTGAAGAGGGGGGAGACAGCCAGCAGGGTTGAGGAGAGCCACATCTCTCCTCCTCAGCTGGCCATTACTCACTTTCCCGAAGGTGGTTGCAGCGGTGGTCAGAAATGGCCACCACAAAGAAGAACTCGACCGGAAAAGAATGTGCAGGAGGAAGATAAGAAGTGAAAGTTTTGGCTGACCAGGATAAATTGTAAAAGCAACAATCAAGGTACCCTGGAATTTAAACTTACAAAAAATAACATCGCTCCCAAAGAAGAGTCGGAAGCAGCGAAGGAAAGTGAAAAGGGAAAGGTTTGGCTTTTTTTTCCTTCTCTCTCCTTCCTTATACTGACAACTAAGAGACTTAAATAAGAAATCAGAAAAATCCGCTTTGACGTCAATAGACAATAGACAATTAAGCTGAAAATAAAACAAAATGCCAAAGGGATAATAAAGATTTCTGGAGTTCAACTGCCAGAATTCTCCAGCCAGCTGGCTGGAGAATTCTGGCAGTTGAAGTCTACAGTTAAAGTTGCCAAGTTTGGACTCTGACTTAGATTTATATACTGTTTCATAGTGATTTACAGCACTCTCTAAACAATTTACAGCGTGAGCATATTGCCGCCAACAATCAGGTTTCTCATTTTACTGACTTCAGAAGGAGAGAAGGCTGAGTCAGACTTGAGCTGGTCAGGTTCGAACTTCTAGCTCTATAGGCAGTCAGCCTGCAATGCTGCATTCTAATCACTGCGCCACCACAGGTCATAGATGTCACATCTTTTCCTCAAACATCACAAGCAAATAAGCATAGGCAGAATAAAATAAGTACAGCAAGCCACTGAACTGGCAGATAATTAAAAAAATTGCTATTTGGGAAATTTTGCTTTAGCAACTATTTTATATTTTTATACAGCTGTGAATTGGAGAGAATTGTAAAAAGACCTCATCTCAAGGACTTTTTAACGTGATAAGATAGAGGGAGAGCACAGCAAAATATTATTGCAGGTGCTTTCCTGGACTGTTATCAACACTTGAGGTTTGGCTTTGAAGCTGCTGGAGAAGAGAGTCATAACAAGAGCCTTGGATAAATAACAAAGTGCAGTGTGTTTTCTTATATGTACCCCATTCGCTAGCTTTTTTTTTTAAATCTTAATTTCTAGTAATATTTTTATTTTTGCCTTTTACTTTAAAGGGAAAGCCTCAGAGTTTTTTCTCTTTTCTTCTTTATTTTTTTTTTCCTTTTTATTGGGACTTTTTTGCTTTTCATATTTATCTTTTTGGATTATTCTGTTGTCGTGGTTGATTTTTTTTTTTTTTTCTTCTTCCTTTTTTGGATTATTTTTTGGATTGTTGGGATTTTTTAATTGGATTGGGGTGTGGAGAACCTGAAGGAACTTTTTGTTTTTTGTTTTTCTTTTTTCTCTTTTTGCTTTTTCCTTTTTCTTTTGCTCTTGATCAATATTATTATCTTTTGGATTTGTTTGTTTTTTCCTTTCTATTTTTTCCTTTTTTGTGGTGGACTGTCTCGTGGTTGGATTGGGGTCTGGAAGAACCTGAAGATCTTTCTTCTTCCTTTTTTTCTGTTTCTTCTTTGGTTTCGTGTTTTTTACTATTGGAGTTCTCCATTTTGGATTATAATTGGCTGCTCTACCAGTTGGGTTAAAAGTTAAGAAGAATTTGAAGTTTTGGAAACGTTGAAATGAGCAAGAAACCAATACCATCTGGCATTGCTGCTTCTACCTCTGCTTCCCCACCAGCTGGAGGACAACGTTTAATTCAGACAATGTTGAAGCAAGATAAGGAACAAGAAAAAATAACTTTACAGTTACAGATGATTATGCAAGGAATTCAAGAACTTAAGACAAAATCAGATATTATTGAACAAAGAACAGGAAATATTGAACAAAGAACAGAAAATATTGAACAAAGAACAGAAAATATTGAACAAAGAACAGAAAATATTGAACAAAGAATAGAGAAGACTGATGAAAAAGTGGAAAATATTAAACAAATGATGGTTAAGTATGAGGAGAGATTCCAAAAAATTGAGGAAGAAGGAAAACAAAGAGAGAAGAAGATTGGAAATATTGATAGCAGATTAACAGCGGTCGAACAAGAAAAAGGTGGGATGTTAAGGTTGGAGATGGAAAGGTCAGAATTTTACCTTAGATTTCAAAATATAGAGGAGGAAAAAGGAGAAAATTTGGCAGCGGTAATGATAGAAATTTTGGCAGATGCTTTGGAAATTACAGAGGAAAAGATGATGGATGGAATAGATGAGATATATCGAGTCTATACAAGATATGCGATGAGAAATAAATTACCCAGGGAAATCCATATTAGATTTACCAAAAAATCCATTAAAACGCAAATATTACAAGTAGCAAGAGAGAAAACACTGAAATACAAGGGTAAAGAGGTTGTGGTTTTAAAACAAATACCTAGAAGAGTGAGAGAGATGAGAAGAGAATATCGATTTCTGACCAAAATACTATTGGAAAACGAAGTGAATTATAGATGGCTGATTCCAGAAGGATTAATGTTTACGCGGCAAGAGCAGAGACATAGAATTGACTCAATTGAGAAAGCAGAACTTTTTCATGCAGAATTTTTTGGAAGAAGAAGAGAGGAAGCAGAGAAGGAGGCTTCATTAATTGAGTTTCAAGATGAACAACTGGAGACTGAAAAAGAGAAAGGAGCAATAGGGGGACAGATTGATAGTAAAGAACAGCGTGAAGTGAGATCCACGAGAGCTGTTAGACCTAAATATAAAGCATAATCATGGAGGAAAAAAAACTGATTACAATGAATATAAACGGACTTAATTCAGCTGTTAAAAGAAGGAAAACTTTTCATAAATTAGAGAAATTAAAATTTGATATAATTTGTCTACAAGAAGTTCACATTAAAAAACAACATGAACAATTGTTATTACAGCCAAAATTAGGGAAAACATTTACCTCTTTGACCCAATGTAAGAAAAGAGGTGTGGTTTTATACATTAAAGAGGCTATTCCAGCAAAATTGATTTACTCGGATGAAGATGGAAGAGTATTAATGGTAGAAATAATGGATAATAATATAAAAATACTCTTGATTGCAATTTATGCTCCGAATGATAAACAAGAAGAGTTTTATAAAAAACTGCACATGAAAATAATTGGACTGGACTATGTTAATATAATTATGATGGGAGATTTTAATGGAATTGTGGACAATAAACTGGACTATATAGCAACAACAACAAAGCAAAATAGAAAGGTTCTCCCAAGGTCCTTTTTTAAAATGACAGATGAATTAACTTTAAAAGATATTTGGAGAGAAAGAAACGTTAAAGCTAAACAATATACTTTTTATTCAAATAGACATTTATCATGGTCCAGATTAGATATGATTTGGATCTCAACAGAACTAATATCTAATATTAAAGAAACAAGCATTGAAACAAGTACCTGGGCAGATCATAGCCCAATGACAATTAAATGGAAGGGACAAAAAAAAAGATCGAGATGGACATTAAATAATACTATTTTAAAGGAGAAAGATTTTACACAATGGATGGAGAAGGAATTGGCTTTTTTCTTTAGAGAAAATAAAAAAGAAGATACTTCAACGCAAAATGTGTGGGACACTATGAAGGCATACGCTAGAGGTTTGATAATAGATTATACAAGAAAAAAGAATATTAGGAAAAGGCAATCTTCTAAGGCCTTGGAAAATGAGTATAAAACTCTTGAAAAAGAATTACAGAAAATGCCACAGAAAAAGGATATTAAATTGAAGCTGGATGTAATCAAACATAAAATGGAATTAATAGAGAAAGAAGAATTGGCACAGAAAATTAGAAACTCTAAACAGAATTATTTTGAAGATGCAAATAAACCAGGTAGATGGCTAGCATATAAATTGAGAAAAGAGAAGGAATCAAGAAAAATATTGAAGTTAATAGATGAACAAGGCCAAGTTTGTTATGGGAACAAGGAGAAAAAAGAAATTATCCGAGATTTTTATGGGCAATTATATAAACAAGAGAATATTGATGAAGGAAAAGTCAAACAGTATTTACAGGAAGCTAATTTACCAAAGATACCTAAAGAGACTGAAGAAATGCTAGAAAGCAATATAACAATGATGGAACTAAATGAAGCATTTAAGAGACAAAATAATGGGAAAGCTCCGGGCCCAGATGGGCTTCCAGTAGAATTTTATAAAACATTTCAAGAATTATTGACCATCCCATTGTTAGAAGTTATGAATGAAGTTATGTTAAAAAAGATGATACCTAAAACATGGTCAGAGGCTTATATTACACTTATACCAAAGGAAGAGACTGACCCATTGCAAATTAAGAATTATAGACCTATTTCTTTATTGAATGCAGACTATAAAATCTTTGCTTCAATCTTAGCAGAAAGACTTAAAAAATATTTAAATAATTTTATTCACTCAGATCAAAATGGATTTCTGCCAAAGAGACAAATTAGAGACAATATGAGAGTAATCTTGGACACTTTGGAATATTATGAGGCTCATCCTGAAAAGCAAATGGCTTTGATATTCCTAGATGCTCAAAAAGCATTTGACAACGTCAACTGGAGTTTTATGTTATTATTATTGGAGCAGATGGGTTTTGCTAAAAAATTTATTCAAGCAATAGAAGCTATATACAATAAACAGACAGCAAGGGTAATGATGGAGGGGGAACTTACAGATTTTATTAATATAAGGAAAGGCACAAGACAAGGATGCCCCCTATCTCCTTTGCTATTTGTGTTGACCTTGGAAGTCTTGAATAGAAATATTAGGGATGATAAAAGCATAAAAGGAATGAAAATTAAGAAGGAAGAATTTAAGCTACAAGCTTTTGCTGATGATTTAGCTTTTATTTTGGAAGATCCGATTGAAACAGCTCCAAAGTTACTGGAAAGGATAGAGTCATATGGAGAGGTGGCTGGTTTGAAAATAAACAAAGATAAAACAAAGATTTTGACAAAGAATATGTTATTGAGACAGAGAGAAGAATTGGCAGATCTTTTGAAAATTCAAGTTACAAATAAGGTTAAGTATTTGGGGATATATTTGACAACAAGATGTAGCACATTAAAGGAGAATAATTATATTAAACTTAAACAACAGATAACTACAGATTTGAAGAAGTGGGAAAACTTGCAATTGTCATTAATAGGGAGAATTTCAACAATTAAGATGAATATCTTACCTAGAATTTTATTTTTGTTTCAAACAATACCAATTAGGCTTGGAAAAGACTATTTTGAAGATTTAAATAAAATTATGTTGAAGTTTATATGGCAAGGTAAAAAAGCGAGAATAAAGTTAAAGCTTTTGCAAGATGCTAGAATTAGAGGAGGTTTTGGTCTGCCTAATTGGGAATTGTATTATCAAGCTGCAAGTTTGATGTGGGTCAAAGAATGGATAACATTAAGGAAACATAGGTTGTTGACATTAGAAGGGCATGACTTGCTGTTGGGTTGGCATGCTTTTTTATGGTATAAGGGAACTAAAACACAGGGTTATTTTAGAAGACATTATGTACGGGAGTCCTTGTGGTTAAATTGGGAGAAGATAAAAAGACAATGTTATTTGAAAATTCCAGTTTGGTTATCGACCATTGAAGCATTTTCCTATCCTATAATTTACAAGAAGGAACAAACAGTTAGATATGGGGAACTTTTGGATGAAAAGGGTGAACTTAAATCGATCCAAAACTTAGAAGAACAAGGTATAAGGATGAATTGGTTTTCATATGCACAAATACACTCAAGGTATGATGAAGATTCTAAAACGGAGGGATTTTATGATAAACAGACTGATTTAGATAAGATCTTGATGGGTACTGATGAGAAGGTGATTAAAAAATTATATGGTTATTTACTGGGAATGAAATTAGAGGAAGAACAAGTCAAAGAAACTATGATTGTTTGGGGGAAGAATTTTGGATATGGGATTGATTTGGAGAAATGGCAGAAATTGTGGTCTCAAAATTATAAAATGACAATGTCAACAGCATATAAAGAAAACTTATATAAGATGTTTTACAGGTGGCACTTTCCTCCGACAAGAATAGCAAGAATGTTTAAGAACAAATCTGAAAAATGTTGGAAATGTCATCAGATACCCGGCTCGTATTACCATATGTGGTGGACTTGTGAGGATGCTAGAAAATATTGGACTATAATTCGCATGTGGTTGGAAAAAATGACAAAGAAACATATAGATTTGAAACCAGAGATCTTCTTATTGGGAATTTTACCTGATATATATAGTAAAGATTTGAAATACCTGATTGTAAATGTATTAACAGCGGCCAGGATTGTATTTGCTAAAAATTGGAAGAATGAGAAAATACCATTACAGGAAGAAATTATTAAGAAAATATTGGAATGTGCTGAGATGAGCAGATTGACATTTGAAATTAGAGAGCAAGAGGATAAACAATTTTACGAAATTTGGGATCTTTTTTATAAATGGCTAGATGATAAAATACGATAATAGAATATTTAGAATGCTAGATAGTAAGGATTATCTTTATTTTGTCATTATTTTGCTATTTGATATTATATTTATAAAGGATTTTTTAGGATTGATTTGATATGATTAGATGATTTGTTATAGAGTAAACTGGTTTAAAGTATTGTTAGCTCATTAAGCATAAATGATTAAAAATATAGTCAAAAAAAATTTTTTTTAGTGATATTAGGATATATAAGTTTGGATTGACAATATGAGTTGTTATGTAACATAATTGTAATTGAGACTACAGAATGAATGCACAAAAATGATGAACCAACTGACACACTGGATGTACATACAAGATTTGATGTTTTTATGTTTTGTTTGTCTTGTTTGTTTGTAGAAAATTAATAAAAACTTTTTCAAAAAAAAAGATATTATTTCTGGCTTTATATGTCTTTATTTTCTACATCAAATAACAATTTAAATATAAACTTTTAATTTTCTTGTTTTATTCTTATCCAATGCAAATAAATTCAAAATAGTTATCAAAAAGTTACATATGTCAAACGTATAACTAAGCATTAAAATGTCTAGCAAATAAAAATGTAAGAAATAGCAACGTACAAAAAATTATTTGGGGAACATGTGTTCCTGCTAAATTCTCTTAAGTCTTTAAGGCTTAAATTGGCTGCCCTTGTATAAAGGAGTTACAGAGATGATTTAACGGAAAGACAAGTACTCCACTCCTCCTTCAAAATGAGTGAGGCCTGATTTCATGGAATTCCAATTATATCACCAGTTCTTCCTTTTCATCCACGTAGATTTGGGAGAGAACACCATAACATATGCTGCTATCTGAGAGAACTATTGCAAGTCTGTTGAAAGACACAACATCACTGGCAAGTACTTGGTGTAGTGATTCATTAGCAATGAGAACATGATATTTCTTTCTACTTTTCTGTATGGCAAGCCTGCTCTTGTACCATTAGACACAGATCCCATTAACATTCTGTTCCATGGGTTGGTACTCTGAAACTTGGATGGTCTTTATCATTAAATGAAGGTTTGGTGGTGCATCCATTAATGATCTGTTTAGTCCCATAAGTTCTTTGATTATAACAGATCTTTTTCAATAGATGTTTTTCAGTGTTCTAGGAAAGTTGGGAAGTGGTTCAGTTACTGCAGTTTGGTGCACTTTGAGATTTCCTTTATTGGGAGACTGAATGTGTGTTTATAAGACTTCCAATTAAGAATAGGGCACAATATGAGAAGGCTTGGGAAGATTTATGGCTGAGCTTCCTTAGAGTGGCTTGCTAGGATTTGTGACGCTCTCTTCAGCATCATTGCAAAGGCCTGGAGACTTAATTCTTCCATCTTCTAGAAAAGTCTAGTCTACTTAACTGCTTCAGTGAGTAAATTCATTAATGCTAAATACTTCCCTCTGAATTACCCTGTGTTGAAGACTTATTGTGTTTTGATACTCAATAATATAAATTAAAATTTTGACATTATTTTGGAGAATAAAAACCAATGTCAGTTTCAATTTTTAAAAATGTATGTGTTTAAAAATGTATGTGTTTGGCACTCCATGTGCCCAGATGAGCATGTGTTGTGTTGGTGCTGTGAAATCCATTTAGGTAAAACCAAACAACATATTAAATTTATAAAAAAAAGGAAAGAATTAATTATATATCTCTGTTCTTTTAAAATGTGTGTTTCATTGCTCAGGGCAATATCCACCAGTCACAACATAGTAAATATTCTAGTTACTATTGATCTGTAGAATAAATCACATTAAATGATGTTTACATTAGCGCCTTCTTCCACCATCACTATTCATCATGTTAATGGATCTTTAGCTCATTGAAAAGCCAGAGAAAAAGGGAGGCAGTTTAGAAAGCACCATTGTTAGAGATGTGTTTAAATAGCATTATGGTAGGTATATAGTGTCAGATTGTAACTTTATAAATGGAGAATAACAGCAAGATAGAAGGATTTAAATGGATAGAATAAGCATGAAGAAAAGAGAGTGATCTAAGAATGTCTTTGTTGCTGCTTTACATTTCTTATAAATATTGAAATCCTGTTTTTATTTTGTATTTCAAATGGAAAAAAAATAATTGATTTTGTTCACATCTGTCAATATAAATGATACAGATGAGATCATTTGACCTGTAACTGGATACAGTTATTATGCTGAGCTTGTTGATCAGAAAGGTCAGCAGTTCAGTGGTTCGAATCCCTAGCAACACATAACGGAGTGAGCTCCCGTTACTTGTCCCAGCCTCTGCCAACTTAGCAGTTCAAAAGCAATAAAAATGCAAGTAGAAAAATAGGGACCACTTTGGTGGGAAGGGAACATCATTCTGTGTGCCTTCAGCATTTAGTCATGCTGGCCACATAACCACAGAGTTGTCTTCAGATAGCGCTGGCTCTTCGAACTTGGTAACAGAGATGAGCACCGCCTTCTAGAGCCAGAAACGAGTAGCATGTACGTGCAAGGGGATAAAATAATCCAGTGTTTATCCAAAAGGAAATCATGTTCCAGCCAATACGTACTTCAAAATAAGCATTCATAAAATTACATGACATCTAAAATTACAATTTATACATAGAAAATAAGATTAGATTATCAACAATTTATTGAATGATATGTCTCTTCAGTGAACTATGAATTGCTATGAATTGCTTATTTTGAAAGAACAATAGTGATATACAATTAATACATTTGTGAATTATTGTGGCACTAGCATATTACTTGTCTGGAAAAATACTTTGGTTTAAAAGATAATCCAATTATATTTTAATAAAATATTGGTATCATGTACTTTGCCTATGAACTACTTTCACCAAACTTTCTCTCCTTCCACATACAGGTGTATGTCTTCTTAGCCTTATAAATTTGTTTGCATTTAAAAAGAAAACTTATGCAAAATAATAAGTGTGTGTTCTGGAGCTCAGATCTTGTCTTAAACAAGTTATTACTTTTCTTTTGCCTTCTATGAAATGGCTGTTCAGTTACCCTCCTTGCCAATTATTTTCATTATTTTCTTTATACAAACAAAATAGTGAACATTGTCCCACTTGTGGCAACTCTTAAATGAACTATTTAGTGTTGCATATTGTCACAATATCTTCATCTATGCTTTGATTGGATCTGAACTTGCAGTGACTAATAAGAACTGAAATCTTGGCCTGTGATATAAAGCTAAATATTTATCCAGTGTGTAGTTGTATTAAAAAGTAGTTGATGCTGTTAAGTACTGAGCATGGGTCGGAATAAATGGAGACAGCCTCTGAACAGTGAACTTTCAGCTCTTTATTTTCATAGTGACTTTTCAAAACAACAACAGTGAACTCTGCCTTATATAGGCAACCCTTGTAATATTTGTCCAATAATGAGCTATGAACATTAGCTCTTTTAACCAATAAGAATTCTCCGTTAAGGGCCAATCGGATTCCTCAGAACTAACCAATCCGATCTGGCCGCCTAACAGCCAATCAGAAGTACAGGACCAGAACCCTGCACTTTACCTCAAGCTCATACTTTATTAACTATGGTACATATACAACAGATGCCATGCTTAGAATTCTCAGGAAAACAGAGATAATGTTATTATAAAAATATATTACCAAAAAAATAATCTCTTTTGATTTCATATATAAGTAGAAACAAATGTAATATTTTATTTGACTCCTATTGAGTTATGTAGTTACACATATATTTATGTATTCACAGCAAGATGCAGGAATTATTCAGGATTTTTTTTTAACATACCATCTTGGAAAACCAAGAATAAACCTAAGATGACTCTATTCAACAATAATAAGGATTACATGACAGGGTAAGAAGACTTCATCTCTGTCTTATCTGACTCTTAATTTTCTTAGTTTGGTTGTAATATAGTTCTTAATAAAATTTTGTGTTATTTTAATCATTTACTCTTTTAACTATTTTTTAAATCTGTTTTATAACCTGAAAACCACTCACAGTCTCCTTATAGGAGAGATGGGTAGCATAAAATGTTAAACAAACAAACAAACAAACAATATTGTAATCTTTCTTTAAATGTCTAAGAGATCTATTCATTGTTTGCCCTTTACTAATTAATTCTTCTTTGACTAATTACTTTTTTGTGATTTGTAAGATAAATACATTGTGCATGAGAAGAATACACTGTACATAATATCAGAAATCACAAATAAACGGTATATAACTCTGCATTTCTGACTTCACAAGAGCAAGCTTTTGATGAGCAATTATCACAACTGGTCAATAAGGTTGGAAATAATAACACATTTTAAAAACAGAATATAGCAATAATGCAACACTGTAAAGTTTTAATTAGCACCAATACAAAAAGCCATAACCCTTTTGTTTAGATACTGTGAGAGATTATAGTGAGAATGGAAAAAGAGCAGAAGGGAGAGTAGACATTGAACAATCAAAGAGACCGAAGGAGAGTCAAATGCCAAATAATCTTAGAAATGGCAGCTTAGCTCAATCTGGGATGAAACATTTAAATCATCTAAAACATTCACAATAAATAAAGATTGGAAATTCTTCTTAAAATTTCCAAACTGATATCCCTTTCCTTACATAAAACATGTTAAATATATACATCAACAATTAATCTTTTTGGGCTTTTCTCCATCACTCATTTCCGGGGGGATGAGTCTGCTTACCAAGATGAGGTGGACTGGTTGCTTTCATAGAGACAATAACATGGTCATTGCTGTGGTCCTCAACACCAATAAGACCAAGGAGCTTGTAGTGGACCATAGAAGGAATAGATCAGACATCCAGGCCTTGCTTATCAATGGAGACCAAGTGGAGTAAGTGGCCAGTTTTAAGTTTCTGGGTGTTACCATAAAAGAGGACCTGACCTGGGGTGCTCACATTGTCACACTGGTCATGCACACAATACCAGGGTTCCCATCATGCAGCAAGTCTAAAACTTTTTTCTGTAGTGTCTCTGGTATTACTACCCAGTCTCCCCACAACACGCAACCTCTTTGCGAAAAGAGTTCAGTTTGCCGGTTTTTTAATGGTTTAAAAAGTTTATTTGGCTCAGTTTCTGGCTATCCCCTCTCCCCCCAGCTGAGAACTCATGCCAAGTGTTTGTCCTTCCTAGTTTTGCGGGCTATGTCTTGCGCGGTTACTGGTGGCATGGGTATCATTTCAATTTGCAAAACTGGTAATGTGGGTGCTGGGTCTTCTTGCAACTCTGGCAAGGGGGAGCGACTTAAGGCGTCGGCGTGAGAAATAGTCTTGCCAGGGCGATGTATCAATTTGTAATTATAAGCGGCAAGAAATTCAGACCATCTTGTCATTCTAGGTGACAAGATGTGTGGAGTGGGTTTGTCACCCGCCAATATACCAAGTAGGGGCTTATGGTCTGTAATAATGGAAAATGTCCTACCATAAATGTATTCATGGAATCTCTTTACTATGGAAACAATGGCGAGGGCTTCTTTGTCCAGCTGACTATAGTTCCTCTCTGGCTTGGACAAGGTTCTGGAAAAGAATGCAATGGGGGCTTCCATTCCATTTGGTAAAACGTGGCTCAGGATGGTGCCAACCCCGAAAGGCGATGCGTTGCAAGTGACAGTCAGTGGTAGTGTTTCATTATATTGCATGAGGACTGCATCTGAAGTCAAAAGGTTTTTTATTTGGTGAAAAGCGTGCTCTTCTCGCCGTCCCCATATCCAGGAAGCCTTTTTATCAAGGAGTCTATGCAGGGGTTCCACGACAGTCGCTTTCTGGGGTAGAAAAATGTTATAGAAATTAATGAGTCCGAGGAAAGCTTGGAGGTCCATTTTGTTCTTTGGTCTGGGGGCGTTTTTGATGGCTTTCAACTTTTTATCTGGGGGTTAATTCCTTGTTTGTCAAGGAGGTAGCCAAGAAATTCAACCCTTTCAGTGCATAATTGGCACTTTTCCTTTTTCACCTTGAGGCCAGCGTCTTTGAATTTCTGTAGGACCGCCTCAGTCGTTTTTCCAATTGTTTTTTGGTAGGGGATGCTACTAGAACATCGTCAAAATAGGGCACAACTCCTTTAATTCCCTGCAGCAATCTTTCCATTAGACTTTGGAAAATGCCCGGTGCGATGCTGACCCCAAACTGGAGCCGATTACATTTGAACGCCCCTCTATGGGTCACTATTGTTTGGGCTTCAGCGGTTTCAGCATTGACTGGCAGTTGTTGATAAGCTTGAGCCAGGTCGAGCTTTGCAAAGATTTTGCCACCCCCTAGTGAGTGCAGAAGATGTTGGACTACTGGCACCGGGTAGGCGCTCTGCTGCAATGCGTGGTTGAGGGTGGCCTTGTAGTCCCCACAAATTCTCAGGGATGGGGGTGACAATTGGGGTCTCCCAACGGGCATGATCGATGGGTTCTAACATGCCTTGCGCTATTAGTTTGTCTAATTGTTCGTCTATTTTAGGCTTGAGTGCAAAGGGCATTCGGTGCGGTTTGAGCTGGATAGGAGCGATGTCAGGGCTAAGATTAAAGGAGATAGGGGACCCTTGTACTTGCCTAGATGTTCACTGAAGACTTCTTGGAAGTCCTGGATGAATGTTGCTTCCCAGTCTTCGTCTTCTGTGTGGTTGATGCCTGCTGCGGTATCTGCCATCCCGCATTAGATGGGCGCATCATGAAAGGGAGCAAGGGAGAGAAAAACGACACGAGACGAGGTTTCCTCTGGATGATGCGCGCCTAATACCTTAGCACAGGCTCTTTTATTATGCTATTTCACAGGAGGGTGAAATTCTTCAAAGCCCAGGGTAAACAAGACATTCATGAATTACAATAGCTTAGGTCAGCAGGAAATACACAAGATTTATAATAGCTCAGGTTAGTAAAGACAACAAGGTATCAGAAAGTGTAATTTATAGGAACTCAGGTCAATTAAGACATCATTCTGTATTGACAGCTGTTTAAACTCCTCTTCTCTTTTGCATTCCTGGCAAAGATCACTGAAGAGATAGGAGTCTTAGTGTTTACAAAAAGATACAATGCAGACAAGATTCTGATGTTTACATAAAGATACAATGCTAGGATGGTACAGAATTGCACTGATAGTTACAACATCTCCTCTGTTTTTATTTTTTTATGACGAGTCTTCTTCCTTGTCCAAGAAAACAGGAACTACTTTTCTGAAATGTTCTCCGTCCCCGTCATCTAGGCAGGCGTGCGACCCGTCAGCATCAGGGTTGTCCAAGGAGCAGTAACTCAGCAATGATATTTCTTCATCCGATGTTAAAGACATAGCATGAGCTTGCAATAACACATCAGCATCAGTAGTCATGGAAGATAATTGATCTTTAAAAAATTGCAATATTCTATTAAAACAACAAGGTCCTATAATACATATCAATATAATGATTATTAATGGTCCTGCCAACGCAGTTAAAAGGGTTGTAAGCCATGGTGAAATAGAAAACGAACCTTGATACCAATTATACATGTGTGATCTTTCGTGTTCTCTATCTTTTAAGCGTTTTTCTAATTCATTCATAGAATCCAGCACGACTCCACTGCTATCAGCATAGAAACAACATTCTTCTTTAAGCGCAGCACACAATCCCCCTTGTTTTAAAAATAACAAATCTATACCTCTACGATTTTGCAAGACTACTTCTGAGAGGGATGTCAAGGAGTTTTGCAAAGCTACAATTGATTTTTCAATACGTAATAAATCATCATCAATGGCTGAACCCAGAGCTGTAATTCTTTTGTCAGAAACAGCTAATCCTGCAATGCCCGTGGCTGCGCCCGTGGCGCCCAGAGCAAGCAGTAGACCTAAAGTGAGAGTACTAATAATTTCCCGTTTTGCTCTGAGGGGGTATTCCATGGGTGCCTGTAAGGATATAAAATCATCAGAGTTATACACATTAATTTTTGGTACCAGCCATACTTGAATACAAAATGATTTGGATTTAACAAGTTCATCCCCATAGACACATGCTGTGAGACCGGTGTTACAAGCCCAGACAGAATTTTTGCCAGGGATAAAATACATTCCTTTTAGGCGTGATGTTAAATTTCCTCCTGAAGAGGTGTAGACTGGAGCATATCCCCCAACGGTGTGATAGCGGCCAAGGCGATGCTTAGGAAGATATAAATTACAATGATAGCTATTAGAAACATTATGACAATATCGTGAGTAATTGGATGGAATATTTCCCAAACAACAACCAACCCCAGTGATGGAAGAAACAGTAATAGTGGAGTTTCTCCAACGGCAAAGTTCATCTGATGTGGAATTAACGATGGGTTCTTGGGAAGCGATGGCTTCGTAAAAAGGTGGAGAGGCAGAAGCACAAAGCCAACATGTGGAGGCAATGAATGAGTTTGAGGAGTTCAACAAGGCATAGGAAGCTTTGATCAATGGAATCAATGGGTTAACTTCTTGTGCTATGGGTTGCAGAAAAGGGGATTTAATAGTCTTTTCATGTGGTCCCACTGGGTCAAAGCGAGGGAGTTCAATGTGACGTTGAATGTAAAAAATATTTCCATAATGCTCTCCTGGCCAAGGTAATTTTAAGCGAGCACCCCATTTCAAGCCAGTGTCCCATAAAGTACTTTCCTTGCCTTTGTCTGTGAACCATATGGTTACTGGGTTGCATCTGGGCCATTTGTTATCACTACATGGAATATTCCGTGTGGTGCGAGTGACAGTAATGAGATCACCCTTAGTGCCTGGATCCCAATAAATGTGTCCAGTTGAAACACACGACCAGTCTTTGCAAAAGTAATCTGATAACCCCCCGCAGTCAGAAAGTCGTTGAGCAGGGGACTGAGTGTTAGAAACAGGCTGTCCAGGGCATACATAAAACCTATTTTTTTTCACAAATCTATAATTAGGCTCCGTTGTATGAGAGGGTGAGTTGTAATCGATGGAGCCTACAAGCATTTCTGCCAAATCGAATTGAAGTGGTGGGTAAAAGTCTTCTATGCGAGAGAAATTGGTTGTGAAATTTAAACGAACGCCTTGAAAGTCAGTTATAGTCCACGTAATGTTGTATCTTCTATGAGGCTTCTGTGGATCATCATGGGCAGTTCTTTTGAAGCGTCGTTTGTTGACAGGATCAGAGTTTGGGTAAATAAAAGCATGACAGGTAGGAGAAAGAGCTAGGGACAAGTTAGTTGTGGAACATTTACGATATGAGGAAGGAATACAATTAGTAGAAAAAGGATAATAATTACAATAATGACAATGAAGATTAACTTGATCATTCATTAAGAACGTTAAGTGGGGTGGGGAAACCCTTGATACAATATAAGGACATTCAGATCCCCCTATGTTTAGATTAAAAAGAGGAAAAGATTTTAAGGTTCCTTTCCATAGGAAGAGTAAAGGAGAAAAAAAAGAGTGAGTGGTAGAGTGTTCTGTAAACAAAACAGAAGTGACAGAGTGAAAGCTACGGGTAGCATTTTCATGACGTACCCTCATGGAACAAGTATAAGAGCCTTCTGTTAAAGGAGTAGCTTTAACACGAATAATCTTTTGACAGGAAGCATGTGTTTTGTTGAAATATGTGTGAATATAAGGAGATATATTTATGGGAAGATTATTATGCCAACAAACAATAGGACAGTCATTATCATATTTACTAAAGCGAAATTCTAATGTGGTCCAGTGACCATGTTGAACAAAAGTATAAGTAGGATATGAATAAGGTAGAAATTGCAAGGAGGGTATAGGCAATAATATCAGGAAGAGTTTAAGATGCAGATGTATCGGAGGATTTCCCATGATAGGGTCTTACCGCCCGACCAGGGATCCAGCAAGTGGTTTTGTCTGGCAGTAAGATCGCAGCGTATCCTCTCCCCCAAGTAATAAGTTCAGCAGGACCCTGCCAGGTTGGATCTGGCAACCTGCGGTAATATACCAAAGGTCTGTTAGAGGGGGAAAGGGGGGGGGAAATGGCGAACAGCAGCAGAAATGGGAGGAATCCCTGTTAAGTTTAGGAAATTTAGAGTAAAAAGACAAATGTTGAGAGAGTTTTGCAATGCTGGGAGGTTCGGGGGTTTTTCCCGCAATGAATATCTATCAAGAGCATTTTTCAGGGACAAATGAGCCCGTTCTACAATAGCTTGCCCTTGGCTATTGTAGGGAATCCCAAACTTGTGGATTACATCCCATCTGTTACAAAAATCCTGAAAAGCAGAACTTGTATAGGCAGACCCATTATCTGTTTTTATTTCTTTTGGACGTCCCAGCGAAGCAAAGGTACGAATTGAATGATTGATGACATGTTTTACAGCTTCTCCCCTTTGAGGAGTAGCCAGAATAAATCCTGAATATGTATCTATTGAAACGTGTAAATATTTCCATGGGGCAAAAGGTGGATACTGAGTTACATCCATTTGCCAAATTTCACAAGCTTTTAATCCTCTAGGGTTAACCCCTATAGGAATGGAATGTGCTTGCTTGCTACATGTGGGGCATTGTTGTATTATTGCACTTGCCTCTGCTTGGGTTAATGAGAATTGTTTTTGTAATGCTTTTCTATTTTGATGAAAATAGCTATGACTTTGTGATGCTGTCAGATTACAAATTGATTTACCTGATGCAGCTGTAGATGCAGCGGCATCAGCTATCTGATTTCCCTCCTGTAATATACCAGGAAGAGGTTGATGGCTCCTGATATGTGCTACAAAAAATGGATGTGTGCGATTGTTGATATATTGCTGTAGAGAAAGCAATAACTTTAACAAAGAATCAGATATGCTAGGAGATAAATAGGCTTGATATATATTTTTCAAAATCTGAGAAACATATAAGGAATCTACTATTAAATTAAAATTTGAAACTGTTGAAAAGCAATAAGAGATGCAGCAAGTTCTGCCTGTTGAGCAGAAGATTGTGGAGAGGTAATTTTAGTTTTCCACTCTCCCTCCTGGTGCCATACACAAGCGCCATACATCTTTCCTCCATCGGCATAAAGTGTAGGTGCACCTACTAATGGAGATAATGAGAGGGGGAATTGCCATTCAAAAGGAAGAGTTTTAAGAAAAGTGAATCGTGGGTCAGCTGGTAAATGGCAAGAAATTTGCCCTGGCCACTCTTCTAAAGAGTATTGCATTTCTTCTGAATTACACCATAGCATTTCCCAAGTAGTCAATGAACAAGGAGTGAATATGCAAACAGGCTCAATTCCCATGAGTTGTTTACATCTTTTACGACCTTTAAAGATCAACTGAGAATATGCAGAGGATTTATTAGTAATTGTGGTCCTTGGGGTGTGAGACAAATGCAGCCATTCTAAGATCAGAACCTGTGTCTGATGAATTTGCATAATGACAGCTGTTGGTCTCTGAGCAGTATTTAGCAAAGCAATTGATAAAGGACAATTTTCTATAGCCTGATCCACCCATCTAATAGCCATTAAATGGGAAATGTCTTTCAATGCCTGAAACTGCTCTTTGTTTAGAATGATAACATCAGACGGGGCTTTACCTTGCGTTAGAGCGTTAAAGAGAGGAGCTAATGTAGCTGTAGTCAAACCCAAATAAGGACGTGCCCAATTTAAAGTTCCCAGGAACTGCTGTAAAATCACAAGTGTTGGCTTCGGGGGAAGAGTGGGGAGGGGAAGAGAAGGAATAGCAGCCGAAGCAAGTAACTTGTGACCTAAATAGAAAAAAGGTGGTTTGGATTGAACTTTTTCTGGGGCTATAGTGAGACCTGCTTTACCTAAAATAGAGTTTAGGCATGGCAGAGTTTTTAATACCATGCCCTTTGGACCAGGTGCAGATACCAATATATCATCCATGTAATGATAGACTAAAAAATGAGGATATTTGTCTCTATAGGGCTGCAATGCTAAATCCACAAAAAATTGACACATAGTTGGACTGTTTAACATGCCTTGTGGTAAGACTTTCCATTGATATTGTTTGGTAGGTCTCTGATTATTTAAGGTTGGTACAGAAAAAGCAAATAATTTTCTATCTAACTGGTGTAATGGAATGGAGAAAAAACAGTCTTTTAAATCAATAATGATAAGGTCATATTCTTGAGGAATTATGTTAGGATTTGGAAGACCACATTGCAGAGGTCCCATTGGAAGGAGGACCGAATTCACAGCCCTTAAATCCTGAAGTAGACGCCAAGCGCCGTTTTTCTTTTTGATAACAAAAACTGGGGTATTATATGGACTCAATGAGGGCTCTAGATGACCTTTATCTAATTGTTCTTGAACAAGAGAGTGTAAGGCTTCAAGTTTTATAGAAGGGAGAGGCCACTGATCAATCCACACAGGGTTATTGTTAGTCAGACATAAGCGAAGCATGGTTAATGGAGAGTAAGCTGCGCATTAAACTGTGACATAAGGTCTCTTCCCCACAAGTTAGTATACAGAGGAATTACAGCTGGTTTAATATAAGCAACACATTGAGACTCAGGGGAATGGGCTTTTACCCAGTTTCTGCTAATGCGAGTCTCCTGGAGTCCCCCCACTCCTCTCACCGCTGGTGCCACATCTGCAGGCCAGGTGTCCGGCCACTCAGCGGTTCGGATGACGGAAATATCCGCTCCAGTATCTAAAAGACCAAGAAAGGATCGACCATTCAATAAGAATGTCACCGTAGGTTTTGGTTGACTAATTGGTCTTTCAATTGCATAGAGTTGCTCTTGTTGTTGGTCTAAGAGCACAATCATTTTTGCCACAATATCCCCCTCATTTATAGTAACTTCTGTATTAGCTAGTACATACAGACAGACATCAGACAATACAGTGGGGTCATGCAGAAAAGGAGAGGCAAGAATACCTTGTTCAGCTAAATCCCTTACAGGAAAGACTAGCACTGGGATATCGGGGGGCATATGAAAAGGCTGAACAGGATGTACAAAGAGAAAGTCAGCGACACCAGGAAAATAAGTAACAGTATCATTAGCAACAAGATCGTAAGCGAAAGAAGAAAAGTTGCAAGTTTCAGCAGCCTTTGTTGTGGGGCTGGCTGCCTGCCCCGTTTCTAGTTTCCCTGATTCAAAAAAGGTTTTTGTGTGATTGCAGGGCTATTCTGTTCATTCTTTTGGACTTTGCACTGACTAGCCCAGTGATAGCCCCTTTGGCATCGAGGGCATGTTGTCATTGGGCGAGCAACCTGGTTTCTTGGCATATTTGCTCCCCTGACCAGGACCCTGCATTGGCTCTTAAAGTGACCTGGCTTGCCACAATTAAAACAATTTCCCATTTTGCGAGTATTCTGTTTGGAAATGGGAAGAAGAGAGCCCATATTCTGCTGCATGCCTTCAGTAATGGCTGTAGCCAACGTAGACATGGAATGGGATGTGGTTCCTATGATTCGGCAGGCTGTAAGATAATCTGCCATGGTAACATTTTTCTTATTAATTAATGGTTGCAAAACTTTCTGACAATCAGCGTTTGCGTTTTCATAGGCAAGTTTCATTTGTAATTCAGTACAAGCCTCTCTATTATCAATTTGTCTCTCTAAGGCTTCTGTGAGACGGTTTATAAAGGAGGAAAAAGGCTCAGAAGGTCCTTGAATAACTTTAGAGAAAGAGTTGGGCATGCATCCCGCATTATCAACCTTTCGAGCAGCTGCCAAAGCACACTCCTGTATTATAGGGAAAGCAGCTGGGTCTGTGGCAACCTGTTGGGCAATGGTAGACATGGTGCCAGTACCGTTCAGCATATCCAAAGTGACATTTGCTGGTAAGCCTCTAGCGGCTGCGGCTGCGGTACGTTTAAGAAATTCTGACTCCCAGACCAAAAATTGTGAAGGCGTGAGGATCATGTTAAATAATGTACGCCAATCAGCATTCACCAAGTCAGCACCTGGCTGGGTTATTGATCCTAAAAGTCCCTGTACATAATGAGATTGAATACCATTTTCCTTACAAGCTGCCTTTAAATCCTTAATTATTTTATATGGCATTGGAGTATACTGAGGAACTGGTGGATTGCCTGCTTGAACAATAGGATAAAGGGAGGCAGCTGCAAGGGTGTCCTCATCTGTATCTCCTTCACAAAAGGCTTGTTGAATAGCTTTTACAACACACCCTCCTCCTCGGAGGGGGGGTGGAGGACACGAGGGCTCTACATTTAAAGAAGTGGATTGAATGGAAGGAGGCTCCCGTGCTGCTTTACAATCATCGGGAGCGGAAGGTTGAAGGATAGAAAAGTTCTCATAACTTGGTGGGGGAGATTCAAACACACTCCCTGCTTCTATTTTATAATGAACTTTTAAAGCCTCCATAATTTTCCTCCAAGTGACCAAAATGCCAATAGGTGCACGAGGAGGATTATGGAGATATTCACCAATTTTTTGCCAATTGGAAAATTTTAAGGACCCTCTCTCTGGATAATTGGGGCAGTGTTGCCACACATAAGCCAATAATGCAGCAATAGATTTCTTTTTTATGGGAGAGCCCTTTAAATTAGCAGAGTATTTAGAAGAAGAAGCGACTAGCTCTCTCATTTCCTTCAGATGCTGCGTCTGCTGTTGAGAAAAGCCTCCACCCATACTTACTAAAGTCGAGACCGTCTTTCAGATCCGATGAGGTGCAATTCGCTCAGGCGCCTGGCGATGCACAGCTCCAACCGAGCTGATAAGTATGGGCGCGCCGCTGCGTATCCCCCTTAGGGAATCACGTCGGGGTCACCAAAATGCGGTATCTGCCATCCCGCATTAGATGGGCGCATCATGAAAGGGAGCAAGGGAGAGAAAAACGACACGAGACGAGGTTTCCTCTGGATGATGCGCGCCTAATACCTTAGCACAGGCTCTTTTATTATGATATTTCACAGGAGGGTGAAATTCTTCAAAGCCCAGGGTAAACAAGACATTCATGAATTACAATAGCTTAGGTCAGCAGGAAATACACAAGATTTATAATAGCTCAGGTTAGTAAAGACAACAAGGTATCAGAAAGTGTAATTTATAGGAACTCAGGTCAATTAAGACATCATTCTGTATTGACAGCTGTTTAAACTCCTCTTCTCTTTTGCATTCCTGGCAAAGATCACTGAAGAGATAGGAGTCTTAGTGTTTACAAAAAGATACAATGCAGACAAGATTCTGATGTTTACATAAAGATACAATGCTAGGATGGTACAGAATTGCACTGATAGTTACAACAGCCTGCCATCTCGATCCCCAACGGTACGAACTACTGTAACCCGAGTAGGCTGGGTCAGTCTTTATCAACGATTGTGAGTGGTAGGATGGTGGCATGGTTTTTGAACGAAACTTTAAAATGTCCAATGCCAGCGACCACAATGCGATTACCTTGATAGTCTCTCAATATTAGCTTCTGGTCGCTTAGCTCTTGACGGCGGATGCTGGGAATTAGTCATTTTATGATCCTCCAGGAGACTATAGAGAGTATGTTATGGTATGTTTGGTATGTTTGGTGTTTCTTCTCTTCTGGGTACCTCGATGAACTTCCTGGGTCGGCTGTCCTGGTCCCACCAGCTGTGATTTTGGCAGTCCCAGTTCATGATGGGGGTGCCATCACTTCTTCTTGGGCTGTTTCCTCGTCGTCGGGGGCTGGAATTTCGTTTGTTGTGGCATACTTTGGCAATATGCTCTTGTTTTTCACAAAAACAGCAAACAGCGTCCAGGAACTTACATTTGGAACGCGGGTGATTTCCTCCGCAGCCGGCACATTGGTAACTCGACTTACGACTGTGCCGGTTTCATTGCTCGCATTCCGACTGAAGTCTGTGTATTTCTTCCTCTTCACTGTCAGAGGGGGATTCGATGTCGCCGTGGTGGGTGGATGCTGTGTGTTTTTCTGCTGCAGTTGTCATCTCGCTGGTGGGTTGGCGGTCGGTTCCGTTTGAACGCTATATTCACGCTGCAGACTTACGGGTGGCCTCGGCTGCAGTGGCTTCGGCTACAGCATCGGCGAGGGAGATGTCCCCTTTAGCCATCAGCCTGTTTTGGAGAGTTGGGTCTTTCAGGCCAAGGATGACTCGGTCACTCATGGCCTCGTCTAGATTGGTGAATCTGCACAAGCCTCCGAGGTTCCTCAAGTCGGCTATAACTCTACGATGCTCTCGCCCTCACGCTGATCCCTCTGGTAAAAGTCATGCTGACGGATGAGGATTGGCACTGCTGGGGCGTAATGGTTCCGGAGGATGGGAGCTAGGGTATCCCATTCCATTGTCTTGATGTCTGTGGGCTTTGCGAGTGCCTTGGCCATTTTAAAAACAGCGGGTCCACAGTGTGTTAGAAAGATTGCTCACTTCTTGCTGCCAGTGGCGTCCTTCAGGTTGTTTGATTCCAAGGACATTTGGAAATGATCAATGTAGGGCTCCCAGTCCTCACTGGCCGGATTGAATGGTGCGGGTGGCACGGCGCTGCTGGCCATCTTGCTGGTCGTCTATGCATTGTCTGCCACGTGCTAGTCAGCTCTGTTGTCTCAGTATCCCACCCTCGTCGCCAGTGTTAAGTCTGGGCGGTGGGTCCCAAGAAGAGATGAGACTCGAAGTAGTGACAACAGCTCTTTATTAGGAAATCAGATACTGAGATAAAAACCCTAGCCACGTCAGCTCTTTTTATAGAGCTGGCTGCGGCTAGGCAGCCTATGACATGCTTTTGAGCTTGCCGCGCTTGGTTTTACCCAATCGCGGCAGCCCGAATATGAACCAATCAGAAACACTTAATATTGTCCAATCACGCCCCGGCTTTTCCGGACCAATAGGAATGCAGGCCTACAAGCCTGCTAGTATGGAACAGAAAGTATTTTTCTCAATTGGGCAACAACTAGAAAATTGCTTTTATTTTAATCATATCTCTGTTTATTTTTACCTAAATATCTTTGATTTTGATTTTGAAAAAGGAATGATTGGTTCTTTTATTTTATTTTATTTTTTGGCAAACTTTATAATCTCACTAGTTGTGCATTAAATCATATTTTCTCTATTAGGAGTTCCAGCTCATCTTGTTTTCTATATTCAAAGAATTAGTGTATTGACTACAAAGGCAGTGAACTTTATACAGCAACCTTCCTAAATTTTCACTGAAAATGGTTTAGTATGTCCTAGTGCAGCAGGATTCCATTCCTTCCTACAATACAAATCTATGAAATGTTTACCTTAGGACTTTCATCTACCCACACAATTGACTTTAAAGTCCTAAGGAACTCATTAGGCTTTGGTGAAATGTAGTTTTGCAGCCCCTATGAGATGCAACTGATTGGGTTCCAGCATTACAACATTTCAATCCTCACCAGCATCCTTCACTGGAACGGTCTTTCTCTTTTTGTGATACAGAACTTATTTTCATCATGGAAAATTCATCTTGGTGACCTGGCTCTATTACGGAAGCAGATTGAAGCAGAATCAAGGTAATACAATACCAAAGTTCTGGGGAGATGGGGGTGTTAGTCAAAAAACACAACATGACCTCCTGCGCTGATACTGATGTGCCTGAATAATGGACCTGAGTAACTTTAGGAACTTGCAAAATCCAAAATGGCAGAATGCAGGACGACCATTCCCATCACCAGTGGTTACATGTCTCTATATGTCCATGGGCATTTCTGCTTGGGTGACAAAGTGAATAGAACTATCCAATAGGGTATTCTTTATAGTCAGATAGGAATGATGATAATTCCATGCGGTTCTTCACCTTCTCAAGCAACTCATCAGCAGTAAATTTCTTTCTCTCTCCAGCAAGACTTCACAGTTACTGGACAGGAGAAAAATCTAATCAAACAGGACATTTTCTCTACTCAACCTCCACCTGCTCACATACACTTAGTTTAGCAACCATTCAATAACACAATGGCAATGAAAACAGTGATTATTCAGAATAACGTCAGCTGGTGCTCTGTTCAAAATCCAAGAAAGAAATACTTAGACTCTTGTAATTAGAGAAAAGATATCTTTTACTGGAAGTCAAGTGGTAGCAACAAGAAAATTCTGAATCTGGGGAAATAGGCACGTACATCACATATATCAAGGGAGCAAAATGTTCCCACCCCCAATAGTTCAAACGGTTCGTCCAATTAAAAGTTGTGAACTTCATCATGTGGACATCTCCAGGTGGTGATGATTAGTTGACCTTGGCTTACTCAGATAAAGGTTTGCAGTTGCACAGAGAAGAGAAAGCTAAGCAGGAATTAGAAACCCTCCCCAGTTTATACAATATCAGTTAGTAACACTTTTAGCTCACGTCTCATACATTTCCCCCTTCCAAGCCCCCGTTACTCATGACAGCCAGAAAGAAGCAAAGGAAAGGAGGAAGATCTTGAAGGCTGACACTTATGGCCATTTTTCACACTTACAACCATTGCAGCATCCTCATTGTCATGTGATCAAAATAAGGATGCTTGACAACTGACAAGTACTTATGACAGTTGTAGAGTCCTGGGATCATCAACTTTTGCGAATGTCTGACAAGCAAAGTCAATGAGGAAGCCGGATTCCCTTAACAACCATGTCACTAATTTAACAAATGCAGGGATTCAATTAACAGCTGTTATAAAACAAGACAAAACTCACTTAATAACTGTTTCGCTTTGCAACATAAATTTTGGGCTCAGTTGTGGTTGTAAGTCGAGGATTACCTGTAGAAGGTTTGCGTATATCAAAAAAAAAATTGTGGTAAAGTTCACCACCAACTGCAAGATTTAAATTCTATAAGTTGTTAGGTTAAATTGCAAACTCAATTATGATAACACAGGAAGGCAAATTAAAAATTAAAATTTTAAAATTAAAACAGGCACAATCAAGTCCAATGTCTATTTTGAAGCCATGAACCAAGTTAATTGCCCTTCTGAGTATTAATTACACACAGAAGGATTAGTTAAAAGGTCCAGAACAGATATTACAGAAAACAACTTGTGGAAGAATAATGGAACTGTTGTGTTTCAGTATTTTCCATTTAGAAATCACATATTTTCTTTCCATTAGCAAATCAGTTATGCCAAGTATAATTAATCATTTATTGCAAAGGCCATTTTGATAGCCAGTAAATACAATACACTTCATTAAGTTACTCAAGTATAATTTGAACTGCTCCATAAAGATAAAGCCTTTATTGCACTTTAGGTTCATGCTAAAAAATATAATGCCTTAGGACAGTACTTGCAGTCCCAAGATAATGTCTTTTTAAAGTAGTTTTTTTATTAAAAGATTATATATACATATTAAGAAATAAATTGTTAAGAAACAAACAAAGGATAAAGTAGATGTGGAAAGTAAAAGAAGAGACGAAGAAAACAGGAGACAAGAAAAAAACACAGAAGAATTGGTTACCATTTTTCCTCTCTGCAGGTATTCGTGCTGTTCTAATCAAACTTTTCTCCTTAAGATTGCATAATAATTCTTTCCTTTCATAAGGTGCTCTTTCTAATAATCAAAAACATAAATCACAAAATAATTTTCTTCTTTACACAAAATGTCCATAACTGGTTTCCAGTTATTGTTGAAGGATTAAGTGTTAATCTATCATTTTATTGCTTTATGTGTTTTATTGCATTGTAAATGAAAGACAATACTGAAGAATTTCAGATACCTGCACGTATTTACTTCAGGTAATTTGCCCTATTTCAATGCGAAAATAATGGCTTTCTTTTTATATACAGTAGTATTCTTTCAAAACAGAAAAGTCTATGTAGAAAAACATTCAAACATCATCTCCCTGTGCTACCTGCTTCCCCTTTGCCCCTCTTTCTAATTTCATATTATTGTACTTCTATTGTTCATTTTTATTGTTTTTATTTCTTTAGTATCATTATGTTTGCATTTTTTCACTTTTTTCTCCTTTTCTCCCATACTACCACCTCTTACAATACTAGACAACACAGTATCAACAGTAGAGACCTTCAAATTTCTAGGTTCTATCATGTCACATGACCTAAAATGGACACCTAACATCAAAAACATCATAGAAAGAAGGCGGAGCCTCCTCGCTGACAGACCATAGATCGCAACTCTCTGCAGCTATGGTCTGTGCTCTTTCGTTGAAGAGCCCCGATCATTATGATTAGGGGCTGAAGCTGCCTTGGAGGGGCGGCGGAGTAAGGGGAAGCCACAAGCCAGGTTGAGGGGAGCTGCATCTTGCCCCCTGGTCTTGGTCTTTCCCCCCCCCAAAGACGACTGCAGCAGTGGTTTAAAATGGCCACCCCAAAGAGGAGGACTCAGCTGGATTAAGATTTGTGCAGGAGGGAAGAAAGAGGTGGATAACATCTGAACCGGAACAACTGGGCAATACAACTAAACAAAAGTACCCCGGGATTAAGGTAACATGGAATTTTTAAGAAAAGAAAAGTGAACAGTGAAATTACAAAGGGACAGGAAAAATATATATATATATTTTTGACAGCTAAGCGGGGCTTTGAACCGGGAAAGGAAGAAGCTGGAACTAAAGATTTAACTAAATTGGACTAAAATATTTTGGGAATAAACAGGCATAAAATAAAGCTGGACTTAAGATTGTCAAAAAAATAATAACAATAAACTTTACAAATTGGAGACTAGGCTGTGCTGGAATATTGAGGTTCGAAAAACCCTAAATAAAAAAATAGGGGGGAAAGGTGAAGAATTTGTACAATGGAGAGTGCCACCTTTTGACAAAAACTTGAGCTCAAACAAAACTGAAAGTGTCCTGTTTCTGAATGAACTTGTGTGGATATAACATTAAAGAAATATTGAAACAAAATAAGAATCTTAGAAAGTGAAAGCAGAACTAGAATAAAGAAAAAAGCAAGGAAAGACTGACTGTGGGATTGATTGATGTTTTTGGTATAGACCCTGAGCTGGAATAATTGAGAACTTTAGAAAGTTGAAAGAAGAAAGAAGGGAAGTAAAAGTGTTTTTTTTTTTTGTGTGTGTGTGTGTGTGTGTGTGGACTTTAATGATCATAAAATATAAGAGTGTGTAATGATATCTCTTCGGGAATTAAAAATGGAACTTAAAAATATGAGAGAATTACTACAGGAAAGAGGCAAATCACTTTGCTCTGTGTTAGAAAAAATGGAAATGGCGATTGAAGAACAAGAAGAAAGAGCTTCAGAGGAGGAGGAGTCGATTCAAGGAGAAGACATCTTAAATAGACAATTAACACAAAGAACACTACAAAGAAGTGGGGAAAGAAGGAAGGCTAAAAAGTTGAGATTTAAGAAGGCAATCAAAAGGGGGAATACCTGTGAAGTTGGGAAAGGAAGAAAGACCCAGTAGAAAAGGAAGATATTAAGAAAGAGAGGGAAATAAACTGGAATGAGAAAAGATATGGGGAAAAGAGGGGGAGGAGAATCAGTAAGAAACAGGTGCATGAAATAAAGAAATATGGAAATAGTAAAATGTTGAAAAGAAATTGTTTTTTCAGAGATAATGGTTGATGAATTAAAAAGGGGATTCTGCAGGGTGACAAGGGGTAATAAGAATATTTCTGCAATTAAAAATATTTAGAAAATAGGGTAATATAGATACTTGTTGTGACTCCAGGATTTGGATCTGGTCCGTTGGCAGATGTGAGCTCGAGTGAAGAGGATCTGGCACTGAGATTCGAGCCTGCATTGTTGAGTGATTTTGAGGGTAGCCAGAATGAGGAAGTGGACTTGGCTATGAGAGACGAACCTAATTTATTGGAGGTGTCGGAGTTCTCTCCCTCCCCCCAAGTCTCCCTCTTTGATTGCACAGCAGCTGGTAACAGATAATCAGGAAAATGTGCGAGAGGTTTCAAGTGAGGAGGAGAACTTTGAGGGATCCCTGCTTGAAGTGAGAAATAGACGGAGATTGAGATGTCAATCTCAATTGGGAAAGAAGCGTCAAGCCAGTGATTAATTAATGAGACTAACACACCCCCTTAGGGGATAAAAGGAAACGGATTAGCTTGAGAAATTTTCCAGAAGCAAAGTGTCTTGTTAGAGTGAAAGTACTGTGAAGATTATCTGAGGCATTGTGATTTATAGGCACTTCAGGATTGCCAAACAGATTTCAGAACTACTGCTGAGGACTGGAAAAACCTCAGCAGTTATCTTTGTTGGGGTTTGTTTTTGGTTGCTTATATTTTTGGAACTTTAAAATGTTGATTGCTCACCTGTGGATACAGGTGAGACATAACATTTTTGCTTCTGGCCTGACAAACCATCTTCATACCAAGATGGACCAAACTCAACTACAGCGTTTGGTGGAGTAGCAACAGCAACAAATAGACCAACTACTACAGAATAACCAGGTCCTCCAACACCAGGTAACACAGTTGGTAAACCATGTTTCACACTTGCAAGCTCCTGCTGCTCATTCACGCCCCTCCCTTTAGGAAAAGGCTGGTATCTATGCCAGATAAATTCTCAGGACAGACTGATCTGTTCCCGGCATTTATGGGACAGTGCCAATTATTTATTACCTTGCAGCCTGAAGACTTTCCTAATGACCGGGCTAAGGTGGGGTTTATTATTAGCCTCTTATCTGGACAGGCTGCCAAATGGGCTACTCCTTTGCTGACACAAGATAGCCCTTTGTTGGATGATTTTCAGGGTTTCCAGCAGCAATGGCATGTCATGTTTGAAAACCCTATTAAGACTCAAACCGTGGCTAGACGTTTGTGGGACATTTGTCAGGGGAAATGTCCTGCGAGAATATATTGCAGAGTTTCTTCTGCTCTGCATGGACTCTACTTGGAATGAGTCAGCCCACATGGATGCTTTTCAGGAGGGCTTGGTAGATAACATCAAAGACGAGTTAGTGCATGCGGAGCGGGCTTTAACCTTGGATGCACTAGTGGTACAGTGTTTGCATATTGAAGCCTGTTTACAACAGCGCAGGAGCAGACGGCCAGTTGTGGAACCACCTTCTCATTCACATTCGCAAACCGCGCCTTTGGAAGTTTATAAAACTACGACCAGGACTGAGGAGCCGATGGAGTTGGATGCACTCCGCCCTCGGTTGATGGCACAAGAACGCTCGCGAAGGTTTCACGGAGGCTTGTGCCTTTATTGTGGGGGACCGGGACATTTTGCCAATTCCAGCAAACAAAGAGGGACATGAAGACCAGTTCCTGAATCTACTCCTGGCCCATTGGGAAACGGGGTAGGCCCGACCTAGGGGAAATCCTAGGTCAGGCACATCTCACACCACCACGTCTCACACCACCACCCCAAGTTGCTGAGGTGAATCCTGGTCCTCCTTGGCATTTATTGTTGGACACTCAAGTTTTCTTACAGTCCCGGAAGGAGGGGATTCCAGCGGTGGCATTGGTGGACTCAGGGGCTACTACTGGTTTTATGGACCGGGCCTTTGCAATGCACTTTGAGGTCCCATTGGTTGCTGTGGATCCACCCATCAAGATGAAAACCGTGGATGGGCATAAGCTTCGGTCTGGGCCCATTTGTTTCGCCACCCATCCATTGCGTATGGTTATTGGCAATCACGAGGAGGGGATAAGTTTCTATATCACCTCGGACCTCCACCTCCCTTTGGTTCTTGGCATGTCTTGGCTAAGGTTGCATGATCCTCTGCTGGCTTGGGTGCAGAACATCATTTCGTTCCCAAGTCTCCAGTGTGTAGATCATCTGAGACATATCTGCGCTGGCCAGGACATTGCCGCTCCTGCTGTTTCCATACCACCAGAGCTATTGGATTTCTCCAACGTTTTCAGTGAGAAGGAGGCAGATCAGTTACCACCGCATCGAGCCTATGACTGTCCCGTGGACCTTCTACCTGATGCCCCACTGCCTAAGGGTCATTTATATTCCATGTCTGAGCCTGAATTGGCTACTCTTCAGGATTTTCTGGATAAGAACTTGGCCCGGGGATTTATCAGACCATCGTCGTCTTCCCTTTCAGCTCCCGTTCTTTTTGTAAAAAAGAAGACGGGAGAGCTACGTTTGTGCTGTGACTACCGCTGGTTGAATGCCATCACAGTGAGGAATAGTTATCCTTTGCCGCTCATTCTGGAGTTGATGGAGCGGTTGCGGGAGGCTACTATTTTCACCAAGCACGATCTTCGAGTGGCATACAACCTGGTGCAGATGCTCAAGGGGGACGAGTGGAAGATGGCTTTTGGCAACATATACGGACATTTTGAATACACCGTAATGCCATTTGAATTGACCAATGCTCCCGCGGTTTTCCAGAATTTAATGAATGACATTTTAAGGGACACGCTTGATCGGTTTGTGGTCTTGTACCTGGCGACATTTTGATCTACTCTCAGTCCAGGGATAGCCACCTTCGTCAAGTCCGCCAGGTACTTCAACGTCTTCGGGAGCATAAACTCTATGCGAAACTGGAGAAGTCTCTCTTTTTCCAAACTTCTATAGAGTTTTTGGGGCATATCATCTCTCCAGAGGGCATTGCCATGGACCCAAGGAAAGTAGAGGCCTTGTGTAGTTGGGAACCCCCTCATCGAGTAAAGGATGTGCAACGTCTCCTGGGGTTCACAAATTACTATAGGACCTTCATTCTGGACTTTGCCAAGCTGATGGATCCCATCACTCAGCTCCTTCGGAAGAAGGTCCCATTTCAGTGGGGGGCCCCGCAGCAACAGGCTTTTGAGACTCTAAAGAAAGCCTTTGTGGCTGAACCAATATTGAGGATCCTGATCCGAATCGTCCATTTGTGGTCAAGACAGATGCCTCTAATGTAGCTATTGGGGCGGTGTTGTTGCAAGCTTCAAGGGATGGCAAACCTCTTTTCCCATGTGCATATTATTCAAGGAAGCTCACAACTTCTGAGCGCAATTATACTATCTGGGAAAAAGAGTTGCTAGCTATCAAGGCTGCATTTGAGATCTGGCAACATCACCTAGAGGGGGCTCGGCACAAGGTGGAGGTTCGGAGAGATCACCGTAACTTGAAACATTTGTCTACTGCCAAGAAGTTGAACCAACACCAGATTCGGTGGTGGTTGTTTTTCGCAAGGTTCAACTTTTCCGTCACTTATGTTCCCAGTGGACAGAATCGGAGAGCAGACGCATTGTCTAGAAAACCCAAATATATTGGTCCCGAGGATCCTCTTCCTCCACGAATGGTGTTGCCACCGGAATCTTTGGCCGTGATTCAGGATCCGGTGGATTTGAGGGCTCGAATATGGGAGGCACAGAGACTGGACGCATGGTCGCAACAAAGAAGGGGGGAAGTTGGACCTGATTCCCCATGGACTTTGGAGGAGGGCTTGTTAAGACATCAGGGTTTATTGTATATACCCACCAGGATGCTTAGAGCCCTCATCATGATGCAATGTCATGACAACCCCGCTGCTGGTCATTTTGGTTTTTACAAAACTCTGCACTTGGTCACCCAGACTTTTTGGTGGCCTCGAGTTCGACATGATATTTTTTTCCTACGTCGCTCCTTGTGTACAATGTCAACAAGCAAAAGCAGCATCAGGTGCGCCTCCTGGACTCCTTCAACCACTGCCGATTCCGGGCAGACCATGGGGAGCAATCTCCATGGACTTTCTAACGCACTTGCCCTCCTCGTCGGGTTACACGACGGTGCTCGTGGTGGTCGATATGCTTACTAAGATAGCTCATTTTATTCCTTGTTGGAAACTACCATCAGCCCGCACTACGGCCCAGTTATTTTTACAGCATGTCTTTCACCTACATGGTCTGATGGACAGAGTGGTTTCGGATTGTGGTGTTCTGTTTACTGCTCAGTTCTGGAAACGTTTAATGATGGCATTACAAGTACAGGTGTGTTTGGCATCAGCGCACCATCCGGAAACTGATGGCAGGACTGAGAAAATTATTGGCATCCTCACTCAGTATTTGAGATGTTTTGTCAACCATCGACAGAATGATTGGGCGAAATACCTCCCTTTGGCAGAATTTGCCTTTAATAACTCTCAGCATACCTCCACTCGAGTAACGCCGTTTTATGCGAATGTGGGCTATCATCCACGATTCTTTCCATTGTCAATGATGGATTCCCCAGTTCCAGAAACACAAGAATTTCTCAAGGAATTGCAGTCGGTTCACCTATTAGTGGTGCAACAATTAGAACAGGCGAAGGAAGACTACAAATGGTTTGAGGATCGTTGTAATTGGGTGACCCCTCCGCTAGCTGTGGGTGACAAGGTGTGGTTATCCACAAGGCACCTTCGGGTCGATCACCCAATTAAGAAGCTGGACCACCGTTTCATCGGTCCATTCCCTATTGAGGGAGTTATCAATCCTGTGGCGTATCGACTTACCCTACCGCACTCTATGCTCATTCATCCTGTCTTCCATCATTCCCTTCTGGTTCCTGACTCCCCAGAGTGTACTCTTCGTGCTCCCGCTTGTGCGGTATCTCCATCAACACCCAGTGAGAAGGCTGATGTTGATGACACGGTGGTCAGCATTACTGATTCTCGCTGGCTAAAGGGACGCTTCCAGTACCTCGTTGGGAGGAGAGCGGATGGCTCGGAAGTTTTTTCGTGGACGGATGCTTCCACAGTTCATGCCCCAGACATTATTCGAAGGTTCCATGAATGCTTTCTGTCGAAACCGCATCCGGATCATCAGACTCAGGGGAAGGGCCCTGCGGTATGGGATAGTGTTGTGACTCCGAGATTTGGATCTGGTCCATCGGCAGATGTGAGCTCGAGTGAAGAGGATCTGGCACTGAGATTCAAGCCTGCATTGTTGAGTGATTTTGAGGGTAGCCAGGATGAGGAAGTGGACTTGGCTATGAGAGACGAACCTAATTTATTGGAGGTGTCGGAGTTCTCTCCCTCCCCCCAAGTCTCCCTCTCTGATTGCACAGCAGCCGGTAACAGATAATCAAGAAAACATGCGAGAGGTTTCAAGTGAGGAGGAGAACTTTGAGGGATCCCTGCTTGAAGTGAGAAATAGATGGAGATTGAGATGTCAATCTCAATTGGGAAAGAAGCGTCAAGCCAGTGATTAATTAATGAGACTAACACACCCCCTTAGGGGATAAAAGGAAACGGATTGGCTTGAGAAATTTGCCAGAAGCAAAGTGTCTTGTTAGAGTGAAAGTACTGTGAAGATTATCTGAGGCATTGTGATTTATAGGCACTTCAGGATTGCCAAACAGATTTCAGAACTACTGCTGAGGATTGGAAAAACCTCAGCAGTTATCTTTGTTGGGGTTTGTTTTTGGTTGCTTATATTTTTGGAACTTTAGAATTTTGATTGCTCACCTGTGGATACAGGTGAGACATAACAGATATTGATAACTCTTATTAAAAATTAAGGGGGGAAAATATGCTGCGGAATCCAAATGAAAAGATGTAATGATTATTATTGTAACTTCTTAAAAATAATGGTTTATTGGGAATCAAGATGAGGGAATAAAGGTATATTTTAATCATTGTCACACTCAATGCAGTAAAAGGGGGGAAACCTATACTTGTTTTTTTTTCTTTAGTGTTAAAATTTGTATTAATCTAGAATTTATAAAAAGAATGTGTAATGGAAAGGGAATATGACAGACTAAAGAACCAACTAAATTAATAAGTTAATATAGACTATTAAAAGCAAGGAGAGACATTGGTAATCTTCTATTATTATTATTATTATTATTATTATAAGACAAGCACATATTGTTTATCTTTATTTTTAAAATAAATATTAAAGGATTATATTTGAAATAATTGAGATGAAACAAAAAGATGTTTCAATTGAGATTAATGAAAGAGGCTAGAATTAATGTGTTTGTTTTTCTCCTTATTGAAAATTTGGAATGGAAAAGGTAATAATAGAATTAAATATGCATATATCAATGTATAATTGCTGTTATATTTGTATGTAAAGGTGATGACCCAGAAATATGTTGTCCACTAAAAAGACATTTTTGTTTTTAATGTGAAAAACTGAATAAAATTTGTTTTTTTTAAAAAGTCATCAAAAAAGCACAACAAAGAATGTTCTTTCTGCGCCAACTCAGAATGCTCAAACCGCCCAAGGATCTGCTGATACAGTTCTATAGAGGAATTATTGAGTCGGTCATCTGCATCTCTATAACTGTCTGGTTTGGTTCTGCAACCCAACAGGACAGACACAGACTTCAGAGGATAAGTAGGACTGCAGAAAAAACAATTACTACCAACCTGCCTTCCATCGAGGACCTGTATATTGCATGAGACAAAAAGAGGGCCGTGAAAATATTTACAGACCCCTCACATCCTGGACATAAACTGTTTCAACTCCTTCCCTCAAAATGATGCTATAGAGCACTGCACACCAGAGCAACTAAACACAAGAACAGTTTTTCCCCAAAAGCCATCACTTTGCTAAACAAATAATTCCCTCAACACTGTTCAACTATTACAAAGTCTGCACTACTATTATTGTTAATCTTCTCATCACTCCTTATCACCCATCCCCTCCCACTTGTGACTGTATGTCTGTAACTTTGTCGCTTGTATCCTTACGATTTATATTGACTGTTTCCTAATATGATTTGATTGCTTATTGTACCCTATGACTATTATTAAATGTTGTACTTTATGATTTTTGAGTCTTGATGAATGTATCTTTTCTTTTATGTATACTGAGAGTATTTGCACTAAGATAAATTCCTTGTGTCTCCAATCACACTTGGCCAATAAAGAATTCTATTCTATTCTGTTATGATTGTAAGCCACTCAGAATAGCCACATGGAGAAATGGGCAGCAAATAAATTTAACAAAAAAATAAATTCTAACACGAGATATTATTCCTAATAATAAATAAATAAATGTTTGTGTGTATGTATGTATAAATTGTTTCAACTTCTACCCTCAAAAGGATGCTATAGAGCACTGCACATCAAAACAATAATACAAAAGGGGTTTTTCCCCAAATGCCATCACTCTGCTAAACAATTAAATCCCATGACACTGTCAAACTATTTACTAAGACTGTATTACTATTATTCTTCTCATCCTTCTTGTTACCTATCTCCTCCCAGTTATGACTATAATCTTGGTGCTTGTATCTTTACAATTTATATTGTTTTATTTGTTTTCTACTATATTTGATTGCTTATTAGTAACTTATGACTATCACTAAACATTGTATCTCATTATTCTTGATAAATGTATTTTTTTACTTTTTATGTACACTGAGAGCATATGCACCAAAGACAAATTCTTTGTGTGTCCAAACACACTTGGTCATTTCCAGGTAATTCATATGTATGCTGAATTGTGAATGAGCTGTTGGTATGAAATTTATGGTTGGTATGAAATTCATTCTACAGGAACAGACAATAAAATACATTACCAAATACAGCTGTCATGATTTTTTTTTAAATGCTGCTAGTTTTTAGCAGTAGTAATGCCTTTGAACATTAAGGAAATGAAAGCAGAGAAAAGTTTATGTGTGTTATTCCAAGAGCATAGTTAAATGTTTCACTGTGAATGTGGTTGTATGAGGAAGCCATTGTTCAATGAATTTAGGTGGAAATGTGCCTGTTTTATGATGAAATGTGTTGATATGATGACAGCATAACTATTTATTTTTCTAAACTTTACTTTCCTTCAGGAAAGGCATTGTCACATGAAGGTAAATATGTCACATGCAGAAACCAAATGCAGATGCAGATATTTTTCATATTTTGTTCTTCAAAGTTAATGTTAAATGTTACCCTACATATTAAACTGCATTGTGTCTTGCAAACATTTTGATTACTTCTGAAGATAAGTCAATTAAGATTGAAAACTAAGTTTCTCTAATTTGGCTCCAGAGGAAATAAATACTTCTAAATTGACTGCTAGCTGCAATTCCGAGCAGATTCCCAGTTTTTAAATGATTAATATCAAAAGCTAGAGCAAAAGGCCATCATAAAAAAGGATGGATAATTCTTACTCTCTGAGCTTTTTTTTTTCTCCTCTTCATAGAAAAGCATAAGATCCTAATAAACCCTAATAAATTCAAATTTATTTTGAATTTAAAATATAATATAAAAGCGGCGGAGAGGCAGCCTCCATAGCTGCTGAAGTCGGGACAGCTCCGGAAAGAAAGTGGCTGGAAAGAAAGTGTGTCGGCTGGGTGAGAAACTTCTTTTGTGTTGTAAATTCGCTGAGGTTTGAAAGGGATCCTGAATAGAGAAGAAACCTGTGAGAATTTTTTTTTTTTGACCAAAACTGTTTGAGCAGCGTTTTTTAAAGTGATGTCAAATTGAGGCTTGGATTCTTTTTTCTTTTTCTTACTTTTTTGGGGGGGACTTTAGTGTGACTTTGTAGGTAACCGGATTGAATTTTCTCTTATATATATTTTTATGCTCCTTTTGATTTTTTAATTTTTTTCTCGGATAGAGGCTCCTTTTGGCTATTTTTTTTTCTTTTTTTGTGTGTACATTATTCCTTTTTTTCTGACTAGGAGGGGGGGAAGAGCATTAAAAACTTTGCAACACTGCCAACTAGAGGCTTGAAAATACTTTATTTGAATTGGAGAGAACTGTAAGAAGACTCCTTCTCAAGGACATTTCAACGTGATAAGATAGATGGAGAGCACAGCAAAATATTATTACAGGGGTTTTCCTGGACTCTTATCAATATTTCAACACTTGAGGCTTGGCTTTGAAGCTGCTGGAGAAGAGAGTCATAATAAGAGCCTTGGATAAATAAATAAAGTGCAGTGTGCTTTCATATATGTGTATATATATATATGTGTGTGTGTGTGTGTGTGTATTGTGTGTGCAAATGTATATATATTTACTTGTGATATCCTTACTCACCAGCCTTTTTGTAAATTTTAATTCTAGTAATATTCTTATTTTTGCTTTTTATTTTAAAGGGAAAGCCTCAGAGTTTTTTCTTTATTTTTCTTTTTTTCTCCTTATTTTTATTGGGATTTTTTTGCTTTTTCTGTCCATGTTTTTGGACCACTGTTTTTTTATTATTATTATTGAGACTTCTCAACTGGATTAAGGTGTGAAGAACCTGAAGGAATTCCTTCTTCTCTTTTTGTTCTTTCTTGCTCTTAATCAATATTATTATTTTTGGGGGTTTTCTTTTCCTTTCTATTTTTCCTTTTTTATGGTGGACTACTTTGTAATTGGATTAAGGTCTAGAAGAACCTGAAGATCTTTCTTCTTCCTTTTTTCCTTTTTCTTCTTTGGTTTTGGGCCTTTTACTATTGGATTTTTCCATTTTGGATTATAATTGGCTATTCTACCAGTTGGATTAAAAGTTAAAAAGAATTTGAAGATTTGGAAGCATTAAAATGAGCAGGAAACCAATATCAGCTGGCATTTCTACTTCTACCTCTGCTTCCCCACCAGCTGGAGGACAAATATTTAATTCAGACAATGTTGAAGCAAGATAAAGAACAAGAAAAAGTAACTTTACAGATGATTATGCAAGGAATCCAAGATCTCAAGATAAAATCAGACATCATTGAACAAAGAATAGAGAAGACTGATGAAAAAGTGGAAAATATTAAACAAATGATGGGGAAATATGAGGAGAGATTCCAAAAAATTGAGGAAGAAGGGAAACAAAGAGAGGAGAAGATTGGAAATATTGACAGTAGATTAACAGTGGTTGAACAAGAAAAAAGTGGGATGTTGAGGTGGGAGATGGAAAGGTCAGAATTTTATCTCAGATTTCAAAATATAGAAGAGGAAAAAGGAGAAAACTTGGCTGCGATAATGATAGAAATTTTGGCAGATGCTTTGGAAATTACAGAGGAAAAGATGATGGATGGAGTAGATGAGGTATATCGAGTCTATACAAGATATGCAATGAGAAATAAATTACCAAAGGAAGTCCATATTAGATTTACTAAAAAATCCATTAAAACACAAATATTACAAGTGGTAAGAGAGAAAACATTGAAATACAAAGGTAAAGAGATTGTGGTTTTAAAACAAATACCCAGAAGAGTGAGAGAGATGAGAAGAGAAGAGAATATCGATTTCTGACCAAAATGCTACTGGAAAACGAAGTAAATTATAGATGGCTGATTCCAGAAGGATTAATGTTTACGTGGCAAGAACAGAGACATAGAATTGATTCAATTGAGAAAGCAGAACTTTTCCATGCAGAATTTTTTGGAAGAAGAAGAGAGGAGGCAGAGAAAGAGGTCTCATTAACTGAGTTTCAAGAGGAACAACTGGAGACTGAAAAAGAGAAAGGAGCTGTAGGTGGACAGGTGGACAGTAAAGAATAGCGTGAAGTGAGATCCACGAGAGCTGTTAGACCTAAATATAAAGCATAATCATGGAAGAAAAAAAACTGATTACAATGAATATAAATGGACTTAATTCAGCTGTTAAAAGAAGGAAAACTTTTCATAAATTAGAGAAAGTAAAATTTGATATAATTTGTCTACAAGAAGTTCATATTAAAAAACAACATGAACAATTGTTAGTACAGCCAAAATTGGGGAAAATATTTACTTCTTTGACTCAATGTAAGAAAAGAGGAGTGGTTCTATACATTAAAGAGGCTATTCCAGCAAAACTGATCTACACGGATGAAGACGGAAGAGTATTAATGGTGGAAATAATGGACAATAATATAAAAATACTCTTGATTGCAATTTATGCTCCGAATGATAAACAAGAAGAGTTTTATAAAAAGGTACACATGAAAATAATTGGACTGGACTATGTTAATATAATTATGATGGGAGACTTTAATGGAATTGTGGACAATAAATTGGACTACATAGCAACAACAACAAATCAAAATAGAAAGGCTTTCCCTAAATCTCTTTTTAAAATGACAGACGAACTAACTTTAAAAGATATTTGGAGAGAAAGAAATTAAAGTTGAAAGATTTTATACAATGGATGGAGAAGGAATTGGCTTTTTTTTTCAGAGAAAATAAAAAAGAAGATACTTCAACGCAGAATGTTTGGGATACAATGAAGGCATATGCTAGAGGTCTGATAATAGATTATACAAGAAAAAAGAATATTAGGAAAAGGCAAGCTTCTAAGGCCTTGGAAGATGAGTATAAAAGACTTGAAAAAGAATTACAGAAAATGCCACAGAAAAAAGATATTAAATTGAAGCTGGATGTAATTAAACATAAAATGGAATTAATAGAGAAAGGAGAATTGGCACAGAAAATCAGAAATTCTAAACAGAATTACTTTGAAGATGTGAATAAACCAGGTAGATGGCTAGCATATAAATTGAGAAAGGAGAAGGAATCAAGAAAAATATTGAAGCTAATAGATGATCAAGGCCAAGTTTGTTATGGTAATAAGGAGAAAAAGGAAATTATTCGAGATTTTTATGGGCAACTATATAAACAAGAGAATATTGATGAGGAAAAAGTCAAAGAGTATTTACAGAATGCTAATTTACCGAAGATACCTAAAGAGACTGAAGAAATGCTAGAAAGCAATATAACAATGATGGAACTAAATGAAGCATTTAAGAGACAAAATAATGGGAAAGCACCAGGTCCAGATGGGCTTCCGGCAGAATTCTATAAAACATTTCAAGAATCATTGAGCATCCCATTGTTAGAAGTTATGAATGAAGTTATGTCAAAGAAGATGATACCCAAAACATGGTCAGAGGCTTATATCACACTTATTCCAAAAGAAGAGGCTGACCCACTGCAAATTAAGAACTATAGACCTATTTCCTTATTGAATGCAGATTATAAAATCTTTGCTTCAATTTTAGCAGAAAGACTTAAAAAATACTTAAATAATTTTATTCACCCAGATCAAAATGGATTTCTGCCAAAGAGACAAATCAGAGACAATATGAGAGTAATCTTGGATACTTTGGAATACTATGAGGCTCATCCTGAAAAGCAAATATATATTGATATTTCTAGATGCTCAAAAGGCATTTGACAACGTGAATTGGAGATTTATGTTATTACTATTGGAGCAGATGGGTTTTGCTAAAAAAATTTATTCAAGCAATCGAAGCCATATATAATAAACAGACAGCAAAGGTAATGATGGAGGGGGAACTTACAGATTTTATTAACACAAGAAAAGGCACAAGACAAGGGTGTCCCCTATCTCCTTTGCTATTTGTGTTGACTTTGGAAGTGTTGAATAGAAATATTAGAGATGATAAAAACATAAAAGGAATGAAAATTAAGAAGGAAGAATTTAAACTACAAGCTTTTGCTGATGATTTAGCTTTTATTCTGGAAGACCCGTTAGAAACAGCTCCAAGGTTATTGGAAAAGATAGAGACATATGGTGAGATGGCTGGTTTGAAAATAAATAAAGATAAAACAAAGATTTTGACAAAGAACATGCTATTGAGATAAAGAGAAGAACTGGCAGATCTTTTGAAAATCCAAGTTACAAATAAGGTTAAGTATCTGGGGATATATTTGACAGCAAGATGTAGCACATTAAAAGAGAATAATTATATTAAACTCAAACAACAGATAGCTACAGATTTGAAGAAGTGGGAAAACTTGCAATTGTCATTAATAGGGAGAATTTCAACAATCAAGATGAATATTTTACCTAGAATTTTATTTTTGTTCCAAACAATACCAATTAGGCTTGGAAAAGACTATTTTGAAGATTTAAATAAAATCATGTTGAAGTTTATATGGCAAGGTAAAAAAGCGAGAATAAAGCTGAAGCTTTTGCAAGACGCTAGAATTAGAGGAGGTTTTGGCCTGCCTAATTGGGAATTGTATTATCAAGCTGCAAGTTTGATGTGGGTCAAAGAATGGATAACTTTAAGAAAGCATAGATTGTTGATATTAGAAGGGCATGATTTGCTGTTGGGCTGGCATGCGTTTTTATGGTATAAGGGAACTAAAACACAGGGTTATTTTAGAAGACATTATATACAGGAGTCTTTGTGGTTAAACTGGGAGAAGATAAAAAGACAATGTTATTTGAAAATTCCAGTTTGGTTATCGACTATTGAAGCATTTTCCTATCCTATAATTTATAAGAAGGAACAGTTAGATATGGGGAACTATTGGATGAAAAGGGTGAACTTAAATCGATTCAAAACCTAGAGGAACAAGGTATAAGGATGAATTGGTTTTCATATGCCAAATACATTCAAGGTATGATGAAGATTCTAAAACGAAGGGATTCTATGATAAACAGACTGATTTAGATAAGATCTTGATGGGTACTGATGAGAAGGTGATTAAAAAATTTTATGGTTATTTACTGGGAATTAAATTAGAGGAAGAACAAGTTAAAGAAACTATGATTGTTTGGGGGAAGAATTTTGGATATGGGATTGATCTAGAGAAATGGCAAAAATTGTGGTCTCAAAATTATAAAATGACAATGTCAACAGCATATAAAGAAAACTTTTATAAGATGTTTTATAGGTGGCACTTTCCCCCGACAAGAATAGCAAGAATGTTTAAGAACAAATCTGAAAAATGCTGGAAATGTCATCAGATACCTGGCCCGTATTACCATATGTGGTGGACTTGTGAGGATGCTAGAAAATATTGGACTAAAATTCGCATGTGGTTGGAAAAAATGACAAAGAAACACATAGACTTGAAACCAGAGATCTTCTTATTGGGAATTTTACCTGATATATATAGTAAAGATTTGAAATACCTGATTGTAAATGTATTAACAGCAGCTAGGATTTGCTAAAAATTGGAAGAATGAGAAAATACCATTACAGGAAGAAATTATTAAGAAAAGATTGGAATGTGCTGAGATGAGTAGATTGACATTTGAAATTAGAGAGCAAGAGGAGAAACAATTTTATGAAATTTGGGATCTTTTTTATCAATGGCTAGATGATAAAATACGATAATAGAATATTTAGAATGCTAGACAGTAAGGAATATCTTTATTTTGTTTTACTTGCCTTTGTTATTTGACACTATATTTATAAAGGGTTTTTTAGGATTGATTTGGTATTATTATATAATTTGTTACAGAATAAACTGGTTAAAGTATTGTTATCTCATAAAGCATGAATGATTAAAAGTATAGTCAAAAATTTCTTTTTTTTAGTGATATTAGGATATATAAGTTTGGATTGACAATATGAGTTGTTATGTAACATAATTGTAATTGAGACTACAAAATGAATGCACAAAACTGATGAACCAACTGACACACTGGATATACATATGAGAGTTGATGTTTTAATGTTTTGTTTGTCTTGTTTGTTTGTAGAAAATTAATAAAATCTTTTTCAAAAAAAAAAAAAAGGATTGAAAACTAAGTTTCTCTAATTTGGCTCCAGAGGAAATAAATACTTCTAAATTGACTTCTAGCTGCAATTCCGAGCAGATTCCCAGTTTTTAAATGATTAATATCAAAAGCAAGAGCAAAAGGCCATCATAAAAAAGGATGGATAATCCTTACTCTCTGAGCTTTTTTTTTCTCCTCTTCATAGAAAAGCATAAGATCCTAATAAACCCTAATAAATTCCAAAACAAATAAATCATCTTTATTAAAAGAAAATGTCTCTAAAATGTTATCAAATTGCTTGTTGTAGTATTTTCTCTTTTAAGATGATTTCAGACAACCCATTCTTGTTTTGCTGTATGCAATTGCCTTAATGTGGCTAATCTTATCAGTAGAATTTCAGTTTAGTTAATTCTGATATGGGGAAAAAAAGATTCTTACAGATTCTTAATTGCAGCTACTGTGCTAAAAGTAGAACATTATCCCTTTAAGTAAATTTATCCTGTAAATTAACTAGATTATCCTTATTACAGATAGGTTTTTTAAAAAAGAGCTTTCAAATGTATTTTCCATTCATCACTATGATATTCAGATGATTTAACATACTATATGTCTTCAGACCTCTTTATGAGAATAAAAATGCAGTGAGGAAGAAATAGATATTTTTCTCAAGATAGAGTTCATGAAACCTAAAATCAATCTTTCACTTCCAAAAATAATTTCCTTTTGAGAATTCAGAAGGCAGGAAAACTGAAAAACATTTAAAATTAACCTATTTTAACATTACATAAAATTGCAGTTTTTATTTTTATTTTTTTAGAAATGACTGGAGATTTGTATTTCAAAGTCAGTGTTAATGTAGGATGTGTCTGAAATGATTTTATGCAGTAAGAGGTGTTCATTTTGAATGAAAATATATTGTATAATCGATGTGCTATTCATTTCTTTTAAATGTATTGCTAGTAAATATATATTTTAATTAAACTATATAAACATCCTGTTCTCATTGAAGCTCATAATTTATCATCAAAATAGGATGTCTGAAAATGCAGATATTTAACAGCCTTTTTACACTGTAGTAATAATGCAATACTTTCCATGATGTTAGTGCAGTTTATGTCACATTATTTAACAACTCTAACCCAGCACTTGCAATAGGACTAGCTTCTGAACATATCTTGCTCATGTATATAAGTTTCTGTTGCTACATGCTACATATGCATGCTGAGCAGTGTTTTTGGCTACTGGAAATCCCAGACTAAAGTTGTGTAAAGCAACCAATTATGAAGCAACATGAACCCTTCATCTTGTCTTTAGAAGCAAAGGGACATTTGTCTGTATATACATCAGTGGAAGATGGAAATGGTTGGACTTTCTCTACATTGGTGCATCCAGCTTCTTGAGGAGAGGCAGATGGCATTCCTCACTGGAACATTTTTATGATGATGAAATAAACAAACATAACCAGCCTTTCACCCAATAATTAGTTAACTACTTCTTGGATCCATCTACATTTTTCTTCCCAGGAGACCTTAAAAAGGAAGAAAGATAGAGATGAAATATGCAGGTAGTCTATTAGTGACTCCAATCACCCTATCCATTTCATCCCAGCAAATAGCTGCAAACTGTTTTTAACCTTGCTAGACTGTATCTCAGTCAAATCAACTTTACTGATCATAGTGTAAGCAAAATTACTACCCCATGTGTGATCAATTATTTTTCTTATGGTTGTTCAGTAATCTTTTATTTCCACAGAATTCGGCATAACACTATGGAAAACAGCAAATGTAGGCTGTTGATAAAACATAACTTGCAGAATATCCTCTTTTGCCATTTGTGATGGTACATTTATTCAAGAAATTGGCAGTGATTTAAAGTATCTGCCTCAGAAATAAGCACAAGCAGATAGCATTCCTCACTGGAACATTTTTATAATGATGAAATAAACAATTACATAATGAAAAGAAAATAACACATGTAACAAATATTAAATTCCTGGTTAAGTAGCAAAGGTATTAAAACATAGTGAATGGAAATATTGAATTAGCATTGTTCAAAAATTCCAGTAAAATCCCAAATGATTTAAAGGGTAAAATTACATTATCAATAATATAATGTTACAGATATGCATACATTGATTTTACAATCAAAAAAGTATGAAGTAGATACCGTATATACTCGAGTATAAGTCGACCCGAATATAAGTCGAGGCACCCAATTTTACCACAAAAAACTGGGAAAACTTACTGACTCGAGTATAAGTTGAGGGTGGGAAATGCAGCAGCTACTGGTAAATTTCAAAAATAAAAATAGATACCAATAAAATTACATGAATTGAGGCATCAGTAGGTTAAATGTTTTTGAATATTTATTTAAAAGAAAAACAGTAAACTAGCTCTGTAAGTGGAAAAGAGAGCCAACAAAACCAATATGGTATCAACAATAACTTTAAAAGTACAAAAATCTTAGCTCAATCAGCAACCAAGCTAAAACACAAGAGTTAAAATCCTTCAAAACTGGATTCCTCATCATCATCTGTATGTCCAAACAGAGTCACTCTCTCCCTTGCAAGAAAAAAGCATGTGTATGTGCTGCATGTACATCCTGTTTTGGAGAGCCACCATCTCTTTCACAGCTCTCCCTCATGCCTCCATTGCATGTGCACACATGCCACGGCTCAGTAGTAGGTCAACATACAGATGTTACACTAGGTTCCCTCCTCAAAAGGAACATCCAACCTTTCTTGAGAAGTACAAACTTCATCTGTTCAGGATTGTGGTGACAAAGGTGAAGGAGGATGGAGCTGAGAGAAGGGAAGGGAAGAAAAGATCATTGACAGGGAGAAAGACAGGGAGAAACACCTGGAAGTGTGAGCCCTCGAGTTTCTTTAGGGAAGACCAGACAACAAGGGGAGAGGAGAGGAGGAGGAGGAAGAGAAGAGTTAAAAAAAAAAGAGTGGGAAGCCAACTCACGCGTGCCATCAAAGCCAGGGGGAAGTGGGGCTTTCTCCGCCTGCTGCCGCCAGAGGTGTGCGGGGGGGAGTGCGGGGAAAGGGGGTTCGTGCCGAGGCTCCGCAAGTGATTACCAGATTTGCAGCTCCGTTTGTTGGTGAAGCTGGAAGCGCGCAACGCAGGAGCTTGCGGGGGCCCCGGGCGCCCGTTAATGGGGAAGGAGAGGCTGCTTGGGGTCGCCAGGCTCAGGCAGCCTCCCCCGCCCCCTCCCCTAGCAGCGAAGAGCTGCTCCGGGGGCTCCCGCCATGGCGCAGCCAGGCACTTTGTCTCGCTGCCCCTGGAGCAGCTCTTCGCTGCTAGGCTAGGGGGTGGCAGTTTATTTGCGAAGCTGGAAGCGCGCAACACAGGAGCTCGCGGGGGCCCCGGGTGACCGTTAATGGGGAAGAAGAGGCTGCTTGGGGTCGCCAGGCTCAGGCAGCCTCCCCCACCCCCTCCCCTAGCAGCGAAGAGCTGCTCCGGGGGCTCCCGCCACGGCGCAGCCAGGCACTTTGTCTCGCTGCCCCCGGAGCAGCTCTTCGCTGCTAGGCTAGGGGGTGGGGGAGCCTGGCAGTTTCTTTGCGAAGCTGGAAGCGCGCAACACAGGAGCTCGCGGGGGGCCCGGGCGTCCGTTAATGGGGAAGAAGAGGCCGCTTGGGGCCACCTGTGTGTCCCTCAGCGGGTAGACAGCCGCGGCGGCAATGCTGCCCTGGAGGCGCGATCGGTTGCAGCCATGCCAGCGCAGGCCAGGCATGGTGCCGTAGCGGTTGACTCGAGTATAAGCCGAGGGCGGTTTTTTCAGCACAAAAAATGGGCTGAAAAACTCGGCTTATACTCGAGTATATACGGTAATTGGAAAATTCCCAATACAGGTAAGAAGTTCAATAAGCAATGACAGCCACAGTATTCGGTATCTGTATATCAATGCACAAACTATCTGCACTAATCAGGAAGTATTGGGAATTTTAACCTGGGAAAATAAAATGATAGCTTGTGAGTCACAACTGAAGTATATGCCACAAAAAAGCTTCATTTCAAAACAAAAATAAACAATACTTGCTCATGATACTTGCTCCTAATCTTTTTATTATTAACCTGATTATTAAATGTATCGAAATAATATCAATCAATAAGAGATTTCATAGTTTTCTTACTCCTATCCTTCAGATATACAGCAGATTCAAGGTAGAAACAATGAAAAAAGGCCCTGATTTGAGAATAAAACTTCATTTGTTTTTCTTTCTTTTTTTCTTTCCTCTGAACTTGACATATTATTACATAGCTCTGAACTACATATAGTTTATCTTAGCAGTGCCACTCTGCTAATCACTCAATCTATACTTCAAAGTGAACTTTTGTTTCAAAATTCTATGTCCAATAAAATATGCAAGTATTGGCTTATCAGCCTCCTGGATACAGAATATTTACAAAGCTTTATCTGTTGAATGCCAGCTGGGTTTTCAGTGAGATTTGTGCCAGAGGTTTGGTTGATTTTGGCCACCAACATGTTTATTAGAGATATGAGTGAATTTACTAATTTGCTCAAAACCAAGTGTGCTTGCTCTAGATTAAGCACTTCAATTATGCTGTTCCAGTTAAGTTCCGTGCACATAATTACTTTCTTATTAAGTTGTATTAAGATTTCCACATTTATTAATATTTTATTTTAATCTGGCATCTACCTATCACTCATGGTTGGGAGTGGTGATAGTCAGCATATTGCCTCCAACAATCTGGGTCTTCATTTTAGCGTCCTCGTAAGGATGGAAGGCTGAGTCAACCTTGAGGCAGTGAGAATCTAACTGCCAAACTGCTGACAGCCAGCCATTAGCAGAAGTAGCCTACAGTTCTGCATTCTAACCACTGTGCAATCATGGCTCATAGACATGTCTATGATGTACATTGCAAGCCAGAAACCTCTAGCATCAGTCATATTTTATGCGATTCCATTAAAATTCTATAAAACTGCAGTCAGATTGTTAGCTCAACAATTGTGGATTAATCCTGCTCAACTTGTGGTTCTCATGCTGAATTCAAGCCACCCACTTCTTATTTATTTATTTTTACAAGATAAATGGTATAAGTAAAAAAAAAAAAACATAGTTATGAACACACGGATACATATAAGAAAAATAAAAAAAATAAAAGAAATAATAGGACAGGGATGGTAGGCACATTGGTGCACTTATGCACGTCCCCTACAGACCTCTTAGGAAAGGGGTGAGGTCAATAGTAGACAGTCTAAGGTTAAAGGTTTGGGGGTTTGGGGAAGAAACCACAGAGTCAGATAAAGTATTCCAGACATTGACCACTCTGTTGCTGAAGTCGTATTTCCTACAATCAAGTTTGGTGCAATTAACCTTGAGTTTGCATCTATTGTTTGCTCTTGTGTTGTTATGGTTGAAGCTGAAGTATTCATTGACAGGTAGGACGTTGCAATGTATGATTTTATGTACTATACTTAGATCGGACCGAAGGAGGCGTAGTTCTAGGTTTTCTAGGTCTAGAATTTCAACTCTGGTGGCATAAGGTGTTCTGCAATGAGTAGAGGAGTGGATAACTTTTCTTGTGAATTATTTCTGGACTTTCTCAACTGTGTTAATATCAGATATGTAATGTGGGTTCCAGATTGATGAGCTGTATTCAAGTATTGGTCTAGCAAATGTTTTGCGTGCTTTAGTTATTAATGTAATATTACCAGAGAAAAAGCTATATAAGATTAAGTTAACAACTCTTAACACCGTTTGATTATGTAGTTACAATGTGCTTTAGCACTTAGATCATTAGAGATGAGTACTCCAAGATCCTTGACAGAGTTTGGATCATCAACAAGGTCTTGAGTATTCAGCCTGTATTTTATTTTCTGATTTTTCTTTTTGCCAATATGTTGGACAGAGCATTAGTTGTTGAGATTTGAAGTTGCCATTTGTTTGACCATTCTGATACATAGTCAAGGTCTTTTTGAAGGGTAGCAGTATTGTCGGTGGTGTTGAATAGCTTTACATCATCAGCAAAGAAAATGCAGTTCCTCTTAATATGATCACAGAGGTCATTTATGTAGAGTATGAAGAGAGTTAGTCCTAGAACACTGCCTTGGGGGACACCACTATTGACAGGTACAGAATTTGATAGGACGCTCCCAATTTTGACCATTTGTTTGTCTGTTTGAGAGGAATGCTTCTATCCAGTTATGCAGGTGTCCAGAGATACTGTAAGATTTTAGTTTAGGAGTAGTTTGTTGTGTACCACTGAATGAAAGGCTTTACAGAAGTCTCTGTAGATTGCGTCTATTGCTTTGCTCTGATCGAGTTGTGTAGTCCATATGTTTTTGCAGTATAAGAGTTGCAGATTACAGGATATATTTTTTTCTGAAACCAAATTGTTTATTAGAGAGTAGGTTGTTTGTCTCTAAGTGGAGGATGATGGATTGGTTAATAATCGATTCCATGACTTTCCAGGTGACACAGCATAAAAAGATTGGTCTATATTTTTCAACTAGGCTGGGATCTCCCTTTTTGAAGATGGGGATGACTGTGGCTTGTGATCATAGTTTTGGCAAAGAGCTGGTCCTGAAAGATTTTTCAAAGATTATGCTTAGAGGTTCAGCTATGGCAGTGGGTAGCTTTTTAAAGAAGTAGGCACATATTCCGTCCGGTCCAATAGATAGAGATTGTTTTAGATTGCATAATGCTTTTTCAACATTGTCTTCTATAAGATTGATATGTATTAGATCATTCTAGTTATCTGTGGTTTGACTAGGAAATACTGGGCATGATCCATTGCTGTTTACAAATACTGAGCCAAAGAGTGTTAAAGAGGTTGGCTTTAATAGTGTCATCATTGCAGTCTTTACCATTAGGTCCTTTCAGGGGTGGGATGGACCTTGCTTCTTTTAATTTGTTGTTTACAAAATTGTAGAAAGCATGGGTAGAATTGATGCATAGGTTTTCCTCTTGTTTAATGTGATAATTGGTGCATTCAATCTTTATCTGGTGGCATAAATTTTTGTATTGGCTTTTGAAGTTGGCAACGTGACCAGATTTGTTTTTCTGCCAAGGTGATTTCTTTTTGGATTGAAGCTTCCTTATTGTAATGGGTAACTTCTTTTTTCTGGTTTTTGGAGTTGTAATTGGTACATATAGTTTGATGACTCTTTTGAATTCAAGTAAAAATATGTTGTAATGGTCTTCTACAGTATTGCATCCAGTTAATAGAAATTGCCAATCAAGGGATGAGAGATCATTGTTTATAAGATCATAGTTGCCTTTTTTGAACTTATAATTGATGATTTTTGTGTGGACGTATGTTGAGACAAAAGTCAATCATGTTGTGGTCACTGTTGGAAAAGGGTTCTTTAATTTGTATTCTGTAAATTGAATTCAAACTATTGCAGAAGATGAGATCGAGGCAGTTGTTAAATCTAGTGTTGTTGGTTACTAGTTGTTCTAGTCCCAGATTTGTTACTGCATTGTAGAAGGTTGCACATGTAGGTTCAGTTGTACATTCGTTAAGGGTCCAGTTAATATGAGGTAGATTGAATCTCCTTGCTTTATAATATTAAACAGGAGTTCTTGTACAGCCCTTGGATTGCTGCTATACATAGATGGTAAACAAAGATAAACACAACAGTCCAAGGTTTGAAGACCTCTGTAAATGATTAACTTTTCAGCAAGTATATGTTGTATATGAAAGTATGTGGTTCTTGTAGCCTTATATGTTCTCTTACATTGTTCTGAGTACCATCTGCATTTATGTTTTTAAAGTAGTTAAAGTCTCCAGCATGACTAATGTTGTGCTGACTCTATGGACAAATATTGCAATATTTACTTGGATCATGTCAACGTAACTGCATTACCTGGGGAAAAAAATATTGCCAATTCATTGTCAGCAAAGAAAGCATAGATATGAGAAGTGAACTTCAGACTTGAAAAGAATCCAGACCATTTATAAAAGCAAACAAGTTTTGTTTCAAAACTGTCAAATGTGAAGTTATTTAGTTATGTTCTACTTTATAATTTGCCTCAACAAGAGGATAAACAATTTTATAAAATTTGGGATCTATTTTATAAATGGTTAGACAATAAAATACAGTAATGAAATATGTAGACTCTTAGAAAATAATAAATATATAAAGATGTACTTCTTTCTTATATCTACAAAATGATTTTAGGATAGATTTGGGATGATAATATGAACTGTTATAAAACAAACTAAGTAAATTATGATTATCTTGTAAAACATGAATGATTAAAAATATAGTCAAATGATTGATTAATAAAGATACTAAGGTATTTAATTTTTGATTGAAAATTCGAGATTATATGCAATGTTATTGTAATTGAAGTCTACGAAATGGAAGCACAAAACAATTTGTAAACCAACTGGGACACTGTATGTACACATATGGAAGATGGCTTGATGTTTTTATGTTTTGTATGTTTATGTTTGTTTTTAAAAACCAATAAAAATTTATTTTAAAAAAACATTATAATTCAAGGAACACCCATCAACCTTGGAACAATATTTGGGTAAAAGGTTAAAAAGTTTAAGAACCTAAAATTAGAACTATTACTTTCTACCATTCCCACATTAGTTATTTGTGTTTGGAAATAGGTTAGCTGAATTATACTTGAAGTAAATAAGGAAAGATTCAAAACAATTTTGGCCACTTGCTTCATTTATTTTTGCTTTCCAGAAGTTTCAAAATAAAACACAGATAATCCTGGGAAAATTGGGGCTACTGTTGCCATCACTAAGTGATTAGGTCACAAAGCATGACATTTTATGACTGCATTGTTTAGTGACAGCAGTTCCAGCAATTCTGGTTGCTGTTGTAAAGTGAGGAGCATCACTGAGTGAGAATTTCACAAGACCTCAACCTCAAACTTTCTGCCATCTCTCTCCATTGATTTTGCTTCTGGAAAGTCATGGAATATCAGAAATTGCCAAGTATTTGGATCACAATCATATGACCATGGAGATTGTACAATGGCCAGAACTCCAACTTCATTCATGCTATCTTACATTTGAACAGTTGCTGAACAGTAATAAAATATTTTCTTTTTCAAAAAAACGCTCAAATTTATTGTGATTTTTAAAAAGTAAAATAAATAAGGAAGTGTTGGAGCAAGGGTCAAAAAAGGGGGAAAAAAGTGACAAGAACATGCAGACATATATTTTAAAACAATGGCAACAGTTTGCCTTATTGATATTCAAGTGGATATCAACATAGGATGAGGTGTATCACCTATCCTTTTCTCAGCCTGCCTTGAAGAAATTTTTTTGCAAACAAGACTGGGTAAAATCAATGGTGCCTCTTAAGATTTGCAGGTGATGTTGTTTCACTTGTCACAAGATTCAGAAGGGCTACAAAGACATATACAAGCTCTTCACAAAGCAGGAGAACCATTTGGCTTTAAAATAAACCTCAAAAAAAGCCAGGTTGTTAAGCCTGTGTTCCCCAACCAGGGTTAAGGAGACAAGCTAAACAGAATGTGCAGCGTTAGTCAGATAGGCACACAGATAAATGAGTGAGATAAGCTTGTATGTTTATTAACATACAGTAAAAATAACACATACTCTTGTGCTATCAAAAATATAGTTTATTCCATTTATAGCATAGTCAAAATAACAGTCCATTAGTCATGTATCATTTAGTCAGTCCATTCAAGGATATTCAGTTAGCAAAGTCCGTGTAGAATATCCTATGTCAGTTCACTTACAAATCAGTCCTTTGTCTCTCTCCCGTTAGAGTAACGCAGTCTTGAGTCCATGCAGTAATTAGGGATCATCAAAGCCAGAGAGAGCAAGCTGAGGTTCCTTGCTTCTTTTAAAGTGCTTTCACAACCACTCCCCTAATTACATTCCCACAGTTAAAGTTGCAGACACTTTAACTAATAAACTATGATAACATATTTATTATTTTACCTAAACCAGTTAGGGTAAACAATGTTATCCCTAACACAGGTTATATTTAATAAATTCACCAAAGAAATAAAAAAATATGGCATGTGTTTTTTAAAAACTATGGTAACTTTAACTTTGTCATACCATAGATAGCTCCGCCACCCAAATGCCAAATCCCAATAATGTCCTTCCTTTTTCCTAAAGTCACCCACTCTTTCATCATATCAAACAATATACCCCGGAAGACAATTTTAGATCAGATTATTTGATTTTTGTTTGTTTATATATTTATCCCATTTAGAAACCACACATCTCCTTTACAGAGTGACTGAATGGTACAAACTGCTTGTTTCTTTATGTTTAATTCTTGATTTCTTATGTTGCCATACATATCTGGAAATACCTTTCTGCCGTTGTTTAAAAGTCAGTTGTCAATATCAGTATACTCTGGAATAAAAAAAATAACAAGGAAGAATATTCATCTTAATTACAGAGATTCTAACTAGTAGTTACATTTGCAATTTATTCCATTTCACTCAGTCTTTTTTATACCATTCCATACTTTTAAAATCATATTTTCAAATCTAAGAATTAAAGTAGATTTTTGAAATTCATGTTCATCTGGGCTTTAAACTTATAATAATTCCAAATGAACATAAATTCATTTTTTTCTTATTCCATTCCACATTTATTATTATTTGTACTTTTTCTCCCTTTCTTTCTTTCAGAAACATTAATGGTAAAAACTACTTTTGATCAGTGAAAGAAGAAAGTGGTCTGGAATACTTCCAACTCCGACGAAAAATGGTAATATATTGTTATGAAAATGTGCAGACAATGTAAATGTGCAGGCAAGAAGGGACAAAACATAATACAATTATTCCAACAATAAAATGATTTTTCCACAAAACACATCCATTATATTTTTATTAAGTCTACAACAACCAGTACAATACAGGTGATTTGATTTTTATTATTATGTGCCATCAAATCAGTGTTGACTTTGAGCAAGACATTCTCTAAAAACTATTCTTTCTCAACCTGCTCCTTCAAGTGTTTCCATCACCACTGTAATTATTCATAATAGTTTGCTACATTTTATGTGCCATCCAATTCCTAGCTGCTGGTTGCCCTCTTCTTTGAGTTTCCACTTGTCCCATAATTGTAGAGATTTTCAGAAAGCTAGGCTTTCACATAATATATCCAAAATATTATAATATGGTAATTGGTACTGAAATGAAAGTTTTGGATGGATTCTGTGATTCTTTTGTTTGTTTTCTTGGCTATATGTGGTATCTCTCTGAGAGTCCTCTCCAGTATCAAAAGTCAAAAACAACAATTTCTATCCTGCTTCTTCAAAGTCCAACTATTACTTTCATCAAGTATCACACAGAAAAACTCATTATTTTTTTATTTTAAATCAACAACTACATCTAAATAGGGAATATGGATTCAAATTTGCCAAAATATACTATGTTTAACTTCATACTATATAGAGATTATTTATTCATTTAATTTAAGTAGAACAAGTAAATTCATTTAAATTTCATATTCTAATATTGTTTCCTTAAACCTGCTTCATTAAAAGTTATTTTGTAGCACTAAGGACCCTTTCTAAAAATATGGAATATTCAATATAAAATTGTATAAGCACTTTACACAATATGAAACTTCATATAAACACATAACAATTAAATTTTGACTGTCTGATTATCTTCCCTATTTTCCTTAAAATATATTTTCAAGAGCACCAGGACATCTAAGTCCTACGGTTTCTAGTAATGAAATAATTACACATTCTCATGTTCTTATGTCACCTTTCTCTTACTATTCTGTTGTCCCATCCCGTATACACACACACACATTTTAAGGTTGTATACCCTCATATATATCCTTTGGAAAGCATCATGTACATTGATAGCACAGAATGGCCCTGAGCTAAAAATATCCTTATTCTTTAAAACTATATGAATATTACATGGATGTTGATGCCTGGACATTTGGAATAGATTCTCTGTGTATTTTGAATTGCTAAGAATTTTGAATTGCTAAGAAACACTGGGAAGATAAATTTATGATGCCAGTTATTGAAGTCTTTGTGTTATTTTTGCTTTAGGAATCATCCATAGATATGCATTATATGTCATATGTTACAAAACCATACAGTTAAATGATATATAATATATGCATTGTGTGTGTGTGTGTATACATACATACATAGATGAGCAACTCACACATATAAATATATATACATATGCTTTATCCAAATAATGAACAACACAGTGGTAGGATTCAAAATTTTCTACTACTGGTTCTGTGGGCGTGGCTTGGTGGGTGTGATAGCGGAAGGATACTGTAAAATCTCCATTTCCACCAACCTGCTTTCCAGTTCTGTTGTCCTGTGCAGGGCAACAAAAAAAGGCCCAGCCAATCAGCTGGAACTCAGGAGGCAGAGAATAGATGGGGGCAGAGCCAGTCAGAAGTGGTATTTGCCGGTTCTCCGAACTGCTCAAAATTTCCGCTACCGGTTCTTCAGAACTGGTCAGAACCTGCTGAATACCACTTCTGGAACAACAGCACTTATTAGAGGAATAAATGCATCCATTTACAGTATCCTCGGGTTATGTTATAGCAATAATTGCAGGTTAAATGCCTTCTGCTTTTCTTCAATTATTAATAAAATTTACAAATATAAACCTTAAATAAATGTATTTTTAAAAATAAAAGTTTTATATACTTCAATCAAATTTATTGTATTACACAATTCAATTTTAGTAATCAAATGTTTTGGTCCAGGCCTACTCTTGCTGATTTTTCTCTCTTTTTTCTTTTGCCAAAGAAATTATTTGGCAGTTTGCTGTTTGCTATTAAATTTTGACTGAATGATATTATGGGTCACTAGCAGATTCAAGAAGGTGTTCACCCATACATACACCCTCAGGTACAAATTGCCCAATGGACTGACAATTACCATTGTCCTGATCAGTTCAGATTTATAATGGATAATGCCAACTTCATGAGCATGATGTTTAGCTAATGTTAAAGCTTTAACTTAATATGTTAAAGTTTGCAAAATGCCTTTATGTACAATAGTATTAGGGTTATGCTTAGCCCAGCAAGAATGCTTCTAATGGAATCTTAAATGTATTTTTCAGAAGTTTTTTAATTCATCCCAAATAAATGGAAATTGAATTACATCTACAGAATTTCAAAATGAGTTGTGAAATTGGAACCAAAGAATATGGTTAAATCAATGACATCTGTTCTTTAACTAAGATTTTAAAAGATGAAGCTTGAAACTGCTTGCAAATTTAAAAATAAAGTAATTTTTAGAGTAATAGAGTAATTATATTCCAAACAAAAAAGAAATACATTAATGTGCTGTTATATTTATTTCTTATTAAATTTATATGCTAATAATTTCCCATAATCATTTTGAGGTAACTCTGGGAGGATTAGAATAATAATATAATGTAATAGCAATAGCAATAGCACTTAGACTTATACACCTCTCCATAATGCTCTAGAGCAGGGGTGGCCAAACTTTTGGACCTCAGGGACCACCAAACTCATAATTTTAAATCCCAGGGATCACCCGATAATGTGTGCAATATCCTTTGTTCTACCATTACCTTCCTTTTCACCCGAGGACACATTGAAAAGGAAGGAAGCAAAGGGCAAAGAAATAGTCAGTATAAATAAAATTGTGCAAATTAACCTTAATTACATGTATAGCACACTGTCTTGTATCTGTCTTGTTCTGTACAGAAGATAAGAAAACAGTTTAACATACAGCACTGAACTTTTGAAAAACTTGATTAAAAAGTTGCATAAGATTCTACAAAAATGAGAATAACGTTTGCAAAATGAGATTTGCATTAAGCAAATAGTCAATGTGTCTTTTCTACTAAAATTCTATTCTTTTCTATTTTCCTGAAAACAAAACCAAATCCAAAATTAGCCTTGCCTGGACTAATTAAACCTTGACATGAATTTAAATCCCACTGATGTTAATGGGTATGCCCATAGGACTTGCATCTCTGCAGCCAAAGGCTGTTCCTGGGAGAGTTTTTATCCAGCCAGAAGGTAACCAGGACATTGGGGGCAAAGTTAGAGCTAATAAAAGGACTCCTACTGATTACCTGACTGCGTTGCCTTGTGCCATGCTCCAGGTCATCACAGTAGCATTCTACTTCACATGAGAGTCTTAGGACAGAATTCAAAACTTGAGAAGTAGTTTATACAAACTAAATTGCCATTAAAGGCTGTATGAACGTTCTTGAAAATTGGAAGGAATGTAGCGGGAAGTTTGTGTACTCAGAAAACAATTATTTATCTTATACTGAGGCTAAATGCAGAGTCTCTAGTTTTTGCTGCCCATAGGTTGTGCATACTGAGAATGTAATTCAGTAGCTGTTTCTTACTGACTGGCTAAGCTCAGTGCTGAATATTATGTCTGTATTGTAATTTGTAGGTGCATCCATCTCAAATAATGAAAGAATTGAATGGCCTAGTTTGGTGAAAACAACCAACACTTGCACCTGACTATAGATTTTTCATTTATCTCTCTTACTACACTCTTATTACAAATCGGATTTTTCATTGTTTTTAACCTGAGGAAAGTTATAAGTGATCTAGAAAGCATGAAGATCCCTGTGGCATAGTTCTTAGAGTGCAGAATTGCAAGCTACTTCTGCAGCCAGCTGCCTGAAATTTGGCAGTTCGAATCTCACCAGGCTCAAGGTTGACTCAGCCTTCCGAGATGGGTAAAATGAGGATCCAAATTGTTGGGGGCAATATGCTGACTCTGTAAACTGCTTAGAGGGGGCTGTAAAGCACTATAAAGTGGTATATAAGTCTAAGTGCTATTGCTATTGTTAGCTAAGGAAAAATGGTTATTGTATCAAATATAACATGGTGTAGGTGTAATTCTGGAGTCATTTCAGGATATAAGCACTTTTTTATTAATTGGCAGGTACAACATTCTAATATTCATAAACCATAAGTCCCTTTCAAAAGTTTTTTTGAGCTGCGGTAGCACAGTTAGAATACAGTACTGCAGGCTACTTCTGCTGACTGCCGACTACCTGCAATTTGGCAGTTCGAATCTCACCAGGCTCAAGGTTGACTCAGCCTTCCATCCTTCCGAGGTCAGTAATATGAGGATCCAGATTGTTGGGGGCAATAGGCTGACTCTATGAACCACTTAGAGAGGCTGAAAAGCACTGTAAGCGGTATATAAGTCTCAGTGCTATTGCTATTTCTATTCCTCAAGCAGCTTTTGCAGGATTAGGATTTCACAGTCACATAAATGAACCATGGTTCTTTTTCTCTGCAAGCACAAAACCATACTGGCAGCAATGCTAGCTAGCTATTCACCATCTTGGTTGCTATGGACATAACAGACAATAAGAATGATTCACTATCTATACAAATAAATCAGTATTATGCTTTATACCAAGCGCAAAAGAACAGCAATTTCTTAGTTCAAGAGACTCACTGCTTTTATGTCAAAATACAGAATGTCTTCAGACACATAATGTTCTGCTTCTGTGTTTTCATTTCATCTTTATATAGAGAGTATTTGCTAAAATAATTATAATCCAGACATATGACAAGCACAATCTTTCCCATAACAGATAATTTTAGAAAAAGAAGTAAAGTAAGGGAACAGACTATCAAGCACTGATTTTTGTCGTGCTGAGACTTGAATACAAAACAGAGGTGGTATTCAGCGGGTTCTGAACAGTTCTGGACAACCAATAGCAGAAATTTTGAGTAGTTCAGAGAACCGGCAAATACCAGCTGTGACTGGAAATTTTATTTTTGGGGGGAACAAATTTTATTGATTTTAAAGACAAACAAACCATCATTAACCATTAAGTACATAAAACCTCTTTCCATTATTAATTTTACAAGTCAAGTAGAATATTATTTTATGCAACATAATTCTGTTTTACACCATTTCAATATAAACATATAGATATCTCTTAACAAGTTTCTCATTATTTCTCTTTTCGTATTCAATTTCATTGTTACTATTATTATTTTCTATATTTATCCAGTTTATGGTCATCATCTTCATTCCTCTCTGACTTGATTACCATTATTCTCATCCAACATTCCTCCGAGGTTTTATTAATTCTCAAACAAAACATAAATACACAACACGCAAAAATATAAAACTTATTTTAAGAAAGTAGTTTGGCCCCAGATTACCTCTCTTTGTATGGACTTCAATTAAATTCGTGCTCATCTTATATACCATTACCTATCTTATTTACCATTCTATATCTTCTATATGACTTGTCCCCGCTTTTCATTCTTCTTATTTCTATTTTATTTAATTCATTTTAATTTAAATCATTGTATTTGTATTTTTTGTCCATTCTTTCCAAATTATCCATTTATCTCATTCCCTATAGTAAGAAAAATAAAAGAATTTCTCCTGAAATCACTGATCAGAGTATGATGCCTTTCTATCCTCCCCCTAAATTAAAATTTAAAATAACGCCTGATACCCAATCTGATTCTGCTTAGTACATTCTACCTACTAACCTTCAAAGAGAAAAAATAATAAATTCATAATAATTAATATAATCAGATAATAAATCTAAATATTAACTCTTATAACATTCCGATTGTCTATTTCAAAAAACAAGTGCTATAATTTTATTAAATTTTAAAATCTGTCATTACTAAACATTTCAATATTTTAATCTTTTATTAATTCTTATAACATTCTAGTTTTCTATTTCTAATACATAATACCATCTTATGTACCTTGCAGAATCTTCTTTTTTAAAGAAATTATACCTTTTCCCTTCCTTTTGTGGCCTCTTTACCCCCCCCCCACTAACCTCCACCTTTTTAGCTTTCCCTCTCTGTTGTAATCCTTTCTCCTTTTGCTCAGTAACATTAAGTTGGTTTTGCATCTTATTTTTTCCTTTCTTAAGTGTTTTTTTAAGTCTTAAGTCCTTCATTTTCCTTCCTTTCTTTCTCCTTTCTCTCTTAATTAATTTCTTAGATTCAGATGGCGTCTTCTTCTTTTTCTTCTTCTCCTTCTATTTCCTCCATCTGTTGTTGTGTTTGCTGATAATTAGCAAGCGCCATTTCTAAAAAAAGGAAAGCTTCTTTCACAGCGTCCTTACTTTCTTGATATTCCTTTCTAAGTTCATCATCAGATAAAGCCATTCTTTGTTCTTCTTAGAGCAACCAAAATGTTTCAAAAGTTAAAACAATTCCTCAAAGTCCCAGAGACATCAATCAGCCCAAACAACGCACAAAGTTCTCGCTTTCTCTTCCTGGGGTGGTATCAATAAAAGGGAAAAGAAAAAACAACAACCAATCTGTATTTTACAGCCTTGTTGCAATCAATTTCTAGTCTCAAGATCTTCAAGGCATCTCCTCCAGCAAGATCTTAATATTTTTTTTCTTGTCCTCTCCCTTCCCACTTATAACAAGAAGCCAAGTTTTTACCTTTTATAAAAAAACAACAGGTTTCTCAATGGCCATTTGTTGATTCCATAGGTGTCAGCCTCAAGATACTTTCCCCTTCTACCTTTCTGCTATTGTTTCATTATTTCTCTCGGCTGTCATGGCAACGGTGGGAGGGGGGATTTTATATGGGAAGAAAGCTGGAGGTGTTTGCATTCCTTGCTGGGCTAGCAAGGGGAGGGGGGATTCTTGTCTTTAACTTTCCGTTTCTTGGCTATCTTTTCCTCTTTTGCGCAACTGCGAACTTTTATCAAAATATGTCAAGGTCATTTGACAAGACGTCTCATCACCATCTGGAGATGACCACATGAGCTGTTTCAAAAGTTTTAATTGGAAGAATCATTTGAACTTTGGGGGGTGGGAGCAAACCTATTTCTTTGTATGTGCATTCTACCCGCCAATTTCTCAGTTTCGGAATTGCTTTGTAGCTACCACTTTATTTCCCAGTAAAAGGATAACTTTGCTCTACACCATGGAGTCTGAGTATTTCTTTCTTGGGATCTAGAAGGAGCACAGCCTGACATAATTCCGAAACTCCCACATCAACCCACCTGGAGAAAACAGCAACTTTTCTTCCGAGGGGGTTTCATCCCATGTTGTCTCCAACCGGCGATGAAGAGGATCAGGGAGCTGCGGGGGGGGGCAGCCGATGCCGCTACCGGAGGCGTCGGTGGCTGACATGCTGGCCGAATTGACTCTGGAAGAAACCCCAGCCGAGATGCCCAGATGGTCGTTGGGGGTTGGTTGGAGAGACCCTGAAGACCCCCCTCCTCCCAGGATCACTGTAAGACGAAAAGGTGCGAGGGGACAGCTTTGGCAGGAGGGGGAGGAGATGGAAGGCAAACTGGATCAAGCCGAGAAATTCTCTATGGATGTTCCTGGGGAGCCCGGCACAACTCAAAGGTATGAGGGGGAAGAGGGAGCGAGATCAGCCCGGGGGAGCCAAGCTACCTCTACCCCCCTTGCCCAGCTTCCTCCAGCGCAGCCGCCCGCTGCCGCCCGGGGAGCCCCAGCAATAGGAGTGGCTCCTAGAAGACGCCACCTGCCCCCCCTAGATGTAAAGTTTGGAGGAAATCCCAAAGATTTGGGATTTTTCCTGGTACAAGTTGGGAGTTATATGGCAGAATTTGAGCGGGAGTTCACCTCTGAAGCAGCCAAAGTGAGATGCGTTACCAGAACCCTGGAAGGGATGGCAGCAGATTGGGTGGTGACTTTGTACAATGATAACTCCCCCCAACTGCAAACCCTCGATGCTTTCATGACTGCACTGAGGAGAAGGTTTGAGGACCCTCTGGCAGAGAGAAAGGCCAGAATCAGAATGAAGACCCTAGTCCAAGGGGGGAGATCGGTGGCAGACTATACCCAAGAATTCAGGCAGCTGGCATACCACATCCGAGGTTGGTCCCAGGGAGCCCTGGTAGAAGCCTAAAAAGATGGCTTAAATGAAGATGTATACCACACGTGCATCTCCAGAAGGGATCCACGTGAGTTACAGTCATGGTACTTGCTGGCGGAAGAGGTGGACATTGATCTAGCCAGAAACAGACGCAGAGGAGGCCCCGCCTGGAGAAAACCGCTCCCCCCCATCTCCGAGAGACCTCAGGGCCCCAACCGAGAGGGATGGCGGCAGGAGCCAAGACCACGGCATGTTTCCGTTGTGGAAAGGAGGGCCACCGGATGGTGGATTGTCGAGTAAAAGTGAACCCACCTAAAGCGCGGGACCCCGGGAGAAAGCCAAAAAACCCTTCGACCAAACCCCGCGAGACCGGGCTGAAGACAGCAGAGGTTGTAGAGGTCGCCCTTTCGGCAGGAGAAGAGCTGGGACCTCCAACCCCACTCGACAAGAACGAGACAGATTCGGAAGATTACGTCCCGGTAAGTCCAAATCAAGGGCCCATAACCATCCCAATAAAGTTAAGGCGGCCCACCTCGGGGACTGAGGGAGTGATGATGGCCTTACTGGACTCGGGGTGCACGAGGTGTGTAATTAACATGAAAGTGGTTAAGGGGATGGGCATCGAACTGAGAACTTTAAAAACGCCCATATCCTTTTGCAAACTGGATGGGTCAGTGGCGGGAGGTTGCCCCGCACGTTTTGCAACCGAACCCCTAGAGATGACCATGGGAAACCATCATGAGACCCTGTGTTTTATTGTGGCCCCTGGGATGGAACAGCCTCTAATATTGGGACTACCATGGCTTCGGAAGTGGAATCCCCATGTAAACTGGAGAGAGGGGTGGATACGCATCCACACCGATCGGCCACCGGAAGGGGAGGAGCAACCCTATCCGGAAGGGGAGGAGGAATCCCATCCGAAGTCCCAGGCACCCGCCGAGATAGCTTTTACGGGTGCCGAACATGTGGAAGGAGAGGAGAAAATCCCGAAGGAGTATTGGGACTTAAGAGAGGTGTTTAGTGAAGAGGCTTCCGACGAGCTCCCCCCACATTGGTCGACCGATTGTAGCATTGAATTCCTGCCGGGGGTGACGCTCCCGAAACCGAAGATGTATCCGATGACACTGGGGGAGTTGGAGGAATTGAGGGCGTTTATCGACAAGAACTTGAAACGGGGTTTCATCGCGCCTGCCAGACCTCGAGTGGCGGCCCCTGTGATGTTCCGCGAGAAGAAAGATGGCTCCAAACATCTGGTAGTTGACTATAGAAACCTGAACGCAGTATCTGTAGAGAACATGTACTCCCTCCCCCTGATGAAGGACATGTTAGTCCACCTGGCAAAGGGGAAGATTTTCACAAAGCTGGACTTGAGGGAGGCCTACTACCGAATCCGGATAAAGGAGGGAGACGAGTGGAAGACTGCGTTCAACTGCCCAATGGGTTGTTTCCAGTTCAATGTTCTCCCTTTCGGCTTACAGGGGGCGCCTGCTGTTTTCATGCAATTGATCAATCAAGTGCTTCACGAACATTTATACAAAGGGGTTCTGGTATACCTTGATGATATTCTTATCTACACGGAGACAAGAAACGACCACGTGAAGTTGGTACGCTCTGTGTTGCACAAGCTGAGGGCCACCAAACTGTACGCCAAACTATCCAAATGTGAGTTCCATCAAGAAAAAATCGACTACTTGGGATATCGTATCTCCCCCGAAGGCATTGAAATGGACCCAGAAAAGGTGCGAGCCATTTTGGACTGGGCCCCACTGAAAACTCGTAAACAGCTTCAAAGTTTTCTGGGATTTGCAAATTTTTACTGCCAATTCATCCCGTCTTTTGCAAAAATAGCTATGCCCATCACCAACCTCCTAAAAACAAAGGGGGAATTGAAACCAAAGCCCAGTCAACCATTGAATTGGACTATGGAGTGCCAAGCTGCATTTGAAAAACTCAAGAGACTTTTTGCTGCAGAACCAATACTGAAACACCCTGACATGGACGCCCCTTTCGTGATCCAAGCTAATGCAAGTGATATAGCAGTGGGGGCGGTCTTATTCCAATTGAACGAGAAGGGGACACTACAACCATGCGCTTACACTTCTCATAAATTCACTGAGACTGAAAGGAGATGGGCCGTTTGGGAGAAGGAAGCATTTGCAGTCCGTTGGGCTTTATTAGCTTGGAGGCATTTTCTGGAAGGAGCGAAACACCCATTTGAAGTGTGGACTGACCATAAAAATTTAGAAGCTTTAAAGACCCCTCGGAAACTATCCCCTAAACAAGTTAGGTGGTCTCAGTTCTTCAAGCGATTCAACTTCTCCTTGAAATATATCCCAGGGGGAAAAAATTTTATGGCAGATGCTTTGTCTAGAATGCCTCAATACAACAGTATCCGAAAAGAAGTGATAAGGCCAATCGTATCCACTACACAACTGGCTGCCCCTGTAGTTACCCGCGCACAGAAAAGAAACCAGGAGAGGGATCTACCTACTGATCTGATGGAACAGTTTAAGGAGGCTCTGAAGACAGATGAGTGGTTTCTGGCAAATGCGAATAACTGCACCATTCGAGATGGCCTAGCCTGGATGGGGGCGAAATTGTATGTACCACAAACCCTGAGAAGCCATGTATTGCAACAAACCCATGATTCCAAAGTGGCTGGTCATTTTGGTTTTGTGAAGACCTTACATTTGGTGAAACGACAGTTTTGGTGGCCTTCCTTGAAAAAGGACATTGAGACTTATGTGGCGAGTTGTCCGATTTGCGCCTCAGCAAAAAGACCGCCGGGTAAGCCACCAGGACTGTTACAGAATGTGGCCAGACCAACTGCCCCTTGGAAGGAAATTTCCATGGATTTTGTAGTAGATCTACCTGAAAGCAGTGGACACACGGTCATTTGGGTGGTGACTGACTTGTTTTCCAAACAAGCTCATTCATTCCTTGCTCAAAGATCCCATCGGCGAAATCCTTAGCCAGACTCTTCATTCTTCATGTTTACCGATTGCATGGTGTACCTGAACGTGTAGTTTCTGATTGAGGAGTCCAATTTACCTCGAATTTCTGGAGGGAATTTCTGAAGTTAATAGGCTCCACCCAAAGCTTAAGCTCCGCCCACCATCCCCAAACTAATGGAGCCTGCGAGAGAACTAACGGGGTACTAGAGCAATATCTCTGATGCTACATAAATTTTCAACAAGACAACTGGGTGGATCTGCTACCTTTTGCAGAGGTGGCGTATAATAACTCTGTTCACAGTAGTACGAGGTTCACCCCTTTCAAAATAGCAACGGGGCAAGATTTTGTACCCACACCTGAACTACCTGGTGAAAACCCAACTGTCCAGTCATTGAGTGATTGGATATCTCAGCTTCAACTTAATTGGCCAGTTGTCCGCAAAGCTTTGGATGAGGCGCACCAAACTCATAAGAAATTTGCTGACAGAAAGCGAGCTCCACAGATGTCATATCAAGTGGGCGATAAAGTATTCCTTTCGACCAAGTATTTACAAACTACCCAAAAATCAAAGAAGTTGGGTCCTAAGTATGTAGGACCTTTCCCCATTGAGAGGATTATAAATCCTGTAACTGTTCAACTGACTTTACCAAAGACTCTTCGTCGTATTCATCCTGTTTTCCATGTTAGTTTGTTGAAACCAGAACGTACCTGTGCCTTGAGACCGATCCAATCTGATCCCCCTGTGCCAATATTAATTGAGGGGGGACAACATTTCGAAATTAAAGAAATTCTGGACTCCAGAAAATGGAGGGGTCGTACCCAATACCTTGTAGCTGGGAAACATTTCCCTCCGTCCCATTCTGAGTGGGTAAATGAAAAGGACCTTAGGGCTCCTGAACTGTTAAAGAAATTTTATGCCAAATATCCTGATAAACCATAGAGATGTACATTAATGTTAACATGTAATTATTTTGTTTTTCTTTCAGGGACTTATGTCCTTCTTCTAGGGGGTCCGAATGTCAGCCTCAAGATACTTTCCCCTTCTACCTTTCTGCTATTGTTTCATTATTTCTCTCAGCTGTCATGGCAACGGTGGGAGGGGGGATTTTATATGGGAAGAAAGCTGGAGGTGTTTGCATTCCTTGCTGGGCTAGCAAGGGGAGGGGGGATTCTTGTCTTTAACTTTCCGTTTCTTGGCTATCTTTTTCCTCTTTTGCGCAACTGCGAACTTTTATCAAAATATGTCAAGGTCATTTGACAAGACGTCTCATCACCATCTGGAGATGACCACATGAGCTGTTTCAAAAGTTTTAATTGGAAGAATCATTTGAACTTTGGGGGGTGGGAGCAAACCTATTTCTTTGTATGTGCATTCTACCCGCCAATTTCTCAGTTTCGGAATTGCTTTGTAGCTACCACTTTATTTCCCAGTAAAAGGATAACTTTGCTCTACACCATGGAGTCTGAGTATTTCTTTCTTGGGATCTAGAAGGAGCGCAGCCTGACAATAGGGAAGGAGAGTAAACTTTCCTTTCAGCACCTCAATTTTGTCGCTTGAAATCCTCCTTTGGAAACCAAGTATTTTTCAAAAAGTCACAGTTCTCAGGATTAAACGCCTCTTAAAGTCCTGGATCAGCCAAAAAACTTTCTCTTGTAAACTTTCTCCCCTCTTCCTCCTGCTCAGTCTTACCCAGCTACCGGCTTCTTTGTGGCGGTCATTGCAGACTGCCACTCGACCGCCTTGGGAAAAGGGGTTTTGCCGGCTGGGGAGGGAGTCAGCAACACCTCCAAACCCCTCACCAGCTCCCCCCTATCTTCGGCTGCCTCTGCAAGGCAGCCTTAGCCTCCAAACCCGTCCGGATCAGAGGCACCAAAATGGCTAGCGCGGCAGGGATCGCGCAGGATCGCGAAACCCTGCCGCTGGTGAAGCCGACAAACCGGAAGTTCTGGAAATTTTACAGTATCCTTCCCCTGCCAAACTCATCAAGCCATGTCCACAAAGTCAGTAGTAAAAAAAAAAAAAAAAACAATCCCACCACAGATACAAACACTGTTTGCCATTGGACAAGGGCTGAAACTATATTCAATAACATCTTGAAACTACAAATTCATTATACCTCTTTTGGTACAGATTAACAAAAACTATACCTACTGGATGAGACCCTTATTTAGAAAGTAGTGCATGAAAGGAGCTATATCACCTCCTTTTCTTCATATGTGACACATAAAGTGACAACTATTGTCATGTTCATGTGAAAATTCTAACAAGCTCAGAATCTTAATCTATTGTATACACACACACACACACACACACACACACATATGGCATTCAGCTTTGTTTGGGTATTTTCCCACGTCATTGTAGTTGTTCTTTTAAAGTTGTAGCAACATTTCAGCAGAATCTCATCTGCCATCATCAGGCTTCTGTATAGTGCTCATCTGTGAGTCAGACTTTTACAGTGGTTTCAGATTTAAATTTGGGGCAACCTATTGCTGTGCCAGAATGGATTTTTCTTCATCCTGATTGGTTGGGAGTCTTGGTCTGTGTTTATTGGTCTTGGAGTTTGCTGTGTTCTGCTTGATTGGTGTTTCTAATATCTTCTGCCTGTTTTTTGGCTCTTTTTGTATCTTGATTGGCTGGCAACATTGTGTTACTTTATTGGAGGCCTTTAGTTCAGCTTGGCTTCAGGTAAATGGATGGCTATCATTAGTTAGGAAGTTGGGTTTCATCTGGGTGCCTGATTGGGGTGTGTTTGAGCTGGAGGTATCGGGGGGATCTGTTTGTGCCCAGGTGTTTGCCTGGCTTGGGAAGCTGGGTTTCATCTGGGTTTTTGACTGCATTTTTGTGTTCATCCAGGCGGGTACCTATTCTTCTATTGGTCTGTCCAATGTATGTGGCAGGGCATGATGCACAGGGGACTTCATATATACCTTGGTTTTCCAGGTCAATTTTATCTTTGGGGTTTCTTAGAATGGCTGCTATTTTTCTGTCTGTTTTGAAGGCATTGATGTGATGCCTGTATAGTATCTTACTGATTTTGTCTGTAGTACCTCTTATGTAGCTCATGACAGCTGTTCCATAGATCTGCTCATCTTCTAGGTCTCCATTATGTCTCAGTGTGTTTTTGTGGATCAAACTGGCGATTTTGCTTTTGTGGAAGCCATTAGCTGTCAGTACTTTAGTCAGGGTGCAAAGTTCAGTCTTTATGTGTGTTTTGTCTGCCAGGCGTTTGGTTCTGGAAATTAGTGTTTTGGGCCATGGAGTTTATCTGTACTGGTGGTGAGATTGGGCGTTGAGGTAGCGGTTGGTCTGTGTTTTCTTCTGGTATATGGTGTGTCCTAGTGTGCCATCTGTTTTTTTGTAGATTAGTACATCTAGGAATGGTAGTTGTTTGTTTGTTTCTGTTTCCATGGTGAATTTAATTTTGGGGTGAGTGCTGTTTAGGTGTGTTAGGAAATTGTTTAGGTTTTCTTTTCCATGTCTGACTCACAGATAAACACAGTACAGAAGCCTGATGGCAGATGAACAAAGCTGAATAATATATATATATATATATATATATATATATATATATATATATATATATATATATATATATATATATATGTCTGGCATTCAGCTTTGTTCGGGTATTTTCCCACGTCATAATAGTGGTGCTTTTAAAGTTGTAGCAACGTTTCAGCAGAATCTCATCTGCCATCATCAGGCTTCTGTATGGTGTTTGTCTGTGGGTCAGACTTTTACAGTGGTTTCAGATTTAAATTTGGGGCAGCCTATTGCTGTGTCAGAATGGTTTTTTCTTCCTCCTGATTGGTTGAGAGTCTTGGTCTGTGTTTATTGGTCTTGGAGTTTGCTGAGTTTGCTGTTTGTCTGGCTTGTGGTGTGCCTGGAAAACCAAGGCATATACGAAGTCCCCTGTGCATCATGCCCAGCCACAAACATTGGACAGACCAATAGAAGAATAAGCACCTGCCTGGATGAACTCAAAAATGCAGTAAAAAAAGTTGGAACACACTTCCTCACTAGTCCAACACATGGAAGCCACAGGTCATAGCATCAACTTCAATGGCACCAAAACCCTAGCCACTATAGAAAATCCCAGCTACAGAATCATCAGAGAAGCCATAGAGATTGAAAAAAGACCAGAAAGCATGAACAGAAGAGATGATTCCACCAGGCTGTCAATCATTTGGAAGCCTGCACTCACAAACAAAAAAATCTCCACACCACAACCAGACAAACACCTGGGCACAAACAGATCCCCCCTGATACCTCCAGCTCAAACACACCCCAACCAGGCACCCAGATGAAACCCAGCTTCCTAACTAATGATAGCCGTCCATTTACCCGAAGCCAAGCTGCACTAAAGGCCTCCAATAAAGTAACACGATGTTGCCAGCCAATCAAGGTACAAAAAGAGACACCCCCCAAAAAAACAGACAGAAGATATTAGAAGCAGAACACAGCAAACTCCAAGACCAATAAACACAGACCAAGACTCTCAACCAATCAGGAGGAAGAAAAAACCATTCTGACACAGCAATAGGCTGCCCCAAATTTAAATCTGAAACCACTGTAAAAGTCTGACTCACAGACAAACACTATACAGAAGCCTGATGATGGCAGATGAGATTGTGCTGAAACGTTGCAAAATATATGTATATGTATATGTATATGTATATGTATATGTATATGTATATGTGTGTGTGTGTGTGTATTTTTTTTCTTAACTTTTCACGGGTACTTACATGTATGGTATTCAGCTTAGTTCAGGTATTTTCCCACGTCATAGTAGTTGTGCTTTTAAAGTTATAGCAATGTTTCAGCAGAATCTCATCTGCCATCATCAGGCTGTATAGAACACTATACAGAAGCCTGATGATGGCAGATGAGATTGTGCTGAAACGTTGCTATAACTTTAAAAGCACAACTACTATGACGTGGGAAAATATCCGAACTAAGCTGAATGCCATATATATATATATATGTATACACATACATACATAAATACATACATATATATATATATATATATATATACGTATGTTTTCTGAGGTTCTCGCGGGTATTTGTATGTGGATCTTTGGTTATTCGGGTTTTCTCCCGCGTAAGATTGGAAGTATCTAGGCAACGTTTCGATGAAGTCTCATTCATCATCTTCAGACTTGGTCTTCAGCTCTGTGCTTCTCAGAGTGATGTGAGCTTGCGGCTGCTTCTTCCTTTTAACTGCTAGTGGGGGTGTGACTTGATTGGGTGGGGGCTTGGCTGTGTTCTGATTGGGTGGGTGTGTATTCTCATTGGTTGGGGGTTTGGCTGTGTTCTGATTGGTTGGGGGGTTGGCTGTGTTCTGATTGGCTGGAGGCGTGTTCTGTTCAGGTGGGGGCTTGATTGTGCTCAGGTTAGTCTTAGTTGCTAGAGGGTTTGAGCTGGTGAGCTGTGATCTTGCTGTTTGGCTTTGAGTTCGTGGTCATGCTGCATCTTCATGGTGGAGGTCAGTTCGCTTCATGTATGGCTCAGAGGGGTTTGAAGTGGGTAGTGATGCAGCTGCAGTGTGGTTTCTGGTCCGTGGTCGTGTCTCATCTTCTTTGTGGGTGTGAGTCTGCTTTCTATGTGGAAGTGTGGTGGTGGCATCTTGTGTGGCTCTCAGGGGTGTGGGTCTGGTGTCATTCTTCATGTTAGGTACTCGTCTGTTCATGAAGGCAGGTTTCCATATGGTTGGTAGGCGGGAGGTATCATCTCGTTTATTCATGCTGTGTGGGCGTTTTTCTATCTCTATGGCTTCTCTGATTATTCTGCTGCATTATTCTGATTATACAATTCGCTTCATGTATGGCTCAGAGGGGTTTGAAGTGGGTAGTGATGCAGCTGCAGTGCGGCTTCTGGTCCGTGGTCATGTCTCATCTTCTGTGTGGGTAGAAAGCAGACTCACACCCACACAGAAGATGAGACACGACCACGGACCAGAAGCCGCACTGCAGCTGCATCACTACCCACTTCAAACCCCTCTGAGCCATACATGAAGCGAACTGACCCCCACCATGAAGATGCAGCACAACCACGAACTCGAAGCCAAACAGCAAGATCACAGCTCACCAGCTCTAACCCTCCAGCAACTAAGACTAATCTGAGCACAATCAAGCCCCCACCTGAACAGAACATGCCTCCAGCCATTCAGAACACAGCCAACCCCCCAACCAATCAGAACACAGCCAAACCCCCAACCAATCAGAACACACTCCCACCCCAACCCATCAGAACACACCCCCACCCAATCAGAACACAGCCAAGCCCCCACCCAATCAAGTCACACCCCCACTAGCAGTTAAAAGGAAGAAGCAGCTGCAAGCTCACATCACTCTGAGAAGCACAGAGCTGAAGACCAAGCCTGAAGATGATGAATGAGACTTCATCGAAACATTGCCTAGATACTTCCAATCTTATGCGGGAGAAAACCCGAATAACCAAACATATATATATATACACACACACACACACATACACACACACACATATACATATATATTGAAGCTGTTTTCACTGTGCCTTTTTGAAAAATAGAAACGAACATTATTTCAAGAGGAAAAATTATTCTAAAATTAAAATAAAATGAAAGTCCAGAAGTATTTTACAAGATGAGTACTACACTCACACTCCTTTGTTCGCAACAGAATACTCTTCAGCACCAAACTTCAGATTCTAAGCTTAGACATCCTTGAACTACACAGGCTAATATTGGACTTAAGCATAGTACATAAAATTATATTCTACAATATCTTAACAGTTAATTAATATTTCAGCTTTAACCACAACACAATAGCACACAATAGATATAAACTTAATGTAAACCATTCCAAACTTGATTTCAGGAATATGATTTCAGCAATAGAGTGGTCAATGTCTGGAACTCTCTACCTGACTCTATTGTCACCTGCTCAAACCCCAATTCCTTTACCCTCAAACTAACCTTTATTTACCTCACCCCATTCCTAAGAGGTCTGTAAGGGGCGTGCATAAGCACAATCGTTCCCAGCATCCCTGTCCTATTGTCTCCAATTATTAATACCTATTTTATGTATTTATACTTACATTTATTCCTGTTTCTATTATAAGCGTTGTACAAATAAAATAAATAAAATAAATAAATGCCATGTAGCATAGGATCTGTTAGCTTTTCTTATCCTTGTTTTTAGAAAATTGATTCACTGACTCGTCATTTCCTTGGTGCAGGAAAGCATGGAGATAGATAGATAGATAGATAGATAGATAGATAGATAGATAGATAGATAGAGATAGAGATAGAGATAGAGATAGAGATAGAGATAGAGATAGAGATAGAGATAGAGATAGAGATAGAGATATAATTTAGCAATGTTCAACAAACTTTCTCAGTTGATACATGACAATAAAATATTTGGCTTAGATATGTACTTCATTTATTTTAGCAGAAAAAAGAAATTTGGTATGAAGTTTATGTTTTTTTATAGTATGGTGGTAATTGATAGAGCTGGGGAGATTTTCATTTTTTATTCTTACTTGAAGTTGAAACTGAGAGATTCTGTAGAGAATAAATATGAAATTCAGGCAACATATAGCAAAACTGATATATAACCGAAGAACTACAAGATTTATGGCAGTGCAAAGCTTCAAAGAGGGTGCTTCAGTTTGATTAAACTACATCTGAATCACTGCAGGGAAGCAGACTCACAAATCAAAGCAGAGACTTACTTTGAAGCAGGAAATTGAATCAAGTCACTTCAAAGAATCTTTTGCACTACTTCATTGGTGTAATGGCTTTTCTGCTGCTTCTACATTTGTAACAGATACTGTAAATATAAGGTTGCAATTTCACTAGTATGGTTGGCTGGAAGCTAAGTGATCTGAAGGAGTCCCTAATGTTCACTTGAAGAGTCAGCGTCTCTAAATTCTTTCTGGATGAATGGTAAGACTAATGCTGCTTTGGGCTCTATTAATTCCCACCCCCCTCAACTCTCATCTGCTTTATTGTGGTCAACTACAGCTTTGCTTTCTCAATGTGTGAATGGAATTGTGTTACCCTTTTGTGTTGCTTGGAATCTGAGCTAAACCAACTTATTCCATTATACACATTTAAGATAAAACTTTTTTCCCCCCAAATTTTGCAGGCTTGGCATGGATTTAAGTATTCCAATAAGGAACCCCGGGATAAACAGTATGCAGCCCAATTTTCTTGGTATGTTTAAGAATAGGGAATTGTTTTTTTCTAATCAAAGCCTCTTTATCAGTGACAGGATTCAAAAAATTTTTTTACTACTGGTTCTGTGGGCTTGGCTTGGTGGGCATGGCAAGAGAAGGATACTGTAAAATCTCCAGTCAGAGGTGGTACTTGTCAGTTCTCCGAACTACTCAAAATATCCTGCAATCCTCCAGAATTGGTCAGAACCTGCTGAATATCACCTCTGCCCTTTATTATTTTTTGACCAGATCTGTAACATTGCATTATGCCTTCTTGCATTTACTGTTTATGGTAATTAACTAACCTAAATATTGCAAGCAAGACACAAGTCTGATGCCACAGAGTCCTAAGTTCAATAAGAGGTACTTTCTAAGAGGGAACAAGCTTGCTAAGCAGCTAGACAACCTGTCTAGTTTGTCTACCAGTAACAGAATAATAGAATAACAGAAGGAGTTGGAAGAGCCCTTGGTCTTCTAGTCCAACCTCTCCACAAATGGCTGTCCAATCTTTTAAAAAATTCTTTAAAACCTCTTAAAAACTTCCAGTGATGGATCACCTACAACTTCTGAAGGCAAGCCATTCCAGTGGATAATTGTTTGCACTGTCAAGAAATTTCTCCTTAGTTCTAAGTTACTTCTCTCCTTGATTAGTTCCCATCTATTACTTTGTGTCCTGCTTTCTTGGAAAATAAGATGACTCTCTTCTTTATGGTAGTCCCTCAAATATTGGAACACTACTATCATGTCACCTCTAGTCTTTCTTTTCAGTAGAGTAGACAAGTCCAATTCCTGCAAACTTTGATATGTTTTAGCCTCCAGAATCAGTCTATTGTGATTGTGATTTAAAAATATATTTGTGAGTATTTAACTGGATTTATAAGATTTTTTAAAATCACGTCTTGTTTCATTATTTTTCCTTGAAAGCAACAAACTAAGTGGATTTTTAAATTGGTAATCATTCTACAAGGATTTAAATGGTTATAAATTATATCACAAATTAAACTACTCCCTTTTATAATCACAGCACTGATGAAATGAAGATATTATGATATTATATATTCCAGGAACATGACATCGAAATCAAAGATGCACTATAAATATGCACTCAATCTGCTTTCCACAGAAACTATAAACACTAAAAGTATCGGATATTATCTCTTGATTATTGTTGACAGTTTGACGTGCTAATAATCTAAAAAGACTGCTAATGAAAAGTGTCTTGGTTTAATATCCAGGATATTTTTTGGGCCTGCCAAATAAAGCTGTTGCCCTTATGCAGGAGTCCCAAACTTGGCAACTTTAAGACTTGTGGACGTCAACTCCCAGTATTCTCCAGCCAGCTAAGTCCACAAGTCTTAAAGTTGCCAAATTTGGAAACCTCTGCCCTAATGGAAGGTGTGCTACATTAACACAGATATAATACAATTTACAATAACTATTATAATTTAGAAAATCTGAAGCCTTGTTTTGCATAATAATTGGGTTAATAATCTTGGGACCCAGAATAATCGGATCCATTTTTACTTATGGATGACAAATTCTGATGTGTTGCTTTGTACAACAAAACACAACAAATTTGCCAGAAATAAAAGAACTACTGTAATCAACTTGAAGATTTTGCATAAGAATTCCTATGTGAAATATGTTACCAGTGGTCATCCTGTAGCCAATAGAGACTGGGTTTCATATGTGCTGACTTTGTGTTACTGCACAGTTCTTGTGCACAATTACAGGTGGCAGGGGTGGAAAAAAACAAGGTAAATTCTTACTAAGCAAGCTTCTGGTTCTTCCTTAAGCATGAAGTCAACTCAATCACCTCGGGCCACTTTTTCCCTCTTAACTCTAGGAAGCAGCCAATGGCAAACCACCCCTGAAAAAAAATCTAAGACAACCAGAGAAACTTATCAGAAGTCAAAACTGACTCAAAAGGACCAGAAAAAAACAAAACCCTCTCTTCTGGGTTCATCTTGATCCAAAAAAAATGCAAATATTGTATTTAATGATTGCCCCATAGATTTCCCAATAATGACTGTAATGGATGATATGAAATTAATGCTATTTTAAAGAATGTGTCAGAATAACTTTCCAATTCTGAAGAGTCTTTTTAATGTGATTCAATTATTTCCAAATTATGAAAAGCACCGTTTGTCAAATAATAATCTAAATCACTTACCATTCAGTGCAGTAATTATTGGTATCTGAGCAAAGCCTCTTCATATAAAAATTGATAAAGGTAGGTTATTAAAGTAATCCTAAAAATCAAAAACTAGCAAATGATTCATTATTCTATTTTTAAATCTGTGACTATGAGATTAGTTTAGGATTTCATGGTATGGAAATACTGTCCTGAAATGTGAACACTGTTTCTATTCTCCTTAATAAATGTAGTTTATATCTTACTATTTTTGTATCAATAATTATAGGACTTATGAGAAATTATTTTTGCAAATGGTTACTATTGATTTTCATCCATTTTTTTGAGGAAAATATCAAATAGTTTCAAGTTTTGAAATCGTCCAACTTGTTTCACTCAAATTCTGTTTTGATGTGACTTGCCAATTATTATGCACTCAAATAGTACAGAAAAGGCAAGGAAAAATACTAAAATGGGGACGCATCAAAGCCATTCAGCAAAAACTTTTACGTTTCATAAATGCCCACAGATTGCTGACAGGTAAAAACCACATGGGAAGGGAATGTAGTACTCAGGAAGTCACAGCTGATTGGGATTCTCTGCTTCATTACATTTAGCTTGAAAGTCATACTTGTTTTTAAATATAGCACTCCAACCCTGGCTTACCTGAACAAACTTGAATTCACTTTCAAAACACCTTCCCAGGATAGTTTATTTGCTAATCTTTTGGGTGCTGCTACAAACCTTGCTATTCAGGAGAACCATAAATATTTTATTTGGCTGCTGCAGCTGTTATTATGGTTTACCAGCGTCCAGTTTTATTTTGATCAGTTTTGCTTATTTTTAGAAGAATTAAAAATTGTTTTAGAAGCTGCTAGCTGTTCAGAGTTCATGATGAATTTTAATAAGATTGGCCCAAATTTAAAAGTATGTAAACAAAACTGTTTATGCAACACTGATTTCCTCTCCCTTGTTATTCATGGACAGCTGCTCTTAAAAATCAGGAGATTCTTCAGAACAGGAGATCAGACAGAGAGACTAATCCCATGTGAAGGTGCCCTTCGTTCAGCCTTGAATCCAAATTACTGCCTATATTTAATAATGAGAAAGCAAACAAAAACTTGTTATACTGATGGGTAGTGGGACTAATTCACAGATCAAATCTAATGGCAGATACTATCTTTACTTTTGGATAAGTATCCTTACAATCCAAAAGGACAAAAAGTGTTGTTCCGAACTAGCAGGCTCGTAATCCTGCAAACCTGATTGGCCATCAACAGCAGGCTCGTAATCCTGCAATCCTGATTGGTCCGTAAACAGCGGGTCATGATTGGTCACTCCAGACTGATCCGATTGGCTAGTTAACGGGCTGCCGCAATTGGACGCTCCAAGCACGGCAAGCTTGAATCATTATCATTGGACGCTTTGGCAGCAGCCAGCTCTATAAAAGGAGCTACTGCTGCCAGGCTCATTGCTCTGTTCTGAAGTCACTAATAAAGAATTGAAGTTACTATCCGATGTCTCGTCTCCATTATTACACCCATCCTCCAAGATATTACAAGTGTAATGTTGTATTTCAATACATTGTAGTGTTGAAGTAATGAGAGGCTGCTATAGATTCACTCCCATAAGATATGTCTGTCCATTTTTTGCTGCCTCTTAGTACCGTCATTGCATGAAAATAGCTGAGGAGCATAGGAGATAATAAATGTTCTGGACATTGTGGAGTTATAGACTCCAATGCATCAATCATTTACAGGAAAGCCATTATTACACTCTAAATAGATGCTTGCATCTCAGCGTAATTACTGAGTGGAGAAAATTGCTCCACTTAACCAAGATCATACTTATATATAAATTCCTTTCTGGAGAGCATTGAGGAAAAATATAGGAGCACAAGAAAATGACACAGTGAAGAGATTACACAGGAGATCTTCCATATTTGTACTAATGAAGCAAATTATCCTAAGGCAAAGAAAACTGCTTCAAAAAGCAAGTTGTTCTGTTTCAGACCAAAATGCTGAAGCAAGCCTGATCTGTCTCTTCAATATCAGCCTAGCTATTTTAATCTGATACAACACTTGAATCAAGTCCTTTGCTTTGAAGATGTGCTTTAACTGAAACCTTGGCAAGAGAAGTTCCCTTCAAAGCTCCATATAGCTTTACTGCCTGGTTGCTTTTATTTCTTTATTCCTGTCTGTTCAGAAGTTATTTCACTTGTTAAAAACACAGAATAATACTTGGGTAAATATATTATCCACAAGTTATACTTTACAAATTGCACCTGTAGATATACCCAGAACTTGCTGGTGAACTTGCCACAGTGAATTATAGGAGCATTTCTTTTACTAGCTTAGCAGTATAGCCCTTGACTGTATTATGCCAAATAAGCAGAGAATGGAGATCCCTGTGGCATTAAACAGGAAATGGATTTTTAATTATGTATCTGTCACAATGTCATTTATAATTAGTATGGTATAATCAGATACTCACTCCCCACTGTAGGTAGGTTGATGAAGATCAAGTCACATTTTACTGTATATCATCTGGTAATTCGCACATTTGAAGCATGAATAGAGCACTGAAGATAAATTAACCAGTTTGGGTAAAATCGTAATATAATGTGTGGATGATCTTGGAAAGCGAGAAGAAGAGATGCTGTCTTGGAAGTGTTCTAGTTATCAGGAAAGGAAACTTGGAAGGACCCACCCTAATGCATTAAACATCAAAATAGTAATGGGAAGTTTGTGAGATTCTATTAAGGTAGCATTGCAATAAAGTAGAATTAGTTCATCTAGTAGTTTCCCTGCCTGGTTTACCCGAAAAGGCTGATTATAAGCTTACTGAAGATAAGGATGTGAACATGTACAAATAATAGCAGTTGGAAACAGCAAAAGTAAAGAGTATTAATGACTAAACAAGAGCTTTCTATACGTAAGAATCAAGCTTATTACAAAAGGAAGTCATATATGTCATAAGGATAATAATAGAGTGAGGGTTTTCAATTACCTTTTTTTTTTTTTTTTGCTAATACTGGATAGATTTATGGAAATTTATATTCAAGCAAAATCTGGATCAGATATTGATAATTAGGCTACTAGAGTGTTGTGGTTAGCTGGCAGCAGGTGTGGACGGCTGAGGACAGCGAGGACTCAGATGAGGGGCCAGGACCATTAGGGAGTGGACAGCTACCTTCAGAGATTGTGGGGTCTGGCAGCAGCGATGAGGAGGTTCCTGAGGAGCCTGTGCCAAGTGCACGTGAGCGCAGGGCTGCTTGCAGGAAAGAGCAGCTGCAGCAGCACGGACAACTTGGCAGCAAGGCTGCAAGGTAATGGCCCCTCCTTCAAGAAGATAAAAGCCAGCTGTGAATCTGCAGGAAGCAAAGAATTTTAAAAACTCGAACCTCATGGACATTGCAGTATCTTAGTTGGTATCTGTGTCGTAGAATATTTCTAGGTAACCTTATCTGTTATTTTTAGCAGCCTCACAGTTTTGGCAAGACTCATGCTTATCAAAGTTAATTAGTTTGCAGCAGCCTTTTAACCAGGGATTCGTAAGAACCATTAAAAGGTTTCTGTTCCCTTTGATTCATGTTTGTTTTATTGGACAAGGGTTTGGGTCAAAACATAGAGTGAAATGGCAATCAATTGTATGTCAAAAATCAAATGTCCATAGCAAAATGTTTTAGCTTTGTAAAAGGCTGTAACAGACCTTCAACTGTAATGTCCTAAGGTTGCCTAGTATCTTCAGAGGTAATCTATAACAAATCAAACAAACAGAGAATTTTGTATGATTAACAGAATTCTAGTAACTGTCTTTGCATACAACCAAGGTTTATTTCTAACGTCATTGTGTCAGGTGTATGAAGTCTAGCATGCTTGCCTTTTGCAGATGTTCAGAACAATTTTCTTCTCAGTGACTGTTTATATCCAGAAATTTGATTCAGAATATAAGAGGAAAATGTAAAAGATAAAAGAGCATGTAATGAGTATGTTACATGTCTGTGAAATTAACAGAAAAAGATGTAATAAGATTTGAATAGAATCTGATACTTAGTTGAACAATATGCACACAAGAAAGTAAAAGTATAGGTTTAATTATGAATGAAAGCTGATTAAAATATGAATTAGTGTCTATGTGCATACGATAGCAGAAATCTTACGTTGATGATTGTTGCATAGTAATAATGGCAATTCTGGAAGGTGGGTTTTAGGAAAAATATGACCCATTCTGAATGAATGATTCCAAGGATGGAAATTATTTTGTAATAGACATGAATGGTAACGTGGGAATAAAAGAGAGAGACCGAGTTGTTCAGAAACTAAAAAAGGATTCTCTGCTTTGAATTTTTATTACCCATAGTAGTAATGAGCCACACATAGTACCTGTGTCTGACAGTTGGAGGAATGCTATATTTCTATTATATAAAGGGAAACATAGCTGGAATTTGTAAAAAGATAGATCATTCAAGGTTAGTCTGGGAAAATGACAAGATTTTCATTGAAATGGTATTAAAAGGTAGCAATGTACAACATTGAAATATATTTTTTGCAGAACACAGTGGTTACTGAGAATTAAGTTTCTTTAGCTAGAACTGTTATAATGAGAACAGACTTTTATAAGCCATTTGGATGAATGTAGATTGGGAAATTAATTGCTCAAGAAGGGGCAATAAGATCGAAAGAAAGCATTGGTGAGAATTATGAGTAAATGACTCAGCGTGAACAAAGTCAAACAGTATGTGATGTTCTCTTCTCTATTATGCAAGAAAGGCTTAAAGTGACAGAAGATATACCAATGCTTGGTTTGCAACAAAACCTGGCACTATGTGATAAGTTCTATAAACCATAAAAGGAGTGATGGAATGAAAAATGAATAAACAATTGGAGAGATTGAGTCCGCTAGCTTAGAAAGGGTTTCTGGAAGATGCAAGAGCTGCCATCAAGAATCTGAATAGCTAGCAAAATTATTCAGTTGTTCAAGAAGACAAAACAAGAAACAATGGGGTTTAGGCACAAGTTAGTTTCTTCATGTTAAGAGCTGTTTAGATCATGCTGCTCAGAAGGTAGTAAATTCTTCACTAGGGCTGTTTAAACAAAGGCTCAAATGTTCAACTGTCAATACAGGTCCCCATACAGGTTAGATTAGATGAATTTTCATAATCCCAACATTTATATTCTATGGTTCTAACAAATATGGATCTGGAAACGGAAGTATCAAAACCCATAGTTGTGTGTTGTGTAAAATACATATAAAACTTTGTTCTATGTTATACATAAATGGTAAAAATAAACCTACGATACTGAATTGTTATCAATTCTTGGTTGATTATTAATAAAAAAGATGAGAAAGTGGATGAAAATTACAATGGATAAGTAGTAAATCCTGTGGTGATTGTTGCAAGAAATGAATATTTGTTCAAAAAACAAAATGGCTTATATATTTCTACAGTGAATATACATAGTAAAACAAGGAGATAGTTAAGAATTGATGGGTGCTTTAGAATTTGAATATAATGACCAGTCTAAAATAAGTATGTTGATATATGATTGATCATGTATAAAGAATAAATGAGGGTAAATTAACAAATATACAAAGAAAAAGTTAATATGTTTATCATTTGGAAAAAAACCTGGGAAGATGAAAAACTCAGTAATACTAGAAGTACTCAGAAATAAGCCACATTAGTTATAATGCAGTCTCAGGTAAATCTACACTAGTTTAGCCTTGTAATCAAAATCAAATGTATTACAAAAGAGCATTAACCTTCAAAATAAACATGATGGATATAGTTAAAATGTGTTTTTCTCCCATGCTTTTAAAATTATTTTATTTCCTAGTATATAGTTGAAAGTTCTCTAAAGGCAATTAAGCATGTACCCACCAAATGTTAGACATGGATGCTGTTTAGGTTTGGTTCGGTTATGGAGATTAAATTGCTTTCTATGGTAATAGACAGCAATTATAAAGAGGCAACAGAGAATACAGAATTTCAGTGTATTGCATTGAGAAATAAGAAATTTTGTTTTAGAGGAAATAAATGTATACACAATAAGGATAAATCTATAAAAATAGTTTTTGAACAATGTGGAGAGCAAAAAGAAATATTTAACATTGTTTCTATTAGATTTGCATAGAAACTTTAACAGACACTAAACTTTTTTCCATATTTTTATTTTTATTTCATACAAAATGTTCATTTTAATTTCTGTACATAACTAAAAATAGTGTAGCTCCCTCAATGCAAGTAAGAAAATATTAACATATCTGCCAGAGGTAAGGTTGTTGGAAAATATCTTCTGTCCTAAGAAGAACTGCCAGTGTTAGGCGCTATAGATGGTGGGAGAGGTGGAGGTGGAGGTGGAGGAGGTAAAGATAACATAGACAATAAAGGCTCATAGGTGTTCTGAGGGAATGCAGGAGGCCACCTCCAATCTACTGGTGGGGGTGGAGGTGGAAAATTTGAATTATGACTAACAGTTTCAAAAGATGGGGGTGGGAAGGAATACTGATGCCTTCTCATACTTTCCAGGCTCTGTTGCTGACAGAAAGTAGGTGGTGCATAGTCAGAGGAATAATACTGTGGAGTTATATTGGGCTGTCGATAGAAACGTGGAAAAGGAGCTACATGAGGAGGTCTGCCCCACGAAAATCTGGTAGTAGGCTGTCCTCTACAATATCCACCTGAATATTCTGAAGGAGGTTGTCGTCTGGACTGATAATTTGGCCCATTATCATCTACAGAAGGAAACAAAAACCCAAAGAGATGAGCATAATTTAATTATTTATCAATATTGTAAAAACAAGGGATGCATAATGCTATTTTCCCCAAGACTACACTAACCGTTAATGAAATAAACCAAAGTTCCATAACTCTTGGCATACTATATAACAATCATCAAATTTTATACTAATTGCTTATTTTTAAAATATATTTGTTTAAAAAGCATACACTTTTTAATATTATGTAGTACATATTAGGTTGTCTAATAGAAAATACTGAGGTAACACTTGATTATTTGTGTTATGGACTGTGCAGTTATGGACTTTTAAAAGAAATTTTAACTTTTGTTGGCCAGATGAACTGATTATAAACCTTGAAAGAGGCAACTGTAAATAATTCAAGATTAGTATTTTTTTATCAATCAGATACTCCTCATAAATATAAAACCCAAGAATTACAATTGCAAATGCATTTACATTTGTAATACACTGCTCAAAAAAATAAAGGGAACACAAAAATAAGACATCCTAGATCTGAATGAAAGAAATATTCTTATCAAATATTTTGTTCATTACATAGTTGAATGTGCTGACAACAAAATCACACAAAAATTATCAATGGAAATCAAATTTAGCAACCCATGGAGGTCTGGATTTTGGACTTACATTTAAAATTAAAGTGGAAAAAAACATTACAGGCTGATCCAACTTTGATGTAATGTCCTTAAAACAAGTCAAAATGAGGCTTAGTAGTGTGTATGGCCTCCAAATGCCTGTATGACCTCCCTACAACGCCTGGGCATGCTCCTGATGAGGTGGCGGATGGTCTCCTGAAGGATCTCCTCCCACACCTGGACTAAAGCATCCCCTAACTCCTGGACAGTCTGTGGTGCAACGTGGCATTGGTGGATGGAGCGAGACATGATGTTCCATATGTGTTCAATTGGATTCAGGTCTGGGGAACAGGCAGGACAGTCTATAGCATCAATGCCTTCGTCTTGCAGGAACTGCTGACACACTCCAGACACATGAGGTCTAGCATTGTCTTGCATTAGGAGGAACCCAGGGCCAACCGCACCAGCACATGGTCTCACAAGGGGTCTGAAGATCTCATCTCGGTACCTAATGGCAGTCAGGCTACCTCTGGTGAGCACATGGAGCGTTGTGCGGCCCCCCTAAAGAAATGCTACCTCACACCATTACTGACCCACTGCCAAACTGGTCATGCTGGAGGATGTTGCAGGCAGGAGAACGTTCTCCACAGCGTCTTCAGACTCTGTCACATCTGTCACATGTGCTCAGTCCGAACCTGCTTTCATCTGTGAAGAGCACAGGGTGCCAGTGGCGAATTTGCCAATCTTGGTTTTCTCTGGCAAATGCCAAATGTCCTGCACGGTGTTGGGCTGTAAGCACAACCCCCACCTGTGGACGTCGGGCCCTCATACCACCCTCATGGAGTCTGTTTCTGACCGTTTGAACAGCCACATGCATGCTGGAGGTCATTTTTCAGGACTCTGGCAGTGCTCCTCCTGTCCCTCCTTACCCAAAGGCAGAGATAGCAGTCCTGATGCTGGATTGTTGCCCTCTTACGGGCTTCTCCACGTCTCCTGGTAGCGCCTCCATGCTCTGGACACTACACTGACAGACACAGCAAACCTTCTTGCCACAGCTCGCATTGATGTGCCATCCTGGATGAGCTGCACCACCTGAGCCACTTGTGTGGGTTGTAGACTCCGTCTCATGTTACCATTAGAGTGAAAGCACCGCCAGCATTCAAAAGTGACCAAACCATCAGCCAGAAAGCATAGGAACTGAGAAGTGGTCTGTGGTCACCACCTGCAGAACCACTCCTTTATTGGGGATGTCTTCCTAACTGCCTATGCTTTCCACCTGTTGTCTATTCCATTTGCATAACAGCATGTGAAATTGATTGTCAATCAGTGTTGCTACCTAAGTGGACAGTTTGATTTCACAGAAGTGTGATTGATTGGAGTTACATCATGTTGTTTAAGTGTTCCCTTTATTTTTTTTTCAGCAGCGTACATGATTATCCATGTCCCACTTTCCAACATTCAGCATTACATAAGTAAAATGATTGATCTGCAATTCTGACATACAAAGGTAGCATTTTTGTTGGTAAATACCAAGAATTGTTAACCAATATTCTTTTGCATCTCACTGTTTCTATTTACTTGATGCCTGAATACCTGAAGAAATCTGCTCTTCCATTTTCTATAAAGGGTAATTTTTATAAATATAAAAATACTAAATTTGAAAGGCACTTAAATATATATAAATATATAAAATCCAAAATATATAATGGATTGTATCCACATTAAACAAATAGTATATAAAACTGAACTTCTTGATTGTTTAAGTATTTATTTAATATTTCAGAATAGCAGTTACTTACTGCTTTCATTTTGCTGTGATCTGAGCTTCTTTCTTTTTATATTCTGAGATTTCTTGTGTGATTTTGCTGCTTTTTCTTTTTCATCATCACTGAAATCTAAAGCCTAGAAGAAAAAATAAATAAAAAACTGGAAGCTTAAAAAAAAGGTGAAGGCTTGCATTTTATAGCAATTCCACAATACCTAGCCATTTAAACATATATCTAAGAACACTGCAGTGTTTTGAATTTAATTCCAAACACATGCTTCAGTGCAAGTAAACACCTAAGGCTAGGCATTTCTTTGCAACTCTGTAAGATTTGTGTCTTTTCACACAGCATGTATGCTCTTAAAAAGTTGAAACGGCATTATGGTTGCACTCCTATCGTCCCCGATGCACCCTTTCCAAATTATTTCCAAAATAGCCGCTTTTCAATTATAATAATTCAGAAATTAAGTGACATAAAATCACTTTACCACTGGATCACCCAGAATACTAGACTTGTATGTTTGGAGGAATAGATTGATGTTAAAATATTCTGTTTCTGGATCTGCAGGTTTGCATATCCCTATTGGATGGTATTCATCATTGCAGGAGAAGGGAATTTCAGTTATCACTTCAGGAATAAAATATAAGATTCTCCAGGAGGAGAAATTCATTTTCCCAAGTTAATGTTAAATTAAGTGATTCTCTGCATATATATTATTCTCTTAAAAAGAAAAGGAGTACATTTTGAATTCAAAAAACTAAAGCGCAAAATCAGTATGCGAAGGATATCCTTGCCTCAGGAGGTGGCTCTTCATCATTCTTCCAAGATGCATCTGATCCCTTTTCTCTAGAATGCAAAAAAAAAAAAAGGTTTTTTTTTGTAAAGAACAAAAGATAGATCCCTTTGTGCACACACAATAATATTAGCATTATTTGGAAGTTAATATTTTCTTCTTTAAAAGAAAACTAAGTCATGGTGCTTCACAAGAAAAATGTCAAAATCTTTTGGAAAGTTACCAGGTGTGTATTTTCAGATACTTTCTAGAACAAGGGTCTCCAACCTCTGGTCCGTGAACCAACACTCTCTCCACTGAACCGGGCCCTGGTGCTCAAAATGTTGGGGGCTGCTGCTCTAGAACAACCTTCCTCAATTGGAAGACCAATGTTTTTCTGACTATGGTAATCACAACAATAATAATTGCAAGTTACTGACTAGCTTATATTCAAAAACATATGGTGGATAGCAAGTAAAGGAAGATTGAGCCTTTGTAGAGAATCCAGCTCATAACCAAAATTTTAAATACTGAATCAAGTTATGAAATATATGAGGAAACATGTAAATCTTAATTCTCAATTGTTGAAATATAGACATGCAGAGACAGGTCATTAGGGTTAGGTCATTTAGGACCTAAATAGGAGGAGGAAGGTGTGCTGGATAAGTTTGCCACCTTAGTTATTCGTAAATAATAAATAAATACCTCACACTCAAACAACAAGCCAGTTGATCAATTCCTGTCTCAACCAATGGATCAATGCTTGGTTGATTTGAAAAAATCAGATCTTGCACCTGCAAAAAAACATTAGGCAGAAATATATATACACATCAAACTTACTGTTTCAATTTTTCTGGAAATATGTACTGAGTGAAGCTCTCCACAGCTGGAGCAAAATATACTGCATCTTTTATTTTAATATCTTTAGACTGAATGTCCTCAAGACTGTTAAACTGTACTACATAAAAGGGATGTGACACTGGGCCAAATATCTCAAAGATCTGCAAGACAACAAATGTTATTGCTTCATAAAAACAAGTTCTGTAATTATATGATTGCATTTAAAAGGAAAATTATTGGGGGAGGGAGAATATATTTTTCTAACCTCTGAAATTCAGCTTCAAATTTAAATGCTTACAAGTTCCCCAATTCAATTTTAGCATTATTTATTAATAGAAGCAATATGTACAGCTCATAATCTTGATCTATGGAGCCTTGATCCTCTCTGAGCTTGTCTGTTTACTTGTAGTTGCTTTCGGACTCAGCTAGATAACATCTTCTGTTTTAGTAAAGAGTGCTTTTAAGGAATGTCCGAATTTCCAGATAAGGAAATTGCAGAATATCACAGAAAATACAGGTTTTAGAATCAAATAACAATGCCTAATTTCAAGTTCAAATACTAAACTCATTAAAACAACATGTTTTAAAAGAACATTACACTGATTTCTTTTTTAAAAAATCTTGACTTTTAATACATCATGCAGAATTCAAATTTCTCAATAATTTTGTGAACTGGTAATTATTTAGTAATTATCTATATATTGGTAATTATCTATATACTACTAAAAATCTTACCCCTTAACTGGGAAAAACAATGCATCACAAGGCAACAGTTTTTGAACCTCAAATGGGCTGACTACAGAATACATCCAAAATCCAGGACCCATGATTTTCTGTGGGATTGAAATTTGGCAAATTTGTGGTCACTTCACTGCTGCCAAAGTACTGCCCAGAAGTTGAGTAGTCCTGTTCTAAATCTCTGGAAGTCAGGTAGAACCCCTCCCTCTCCTTTGGCTCCTGGAGATCAGGTAAATCGATCGTACTCTAAGCCTCTAGGATAGACTGATTCTGCATTACCTGCCATAGGTGATCAACCATGGTCAAACCAGCAGAAAGTTGGAAATTGCTCATGTTCCCAATGATTTTTTGACCTTTATTTAGTTAAGAAAGTATGAAATGAAGTTAAGGGTTGGCTAGTTAATAATAAAAATTATGGTACTTCCAACTTAGAAGAGTCAATTGATTTCTAATCTAGTTTCTTCTAACAAGCATTTCTGTTATGAAATCATTTTTATTTAACAATTGGATTAATTTTAGATGCATGGCAGCAGTTTTAGGATCATTTTAGGAAAAGTTAGCAACTCAACTGTTCATATTTAATTTTTTATACACACTATTCTATTTATTTGTGTTTCATATATTTTTCAAGAAATATTAAGGCAAACCTTATACAAATGAAAAGTTAAACAAGCCATATCAACAGATGTACTGTATCATAAAAATATACTCCTGACCTAAATTTTCCTAGCAACATGTGCTTTGCAAATCAGGTAACATACAGTATTTTCCTAAAGAACACTTATTATTGTAATGTCTCAAAAATGTCTTTATGCTGCTAATACTTTTATGTTTGCAAAAACACTGTTTAATGGCATTAGCAATCAATGAGAAAGCAATGAAACAGTAAAGACAGATGACTAAAATATTCATTGAAATAATTAAAAAATCATTTACTTTTCCTAACGAATGACGATTTTCCTTGAATAGTACTGTATTTTCATTCACTGGAGGAAGTCCCTTCTCAGACTCAATTATTACTAAAAAAAGAAAAAAAAATCTGAATATTTTGCTAAATTCTTCTAAAAACAGGTAAAATGTATTGTACTAGCTTAATTCATATTATCAATGAACATCATAGGCATATTGAAAACAAAGGCTATAAATTGCCATACAATTCATGCTATGATAAATAACTTTTTAGTTTCAAAAGAAATAATTTGCTTAAATTCCAACTTTTATATTTCAATTTGCAAATGAAACTGGTTTAAAACATTTTAGCGCTGTGTATAGCCTTACAGTAGATTTACAATTTATATTGTAATATTCACTGGTTGTAGTTCAGAAATTACAGAAGAAAAAGCAAGAGTCATCTACAACATATAGTATTTGCACTATGTAGCACAGTTAGGCAGAACTAGCAGAGTGCCTCCGTGAACATTAGCTAGCAGTTAGAAGGACACAATGAAAGCTCTTTAATTTCACAACACATGGACAGACTCAACTGTAGTTTCAACTGAGAAACTATGAGCTTCCTGTAGTGTAGGTAAAGCTAAATCCAAAAGGTTTAGGGTTTTCCTGGAAATTTGTCATTCAGGCCAATAAGCAATAACGAATAATAAAGGCAAGATTAAAAAAAAATCTAATAAAATAAATATGTAAATGAGATATGCATTTCCAATCCCATATTTTGAGAGGGATAAGGATAAATTAGGTCCAGAGATTGAACATGAATTGCAGAGGGACATTTCAAAGTTTATATGGAAAGGGGAAAAAAAACTAAGAATTAAATATACTGTAGACTACTGTAAGATGCTAAGGAAAGAGAAGGATTGGGTCTACCAGATTTGAAATTGTATTTTGATGCCTGCTGTATGGTCTGGCTAAAAGAATGGGTGAACCTTCAGAATAAGAGGCTTCTGGATTTAGAAGGCCATGAATTAAAATTTGGCTGGCACAGTTACCTATGGTATGATAAAGTTAAAATAAATGTTGATTTCAACAACCATTTTGTCAGTCATGGTATTTTAAGAGTTTGGAATAAATATAAAACAAGTTTTTCCACGAAGGTGCCACAGGAAGCTTTTTTGAAGAAAAGAAATGGTGAGGAGGCCGAACTGGTGGACTTATGGTAAAATATTTCAACTTGGGTGACCCTATCCTCAATTCTAAGGAGGAGCTAGAATCAGAAGGCCATGTCTGCTATTAGTTTACGTATTTACAATTGAAAGATTTAGACAAAAAGAATGATGGGTTTATAACTTTGTTAAAAATAAATTCTTTTATTTCTACTTGGAAACCGCTTCTGGACTTTGTGCTTGAGGTGGAAAAAAAATGAAACATTGATTTTGGATTTTACCAATTATATTTGTTGTTATAGAAATTTCCAGTTTATACTATTTTGTAAAAGTAAAAAGCTGAAGTTTGATATTAATACCTTATTCTACTGAACCAAAGCGAGTTGGAAGTCAATGCCTTTTTTTCTTTTCTTCCCCCTTGCCTTCCTCCCCCACTCTCCTCTTCCCTTTTCCCTTCTAATTTCCCTATTTACATTTGTTTAAACCAGAAACAATTATTTCCAATCAAAACGGTCAAATTGAATAATGAATGGCTTATATGGTTTATTCTGCAAACAATTAATTTAAAAATCTGCCTGCACAACACTTGCAAATGTTAATGCTTTGTAAATGCAAAACAAATACCGTATATACTCGAGTATAAGTCGACCCGAATATAAGCCGAGGCACCTAATTTAACCACAAAAAACTGGGAAAACTTATTGACTCGAGTATAAGCCGACGGTGGGAAATGCAGCAGCTACTGGTAAATTTCAAAAATAAAAATAGATGCCAATAAAAACTTTCACTAGGACAGTTGAGAATAGGTTTGATGTTCACAATTTCCTCTTTGAAAGAGACCAGTAAATAGGGAACAAGATGAAGAAAAAGAAGTGTGTCTTTTCACACTGCAGTGAACAAAAATGGCATCATAGGAACAGGCTTATTCTCAGCCCAAAGGTTTGTTTCTGATTTCTTCCCTGATTTAAGGGAAATTTGGGAAACGATCTCACTATCATGAAAGGTTTAATTGATTCACTAACCCAAAAGATGATGATGATGACAGTGATAGGCAGGAGTCACTCTCTCCCTTGCAAGAAAAAACCAAGAGCCGTTCTTATAATATATATCTCTCTCTCTCCCCCCCCCCCAAATAAAGTCAAGCCCTTTCCAGCACGCGCGCGCAATCCGCCACCGCCCCTTTGCACCTTGCTAATGCAAAACCCCAGGGTTTTTGCATTTGCAAGGTGCGAAGTGGCAGGGGCGGATCGCGCGCGTGTGCTGGAAAGGGCTTTACTGTATTACGGGGAGAAAGAGAGAGAGGGAGAGATCATAAGAACGGCTCTTGCTTTTTTCTTGCAAGGGAGAGAGTGACTCCTGCCTCCCACTGTCATTAACATCTTCTTCTTTTGGGTTAGTGAATCAATTAATTTGGGAAATGATCTCACTATCAGAAAACAACGCGAGCTGCCACCACCACCTCCTCCTCCCCCTCCTCCCAAGTGGACTGAAAGCAGCTGGAGCTGAGGAAATGAAGCTGAGTGGAGTGACCTCGGCTCGCGTTGCTTTCTCAGCCTAGAGCTCAGAAAACAACGCGAGCTGCCACCACTTCCTCCTCCCCCTCCTCCCTAGTGGACTGAAAGTAGCTGGAGCTGAGGAAATGAAGCTGAGTGGAGCGACCTCGGCTCGCGTTGCTTTCTCAGCCTAGAGCTCAGAAAACAACGCGAGCTGCCACCACCTCCTCCTCCCCCTCCTCCCGAGTGGACTGAAAGCAGCTGGAGCTGAGGAAATGAAGCTGAGTGGAGCGACCTCGGCTCGCGTTGTTTTCTCAGCCTAGAGCTCAGAAAACGTGAGCTGCCACCACCTCCTCCTCCCCCTCCTCCCAAGTGGACTGAAAGCAGCTGGAGCTGAGGAAATGAAGCTGAGTGGAGCGACCTCAGTTCGCGTTGTTTTCTCAGCCTAGAGCTTAGAAAACAACGCGAGCTGCCACCACCTCCTCCTCCCCCTCCTCCCAAGTGGACTGAAAGCAGCTGGAGCTGAGGAAATGAAGCTGAGTGGAGCGACCTCGGTTCGCGTTGTTTTCTCAGCCTAGAGCTTAGAAAACAACGCAAGCTGCCACCACCTCCTCCTCCCCCTCCTCCCAAGTGGACTGAAAGCAGCTGGAGCTGAGGAAATGAAGCTGTGGAGTGACCTCGGTTCGCGTTGTTTTCTCAGCCTAGAGCTTAGAAAACAACGCGAGCTGCCACCACCTCCTCCTCCCCCTCCTCCCGAGTGGACTGAAAGCAGCTGGAGCTGAAGAAATGAAGCTGAGTGGAGCCGAAGCAACCTCGGCTCGCGTTGTTTTCTCAGCCTAGAGAAAGGGGAAGGGGGCTCATCTGGACCAAGGGTGAGTCTCCCCCTCAGTTTCCCCTGAAGGATCTTCTGTTGCTTTTGCCTTCTCCCTACATCTTCCCCCACACACACACACACTTATTTTCGGTTGGATAGATTTCGTGTCTGAGCATTCTCACATGGTGGTGGGTCTTCCCCCCAAAAAAACAGTTAAAAAAAGAAAAAACAATATATCCTCAAGCAAGAACTTTTCTGCTTCCGATTACCCCCATGCTTAAAAGTTGCAAAGGAAACACGGAAGCAGGGAAGCGGCTGCCCAGCTTCGGAGCTCCACACCATTTTTTTTCAGAGGGGAATCTGACTCGAGTATAAGCCGAGGGGGTTTTTTTCAGCACAAAAAATGTGCTGAAAAACTCGGCTTATACTCGAGTATATATTTGTTATAGTAATACTATTAAAGGAGAATATTTGTACTTCAGGGTTGAAATGATGAGTCTTCAGTGCTCTCTGAGCTTGGTTATTTTCATGCAGACATTGACTAAGACTGATGATGTTACTTACTCTGAGTAATAAAACTTATGCAACAAAACCACCAAACTCAGAGATTCCTCAAACACTATTATTAATATTGAGCCACTTTGCTTAGGTGATTCAGGTAAAATTTTTAGAATGCATTTAAAATAAATAAGATGCTATGTTATTTGGTGCAATTTTTGCTGAATTTAGTGCAGGATTTCTCTTTTGACCTAACAGGGAATTTATAGATTTTCCTTTGGGAGGGGTGGGGGGACTATAAAATGTTATTGAAAATGAAATATTTTGTGGGAGGATGCAAAATAATCACAAAAAGTCACAATTGCTCACTCTTGTATTAAACAATCAAATACTCCATAAATAACTAATAATAAGAAAACATTTTCAGGGAACACAAAATGCACACTCCCACACATCTTCTTACCTTGATGTTCAATGACACTGGAAACTTGTCCAAAAGGCATTAGTTTAATAGATTCAGGAAGAATTATCATTAGGTCTTCAACAAGAAGTGGCGCCTGCTGAATAAATAATTTTAAAAATTTATTTGCATGCTAAGGCCCATATCCTATTTTTTCCAATCTAAGTGGCTTGATTAGCATTCACTACAGGCTATAATTATTTTCTTACTGATATTAACGATTTATGCTGACAAGCTCTAGATCTAAAGATAACTACAAATACACAAAAAAGTGTTTCTCTTCAGAACAAGAAAATGCTGTACTTGTGCACTCTTGGCCAAAACCACTTCAATCTTCTAGGAAAATTGGCCAAAATTGGACAATTGGCCAAAATGGGTAGCTGAAGTAACTCAGCAATCTGGTACTTTTTTTTAGAAGACATTTGGATAATAGAGTTGCATCACATGATTTAACACTTGTAAGGTAACTAAAATAACAAGGGAAAGGACAAAATGAAATAAGTCTTTGAAGGTAAATGTGTCTTTATAGCCCATCTTTCTTCCATGCCTTGTGTACATGACCAAAAGAGGAACTACTAAAACATTCTGTGAAAGAGTTCATATCAGTTAGATAGGAGATAGTAATATAGACAACTTATGGCAAAACTGAACAAAATTTCTCATCTACAAGTAATTCCACTTCATGAAAACATCAATTCTCAAGGACAAAATAGATTAAGGATATCTGATTGGAAAAGAGTCTGCTATAAACATTTATATGAAGGATCAAAGAAATAAAATTACCTCGATTTACACAATATCCTTCTATCTGTTGTTCCCTCACGTTTATTATTTTGCTAAATGTAGCTTGGTGATAATTTTTCCTAAGTAACACCCAAATGTGTTTTACAGCAGCAAAGACACTTACTTTAGTTGAGTCACTTTTGTTTTTAGTAGTAGCAGAATTGTTTTCATTTTTATCTTGATAATCATCATCAGACAACAATGCAGGAGAGGGAGAAGAGGAAAGAGAAGATGAACTGTCTGCATCAGTATCACTGCAAAGGGAGATATTATTTTTATGTTCTGCCACGTTAATTTAAAAAAGCATTAGCAATGATCACAAGGCCTGACCTAGACTGGAATCTCCTTTTTAGTAGTAAGTCACAATGGGCAGAAAGGGCTTGTCTTGGGTGTCCTGTCTGTTCTGTAGAAGCTATTAAGAAAAATCCTCCATTTCACATAACAACCCATAGTACTGCAAAACTGGGAAAGGGCAGTTTTCATAGCCCTTTGTGAACTGTCAAGTTTAAAGCTATTAGGCTTACCTCTTTGGTCCAGGGGTCTTCAAACTTGATAGCTTTAAAACTTGTGGACTTCAACTCCCAGAATTCTTCCTCCAATCACGTTAGCTCAGGAATTCTGGGAGTTGAAGTCCACAAGTCTTAAACTTGCCAAGTTTGAAGACCCTTGTGTTAGAGTAATACAACAAGAAATACATCACAGGAACAATAGAGATGAGACCTGGAGGGGCAATGTGATACAGGAAACTACTACAATAGAGGGGAATGATAGAGCTGCATGTAAGATAGAGCAGGGGCCTTCAAACTTGACAGCTTTAAGACTTGCGGACTTCAACTCCCACAATTGCTCCTCCAGTCATGTTAGCTCAGGAATTCTGGGAGTTAAAGTCCACAAGTCTTAAACTTGCCAAGTTTGAAGGCCCTTGCTTTGGTCTCACAGCTTTAGAAAGGGCAAGTCTCAATGCATTATTTGCCTTATTACTTACCTAAGCTGGCTGACATTAGTGCAATAATTACAGATGTGTACATCACCTAGTTCTGCCTAAACTAGACTCAGTTATTTTCTGTTTCCCGGCTAAACAGGGGTCTTTTATTTTTATTTATTTGATTTGTCAATTGCTTACAAGATAATAGGTATAAGTAAAAATGTAGTTATGGATACATATAAGAAAAATAAAAGAAACAATAGGACAGGGACGGTAGGCATGTTGGTGCGCTTATGCATGCCCCCTACAGACCACTTAGGAAAGGGGTGAGGTCAATAGTAGACAGTCTAAGGTTAAAGTTTTTGGCGTTTGGGGAAAAAAACCACAGAGTCACGTTTTCCAGACCACCCTGTTCCAGAAGTCATATTTCCTGCAATCAAGTTTGGTGCGATTAACCTTGAGTTTGTATCTATTGTGTGCTCTTGTGTTGTTATGGTTGAAGCTGAAGTATTCATTGACAGGTAGGACATTGCAATGTATGATTTGATATACTATACTTAGATCGGACCGAAGGCCGTGGCGTAGTTCTAGGTGATCTAGAATTTAGGTTGGACTAGAAGACCCCCAAGGTCCTTTCCAACTCTGTTATTCTATTCTATTCTACCCCTTATTCTGTTCTACCCCTTATTTATTCTTGTTCTATTCTTGTTCTATTCTACCCCTTATTCTATTCTATTCAATTCTACCCCTTATTCTACTCTATTCTTGTTCTATTCTACCCCTTATTCTATTCTATTCTATTCTACCCCTTATTCTATTCTACCCCTTATTCTATTCTATTCTTGTTCTATTCTATTCTACCCCTTATTCTATTCTAAAATAAGATGTGAAGAACATACAAAATGGGAACCTCCCCGACTCACTTGTCCGATTCCGAGCCATCCCCACCTTCCCCTGACAACGCGCCCTTTTCCTCGCTCCGTTGTGCCGCCGGCTTTTCCTTCGAGAGCGCCTCTTCCTCTAGGAAACCGACCGCTGCCGTTGGGAGACCGAGGCCTCCGTTCTGTTCGCTGTCACCGCCCCGAAAAGCAACGGGGGAGGAGGAGGAGGAGCAGGGCTGAGGGTGGTCCACCGCTTCGGCTTTCTCGGAGGGCTGGCGCCCCTCTTGCTTTTCCGACGGGGCCTCCCCAGCCTGGGGCTCCTCGACCGGCCCGGGAGCAGCCGGCTTCTCCTCAGCGGCGGCGGCGCTCGAGTGAGGAGCATCTCCCGCGGCGAAGCCTCCCTTCCCTGGGGCCGCCCAGGGAGGCTTGGGCTCCCGAGGAAGCTCCGGGGAATTTGCGGAGGCTTCTTCTTCCCGGAGCCGTTCCGGGGAAAGCGGGGCCTGCTTGCCGTCCTCCTGCGGGCCCGCCGCCCTCGCCTCGGAGCTTCCCTCGCAGGCGACCCTCAACGTCTGCAACTGTTCCGCCACGAGGCCAGAGTCGCCGTCCACCGGCAGTGCCGAAAAGGCCGCCATGCCCAAGCCACGTGCGGCTGCGCGAACCGATGACAAGAAAGAGATGGCGCACTATACTGATGTCACTTGCACGCGCGGGTGGGTGGGTTGGTTTCTTTCCAAGGGAGCGGAGTGCGCATGTGCCGTCCCGTGTTGAGCCGGGTGCTTTCACCGCAGTTGCTGGAGCTGAACAGCAAATGCGACGTAAACAATGGGAGGCTGGTAACTTCTGAGGAAAGTTCCGAGTTGCGCCCGCCTTCATTTAGATCAGCTGCCAATTACAGATTCCTATAGTACAGGTCTCCATCCTTGGCAACTTTAAGACTTGTGGACTTCAACTCCCAGAATTCCTTAGCTAACATGACTTAAAGCTGTCATGTTTGAAGACCTCTGAATTTTTAAAAGGTTACAACATGCTATTTGACAGTTTTTCAGACAAAAAAAAAAATTCCTTTGCTGGCTGAGGAATTCTGGGAGTTGAAGTCCACAAGTCTTAAAGTTGCCAAGGATGGAGACTTTCTATATAGTACACCATCAGTCTCGAATGCTGTCATTACACGGCCGTCCCAACAAAATCACACTTTATCTTGTATTTTACACAAGCATTTTGACAGCCGCACACACAAACAAGCAGCTAACACAGAATTGCCCCATGGTTTAAGAACGGATAGGAGTGAAGGTTCGATGACAGGCCCAAAGGATAATCTTCAAACAATACTTGCAAGACCTGACATTTTTCACGAAGTCATAGATATAACCAGAAGCAAGTGTGCTGAAATGAAATTAGAGAGCAAGAAGATAAGCAATTTTATATAATATGGGATTTGTTTTATCAAAGGTTGGACAAACAGACATGGTAATGTAATAGATTAGATAATTTTGTAATAGAAGTTCAACAGATTGATATAAAATATAATATAGACATATATAACCATTGAATGAAAGCACAAAATAAATTTTAAAATAAAATTTGGAATATCTCATATAAAATGATGGAATAAATAGTTCAGTCATGGATGATTAATAACTAATACATATATAAGCATATGTTACTTTGACAATGTGAAAAATTATATAAATTGTAATGACGAAGAATATAGCACAAAAGATTTGTAACCAACTGACACACTGTATGTATATAAAATGGAAGATGGTTTTATGTTTTTATGTTTTGTTTGTATATGTTTCTCTTAAAAAATAAAAAAAATTATTAAAAAACATGAATATAACCAGAAGCAGTACAGATTAAACAGCTCCAATAACAATACTGACAAAAGCTCATCGTTGGCTACTTGCTAGTGTTACAGAAAACCCGCAAAATAAAACGTGTTGCATAATGATATCTTTTTAATCTGAGGCCACAACTCTTTGCAAACACTATCTGATATTTGTGGCAAGATTGCTTTAATGGTTAAATATTTTAGTGACTAGGAGAATTAAGATTACCTGTTTTTCATTGGCATCATCTAGAATTTCACATAGACTAGATTTGAGATAAACACTTTGCAGAGTCCAAACATATGCACCAAGATAATGTGCTCTAGCATCTGGATATGAATACTAGATTGAAAAAGATTCCAGTAATTTGAAAAGGTAGAAGGGTGCACACAGTTATCTTCGTAACAGCAGTTTATTTAATAAACCAAGCCTCTGCAACCATATTCACCTTTGGATGCCATTAAGTGAATGTTCTGTTCCTTCTTTGAATTAGATATATATCCATCTATGGATTTTCATCATGAGATATCTGTTGCATATATATAGTTGTGTTAAGCCCTGCTAAAGTGAAACTAACCTTTAGATCACTGGTCGCCAACCATTGGGCTGGGGACCACTGGTGGTCCATGAGAAAATTTTGGTCGTCCGCAGACAAATGTCACCCCCCAAAAGCACCCCCCAAAAGCAATTAGTCCAGGTTGTACGGGAACACAAGGCTGCGCCGCCCACATGACCCGCGGGAACACAAGTTTTGTGTCATTTGCATTGTGAACAACACGAGGTAGTGAGGGGAGGGGGCAAAGGGCGAAGGGGGGAACTTGCCCCATTCGCCCCACATGCCTGGCCTGGCCACCAGGCTGCTTCTTTCCGCTTCTTTCTTCTTCTGCTTTTGGTTGCACTTTCTTTCCCCCAAACTCTGCCAGAAATGAATCTTTGGGACCCTGCAAGACCTCCTGCTCCAAGAGGCTGTGCCGGCAAAGACTCATTTCTGGTGAAGTTTGGGGAGAGAAAGAAAGACTTCTGCTGCTTTCCTTGCATGAAGCCAAAAGTCTCTCCGCCCCTTGAGAACAGAGCTGGAGACGGTATCCTGAGATCCCAAATAAAGAATGATCGATCGGTAGGAAAATGGAGTGGGGAATTTTCCTGCAGACTTTTTTTGAGGGGATTTTCCCAGGGTCTCTGGTCCGCGGGATTTAAAATTATGAGTTTGGTGGTCCCTGAGGTCCAAAAGGTTGGCGACCCCTGCTTTAGATGACACATTTTCTCATATAGGTGATTGTTATGAATTGCATGAACTGTATAATGAATTAATTTATATGAATTGTAGACTATTAAGTAGTTTTGTTATATTACTGTTTTATATTCACACTAGTGCTGTTAAATGCAGTACTCGAGCAGGCTGTAATGTTAATTATTTATATGGTTTAATTGCCACTTTCAATAAGCTTCTTTTGTCACAATATGTCAAGGTTAACATTAAATAATCTAAAATTATTGAAATTTCTCTCATTTTCCTTCCAAAAGTACACTGTATTTTTTCATTTGTTAAACAAAAAAGGAAAGGTAGTCACTGTGAAACTTCATAAAATCCGTATTAGTGTAATTTAAAAATCACCAAATTGTGTAAGGTTTGAGACTTTCAGGATGTTATAGAAAGATACATTTTATCCCATGATTGAAAAATTATAGTTTTTTAAAAAATTCTCTTTAAACTTGTTTAGACCTGTGTTTCTAGATCTATATTTCTTAATTATTCATATTGCTCTTACTTGTTTTAGTTGGCAGATTTTGATGATGCCAAAAAATTCCATTTGTGGAAAGTGTTATGGAGACTTACATTGAGGATCTGGTAAGCTAGTCATCCCTGAAAGATGACATTCTAGTAGAAGTTAGCAGTCAGGAGGTAGTTTCTGATCACCAAAATTTCTCCAGAGCAAGGAAAGATCATCCACATGTTCCCTGGGCTGTTTCTCTCAAGTATACTAGCAGGATCCAATTCTTTTTGTGGTCAGCTGGTGAGTTGAACAGTTAGAAGCCAAGGGATTCCATCTAAGCTCACAGTTGTAATATAACCTACACGAACATATTATTAAGCTGAGTCTCATATTAAGCTGAGCCTCATTTTTTAAATTACTTTTGGAATTACTTTTTTATTGCTTTTCAAATATCAATAGCTTTTGGAAGAGCAATTTGTAATCTGTCTCAAGATTGCATTATAGAAACATAGACATAGCCTGAAGCTGCAGCAAATAACTGCAGGCAGGAATATAATTCAAATGCCTAGCAAAGAGTGCTTGCCTGAAAAATGCTAATTACAACCCACAAAACATTAGCATAGTCCAAATACATTTCTAGAGTTACAAAGCCAGAACAGGTAGTCAGCCAGTCCAAGAATCAAAGAGTCATGAACAAGAATTAGTAACAACAGTCACAAACTAGAATTTTGAATGGTGATTTCCAATGAAAATCCCAAGCAATTGCAGTATCTGCCATTATTCAATCCTCATCCTTTGCTCTGTTCGCTTCTTTATGAGTCTAGATCTGTGGGTTATGTGTCATCATCTGACTTTTCTAGCTGCACAGGAGATGCCTGTGGCTGATGGTCCTTTATTGAATCTTGGCTTAATGATTCCTGAGGTTGACAATTCTGAAGCACTGGGTCAGTTGGTTAGAGGGGGGAATAAATGACAAAAGGAGAATTAGAGTGTTGCTTTTGGAAAGTTATAAACTAAGGAATGAGCCAGATGCATTTTAAATATTTCAAAATTAATTTTAAGAATCCTTCCCATGTCTATGGAAATTTTCAAGGAAAACCAAACAAACTCCAGTTGCCTTTTGAAAAACACCCTTGGGAACAGTCCTTCCCATGGAAAATGTCTGGAATTCTGAAAAAAAGTCATAGGATGGAACTTAAATGTTGAAAACTACAGAGAAACACAAAGAATTAAAGATTACAATTAAAAGAGAAGAAGACTTAAATTCAAGTTACTAACACAGAAATGGAACAAAATACTTCAACTTTGGACATAGTGAAGGGTATTTCTGAACAATGGAGTCAGAAGCTTCTTTTATGAATGTCTGCCATCATAGATAGTGTGCAGATGATTTTAGAGAAGAGTTACCAAACAAGAGTTAAACTGATTTTGTAGAAAGTTAGCACCCACCCCTCTCCTAGAAAAATGAAATATTGTTAGGGATAACATTGGTTACCTAACTTAGTTTGGGTAAAAATAATATATAAACTATGTTAGTGAGTTTAAGTGTGTGTATCACTTTAACTGCAAAACATGTATTTTGAGTGCGGTTGTAAAATCACCATAAGAGGGAACAAGAGAGCTCACTGTTTGCTGGCTTTTACTGGATAGCTGACAATGTTGGATTGATGGTGATAACCGCGTGTGTTTCCCTGCTGTTGCTGAAACGAAGAAAAGGGGTTTGATTTTCTTCATATCTCTGACTGCAAAAGAGATATATTGCTGGACTGATTATTTGTAAGTTTACTGACCTCTATTTCAACACTGGACTTTGCAACTGATTAATCCCCAGATGGACTGAACTAGTGTATGACATATGGACCGTTTGACTATGCTATAACTCTTGCTGGAATAAAAAACTATTTAACTGGCACAGTGTATCTGTCGTACTGAGTGTAAACTACAACAACGTTTATCTCACATCATTTGCCTGCCTGCTAGACTGCCGTTGCACGTTCTGCTAGGGTATGTATCCCTAACAAATATCCTAGGAAATATTAAAAAGGCAGAATATTTCTGCTTCGGAGTAGAAACTCAGAAGCAGAAACTCACCTCAGAAGCAGAAGCTCATCCACTATTAATGGGTGGGCCATTAAGGCCTGGGCTAGAATATTTTACAAAGCAAAAATCTCCAGGTAGAGCTCTAGGAATTGCCTAAAGCCCTTTCATTACATCATCATCCAGCAAGGCTCAACCAAGCCTGGAACTCAGGTGAAGCCATGTGGTCCAGAGAAAGACTACAAAGTTAGCTAAGACCCCTGCCCCTGGGAGTCTGACAGCCAATGGGATATATTTCTTACACAGGAGCAGGAAACACTAAGGTAGGGTCCAACAGAGGATATAAAACCAAGGGTCTCTCAGCATCTCTGCCCTTCTTTTCCTTCACCCAACACCTTGAAGCACCCAACATCTTGAAGCATGTCCTTTTCACTTTGGAGCTCCAAGCCATATGGTCCTGTCCACTATTAAACCATCTTTCCAAACAGCCTCTATGTTTTCAGCGTTTTTTTCCCCACTTGGAACTAAACCCAGAAGGATATTTCTTCCAACAATTTAAACCTAGAATTAAAAATGAAGGGCGACAAGAGTGATTTGGAAAAACACCATACACTGGACATACAAATGAAGGTTATTTTTAAAAGATGTGCAAATAATAAATTAGAAAAATGACTTGGATAACTTTCCTATATTAGATGATATAGAGGTGAAGAGATGGTTTGTTGCGGTTTAAGGGAAGGCAATACGTTGTTAAAATTGTCTGTACTTGTGAAAAAGGGAGAACTTACTTCTTTACCTATTTCTGTTGTTTTTCTTTGCTATCCTCATTTTTCTTTTCTGTAGCTGGAGCTAGTCTGCAATTATCAAAGAGAATATATTTTGTAATCCTAGAGATAATCTAGATAATCTTAGTTATCAGCTATTTGCCCTGATAATGAATATCAATAAATCTATCATCAATACAGATGTAGTATTATTTCTTGCATTCTGCTGAATTGCTGCCTATTTTTGCTTTCGCTTCAAAGCAATGCACACTAAATCCTCAGAAACACCTTCAAGCCAAATGGTCTGCCAGAAAACTACTATTTTACTTGTTCAGAACCTTTTCTCCTTATTTGCATGTGCCATGGTGGATACAGCAATGACTGCATTCTTAATCATGATTCCAATTCCAATAGACTATGGAAGTGGTTTGTCATGCACTGTGTTTGGCTCACCAGAACTCTGGCTATTGGCTCTCAGAATGATAGATACAGATACAGATTAACAGAGTTGGAAGGGACTTTGAAGGTCATCTAGCCAACTCCCTGCCCAAGCAGACCCTACACTATTTCTAACAACTAGTCCAGTCTCTTCTTGAAAGCTTCCAGTGAAGCTCTCACAACTTCCCAGGGCAACTTCTGTTCCATTGGTTGATTGTTTTCACTGTCAGAAAAATTCTCCTTATTTCTAGGTTGAATCTCTCCTTGATCCGTTTCCATCCATTATTCCTTGTATGACCTTCAAGATGCTTTGTATAACAGCTTGACTCTCTGTGGCTTCCAAATATTGGAACACTGCTATCATGTCTCCCCTAGTCGTTCTCTCTTGGACTTTTGCAAAGTTTGTAATGGCAATTATATAACTTTCACTGAGAAATGATGTTAAGGATGATGCTCTTACTACATACTTTTGAAAGTCCTGTATTCTCCTAGAAACACAACTGTTTCCATAGTGATCCAAACTAGTTGCATTTGTTGCCTCGTAACAGAGTTTACCAGTAGCCTACTTTGCAGTATTTTCTACAAGGAAATAATTATGCACAGGCATCCAAATAGATATTATTTCTACTGATGGAAAATGTATTATTTAATGTGCAGTAATGTATATTCTGTATTCAAGCACTGTAATTTTGTAATTGAGCACATATATTGGCAGATTTCAGTACTTACTTGCATTGTGTACTGAGTTATAAATATGACTTTGGAAAAAAGAATTAACATTCAACAAAATATGATTTAAGCTTGGGAAAAGTGAATATTGGAAAAAAGTTAAACTGGTTCCACCTTAACTCTGATTAATATAGAAGTCAGAAAGGAAAAACTTGATCAGTCTTTCAAAAATCTATTACTATAGCCCAGGGGTGGGATTCAATTTTTTAAACAACCGGTTCTGTGGGCGTGGCTTAGTTGGTGGGTGTGGCTTGGTGGTCATGTGACTGGCTGGGCATGGCCAACTCAATATCACTCACATTGAGGCACACATCTCCTCGCCTGACCTCTCATGACTATGGGAGCCGTAACTTGAAAAATGGTCATAAGTCACTTTTTTCAGTGCCACTGTAACTTTGAATGATCATTGCACACAAGCAAAGGAGGGAAAAATAACTCCAGAGAAGTTCCAGAGACAGGAAGTTTGGTCCTGCCAAGAATGTAATAAGAGTTAACGGAGAGACAGTTTCTGTAAGCAACATCAGAATGTTTCCTTCCTGCCTTCCTTACAGGATTAGGCCAGTAATTTCTTCTAACAACTGGTTCTCCCAACTGTTTAGAATGTTAACAACTGGTTCTAGCAAATAGGTGCAAACTGGTAGAATCCCACCCCTGCTATAGCCTATATCCATGATGGCAAACCTATGGCATGCATGCAGGAAGTGGCATGCAGAGCCATTTCTGCCAGCACATGAGCTGTTGCCTGGAAGAGATCCACTGTGCATGCAAGCATGCCTCCTGACAGCCAGCTAACTGTCGAGTATCTGCCACGCATGCATGGGGTGGGACGTGGGAGGGGGTCATGCATGCATGCACAGGGGGGAGGGTCTCACATGCATTGCATTTTGGGTGCAGGCATGCGACGACAAAAAAGGTTAACATTACTGGCTTATATCAATAAAGTAGAAATCCATTCTACTTGCGATTTCTTGTGATTTTTGTTTCCTGATCAGGTCTACCTTAAAGGGCTGACACATTAACAGGAATGTTATACATGTCTTCTTATTCAGCAGCTTGTATTCCATTTTTCTCTGATACTAAAGTCCAGTTCATTTTATGAACAGACGTGTAGATTCCTCATTTGTGTGTGCATGCATATTCAAGTGAGACTGAAATAGCGACAAAATGGGACTATTTCAACCATGTCACCTCTGTTTTTCCTTGCCTGCTCCTGTCATACTCCTGTCAGAGTCTAAATTCAAGAAGGAAGATGAACAACTGACAGGGAGTGGGAGTGTGGCTCCATTGGCTGAGGAGGAAACTGGGGAAGGGCAAAGTCCAGCTGGGCAGAGCATGGAGAGGTAGAACAAGGGAGAAGGGAGTTCAGAGAAAGACCCAGGCCCACCCCCTCTTCATCCTAGGGCATGCAGGGAGGAATAGAAAAGAGAGCAACATGGGTTGTGTGGCTTACGGGGGAAGAAAGGGCCCTGATTCCCTTCATTAGCCACACCTGGGAAGAGAGTTTAAAAGATATGCAGGCATTTGCTGGGAACAAACATGAGTTTATCTTGTGTTGACTTTGATTATCTGTGTTCCTGGCATCCTCCCAATCGTGTTGAATTACTGCCGTTCCTTCATGTTTGGAATTCCTTCTCCCACCCTGCTGGACTAATTACTTCATCTTGCCTTGATTAGACTTACAATTACAGTTTTTGTTGACAAGGTTTTAGACTTGATTCTCTGCAGCCAAAGGCTGTTCCTGGTAGAATTTTTCTCCAGTCAGAGGGTAACCAGGACTTTGGGGGAAAAATTGGAGCTAATAAAGGGACTCCTACTAATTATCTGACTGGGTTGCCTTTGTGCCATGCCCCGGGTCATCACCGCTCCCTCCTGGAAATATATAGGCAGAAAGTAATGTTTCTGACCCAAGTGGAGATTTTTTTTATCTTAAAAAGAAAATAATACCACAAGAAGGTCATCCAGCCAGTAAATGCTGGAGCTCCATTCAATCACCCCAATGCAAGGGATTGCAGGGTCATTGAAAGAAAAGAATACCATGCTTCTTCTATAACTAGAGCAGCCTTCACTTAAAGTGTCTAAACAGGAGACAGTAACAGATTAATTCCAACCAGGGGGGTTCCAGTAAATCAGCATAATATGTTTTCAGTGTTAGCACCAACATACACTTTGCAGGCAGGGAAGACAGGTAAAGAGATAACCTAATTCTAAAAATATTATCCACTGCACACTGGATGAGCATTGAAGTAAGTCACCAAAGAAAGATGAAAGGAGTAAACTGAAATATAATACAGCAGAGATGTCAAAATCCAATATACCTCAGAAAATATTCCTTACATATAGGAGTTTCTAATACTAGAAGTTAAAATTAGATCAGCACTCCAGTCATTACCAAATGGGAAAGCTACAAGAACTGATGCAATATCCACTGAAATGTAGCAAGTAACAGAAGAAGACTCAATCAACCAAACTATACCAGCAAATGAGGTGTGTGGAGAATAACACCATGGCTAACTGATTGGAAGAGGTCAATCTACAAGGAGAGGTGACAGAGTATGTTAACTATCTTACCATATCTGTTTCATAGCAGCAATGTGGATGGATTCAGTTACAGTGGCAATGAGTTCACCGTTGGAGCAGTGGTGGGATTCAAATTTTTTTACTACTGGTTATGTGGGCATGGCTTGGGGAAGGATATTGTAAAATCTCCAGTCAGAGGTGGTATTTGCCGGTTCTCTGAACTACTCAAAATTTCCACTATCGGTTCTCCAGAACTGGTCAAGAACCTGCTGAATAATACCTTTGCATTGGAAGACTTTTAAAAATAGAGGTAGATTGTCATGAATCTGTTCATGGAATCGAAAACAACTCAATGGCACATGATTACTTAAAGGAGACAAGTTAATTGATTTCAGCATAACAACATTGTGCCAAAATTGATCTAACTCTTTAGCATCTCAACTAGATCAAGCTGTTGAATTAAAAACAGAGCTATTTTTAGTTGTCTAAATTTTGACTGTAGGTAGCTGTTTTCTAGGCTCTTGTTTGATCTGCAGCTTTTATCTAAAAGAAAGGATCCTTTGTATGTTTATTTCAGTAGCAACTATTTTGCAGTTTTTATGTATCTGTTGTATAACCTGCACATTTGTTTGTTCCCTCTTCACATAAGTCTTCTTTTTTTAAAGGTTAAAAAAGTAAGTCATTGGGTTAAATAATAAATTAAAAATTAAACAGCGGGGTGATTATAAATCCCACAGTCTTTTTTGAGAATGAGATCAGTCTGTGCAATTGGAAAAGACAATGAATTAAAAATAGATACTTTGTTCATAATTTGTTTCCAGTTGTGGAAGATTTCTGTTTCTAATTCTGTATGTGCAAATCTAGTGTGCCCTGGGATAGCTGTGCATATATGTGTAGGTCAATTAATAAAACATAAGATGCTTCAAAGTCACTACAGGTAGTTCTTATTTACCAATCCCAATTGGGACTGGCAACTGTCACTAAGTGGCATCATCATGAAATGTCACATGGCCATCTAACTTACATTAGTTCCACTGTGGTTATTAAATAAATCACCATGGATTGTTAGGGACAATGTTACATGACCCTAATTTGCAACTTTCTTCTGGCTTTTCTATTGATTTTGCTTCTCAGAAGTGAAGATCACAAATGGTGATCACTTATAACTGTGAAACACTAGAAAATTGTTGTAAATCCTTTTGGAAGAATCTTCCTAATTGTAGGGAGATTCTAATCTAAATGTTCATTTAGGTTAGATTGCAGGTTCTTATCTCAGATCTGATACAGACTGCTGGGATATAATGAGTTCCCTTTGAGTAAAAATAATTCAGCATAGTCATTTTGACTGAGCTTCGCTGTGCACTACCTTTTAGGAAAGATGTGTAAATAAATATAAATAAATAAATAAATAAATAAATAAAGTAAATAAAAAGGTGTGGAACAGCATTTTGACATATTTATAGATGCACTCCTCAGTCAGAGTCTTATTAATTTCCCACATGTAATTTATAATGGTGTCAAGCAAATACTAGAACTTTGATCGGGTTTTTTTATTATATATTTATTATTTATTATTATTTATCTTTATTCATTAATAATCTTTCTAGGCAGAAAAATATCAGCATCCTTAGTGCCTTTCTCACTCCTATCTGAAAAATAAACATAACTGTACCATCTGTTTACAAAAGTGAACTAATTTTGCTAGAATGGGATGATGATGATCAATTATATATGGAATAATTATACAATCTATCACTGTGGCCCAATAATACCTACCCTGATATGCTATAGAGCATGGGAAGATCTAATACTAATGCTATCACTCTGGAGCTACATTTATTTTATTTATATGAACAACAAATGTAAATTCCCCATTGATATCTCCTTGGCAGTACCATGTAGCACAGCTAAATCCAGCCTATCTATGGACTGAGCTAAATGGAAACTTGCAAAAGAAGAATCTGTCATTAGATTGTTTAATCTGAAGGTGACACACATCTTTGGAGCTCAGAGGCCATTTAAAGTGAGTTTGGAGGGAGGCATGAGTTCCCATGTCCCATCCCCAATATGAGCATTTAAATCCTTGGCAAGACTGATAATGGTATCTGGGTACTGACATATTAAGTATATCTCATGAATTACTTATAACTAATGTAGGAATATATATATATTAAAAATTAACAGGAGGAGGAGGAGGTTATTCAAATATGAGATGGACATGAAGCCAAAACTGCAGACTCCCATCATACCTGCCAAATTTGTCACACAAAGACCTGAGCTTGGGGAGTAGCTTCAACTTGAATAGCTCCAACAGCTTCTATAGCCTGCTCCTCATTAGAAATAGGATAGTGTGCTTTCAGAAAGTGGAATACTAGGATCTAAAAGGTAACAGAATTAAAAATTTAACAAATAGCTTGATCTGATAAGCTCCAATTAGCTTCTGTTCTGCTGCATTAGAGCCAGGACAGATACGGTAGGAGGAAAAGGGATGAGGACAATGGGACTAAAAAGATCAATAGGGGCTTGACAATTGTAGCTAGTAAAGTTTTCTTGTGTTTATTTAGCTTTAGTATAGTATTCTCTTGTTCACCCTTAAGCAGGGATACAAGGACTGATAAGATCAGCTTCAATATCATCTGGCTTTATTGTGTAGTGCTCATATTGTATAGTACAATATTAATGCAATTTCAGGGGTTTTCAGTTCACTTGTACAGAATGCAAAGGATATGTGTTTGTCTTTTATTTTTATTGTTATAATGTACACTGAAGATGGCATTTAATTTCGTAGTATGAGGTGCAATGACAATAAAGTAAACTAAACTAAACTAAACCTTAGCCTTATTATGCAGAGTCTGTCTGACTCCCAAAACTTTGCTTTGTCAAGAACAGGCATGAAGAAGAGGAAATATTGTTGGCAAGATATGTGATATTTAAGAAGTGAAAAAATCTAGCTGGTATAGTTCTAACAAAATAGATGGTTTTTAATAACATAAAAGCTTCTACTAGAAAAAAATATTAAACATTTTAATTTTAAATGTGATTCAATATGGTCTCATCTTAAATGTCATTAGAAGCAAAATATATTGCTGAAAGGCCAGCAAAATTCATTTGTATGTGGTGAACCTGGGACCCATTCAACTGCACATAAATCTATTTGGCAATAGAAAAGTTGTCCCAGAGAAAGTATAATTTCCCTTGCAGAAACCCAGCAACCCGAATTGACTCTGTTCAGAGAAATATGAAGAGAAACTGTTTTGTTTGAAGAGAGTGGATTTACATATCGGGTTAGCTGATTCTTTTGAAGTTATAAGAATGTTGGATTATCTAAGTCTGCCACTCTTCATTTCCACAGCAGGTATTGATCTACTAGGTTGTTTTAGTTGCTGATCATAGCTATCAGCTTTATTAACATTATTAGTGGGGCAGTTTTTAATTCTTTGTTCTAATGACCTTTTTTAAGGAGCTTAATGAGTTTAATTCTGCCTGCGCTTCAATAAAAGCGGAGCGCTTTCTAGTTTATGTTTTTGGACAAATGCTTCTAAATTATTTTAGTCTGAATCTAGATTGTTGTTTCTGGAAGCCAACTGCTCAAACATGGTAGTTTGGTCTGTAAAGGGCATTATTTTGCTATAAATTCAGTTGAATTTTCCCATGGAAGTAACCTCTCCTTTACAGACTTTCTGCAAAGTCTTGCTTTTATTTTTTATTCTTATCTTAAGAGTGACAGGTAAGCTGACAAAAATTAATTGAAAGGGATATTAGGAGGAAGTTAAATTGCCCACTTATTTCTTCCTTTAAGAGAAACTGAAAGATCTGAGAATTGTTGTTTAAGAATTTCAGTCTGAAAGTCCCATTCAAATGCTGTAAATTTATTAGACATCAAAGGGGTTTATGATCTCACAGATTTGTTGCTTGTAAAGCGATGATCTATCTTTCGTTGTTTAGATAAAGTAAGTGTTGGGTGAGAACAAGAACTATTAACATGTCATTTCTTCCTTTTCCTTCATTCTCGTGACTGAAAAGCTTTAATAACCTACTATTTAATTATGGAAATCTTATTCAGAAGATTAATTTCTAATATTTTTCAACTTACACATTTTCATAGCTTAGCCAAACAAGCAGAAGAAATAGATGATTTTTTTCTCATTATACAATGGTATATTTATGGACCTGGGGCAATGAAAATGTAAGATCCTTATGACTGAAATAAAGTGACCCAACATAGCCTAATATGAAATAACACAAACCAGGACAGTGGATTAGATCAATATTTAGTTTTGCATAGAGATGACTTACAACATAATTAGGGTAGTAATTGTTTATGGCAATTATTACAAGTCAACATATAAAATAAAATTATACTCAATGTTACATCACTTCTGTTAAGCCTGTGTTCCCCAACCAGGGTTAAGGAGACAAGCTAAACAGAATGTGCAGCGTTAGTCAGATAGGCACACAGATAAATGAGTGATATAAGTTTGTATGTTATACAGTAAAAATAACAGATACGCTTGTGCTATCAAAAATATAGTTTATTCCATTATGAGTTCATAGCATAGTCAAAATAACAGTCCAATAGTCATGTATCATTAAGTCAGTCCATTCAAGGATATTCAGTTAGCAAAGTCCGTGCAGAATATCCTATGTCAGTTCACTTACAAATCAATCCTTTGTTTATCTCCCGTTCGAGCAATGCAGTCTTGAGTCCAAGCAGTAATTAGGGATCATCAAAGCCAGAGAGAGAGAGCAAGCTGTCCTCTTGCTTCTTTTAAAGTGCTTTCACAACCACTCCCTTAATTATAGTCCTACAGTTAAAGTTGCAGACACTTTAACTTATAAACTATGATTACATATTTATTATTTTACCTAAACCAGTTAGGGTAAACAATGTTATCCCTAACATTCTTCCCTTTTAGGAAATAATAAATATAACTATTTACATCTTTAAATCATATTTGTTACAACTTTCTTTAAACTTAATTACTCCTTGAGCTTTTGTAAATTGGTCTGCAATGTTTTCATCTGTCATGCAGTATTCCAATTTAATTAGCCCATTCTTTACAGATTCTCTAACATTTAAGTATCTTAAATCAGTATGCTTTGATCTAGTTTTTACAGCAATACTAGTAGCTAACTTTATAGCTGCCTGGTTGTCCTCGTACACAATAATAGAATCTTTAAGAGTTATACCCATGTCTAATAATTACTGTTTGTACAGAATTAAGTCAGTGCATAATAATGACAGAAATGAAAATTCCGCTTCCATTGTGGACAAGCTAATATGCTGTTGTCTGATTGACCTCCACCCTATTAGTGTCTTACCAAATAATATAGCCATCCCAGATGTTGATTTTCTAGTGTTTATGTCAGTTGCAAAACTTGCATCTGCATAGGCACTAAGACTCAAATCACCCTTTGGTTCTATATACAATACATGGTTCATTGTTCCTTTAAGATATCTTAAAATTCTCTTTAATGATTGCCAATGACATTGATGTGGATCTGAATTAAAACGTGCCAGCTGATTTACACTATAAGCTATATCAGGCCTTGACCAATTGCTGATATATGATAAGCTACCAATCAAAGATTGATATATGGACTTATCAAATTTGGGACTTTGATCATCAGTTTGGCAAACTTCCTGACTCATTGGAGTCTTTGCCGGTTTACAAAGTTCCATTTTATACATTTTAATTAATTGGCAAATTTTATCTTCTTGAGATATCTTAAAACCATTATTTGTTTTGTTAATTGTCAATCCTAGATACTTTTTAATTTCACCTAAATGCTTTAATTTTATCTTTTTGGCTAATAATGATATAATCTCATTAGCTTCATTATTAGTCTTAGTTATCAAAGCAATATCATCTGTAAATAATAACAATAATGACACCGTTCCATTATTTTCTCTTTTAAACACACATGGATCTGCTAAACCAGATTTAAAACCTATATTGTTTAATTCTTTCACAATATATTGATTCCACTGATAGCCAGATTGTTTCAATCCATAAAGATTTCTTTTTAGTTTCCAACAATCATTACTATTTACTTTATTGTCTTTTATAACAATTGGCTTTTTCAAATATATAGTGTGCTGCAATGGTGCATGTAGATAAGCAGTTTCTACATCTAAATGGTTAATGACATAGTTTTTCTTAGCTGCCCACACTAATGCTGCTCTTGAAGATGTTGCTTTAAGACTTGGTGCAAAAACTTCATCGTAATCAGATGCAGTTTGATTAAATCCTTGAGCTACCAACCTAGCTTTATGGGTAACAGTCCCATCATTTCCAGTTTTTACTTTAAATATCCATTTGCACCCAATGTATTTTTCTCCTGGAGGTAATTTAGCATCTTCATATACTTTCATTACCTTTAATGAATTTAATTCTTTTTCCATTGCCTTTTGCCAATTCTCCTGATCCTTTGCAGGATACATCCTAAGTTCATCTACACTAGTTGGAACTTTAGTTACTTGGCAAACTATACTTGCTTGATACCTATCAGGTGGTCTAGTTACACGTGTAGTACGTCTAGGTATTATAGGACTTACAGGTGGACTTTCCTTTATTAACTGTTCTTGATTATCTAACTCTTCCTGATCATCTGTTTCCTCTTGTTCTGGTCCTATTTGCTCTTCATGGACTTCTTCTTTAATTGGACTCTTCTTATAACTAGTTTGATCTTTCTGCCTTTTGTAGGGTTCAATAATTACTTCATTATTTAAATCTTGCTCTAATCTATTCCATCCTACATGTTCTAGGAATTTAGCACTAGCGCTGGTGTAAACTCTAGATGTACCTGGTTCCCAGAATCTATAAGATCTATGATTAGATTTATATCCTACAAAAAATAATCTTTTAGCTGTATGTTGTCCTTTGTGTCTGAGTTGTGTAGGGATATGCACCCATGCTGGTGCTCCAAATGTGTGCATGTAACTTAAATCAGGTTTTGTACCATGCCACAGTGTGAATGGTAATTCACCTGTTGTTGAATTAACAACATTATTTAATATATGATTACCACACATGATTGCTTCTCCCCACAAATTGTCAGGTAATCCTGAATCAGACATCATAGTTCGTGTCATTGATTGTAGTGTTTGGCCTGCATTATGTTGTGGCCTATATGGTGCAGACTTTTTATGTTGAACACCTAACATTCTAAGTCTATTCTGGAATTTATTATTTGTAAATTCCGTACCATTATCTGTCAAGAGTTACTAATTTCTTTTTAGTTTTCCTTTCAGCAAATTTTATCCAATTAAAGAGATTTTGATACGTTTCAGTTTTGTTTGATAGCCACTGTGGTTTGAAAACCATGTTTTATGGGTTATCATATACAAAAGTTATTTAAAGAATTGTCTTTTCCAAATCACATCTACCCGAGCCAGGTGGGGATGCAGGAAATGCTACAGGTCCCTTCTCCTAATGAGGAACATCTCCTAAGTAGGACCAAGAAGGATGCCTTTTCCATGGTGGTTCCCTCCCTGTGGAACATCACCCCCACAGAGATAAGATTAGCCTCCATTTTGATACTTTCACGAGGTCCTGAAGACCTGGTTTTCCAAAGACTTGGGGACCCCAGAGTGAAAAAGAACTCATCAAGTGGCTTATTTGATGAACTGGTGGTTGTTTCCCAGAAGTGGAGGTGATTGCTTTTAATTGTTTTTTATATTGGATTTTTATTTTGGTAAGCCAGAATAACTGACTGTGGCCATGTATTTTTTTAAATAAATAACTTTAGAAAAATAAAGAACAAAGTTTTGGAGCAATGCATTTAAACTTCTAGACTCCTCTTTAAAATAACTGATGAAAAAGAGATAATTCTTTAGGGTGTGATGGTTATACAAAGGGAAAAGAAAGTTTCATTTGCTGTTATTTCTGTCTATAAGTATGAAAACTTTTTTCTGCTGTCTTTCTGTTATCCATCCTAGCACAGATGTGATTATTTGCTTATTGTCTTTGCAAAGACTAGTGGAAAGTAATTTAACCTTTACAGAGTATTAGACAAACATCAGGGATATAATTGTATAACTAAAACCACAATGGCTGACTTTTCTAAGCTGAAGCAGAGTAGAATAGTTTGTAGAATATGATTTTAACTTAATTTACAGTATTAAGAACTTGACCATAGTCTTGGCATATTATATTAGCCAGGTCTCCCCATCAAGCCATAGAAAACCTTTTTAGGCTTGTTATATACATTCCCTGTATAGGGATTGTGGTTTATTAAACTTAGTTTAAATGTGGTTAAATTATGGTTTATTAACCTTAGCTAAACCTAACTAAAGGTTACAGGAATTGGATATTAAGAAAGGTTATTTGAAAGAATACATTGATAAATAACTGATTTTCTTTTCTAAATTTCATGTTATCATACACAAATGATTTTTTTACAACTTTTTTTGACAATCAATCCAAAATAAAGATTTCTGGTCTCAACTGCTTATTAATCTTTAAAATTATCTGAATTATTCTATGTATTTCAATCCAAATTTTTTTAGCTTTTTTATACTGTACATTCACCAAGGCCTTCTTGTTCATATTTCCAACATGTATTTGAAGTACCATTGCAGAGAATTCCTCTGTATGATGGTGACATATATCAACAGTACATCATTATACAAAAATGCTCTAAGAATATAATATAGTCTAAATTTTAATCCTTTGAACAACAAATTTTCCTATTGGTCATCTGTATATGATAACTACTTTATCATATATTCTAGGCAAGATGACCTAGTGATGAAGACTCTTGCCTTCAACGGTTGACACTTCAATCCAAGACAGCAACAGATGTTTCTTTCTCAGGGCGCAAAGAAAAAATATCTGCTGCAAGCTCCACCTCTGGGCACCAGGAAGGACATCTGGCCAGTAAATGCTCAGTTCTATTCAGTTGTCTTGAGTTCACCCGAATCAAGTGATTACAGGGTTATAAAAAAAGACATACATTCTTTCACTTGTTCTATTTAAAATTCAGTAGAAGTTTATATAATATGGCAATTATATATTCATAACTTTTGCATAATTTCATATTAAACTGTCTTATAATATTCAAAATCTATAAACACTTTTGTCTTCTTTAAATCTTTCTAAATATGAAAACTGTATATATGAAAACTATAGTAAGTATGTCTCTCTCTGTCATCAGTTATTCTCTTGATTTTTTTTTTGTATTCTCTTTGACATAATTCTAGTATCTCACAATAACTTAGCCATTTCTATTTGCTTATTATTCCTCATCTGTTCAGGCTACAAGATATTTTCAGGCACAACCTAGGTTGATAACTATTTAGTGTGGCAAGTCTAACATAATGATTTTTAATATCTGCATGAACTTTAACTTTGTTATACCACAAATACCCTTGCTACTCTAATCTCAGGTCATGTCCTTCTAAAAACTTCTTCTTCTGAGTAGCACCCATTTAATCAAAGCTGAAAAATACAATTTCAAATCAGGTAAACCCAATCTTCCTCTGTCCCTTACATCCTGTAATACTTATAATAATGTGGATTTTTTTTTTTGGTCTTGCTACACAAATGTAAATGTATCCTTTTGCTACTCTTTAAGTGGTGCATACATTCCCAAAACTGATATTGTCTGAAACAGAACCAACATTCTAGGCAAAATATTTATTTTAATCACAAATTCTTCCCAATAATGACAAAAATTATCATTTTTGTATTGTTATGGCTTGCTACAAACAATATTTTTTTAGAGATTAAAGTAATAATGCAAGTATTATTAAGCACTAAGCATGTCTTAGTGTATATTTTCAAAACAGTATAGTCATATTTAATAGAATTAACAGAATATTAGAATTGCAAGGGACTTTGGAAGTCTTATAGTCTAACACCCTGCCGAGGCAAGAAACCTTATTACCATTTCAGACAAATAGCTGTCTAATCTGTTCTTAAAAACTTCCAGTGTTGGAGCGTTCACAACTTCTGAAGGCAAGTTGTTCCAACTATCAGGAAATTTCTCCTAAGTCGAGGTTGCTTGTCTCCTTTATTAGTTTTCATCCATTGTATCTTGTCTTGCTTTCTGATGCTTTGGAAAATAGGCTGACCCCCTCTTCTTTGAAGCAGCTTCTCAAATATTGGAACACTGTTATCATGTCACCCCTAATCCTTCTTTTCTTTAAACTAGACATACCCAATTCCAGCAACTGTTAATAATTTATGTAAACTGTTATGTTCTGTGCGTGGCGCAAGAAGTGGAGACGAGTCGATGAACAGTGAACTTCAACTCTTTATTTAACATGGTGCAACAGTTCTAAAAACAGTCACAACAGCCCCCTTTATATAGGCAAGCTCTTGAGTATTTAGCCAATGAAAACACAGGAACGTTAGCTCTTTTAAACAATGAGAAAGGCTCGTTAATAGCCAATCAGATTCTCCTGAACGGACCAATCCGATATCGCTATTATCGGCCAATCAGAAGTGCAGAGCCCTGCACTTTACTTTAAGATTTCAACAATCTTTATTCAAGCACTTTTACTAATGCACAACACCCCTTCCCCCCGGGTTCTGTTTAAGGGGTGCGGTAACGTAATCTTTGAGGTAGGCAGGTTGTTTTGATTGTCTATTTGATTTACGTTGTCCTCCCAGTATTTGTCTAGAGTCTTGTTGGGGTAGGACGTTATCTGGTGAACAGGGTGCATCTGGTTCTGTATCTAAACTTCTGTTACCACTAATGTCCTCGGTATCCCTTTGAGGCGAGTTTACCCCTGTCCCCGATCCTTCTTCACATGTTGTGTCTGAGCGGTCATTTCTTCTGCTTGTGCTTTCCGCCATTTCAAACTCAGCCTCCTCAGCGTCTCCTCCCCCCTCAGTTTGGAAATGACCGGAATCACAGACCCCAGACTGCAGCCTTGAACGCAGCTGATCAATATGGCGCTTCCATATTTTATCGTCACGACATTTCACTTGGTACGATCTGGGTCCGGTTACTTGGATTACAGTTGCCTCGACCCACAATGGGTTGCCATAAAAGTTTCTTGTGAAAACCAAGTCACCTACCTGGAAATTACGGCATTTCCCGCTGGATCCGTGTGGTTTTTCAGGTTCGTACGATGGGTGTAGTCGATCGAGGTGGGAGCGGAGTTTTTGTCCCATCATTAACTCAGTGGGAGTTTTGTTGGTGATGCTGTGTGGAGTGATGTGCTGCAAAAGGAGTATCTGGTTAATCTTGTCTTCGATATCGCCATAGTCCATTTTATGTAGAGTTCTTTTGACGAATTGTACCATGCGCTTGGCCCTTCCATTGGCCGCAGGATGCGCCGGTGAAGTTAGTGCATGGTGAATACCGCGGTCCACCAGATACTGTTCAAAAGAAAGCGTGGTAAACTGGGGCCCATTGTTGGATACCAGAACATCCGGTAGTCCGTGTGTTGCAAATAATCTGTCCAATTTCCTGATGACTGATTCGGTTGTTGTATTTTTCATCTCATGGATTTCGAGCCAGTTCGAGTAGGCATCCACTGTTAATAAAAATGTGTGTCCATTCGTAGGTCCCGCAAAGTCCAGATGAATACGGGACCATGGTCCCCTGGGTGTTTCCCATTCTGTTGGGGTTGCTTTCGGTGGGGCATTGCTGACTTCCTGGCATTTGTGACCCATGCTTCGATCTGCTTGTCTATGCCCGGCTACCATGCATAGCTTCATGCGAGTGCTTTCATGCACACGATGCCGGTGTGGCCATCGTGCAAGGTTCTCAATACTGCTCGCTGTAACCGCTCTGGGACAACGACTCTATCGCCCCAAATGATGCAGTCTTTCTGGGAAAAAAGTTCCGTCTGTCGACTTTTGAAAAGAACGTAGTTGTCAGGGATTTGGTCCAATGGCCATCCACGCTTTACCCAGCTGAGGACACGTGCTAAAATGGGATCGCGTTTAGTTTCAATCGCGATATCGCGAGCTGTCAACGGCAGTTTTTGGAGTGTCTCGATCTGCAGTGTTGTGACGGTCGGAGCAGGGTCGTCAACAGTTTCTGGAAGTGGTGCACGGCTCAATGCGTCAGCGTGGGGAATGGCTCTCCCCGGGCAGTGTTGCAACTTATAATTATAGGCAGCCAAGAATTCTGACCAGCGAGTCATTCTGGGAGATAATATATAAGGGGTTGGTTTATCTCCCGCTATTATTCCCAGTAAAGGTTTGTGGTCAGTTATTATAGTGAAAGCTCACCCATAAATATATTCATGAAATCGTTTAACAGCAGATACAATAGCAAGAGCTTCTTTATCAATTTGACTGTAATTGCGTTCTGCTTTTGATAGAGTTTTTGAAAAATAGGCAACAGGGGCTTCACTTCCATTTGGTAAAACATGGCTCAAAATGGTGCCCACTCCGAATGGTGATGTATCACATGTAACCGTTAAAGGCAAAGTCTCATTATACTGCATCAAAACAGCGTCGGAGGTCAATAGGTTTTTTACTTGTCGAAACGCCTGTTCCTCTCGGTGCCCCCAAACCCAGGGTGCTTTTTTGTCCAATAAACGATATAGGGGTTCGGCTACAGTTGCTTTGTGAGGCAGAAAGACGTTATAAAAATTGATAAGGCCTAGGAAAGCTTGGAGATCAGCCTTATTGCTGGGTTTTGGGGCATTTTTGATTGCCCTAAGTTTGCTATCGGTGGGGTGAATGCCTTGTTTATCTATTAAATATCCTACAAATTCTACTCGAGCCGTACATAGTTGACACTTGTTTTTTTTTAACTTTGAGACCTGAGTCATTAAATCTCTGAAGAACCAACCCCAGGTGCTCCCTTAGTATTTTTTGAGTCGGAGCAGCAATTAAAACGTCATCAAAATAGGGGACAATGCCTTTTATCCCTTGTAATAGTCTTTCCATCAAACTTTGAAAGATTCCCGGGGCCACGCTTACTCCAAATTGGAGTCGGTTACATTTAAATGCACCTCGGTGCGTAACGATCATTTGGGCCTCTGCTGTTTTTTTGTCTACAGGCAGTTGTTGGTATGCCTGGGCTAGATCTAGTTTAGCAAAGACTTTTCCACCCCCCCCAGGGAATGGAGAAGGTGTTGCACCACCGGTACCGGGTAAGCGTTTTGCTGCAGGGCATGATTCAGGGTGGCTCAGTATTCCCCACAAATTCTTAACGATCCATCCGGCTTGATGGGTGTCACAATCGGAGTTTCCCAGGGAAAATGGTCGGTTGGTTCTAACACCCCCTGGGCTATTAATTTATCAAGCTGCTCGTCAATCTTTGGTTTAAGGGCAAATGGAACTCGATGAGGCTTAAGGCAGATGGGAGCTATTTTGGGATTGAGGTTAAATGATATCGGGGTCCCCTTGTACTCACCTAGTTTATCTGCAAAGACATCCTGGAATTCTTGGACGAGAGCCTCTTCCCAGTTGTTGCTGCTGGTTCAGTTAATGCCGGCTACTTCAATTCCAAGTGGAGCGAACCATTGGAGACCTAACAAGCTAGGCCAATCCCTGTCGACTACAGTCAAGGGTAGAGATGCGGTACGATTTTTAAATGAGACACGGACTTGGCTGGATCCAACGATTGGAATTCGATTTCCCTGATAATCTTTGAGTATGATTTTTTGGAATCAGAGGTCTTGTCGCCGGACGGTAGGGATGAGTTGCTTGAGGGTCTTCCAGGAAACCATCGAGAGGGACGATCCTGAATCGACTTCCATCATACAAGGCTGGTTTTCGATGGCCACCTTCACCCGGATCTTCTTGGCATCCAGTGATGAGGCGTAACCAATCATAATAGTTTGGTGCACCTCTTCTTGCTTCGTTGAGTGGTTTAGGGGTTTGTTTCTGTAGGAGTGGTTGTTCCATTGGTGGTTCAAGGGTTCTCACTTTACAGGATGGCTTCCTGTGGATTGGCAATAGTTAGCCCCCCTTGGGGGCTGGCTGGGTCCTTGTTTGCTTCTACAGACCTGTCTAATGTGGCCTCTTTTCCCGCACACATGGCAGAGCGCATCGAGGAATTTGCAGTCTGATCGGGGGTGGTTTGCCCCACAACCAGCGCATTGGTACTGCGATCTCTGGCGTTGGTCTCATTCAGACCAGAGCCGGTTGACCTCTTCTTCATCGCTTTCCAATGACGATTCGAGGTCCTCGTGGTGGGCTGTCGTTGCCTGTTCTTCTAAGTGAGATGAAACTTCGCTGGCGAGTTGGCGAAGAGGGGTGTGGGTGCGGCGCATTTGGGCAGCTGACTTCCTGGTTGCTTCTGCTGCAGTAGCATCAGCGATGGCATCTGTAAGGCTAATGTCGCCTTTCTCCATCAGCTTACTCTGAACACTGGGTGTTCTAATCCCAGAACTATTCTGTCTCTCAGGGCTTCTTCGTGGTCGGCAAACCCGCATAGGCCTCCCAGATTCCGGAGATCAGCTTTGAAATCAGCAACACTTTTGCCCTTCCGCTGATCTCTCTGGTAAAATTCATGCCTTCTAACGAGCATTGGTACGGTTGGTGCATAGTGGGCCCTTAGCAGGGGTTCGAGGACGTCCCAGTCCATGGACTTCACTTCTGCTGGTTTCGCTAGTGCCTTGGCCATCTTGAATACGGTCGGTCCGCAATGAGTTAGAAATACCACCCGTTTCTTTCCGGTAGTGGCATCCTTCAAATTGTTGGTTTCCAGAAATATCTGGAAGCGATCCATATATGAGTCCCAGTCTTCTTGTGCCGGGTCGAATGGAGTGGGTGGTATGACACTGCCGGACATGGTTCCACCATTGGTGCATTTCAGCCACGTGCTCTGTTTAGTGCTCTGTAGTGTTCAGTCAGCTCTGACGTCTCCACATCCCATCCTCGTCACCAGTGTTATGTTCTGTGCGTGGCGCAAGAAGTGGAGACGAGTCAATGAACAGTGAACTTCAACTCTTTATTTAACATGGTGCAACAGTTCTAAAAACGGCCACAACAGCCCCCTTTATATAGGAAAGCTCTTGGGTATTTAGCCAATGAAAACACAGGAACGTTAGCTCTTTTAACCAATGAGAAAGGCTTGTTAATAGCCAATCAGATTCTCCTGAACGGACCAATCTGATATCGTTATTATCGGCCAATCAGAAGTGCAGGGCCAGAACCCTGCACTTTACTTTAAGGTTTCAACAATCTTTATTCAAGCACTTTTATTAATTCACAACATAAACAATAGCATTGTAGACCTATCGGATTAAAAGTAAGTTATTAGGCATGAAATATATCTTAGAACATAGTGAACATTTTAAAAAGAAATCAATTATGTAAGCAACTTTGGGAGTATGATAAAATTATTCATCCTGAAGGAGGAAATTAAAGATAGGAATTAATGAAGGACAAATAGGTAACAGGTGTTTTTTTGTCCAATAGATAAATAACTATTACAAACACTTTCTACTTCATTAGCATTTCAGGAAATGGCCTCGTTGCCTGTAACTCAGCACCAGATATGATCAATCACTAATAATCAGTACAATTTTAGGCAGAAGCTTCCCATTTCTCAGTGCATGACAAATATTTCAGAGAGAAACAACATATTATATGCAACTACTGAATCTTTATGAAAATCAAATACTCAGATACCCTTCAATAGCTTAATGGAATACTTTATTTGCTTTAAGGTATCTATGAATAACTTTATGACAAAATGCTTCTAAGATGGCTAATTATGAAGGTGACCACTAGAAGTTGTACACAATTAAAGTCATTCTCCATGAACCCATCAACAGGTTACTCATCTAATTGTGTTATTTTGCTGAAAAACTGTCAAATAGCATGTTGTAACCTTTTAAAGCAGAGGTCTTCAAACTTGACAGCTTTAAGACTTGTGCACTTCAACTCCCAGAATTCCTTCTCCAGTCATGTTAGCTCAGGAATTCTTGGAGTTTAAGTCCACAAGTCTTGAACTTGCCAAGTTTGAAGAGCCTTGATTTAAAATAATGCATTTGGATTGCTGATAAACTGTGTTCTTTAATACGTTTTGTATAAAAAAAAATGAAACAGTAGATAAAGAAAATTAAACATTCAAATCAGACTTTAATTAACATTTTGAGGCTAAGGGGTGGGAAAACACTGTAATCCAGTTCATTCTACAATGAAGGATTTTAAACAAAAATCAATCTGTCACTGAACCTGTGAGATTGCCACCTTCTGTGTGGTAAAAGATCTCCCGTTGTGGCAATTCAAAAGATAGCTTCTTAAGCTATTTTAAATTTAAAGGCATTGAACACTCTATGCCGACACTGTCAAAGAGCCTTGCTTTTCCTGTTAAGATTCAGTCTAAATACTAAAAGCAGATAGTAGCAAATACCTTTTAGCAAGCTGAATCAAATGCTTTTTTTTTTTTTTAATAATACAGGAGTGTTTACTAGGTGCATTAGCTATCATACATTGTCCTTCAAATAATTTCCATTTGTCAGGTTTATTGTGGGTGACTCTAACCTTTTTGTTTGATGAAAGATTTTCTGAAGAACTGTCCATGGAAGTTATCATGCTTGTGGTTTGATTAAAAATATGTGTTTCCCAGTGGGGATTGCTTCTCTTCCGGTTAGTCTGCTCAGTGATCCCAGCTGCTCTTTCCTTGACTTTTTTTTTTTTTTAACAAATTTTATTAATTTTACAGAAAACACAATAAAACATAAACAAAACTAAAAGATCTTTTCTGAAGGTTGTCTGATCCCGGGTTGAAACTCTTCACACAGACACAAATTCAAACATCATATTCACTTTATATATCCTTCCATATCTTATTATCATTTTCTTTTTTATATATATATATAAACCATTTTTATCAATTTTATAAAAACAATGCACAAGGCATAACAGCTTATAAGTTCTTTTCTAAGAAAAAATAATAGAAGAAGAAAACCAATAGAACATAACAATCCCAAATTATAGTATCAATACTTGGTCTATTTAACTTCATATCTTATCCCAACTTCTCCTTTCCATCCAAATTATTTCTTATTAATTAAATTTTTTTTTTGCCTTTTTTCAATATACAACATCCAAAAAAAAAACCATAACAAAACCTTTATATATCCTTTCATATCTTATTACCATTTTCCATAATATTCTTTGTCTGTTCTATTTCCAACTATCTATTCATCTTTTTTCTTTTATTATACTTCTCCTATACACCAATTGGAGTAACGTCTATCACTCATTACCCTAACTTAAAAGTACTTCATATAACAATTTTTCTTGGGATTCTGTTTAATAGATTCTAAAATTACACAATGAATTTTATACTCTAAATATACATATAAAAAACACAATCTTATGTGCCCTCCAGAATCCCTCTTTTATCCTAAATTAAATTCACCCATTGTCTCTGAATAAACTTTTTTTCTTTAGATCTTGCTTCCCCCCATTGAGGCTTCTCCTCCCCCCCTTTCTCTCTTGCTTATTCTTCTCCTTGCCCTTTTTACCCCTTTGTCTTTCCTCCTCCCTTTTCTTACTCCCTTTCCTTTGCTTTCTAACCTTGCCTCCACCTTTCCGCTCGTTTTTCTCTTCTTTGGTTGTTTTTATAATTCTTAAAATCCCCTTTTTCTTATCCTTTTTCTCCTCCTCCCCGGAAAAAACCCATTGTTCATCAAAGATGGCTTCTTCTTCCTCTTCTTCTTTGTCCCAGTCCTTCTGCTGCGTAGTCAACTTTTCATAAGTACATAACGCCATTTCTAAGAATTGAAACAAAGTGCCCAAAGTATCTTCTTTTTTATATTTTTGATATTCAGTCTTTAGTTCATCCACAAGCGATGCCATTATGAAAAAAGAAACTTTTCCCAAAACAACCACAAATATTTTTAATCAAAAATAATTCAAAAAAAAAATTCCAAAAATTAATACTTTTCTTCCTTCTTCTCTTTCTCTTTCTGGGGTTAATGTTTAATCCAAGAGGTCCAATTACCATATACCTTTCTTTGGGATTCTAGGCAATCTCCTCCTTTTTCAGCTTCTGCTCCAATTTTTTTTCCTCTCCCTTCCCACTTGCAATATCAATTTTAAATAATCAGAAATCCATACCTCCAACAAGGGTTTTCCAATTTCTTAAGTTTTTCAATGTCCAAAAACCCTTTTGTCCCTTAGCTTCAACTCTCAAAACAATTCACTTTCAATGTCCAATATGTCCAAACATATCTGCTGTTTCCATGGGGTGGGAGAGTGAAGAAAAAAAAAAGTTCCCTTTAATAGCTTCTCCGCCGCTTTCGATCTTCTTAGGGATACAATGTATCCTCCAGCAATTCAAACAGCTCAGTTCCAACAAATTTGAAAGATGTTACTTGACCTGGCTCAGACAGCACTTTCACTCTTCTTACTTCCTCCAGCGCAATCTTACCCGGTTTCTGGCTTCTTCGTGGCGGCCATTGCTGACTGCCGCTCCACCGCCTTGGGAAAAAGGGGTTTTTCCGGAGGAGGAGGGGGTCTGCGACACCCCCAACCCCCTGTCCGACTCCCTTCTCTCTTCAGCTGTCCCTACAGGGCAGCCATATCCCCCTGATCCATCTGGATCGGGGTACCTCGGCGGCTAGCACAGCAGGAATTGCGAGCTGTCGCGAATTCCTGCTGCCCCGAAGCCACGCGAAACCGGAAACCCAAATGCTTTTCAAAGGTATAACCAGTGGTGGGCTGCAACTGGTTTAACAACCAGTTCTGTGACTTTGCATGCGCCAGCACTGAAAAAACACTAGTTTGAACTTCTACAAGGCAGCCTCGATAAGTAAAACAGTGGAGGTGTGTGAAATCCACTGTGCCACACGAATCAGCTGAGCTGAAAAAGGCAGAAATGTAGGACAGGATACGGGGGACAGGTGATTGTCAGAACTATCGGTTTGCTAGAACCAATCCTAACCAGCAGCATCCCAACACGGGGTATAACTATGGGCAAAGCAAGAATACCAGATTTTGTAGTGGAAAGAGGATGCAATCTCTGTTGGCCAAACTTAACACTAGAGAGGGTTGAGAGTCAGATTCGCCTTGAGACTGAGTAGTTTCTTTGTTGTTGTTTTTTGCATGTTTCCACTGATAATTGTTTCACTAATTTCCACTATTTTAATTGTTTCATGGGTTTTCTAGCTTAAAGTATCTATTGTACTGCTAGTTTTCATGATCCTGAGATTTCTAATGGATTATCCTTCAACAAAAAGGAAATCATGGATGCAGAGGCTATTGTGCAGATCCTTGGCTGCTAACTAGCTGCTCACTCTTATATAGATCATTTAGATTAATAATCCAGAAAACAGAGCAACTCAAAGTAACCCTTTACATTGCCATCATCTTCTAATAGCTTCTACTGAGAAAGGCAATCTTCCTCCATCCCTGAGTATAGTAGCAATTAGTAGTTGGAAAGAAAGTGTGGCTTGACAGAGGAGTTTCTGTTATGATTGACCCTAGCTGTCCTATCCAAAAATTGTGTTAGGCTCCTAGCTTAAAATATTTGAATTCTGTGGTTCCTAAACCTAAAATTTTCTGAGATGGCATTTTAAAGTAAATTCTTAACTGTCTTATTGATGAGTATTAATTAATGGATATTTATTAGATGAAATGGATGAATTGAGAATAATAGCCTACCAGCATACCCTGCTCTGAACAATTCCTACTGAATTTCTCAAGTGAATGGGTATGCCTAATAAATCATAGCTGGCTCTATTCACGGACTGATAATTATATCATCTAAACCAGTGGTAGTCAACTTGGTCCCTACTGCCCATTAGTGGGCTTTCTAGCTTTCATGGTGGGTGGTAGGAGTTTTGTCCCCTACTTTATAAATCACCATTACTGTGGAACCGGTGGGCGGTTAGGAGAAAATTTTTCTACTAACAGAGATACAAAAGTGGTCGGTAAGGTATGAAAAGGTTGACTACCCTGATCTAAACCAACCACTCTGGCTTGCTTGTCTCAGAACAAAGCAGAGAAAGAACAAATTGGTTTCTTTAGAGGACTTGGTCTGAAAGGAAAAAGCTGAGCTCCATGGTTCTCAGATGTTTAGTCTATCTGGCTTATTAGCTATGCCTGCTTACTCTACAGAAAACAATAGTACAAATCATCATGATGTGCAAAAATACACTGTTCACTGATAAGCCATAACTTAGAAGAATGCTGGATTAATGTGTCATTCACAGTCTAACTAAAGACAAAACCTAGTTCAAAGAATGAAGAAAATTAATATAATATATAGAGCATAGTATAACAGAGTACTGTATAATATTTCACAAAGAGATACAAGTACTCATTCCAATTTTTTCCCCTTTCAGTAATGTAAACTGAATTCAGTCAGGTCAAAATGTTCCTTCTGGGTGAATCAATTACTGATGTTTTGTCTTTTACAGTGTATTCTCCAAAATAATGAGGACAGCATGCAAGACTTTTCACCTTAGCTTGCTGATATGATAAAGTCAATGCCCCACAGGAAATTATTTAAACTAATAATTATCTTCTGCATTAGATTCAGTCAGTTTAGCACAGGAAAATATAACATATATAAAAATACAGTATTAATTAAGATATAAAAATTATATATGCGGGAGGGTGACTTTTGACACACAAATTCAAAGAAGCAGTTATTAATGGACATGAGAGGCAAAATTAAGTCCATCAGGATTCAAAATTCAGAACTGAATCACAACAGTCTAATGTAGAACTTTAAGATTTTATATAATTTTACATTTGTGAGTTGCAAATTGACTGGCAAAGTCCCTAAATGTTGCGTCAGCACTCAACAATCTTATAACATTCCCATTATAAATCAGTACTATTCTCAATATTACGATATTTCTGACTCAGAAAAATTGAATAATGATGCTTTGACTCACAGAAATATTGTAGGGCTTAAATCACCACCCTTTCTACATTGCTTTTTAAACAATTATTTTACCTATATCTAATCATTCAATTCATTTATTCACTGAGGAATGAATGGAATCAACATATTGAGTAACATAGATTATATAATGAAATTGATGAAAGCATATTATGGCAATTTAAGATGCTTACTTGAAGTCAAAATATAAAAAGAAAAATAAGCAGAAGAAGTTGTAAAATATTCTATATTAACATCATATTCAATAAAACTGATTCAGGTACTTAGGCATTTTATATTATAGGTACAAGTACCAGACCCAAATCAACAATAGATAAGTATGTTAGCAACATATGTTTTAACTTTGCATGATTTCCTGGCAGCCAAATCTCTGTGTTTTTGTCCAGGAAACCAGAAGCAGAAATAGAGGCAGTCCTCAACTTATTACCATAATTGAGCCCAAAATTTCCATTGCTAAGCAAGACAGTTGTTAAATGAGTTTTGCCCCCATTTTACTAACTTTCTTGCCATCGTTGTTAAGTGAATCACTGCAGTTGTTAAGTTAGTAACATGGTTGTTAAGAGAATATGGTTTCCCCATTGACTTTGCCTGTCAGAAGTTTACAACAGGTGATCACATGACCCCAGGACACTGCAACCTTAATAAGTACATGCCAGTTGCCAAGCATCTGAAGCATGACCACAGGGATGTTGCAACAGTTGTAACTGTGAAAAATGGCCATAAATCCCTTTTTTCAGTGCTGTTTTTGACTTCAAACAATCATTAAACAAATGGTTGTAACTCCGAGAACTACCTGTATAAGGAATAATTTTAGTTTGTTGCTTTTAAGAACTAGGAACTAAAAATCCTTGCAAATCTATTGCAAATTATCCAAAGATCTATGAATAAATATGTCCTTTCCTGCCCTATGTTGGCAAGCAGCACTTTTCAGACAGATCTCTGGCTCTCAGCATCATATTTTAAGAAGGTTCTACTAAGACAGTATTTGGATACTGATTGATAAAGAAAAGTATTTCTAAGTGTTAGCCCTTCATGTCAGCCAGAAAATTGTTCAGGGACAACAGTTACAATTCTCATCACTCATTTTTATTATCTGCTACAAGACAAATACTTATTTGCTCATTTAATATTGAAGTATATCTATAAAATTATGAACACAAACAACATCTTTTTAAAGACAAAAATTGGGCACTAGGAACATGCAAATATTTGGAAAAGATTCAATACATAGTAATAAATATAACTGTTCACTTGTTGTTATAATTGTCAACTTCAGTATTGATTTGCTGCCTGAGATGAATGACCTATGTGGGCTGTAGACAAACAGGGAATGGGATAGCAAAAATGAGAACCAAGTTAAAAATGTGACTGGACTGCAATGACAATCAATTTATTTTGACCCAGATTCACATTTTGCTTAACTAACAATATGTTCTCTACACTGTGGCTATTAGATACGAATTTGAATCTATTTGAGAAAGTTCATTGATCTGAATGGCGCTGTATTTCACCTACCTTGTTTTTCTTATTTGAGATATTTTTACTGCTTCACAAAAAGATTAAGAAAATACACTTTAGAATCTAAAAGGCTTGTTGCAAAGAAGATTGCAAGAAACGAAGTCTGAAAGGAACTTTTTCTTCTTCTGAAAGGTGCTTTTTTCTTCTTCAAAAGGAAAATGGACTGGGTTTTTTTCCCGGAGGAAGAAAAAGGAAATGTTTCACTCTCCTCCTCCTCCTCCTCTTCCTCCTCTTCCTCCTTGTCTTTGGGGGGGAAAAGTCCAGTTGCCATTTGAAGAAAAAAGCATCTTTGAGACAACTATGACCTTGATGACTGAGAATATCCACAGATACTTAGCAGCATTGTTTCCAAGAGAGAGAGACTCCATATTGTGTAGGGAGTTTGCATTATTGATTGGTTATCTAAACTTGGCTGAACTCACACTTCATATTAAACCTAAACATGGCATGCAAGTCTTGTCAGACAGAAATAGCAGATATTGGGAAAATTTTGTAGTACAGTACAGTAAATTGCTTAATAAAGAGCACAAACCACTTCAGAAGATATGCTTAATCAACTTAAAAATAAAAAAGGGGGAAAACTATTTTTAAAAAGCTTTTCTTTTTGTTTTCTTGCTAGCTTAGTAAAATACTGAAGAATCCGCATTGTCTTTCCTTGAGGGTGGTGTTTTAGTTATGAAGTTGCTGATCAATGATTTTCGTTATGAAAGCTTTCCCATCATCAGATTCAGACAGACTTTCCCATCATCAGATTCAGACTTTCCCATCATCAGATTCACCGCCAGACAGTGGATGTTTGAGAAGTCTGACCTCTTTGGGCTGAAGTAAATTATGGGAGGGTTATAGCTTGCTAACAATATTCTACAGTAGTTAATTTTCACGAGTGAGGCCACCAAGTCAGGCAGGAAAAAAAAATTGCATTTGTAATCTGGCTATATCATCAAGGTCTTCTCATAATGCATAATGGATAGTTTGCACATGGGACAGTCATTAAAATATAAACTTGTAAAATGACATTACAATTCTCCCTGAGAAAAAGTCACACATGTTTCTGACTCTAAACTGAATAGGTCATTGAAAGATTTTGTTATGAACTAATAAAACACTTAAATAAAGTTTATCAAAACCTTTAGAAAATAGCAGGGTTCTAGTCCTGCACTTCTGATTGGCCGATAATAGCGATATCGGATTGGTCCGTTCAGGAGAATCTGATTGGCTGTTAATGAGCCACTCTCATTGGTTAAAGGGGTTAACGCTCCACATTTCTTATTGGTTCAGCAGCTTGCCTATAAAAGGGCTGCTGCTGCCCTAGGTTTTTGCTCTGTTCAGAATGATTAATAAAGAGTTGAAGTTCACTGTTCACCATCTCGTCTCCGTTCCTTGCGCCCATGCACAGAATTAAACAGATTTAATATGCATACTATATCTAGAGACATGCCTTTATTTTTAATGAGGAGCTAAAGGTCAGAAGTCATATTTTTTTCTCAGATATTCTCATCTCATTTTAAACATTCATTTTGAAACTGCAGGGAGATAAAAACAAATGAAAGTTAGCATTGCCTATGTTCAGTGTAACTTAGCAGATCTGACTTGGTACGGAGGAAATAGAGCTTGTATGTGGCAGCGGTGTTCAAGATGGTATGGTATGGATCAATTGTGTTGGCTTTTTTTACTCTACTTCAGACCCTGGAAAAAAGTTTTTGACAGTTTTTTTCTCACTTGTTACCTTTTTGAAGTAGAGAAGTCAATGAAAAATAAATAATTAAATATTACACATACTGTAAATATTCACAATAGTATGCTCAGGACTGGCAATATATAAATTTACTAATGAATAAGTATGCTCAATATTTGCTGAAGAAGCTCACTGTTAGTCTAAAAGATTTACATGCATTACAGAATGGATGATCCAGGGAAAAAAAAAAGAGAGAGATAATGCAGGTTCTTCTTTTTTTAATTCTATATTTCTAAGTGGCAAATTTTTTATTTCCCCTTTTTCACTTACTGCTAAAAATGCTTCTGTTAAATTTAAATGGATCTTTTATCAGGTCAAGTAATCGTCCTCATTTTATTGACCTTGGCAGGATGGAAGGCTGAATCAATCTTGATCCAGTCTGGCTCGATGTCCAGGCTGTGGGCAGAGTTAGCGTGCAATGCTGCATTCTAACCACTGGGCCACCACAGTTCATAGTAAACAATAGCTTACTATTTTAACAATAGTCAGACCTTTGTTAAAATACAATGCAATACAATGTCACTGACTTGTAGCCAGTTTATGCGGAAGAAAAGTAAACCAACAGATTGACAAGAAACCTAGAGGGAGGTTAATTATTCACAGTGTAACATCTTATCTCTCTGTTTCAGGTTAAGCAAATTATCATGCTGCCTGGGAACACATGGAGATAAATTCAGAACATTGAAAGATCACGGTGGGGTGGGGTGGTAGGGGAGACCACTGGATTAATAATTCTAGACTTAGAAAGAGGAGGGAAGCATCTCTTAGGTTTTCAAGAAATAGAAGTGAAATGAGGCAGAAACTGAGTGTGACACCCATACATCATTGCTCCACTTAATTCTTAGAAGCACTGAAGAACAGCAAAAATCTGCTGAGTTCTCTGAAAACATAGAAAGCTATTCAAGGAGTAAAAATAATGGCTTTATTCCTTTTTTTTTTTTTTACCAAAGTTTACAAATATTTCCAGTCCATATAGAACCAAAATCCTTTTAATTCTGCAAATCCTGAGAGACAGTTTCCCTTAGTTATTCTCATTGCTGCCAATCTCAAAATGATAGAAAATAAAACAAAAGATAACAAACATTCACTACTCTGCTTACAGTTGCACTGGTTCCAGAGGTTACCAAAAAAAGGAAGGAAGGAAGGAAGGAAGGGGAGGGATGGAAGGAAGGAAGTCATCTCTTCAAGAAAAAGGGGGGAAAGGTAACCAGTAGTAGTACCATAGCTTTGTAGATTTGTTTTTATTAAAAAAAATAGACAAATGCATGGGATCTGAAGATCCCTTGTATTTGTCTACTTTATTAACAAAAACAAATCTATAATGCTGTGAAGCTACCGTTCCCCATAAAGAACCACAATGTGAAACAAAAGCTAAATCCTAGAGGACAAGTTCTCTCTATTTGCAGAACGTAGTGATCAAAGTATTGCAGGAGAAAAGACCAGTTACTTTATAAACAGCTGAGCTGGAGAATAATGCATCAGAATAATGCAGAATCCTCATGTAGAACTGCTTTCAGTACTTTTTCTAATTATTTGCCTTTTAGATTAAGCTAGTCATCAAACATCGAACCAAAGCATGATCTCAAGAGTTTTTTTTTTAAATAAAAGAATAATGTTATTGCTACACTGATGATCTCACTTTACTAACTTCTGTGGTTCAGCCATATAGAGAGAATGAATAAGGAATTAAATTGCAAAATAAATATATAATGTAAATGTATTTAAATTCAGTGTCTAAACCAATGTTGTCTGAAGCTGAGTTGGAAAGTTTCCACAAGGAATATTCTTTTCTAGCAGCTGAAAAAACATGAGCTAATTGGTCTGAAACTCCACCAATTGCTGTGGCTATTTTGTCATTAAATGAGAAGGGAAAGGAGGGGAAGAAAAATGAACTACCATATATACTCGAGTATAAGCCGAGTTTTTCAGCTCATTCTTTGTGCTGAAAAAACCGCCCTCGGCTTATACTCGAGTCAGATTCCCCTCTGAAAAAAAAATGGTGTGGAGCTCCAGAGCTGGGCAGCCGCTCTCCTGCAGGCAAGCCCCACTTCATGGACTCCGTCCATCCTCGCTCCCATCCACCCACCCACCCAAAGCGACGAAGTCCCCCAATCGCGCAGCCCAGAATTGCCCTCCCCTCAGGGGCCAGCAACGACGCCCGGTGTTTCCCAAGACAAGAAGCTCCACCGTGCAATGAAAGCGCCCTGGCTCTAGGCTCAGAAAACAACGCGAGGCGAGGTTGCTTCGGCTCCGCTCAGCTTCGTTTCCTAGCTGCTATCAGTCCACTCAGGAGGAGGGGGAGGAGGTGGTGGCGGGAGCTTGCGTTGTTTTCTGAGCTCTAGGCTCGCGGGTTCAGAAAACAACGCGAGGCGAGGTCGCTTCAGCTCCACTCAGCTTCGTTTCCTAGCTGCTTTCAGTCCGTTTGGGAGGGGGGGAGGTGGTGGTTTTACTTAAGATAAAAACATACCGAAATCAGGTGTTTTTGCTTTTGCTTTTAAATAAACATAGATCATATCCTCTGATTGGTTGAGTATAAGAAAAAAAACACAAGACAGAACTTCCATCCTTATCTTATTTGAACAGTAGAGAAGACAGGATATACAGCAGAGAAAAAAATATTTCAAAAGTTATGGTTAGGTTTTCTTTTTTTTTAATTTCAGATGCTATGTAGAAGAAATTAACTTTGAAGTAGCAATAGCAAAGGCATGCGATAGCAAACATATTCACTCCTTATTTTCTTCTCTCTGGAAATAAAGATTAACCCAAATGACAAAAAGATGCCAACTGGCTAAGTAATAATTCAATAACACATTTTCATGCTCTGCATTGTATTATTTAAAATATTGCACACAGCACCATTCTGAGACCTTTACAGATAGCGAAATTATCAAGTATCTCTTTGTATATCCCTTCTTGGCAATTTGTTAATATATAAAGATAGTTTGGCTGAAACATATTAAATAAGGAAATTCAGGAATAACGAGTTACCCAACCAGAAATATTCATTTTAACAACACTGATAAGAAAATGGAATATCATTATTTGCTTCATTACAGTTGTATCAATATTGACCATAGCTTGACAGCTTCCAAGATACAGTGGTATCTTGGTACTCAACTGTTTTGAAACTCATCAAATTTGGTACTCAACATATTTTAATGCGAAAATTTTGTCCAGGGTCACATGGTTTGTTTGGTATTCAACACACCAGCTAGAACTTATTGTTGTTGGCTGTCTTGTAGCTCACTACATTATTCCTATGGGAAAAATGTCATCATTTTTAGTACTCATTTTGTGTCCCAGAATCAGTTAAAGGTGAGTACCAAAGTACCACTGTATTAAATATTCCAACTTCTTAAAACAGTACAGGACAATTGTATAGTCAGGTCTGTAATCAAAAGAAACAGACTTCCCCAACCTTTTAAGTATATTTTATTTATAATTGGATTATAATTCCTATAATATTGTGCTGAGCCATTCATGCACATATGCACACACACATACACTGGGTGTAAGGGATCTTTATTAAGTCTTCTGATCCTGAATTTGTGTTTCTCAACAATTCCCTGTGCCAGCACCAGTTCAACTTCAATGAGTTCCACAGGTTATTACACCAACGAAGCCAACACTAATCCTCAAGGCAAAGGCGAGACCAGTCCACTAGGTAAAACAATTTCCCAAGACAACGACAAAGGCAACAGCAGAAAGGACACGATCCAAAGTTCAAGTCAAGAACAGCCAGCAAGAAAACAAACACGTTGTTCCCACATTGCTCCCTCGGTCTGCTGTGCTAAATAGCTAACTTCTGGTGCAGCCCATCAAGAGGGTGAGTAATCTGGCTGATCTTCACTGCTCCTGCCTTTTCTCTGTCCTACATGTTCTTGGATCAGGTGCAGAAGGCAATTCCTCTCCCTCAACACTGACTGGCTGCAGCGGCCTGATTTTTCCACCTGAAGCCTCAGGGCTGCCCTGCTACAGCTGCACTTCAGACAACTTCCTTACAGGTGGCTGCTTGGAGCCATTGATCAACTCCTTTCCAGATGCGCCTGGAACTGGTTCACCTTCTTCTGAGCTGACATCTGGAGATGTATCTGGGGAAGTGTCCAAGTGGGTCATCACAAATACTCAATGTACACTGCCTCTATTAGCCAGGAAATTATGAGCCTTGTAATTGAATGTATCTGTGAAGCTGAAGACTGTGCAAAGCGACAGAGTTTTTCTCGTTATACAAACTTCTGCCATGTTCAAGAATGCTGGGAGGTTTGTTTTAAAATATATTCCACTGCAGTATCTGAAGACATTTTTAGGTAAACAATTTTCTCTGCATACATAGAAAGGAGCCAGAACTATATTTCACATTTTGTAGTGCAATTTTTCCACTTGCTGTGGGACACTCAATATACTAAAAGTACAAGCAAGTCCTACATATATTTGGACAAATTTGCCATAATCCTAGGCAGCAAGGGATAGTGTTTTCATCATCAATACTATATAGAAATTGAAAGGTGGAGCTTCGTTTCGGCGATACAGCTGCGATCTCGGGGCTCTGAGATTGCAGCCAATATTTTCGCCCCTGGTCGGTCCCAACGGACCTAAACCATCCCGTAGAGACGGGGATTGAGAAAGATATTGTCCCAGGATCCCGGAGATATCGCAAAATCTCTGGTTTTATCCGGGAGAAGCCCTTTTGCTGGTGGTGGAGAGGCAGCCCCCATAGCTGCTGAAGTCGGGACAGCTCCGGAAAGAAAGTGGCTGGAAAGAAGTGTGTTGGCTGGGTGAGAAATTCCTTTTGTGTTGTAAATTCGCTGAGGTTTGAAAGGGCATCCTGAACAAAGAAGAAACCTGTGAGACTTTTTTTTTTTTGACCAAAACTGTTTGAGCGGCGTTTTTTAAAGTGATGTCAAATTGAGGCTTGGATTTTTTTTTCTTTTTCTTACTTTTTTTCTGGGGACTTAAGTGTGACTTTGTAGGTAACCGGATTGAATTTTCTCTTATATATATTTTTATGCTCCTTTTGATTTTTTAATTTTCTCTAGGATAGAGGCTCCCTTTAACTATTTTCTTTTTCTTTTCTTTTTTTGTATACATTATTCATTTTTTCTGGCTGGGGGGGGGGAAGAGCATTAAGAAACATTGCAACACTGCCAACAAGAGTCTTGAAAATACTTTATTTGAAGTGGAAAGAATTGTAAGAAGACTCCTTCTCAAGGACATTTCAACGTGATAAGATAGAGGGAGAGCACAGCAAAATATTATTACAGGTGTTTGCCTGGACTCTTATCAATATTTCAACACTTGAGGCTTAGCTTTGAAGCTGCTGGAGAAGAGAGTCATAATAAGAGCCTTGGACAAATAAATAAAGTGCAGTGTGCTCTCTTATATATATATATATATATATATATATATATATATATATATATATATATATATATATATATATACCCCATTCGCCAGCCTTTTTGTAAATTTCAATTCTAGTAATATTCTTATTTTTGCCTTTTATTTTAAAGGGAAAGTCTCAGAGTTTTTTCTTTATTTTTCTTTTTTTCTCTTTATTTTTATTGGGACTTCTTTGCTTTTTCTATCCATATTTTTGGACCACTTTGTTTTTCTTTTTTGATTATTGAGATTAAGGTGTGAAAAACCTGAAGGAATTTCTTTTTTTCTTTTGTTTTTTATTTGTTCTTAATCAATAATATCATTTTTGGGTTTGTTTGTTTTTTTCCTTTCTATTTTTCCTTTTTTATGGTGGACTACTTTGTAATTGGATTAGGGTCAAGAAGAACCTGAAGATTTTTCTTCTTTCTTTTTTCCTTTTTCTTCTTTGGTTTTGGGTCTTTTACTATTGGATTTTTCCATTTTGGATTATAATTGACTATTCTATCAGTTGGATTAAAAGTCAAAAAGAATTTGAAGCTTTGGAGGCATTAAAATGAGCAGGAAACCAATACCAGTTGGCATTTCTACTTCTACCTCTGCTTCCCCACCAGCTGGAGGACAACGTTTAATTCAGACAATGTTGAAGCAAAATAAAGAACAAGAAATAGTAACTTTACAGATGATTATGCAAGGAATCCAAGATCTCAAGATAAAATCAGACATCATTGAACAAAGAATAGAGAAGACTGATGAAAAAGTGGAAAATATTAAACAAATGATGGGGAAGTATGAGGAGAGATTCCAAAAAATTGAGGAAGAAGGGAAACAAAGAGAGGAGAAGATTGGAAATATTGACAGTAGATTAAAAGTGGTTGAACAAGAAAAAAATGGGATGTTGAGGTGGGAGATGGAAAGGTCAGAATTTTATCTCAGATTTTAAAATATAGAAGAGGAAAAAGGAGAAAATTTGGCTGCGATAATGATAGAAATTTTGGCAGATGCTTTGGAAATTACAGAGGAAAAGATGATGGATGGAATAGATGAGGTATATCGAGTTTATACAAGAAATGTGATGAGAAATAAATTACCAAAGGAAGTCCATATTAGATTTACCAAAAAAATCCATCAAAACACAAATATTACAAGTGGTAAAAGAGAAAACATTGAAATACAAAGGTAAAGAGATTGTGGTTTTAAAACAAATACCCAGAAGAGTGAGAGAGATGAGAAGAGAATATCGATTTCTGACCAAAATGCTACTGGAAAACGAAGTGAATTATAGATGGCTGATTCCAGAAGGATTAATGTTTACTTGGCAAGAGCAGAGACATATAATTGATTCAATTGAGAAAGCAGAACTTTTCCATGCAGAATTTTTTGGAAGAAGAAGAGAGGAGGCAGAGAAAGAGGTCTCATTAATTGAGTTTCAAGAGGAACAACTGGAGACTGAAAAAGAGAAAGGAGCTGTAGGTGGACAGGTGGACAGTAAAGAACAGCATGAAGTGAGATCCACGAGAGCTGTTAGACCTAAATATAAAGCATAATCATGGAAGAAAGAAAACTGATTACAATGAATATAAATGGACTTAATTCAGCTGTTAAAAGAAGGAAAACTTTTCATAAATTAGAGAAATTAAAATTTGATATAATTTGTCTACAAGAAGTTCATATTAAAAAACAACATGAACAATTGTTAGTAGAGCCAAAATTGGGGAAAATATTTACTTCTTTGACTCAATGTAAGAAAAGAGGAGTGGTTCTATACATTAAAGAGGCTATCCCAGCAAAACTGATCTGCACTGATGAAGATGGAAGAGTATTAATGGTGGAAATAATGGACAATAATATAAAAATACTCTTGATTGCAATTTATGCTCCGAATGAAAAACAAGAAGAGTTTTATAAAAAGCTACACATGAAAATAACTGGACTGGACTATGTTAATATAATTATGATGGGAGACTTTAATGGAATTGTGGACAATAAATTGGACTATATAGCAACAACAACCAAGCAAAATAGAAAGGCTCTCCCTAAATCTTTTTTTAAAATGACAGACGAGCTATCTTTAAAAGATATTTGGAGAGAAAAAAATGTTAAAGCTAAACAATATACTTTTTATTCAAATAGACATTTATCATGGTCCAGAGTAGATATGATTTGGATATCAACAGAATTAATATCCAATATTCAAGAAACAAATATTGAAACAAGTACTTGGGCAGATCATAGCCCAATGACAATTAAATGGAAGGGACAAAAAAAAAGATCGAGATGGACATTAAATAATACTATTTTAAAGGAGAAAGATTTTATACAATGGATGGAGAAGGAATTGGCTTTTTTTTCAGAGAAAATAAAAAAGAAGATACTTCAACGCAGAATGTGTGGGATACAATGAAGGCATATGCTAGAGGTCTGATAATAGATTATACAAGAAAAAAGAATATTAGGAAAAGGCAAGCTTCTAAGGCCTTGGAAGATGAGTATAAAAGACTTGAAAAAGAATTACAGAAAATGCCACAGAAAAAAGATATTAAATTGAAGCTGGATGTAATTAAACATAAAATGGAATTAATAGAGAAAGAAGAATTGGCACAGAAAATCAGAAATTCTAAACAGAATTACTTTGAAGATGCGAATAAACCAGGTAGATGGCTAGCATATAAATTGAGAAAGGAGAAGGAATCAAGAAAAATATTGAAGTTAATAGATGATCACGGCCAAGTTTGTTATGGTAACAAGGAGAAAAAGGAAATTATTCGAGATTTTTATGGGCAACTATATAAACAAGAGAATATTGATGAGGAAAAAGTCAAACAATATTTACAGAATGCTAATTTACCAAAGATACCTAAAGAGACTGAAGAAATGTTAGAAAGCAATGTAACAATGATGGAATTAAATGACGCATTTAAGAGACAAAACAATGGGAAAGCACCGGGTCCAGATGGGCTTCCGGCAGAATTTTATAAAACATTTCAAGAATCATTGAGTATCCCATTGTTAGAAGTCATGAATGAAGTTATGTTAAAGAAGATGATACCCAAAACATGGTCAGAGGCTTATATCACACTTATTCCAAAAGAAGAGGCTGACCCACTGCAAATTAAGAACTACAGACCCATCTCCTTATTGAATGCAGACTATAAAATCTTTGCTTCAATTTTAGCAGAAAGACTTAAAAAATATTGAAATAATTTTATTCACCCAGATCAAAATAGATTTCTGCCAAAGAGACAAATCAGAGACAATATGAGAGTAATCTTGGATACTTTGGAATACTATGAGGCTCATCCTGAAAAGCAAATGGCTTTGATATTTTTAGATGCTCAAAAGGCATTTGACAACATGAATTGGAGATTTATGTTATTACTATTGGAGCAGATGGGTTTTGCTAAAAAAAATTATTCAAGCAATCGAAGCCATATATAATAAACAGACAGCAAAGGTAATGATGGAGGGGGAACTTACAGATTTTATTAATATAAGAAAAGGCACAAGACAAGGGTGTCCCCTATCTCCTTTGCTATTTGTGTTGACCTTGGAAGTGTTGAATAGAAATATTAGGGATGATAAAAGCATAAAAGGAATGAAAATTAAGAAGGAAGAATTTAAACTACAAGCTTTTGCTGATGATTTAGCTTTTATTTTGGAAGACCCATTAGAAACAGCTCCAAGGTTATTGGAAAAGATAGAGACATATGGTGAGATGGCTGGTTTGAAAATAAATAAAGATAAAACAAAGATTTTGACAAAGAACATGCTATTGAGACAAAGAGAAGAACTGGAAGATCTTTTGAAAATCCAAGTTACAAATAAGGTTAAGTATCTGGGGATATATTTGACAGCAAGATGTAGCACATTAAAAGAGAATAATTATATTAAACTCAAACAACAGATAGCTACAGATTTGAAGAAGTGGGAAAACTTGCAATTGTCATTAATAGGGAGAATTTCAACAATCAAGATGAATATTTTACCTAGAATTTTATTTTTGTTCCAAACAATACCAATTAGGCTTGGAAAAGACTATTTTGAAGATTTAAATAAAATCATGTTGAAGTTTATATGGCAAGGTAAAAAAGCGAGAATAAAGCTAAAGCTTTTGCAAGATGCTAGAATTAGAGGAGGTTTTGGCCTGCCTAATTGGGAATTGTATTATCAAGCTGCAAATTTGATGTGGGTCAAAGAATGGATAACATTAAGAAAGCATAGATTGTTGACATTAGAAGGGCATGATTTGCTGTTGGGCTGGCATGCTTTTTTCTGGTATAAGGGAACTAAAACACAGGGTTATTTTAGAAGACATTATATGCGGGAGTCTTTGTGGTTAAACTGGGAGAAGATAAAAAGACAATGTTATTTGAAAATTCCAGTTTGGTTATCGACTATTGAAGCATTTTCCTATACTATAATTTATAAGAAGGAACAAACAGTTAGATATGGGGAACTATTGGATGAAAAGGGTGAACTTAAATCGATCCAAAACTTAGAGGAACAAGGTATAAGGATGAATTGGTTTTCATATGCCAAATACATTCAAGGTATGATGAAGATTCTAAAACGGAGGGATTCTATGATAAACAGACTGATTTAGATAAGATCTTGATGGGTACTGATGAGAAGGTGATTAAAAAATTTTATGGTTATTTACTGGGAATGAAATTAGAGGAAGAACAAGTTAAAGAAACTATGATTATTTGGGGGAAGAATTTTGGATATGGGATTGATCTAGAGAAGTGGCAAAAATTGTGGTCTCAAAATTATAAAATGACAATGTCAACAGCATATAAAGAAAACTTTTATAAGATGTTTTACAAGTGGCACTTTCCCCCGACAAGAATAGCAAGAATATTTAAGAACAAATCTGAAAAATGCTGGAAATGTCATCAGATACCTGGCTCGTATTACCATATGTGGTGGACTTGTGAGGACGCTAGAAAATATTGGACTAAAATTCGCATGTGGTTGGAAAAAATGACAAAGAAACACATAGACTTGAAATCAGAGATCTTCTTATTGGGAATTTTACCTGATATATATAGTAAAGATTTGAAATACCTGATTGTAAATGTATTAACAGCGGCTAGGATTTGCTAAAAATTGGAAGAATGAGAAAATACCATTACAGGAAGAAATTATTAAGAAAATATTGGAATGTGCTGAGATGAGTAGATTGACATTTGAAATTAGAGAGCAAGAGGAGAAACAATTTTATGAAATTTGGGATCTTTTTTATCAATGGCTAGATGATAAAATACGATAATAGAATATTTAGAATGCTAGACAGTAAGGAATATCTTTATTTTGTTTTACTTGCCTTTGTTATTTGACACTATATTTATAAAGGGTTTTTTAGGATTGATTTCATATGATTATATGATTTGTTATAGAGTAAACTGGTTTAAAGTATTGTTAGCTCATGAAGCATGAATGATTAAAAATATAGTCAAAAACTTCTTTTTTTAGTGATATTAGGATATATAAGTTTGGATTGACAATATGAGTTGTTATGTAACATAATTGTAATTGAGACTACAGAATGAATGCACAAAAATGATGAACCAACTGACACACTGGATGTACATATGAGAGTTGATGTTTTTATGTTTTGTTTGTCTTGTTTGTTTGTAGAAAATTAATAAAATCTTTTTCAAAAAAGAAATACTATATAGAAATTACTTTTTTTTCCAATTTCTGCTTTAAAATTTAAAATGCTATGATTTTAAAAATATATTTTTTAAAAATTCAGAGTCTAGTGCCTCTTAGTTCTCCCAATGAATGGTACCAAATTGGCAATGAGAATAGAATGAAGGTAAAGAACATATATAGATGTTGCTACACTACAGTGCCCAGCAACCAACTCTCATTAATGACTATAATGTCTGGAGCCTCTTGAATTATACTGAATTATATTTTACCGTTTAGAGGCCACAGTATTCAATGTCAATACAATGTATTGTATTCCCTGTCGATAAAATGCAGATAACAGTATGTTATCTTACAAGATAGGTTTAGAACAGGCATGTCCATCCTACAACCTATGGCTGCATGTGGCCCAGGACATCTAGTAATGTGGCCACATGAGATTAACATTATGTGATTTATTTACATTAACCATATTATTTTATATGCATCCCAAGACAATTCCTTTTCACCCAGTGCAATCCACATAAGCCCAAAGGTTGGACAACATTTAGAATAAAGACTCCATCTTGTATACAAAGGCATGACTATGTATTTTTATTTCCTTTATCAAATTTATGCACTAATCTTACTAAGTAAGTGATTCTGGGCAGTTAATTGGGGCAAAATTTGTCTTTGTTACAAACTTGACAATATAATCAAAACTGTTTTCTTGCCTTCTTTACTATTAGCAGGGGAGCTAATGTGGCATGGGTTTCCATAAAACTGATAAAACTAAACTAGTTTTATTTTATTAAAAAGTGTTAAATAAAAATCTTGGTTGATTTGGTGGAATGCAATTGATGAAAATATGAGTGGAAGTGAAGATATAGGTTAATTATTAATGAAGGGTAAAAACAGATGTCATAAAATATGAATTGATGAATGATAGACTGTTCTGAATATATATATATATATATATATATATATATATATATATATATATATATGTATGTATGTATGTATATATATATGGCATTCAGCTTTGTTCGGGTATTTTCCCACGTCATAGTAGTGGTGCTTTTAAAGTTGTAGCAACGTTTCAGCAGAATCTCATCTGCCATCATCAGGCTTCTGTATAATGTATATATATATACACATACATACATACATACATACTTACACAAAATTAGGAATTCATAACTTGTGGATAGTTGCATGTTACACTCCAATAAATGCTAGTGAAGGAACAGCAATGAGTTCTTAGAAGAAAAAAATGTATAATGTTCTGAATGATTGTGATCCAGATAAAAATATTCTATAGATGACAGAAATATGTAAAGGGATGGGACATGAAAATATTTTTAAAAAGAAATCAAGCTATTTAGATATTCAGAAATGAAATAGAATTGTACGTATTTGTATTTACAATTTGTAAATATGATTTGTATCTCTTTTGAAAAAAAAAAATCATTTTAACTATACAGTTTAAGAATAAGCATACGTATCCAGATTGAATTAATCTGATTGTGATGAAAGTCTAAGTAATAGATATAAAGAAACAATTCTGGCATACTTCTTATTCAAAAGCTACAAGATATGGCAATGAAGAAATACTAGAAATTACAGGCCAATTATATCTGGTCATGATGTATATTCAGACAACATCATGTTGCTGTCCAAAATCCTGAAAGGTTTGCAGTGACTGTTAAATATATTGTATGATGCAGTAACAAGGACAGATCAGAAAATGAGCATATTAAAAAAACAAAATAGTTGTGTTTAAAAAGGAAAATAGACCTGGTTAATTGCAAATTTTACATGTAATATTGAAAATTTATAGCAAGTAAATGAATTGGTGTGATAAATGTTTATTAAAGAAGGGGAAAATTGATGGATAATGTTTAAGGCGTGCAAGTGTACATTACTAGGTAATATGTAAGCTATTGAAAGAAATGATTGCTTAAAAAAAATAAAATGTGAAGCAAATGTTATGTGCTTCTCTTCACTTAGTTATAGAAAAGTGAAAAAATGGTCATGTCAGGAGAAACAATAAAGTTGAATGAAGTAGGAATGGAGTATTTAAGAAAAATCTTTGCTAAAATAAGAAAAATAAATTCAGTAATCATTGATAAATAAAAATTAGATTGATAAAAATAAACTACTACAATAAATAATAGTAGTAACAACAATGTCTTGTGTTGATTGTTCTTTTGGTCCTAGACAGTCACAAAGCTATTCAAGTGAGAAAACAAATACGCAAAGGGAGGAGTGTCAAGAAGAAAGGGAAAATTGAGAAAAACGTGGTTGGAGAAAAAGAAAGGTGAGAAATTAAAAAAACAAAAGCAGTGTATGAATCAGCATATGGATATGATGGAAACTAAATTGTTTGCAAGTTCAGAAGGAAGAGAGATTAGAGTGAATTGTGCTGATCTAAATTAGATGTGTTTAGATTTCTTTTTTTCTCTCTCCTGCTTTAAATTTATTTTTCTCTCTGCCTGTCACTCTTTTCCTACCTTTGCGTAATATGATTCATCTTGAAAAGAATTGATGAGTGGGAATGTACTACATATATGCATCCACTCATGCATGCATATTTACAGAGGGTTATTTGATTGCCCATTTAGAAAGAATATGAGCAATGGAACCCTGTGTGACCAACATGTATTTTTAATCTTTGCATCTTCCCCAATAAAAGTGCTTTTAAGTTTTCCTATGATCAAATATTAAGGGGAAAGGACTTGGTTTTGTTTTGTGCATGTGTGTGTGGGATAAGTATGGTGTTATAGCCATAAAGATTTCACAATAAAAATGTAAAACAACTACATTACAAATTACAAATATAGCTGATGATAAATGTGCACATCTTAAGAAATCATTGTCAAGAAAATGTTTGAAATGTTCTTAGTAAGCTTTTGACAGATTGGATCTCCAGAGATTTTTTTTTTTTTTTTGTGCTTTGTGGGATGCTGGCAACCTTACAGTTACAGCCTCAAACAGTTTTCCAGTTTCATGTGAATGAGGCAGGTTCTGCTCGCTCTTATATATCGCTGCAGTTAGAGCTCTAAGTAACTGAATAATTTTTCAAGCAGAAATCATAACGAATCCTTTGCCAGCTGCAGATACATTTAAGAACAAAATAAATCATTAAATCCAAGCTCTCATTATCACTGCATGTCACAATTATATTACTGACTTATGATTATGAATGTGAATACCATTATTATCTTCTATTTATTTCAAAATATGGATAAGACTGCTTATTAGATTAACACACACACGAATTAATCCTGTAGTGAATGGGCAGATTAGTTCCCTCCTTATTATCATCAATAATCAGAGATACCTGAATTTTAATCCATTTCAACATGAGCTACATGCCATGGTCCCATATAAAATCAGGCATGCAAAAAAAAAAAAAATCTGATAAAAATAATAGCCATGTATAAGATAAAAATGGGTTGTATTTTTAAAATAAGGCTGAAGTTTGGAGCGAAGGCTGAGAAGAAAAATGAGGTATCTTTCACACACACACTCAGGCAGTTTGAAATATAACAACTCCTCAGAGATCTGGGGGATAATATAAGAAGAACTGAAATGGAAATCTCCTTCAGGAAAAATAGCTATCTCTGAAAGAATAAGTTAAAACTATAAAACTCTATGAAGTCCAGAATTACTTGGTTGAAATAAGACAGCTGTAGAAATTAAATACATGAATTTAGCTATGAATATTGCATACAATACTGTGGAACTCTGTTTAAAGTCTAATATAGCCTCTCTAATTATTGTATCCATGAAAACTCAGTTCTCAGATGCTTTATGCAAATTGGCACATTTTTAGTCAGACTGCTTTGGTTTTAGCAGCACAAAATGCCATCTAACTTAACCAAGATGTTTAGGGGACTGGAGGCTAAAACATACAATGAACAGTTACCGGCATGGCTAGTCTAGTGAAGGGAAGGACCAGGGGAGACAGGATAGCAGTGTTCCAAATATTTGAGGGGCTACCATAGAGAGGAGGGGACCAAGCTGTTTTCCAAAGCACCTGAAGGCCAGAGAAGGAATAACAGACGGAAATGATCAAGGAGAGATTCAACCTAGAAATAAGGAGACATTTTCTGACAATGAGAACAATCCACCAATGAAACAGAAGTTGCCTTCAGAAGTTGTGGGAGCTTCATCACGAAGTTTTCAAGAAGAGAATGGATTGATATTTGTCAGAAATGATGGTCTCCTATTTAGGGGGAGGTTTGGCTTAGAAGACCTATAAATAAGGTCCCTTCCAATTCTGTTAATCTATTAGATTGTTCTGTTGTATTTTTTTTAAGAAGCTGGCTGTAGTTTAAATAGTTTTGTATGTATTTTATATGCAATTACTTAAAGCTATTTTTTTAAAATATTCTTTTACTGTATTTTAAAATAAAGTTTCTGATTCTAAATCAATCTGTCTTTTCATAAATGAAAAGGGGAAAGTAGTGGCTGATTACCTAATCCCTATAGAGAGCTAAGTGACAGGATATAATTTATTTCTTTTTTATCATTTTCCCTTTACCTTACTAGGAATGTAGGCAGGCTATAGAAGCCTAACCTTTTGCACATGATAGGATTTTCACTAGATAGCTAAAGAGTCCTAAGAAAAAATATAGTTGCTTTATAGTATAGACAAGGGTCTCATTCAAACTCTGCATGCTTTTTCAAATTGGTTATAAAGGCTGCACAGACAACACACTTATGGCATAGTCACAGTGATACAGTGAGAACTGCAACTGGATCTCTCTTTTTTTTTTAAGTATAAGAACTATCATAATGCAAAAAAAGGGAAGTCAGTGGGCCTGTGATATTAAGTGAAATATGTTGATTTTTTTTTCTCCACTTAAAAACACATAGCAGTATTGTTATTTTTTTTACAAATATAAAACATACAGGAATAGGTTGTTCTGTTCCATAACTCTATTTACAGATACAACTATCAGTGGAAATGTTGAGCTATAAGTATTTAGAAAACCATGAGACACCTTAATTGCTACTGAGGTAAATGCTGAAACTGTCCCATCTGCAGAAAAATACCATAATGATTATGATGACTTTCAAAAAAAGGACCATTTAGTTCACCGAAAAGTGATTCTTCACAAGTGTTCTAAAAAAAAGTAGCTTTGAAATATAAGTGTTAGCCTATCCTGTTTCTACAATTGGTTCTATACTTTATTTAATTGCATAGAGGTTTTTAGTTTTGATTTTCGAAATAAGAAATGCATATCAATCTTTTTTGTGTCAAGCAAGAGAAAGTAGGAAATCCAGGCAGTTCAAGTGGATTTAAAGGTTTATTGCAAGCTTAAGCTCTCTATAACAATCTGAACTACGAAAGGCCAAAGCAAATTGGTAGTAGATAAGAGTCAATGGAATTCAAGGTGGGCTGGATTTAGTTTGCTTGTAGGTGCGAAGTGACTGGAGACTGAGGACACATTTGATGCCTCCCTCGTGCTCAAACTGTCCATCTCCTACAATTTGATTTTAATGTTCTCAGTATTACTGATCTAGTTCAGTATTAAATAAAATTTAAATAGACGCCTTTATTGAATACTGTACAGCTTTTTCTTTAATTTTTAAATTCTATATAAAAACTGCAAGGACGTGTCTAAGCAGTCTCCAATAACTGGACATAACTGAATTGGGGAAAAAGTATTAATAGCATATATTGTTCTTTCTCTCTCTCTCTCTCTCTCTCTCTCTCTATAGATGTGTGTGTGTGTGTGTATACGAATGTGTGTGTGTGTGTGTGTGTGTGTGTGTGTATCCCAGTAAAAGAATATTCTTAAATAATAGACTAAATTGGTAGAGAAATACTGTATATGAAAACAAAAATAGGGGGAGAATTCCATTTCAGGCAGCAAAAGTATCAATATACTCTATAATATTAGAAAGAACACTTCATTTAAAAATCACAAACATGCAACAACAACAAAATCAAAACAACAGCAACAGCAGAAACATGAAAGTGACATTTCAGAGTTAGTGGAAGAAAAATAAACCTCTTTTAAATCTGGTGTTTGTTCATGAAACCATGTCAGTCACGACACAGCAGCTATATTTTTTCATCAGCATGGTCATTAATTTTTTTAAAAATGAGAGGGCTGGCTTGCTTCAGAGAAGTCTTTGAAATATCTGTGTGCATTGTAGACATGGCTATTGTTTCATAGTCATCAACTCTGGTGTGGAAATCACAGAAACGAAAGAAAATCTGTAGATCCCGTTGAAAGTTCTTGTTAAGGAATCCATAGAAGATGGGATTCACACAGGTTGAGATCATAGCTGTAAGGTGACAGATTAAAAACAACAAATTATGGCTGCAGGCTGCAGGGAGAATTTCATGATTCCAGTCAAAGACTGTATTGAAGATGGTGAGGGGCAGCCAGCACACGGCAAATGCCACCACAATTGAGATCAACATAATATTGATCCTTTTTGTTTCGATGGACCGGTATTTATTATCCCTCATCTTGTCCACCATGTTGCACCTTCTTTTTAAGCGAATGTAGATCTGTGGAAAATAAGAATTCAGTTAACAACAAGGTAAGCCATATCCGAGAGTTGCCATCTTAATAAGGACAAAGAACATGCAAGATATGTGACAAAAGAAACTCTTCCTTACCTTTAAGTAGCAAACAAATATAAAACAAAGGGGTCCCAAGTATTGTATGACCAAGAGAATGGTTGTGTAGGACAGTCTGGCTGACTCCCATGGAAATGAATCCAAGCATATATATTTTCCCTTGTAGTCTTCTATGGTTATATTAGTGAAAGGTTCATCAGTTAAAATATGGTATACTAGGAAAGGCAAAGACGAGGCTATTGCTAGGATCCAGATGGTAGCAATTCCAACATAGGCATGTCTGTTATTAGGCCTCCAGCCCCGAGGGTTGATAATCAACTGATGTCGTTCAATAGCTATGAGGACCAAGGAAAAAACAGAGACTGTGACAGAGACACACTGCACAAAAGGATTAAGTTTGCACATGGTCTCCCCAAAAATCCAGTGGTCCATCAGAGTATATACAAATGTGAAAGGAAGACACATGATAGTTATTAGGAGGTCTGAAAAGGACAGATTGACAATGAGAATGTTTGTCACATTGTGCATTTCCTTTTGCTTCAAGATTATAATAATTAAGGCCAGATTTCCAGAAATGCCAAGAAGGATAACAATTCCATAAGCCAAGGCCAAGGTGAATACCATTGCCAAAGGCACATGACAGTCAATGTCCTGGAAATGTAAGAGTCCAGAAGCCTCACTGGAGACATTCTGAATAGAATTATTTCCTGTGAAGGAGAGAAGTGATGTATTCATATTGGGCTCTTCTCTATCTGAGATCACATTGAGCAATAGACTAATAGGCTGCCTCCACAGGCTTCTCTCAAGAGGTCAATTTTTTCTTCTTCTCATTAGACAAACCACGGATGGCCAACAAAAGATGCAAGGGAAATGTTCATGCCATTGATAATCTTGAAGTATCTGCAAAAAAGTGGAATGTTCACATATTAATGTTTTAAGGTTATACCAAAAGAGAATTCTGTAGACATTTACTCAGAAAACTGCCCTTAAAGTATTTTGTTGATATCAACATGTCATTATTTTCAGTCATGAAAGAGTAATAATACCAAGAACAATAGATGAATTAACATCATGAACTATAGGATTAAGGTATTAATTTTCATTTATTTGATTTAGTCAATTCCTACTCTGTTCTCCCTAAAGCATCTAGAAAAAAGTTGTATTGTTGTTACTGTATTTAATTATAATTCATTATGCCTAAAGTCAGAAAGTGTTACCAGAGTACGATTCAACAACAGCAAATCCTCTTGAGGAATGGAAGTCTCTTAGGATTTTCAAACAATCGTCTAGCTGGATCTTCAAAGACTAATCCACTTCTATAAATGTTTATTAGTAACAATCCTACCAAGTTCAAATGCAGCTGTTTTGTGTTGCAAAGATTGGGCAGGATGGTTAAAATGAACTCTTGTATATTACTTACCCCAGAAGTTGCTTTTTATTGTGTGTGTTTTATTCATAACTCTTTATTGTCCTTATGGACAAATAGATATTACTTGACTTATGATCAAAATTGAGCCCAAAATGCCTCCTGCAGCACTCTGCTGGCCAAAACAAGTGACGTGTCCCATTTTCGGGACATTTATCGGCTGCTTTTCGGCCTAGTTTTCGGCCCAGTTTCAGCCAGCAGAGTGCTGCAGGAGTCCATGGAAGTGAAAACGAGGCGTGAGGGTCCAGCACATGGATTTAAGTATCCCATGGGCCAGATCCGGTCCTTGGGCCTTGAGTTTGACATCCCTGTCCTACATTAATGTTTTAGGATCCAATCAGTCTACGAGACCAGAGGTTTGTTCTTCCAAACTGTTGGACTTGTATTGGAGTTCATCCTCTGGGAACTTGTGAAGATTGATAATTTTCCTGAGGATGGCTCCAGCAGAAGTCTGAAATAGCAAACCTCTGGTCAGATTGGATCCTGCAGTATTTAAAAGTGCTCCAAGGTGTGCAGTGGCAGCTGCCAGTAACTTAGCAAATTAAGCGTATCTTTTTCCAAAATCCCAGGAAAGGGCCTCTTTCTTTAAGGAATTTAGATGGATGCTACATTCAGGCTTCTACACACTAAGGAGTTATCTTTTTATCTTCAGCTCTAAAACAGTGCTGCCTAGACCTACTGCTGAGTGTGGCTTTTATGAATTGTTTTTTAAAAAATCTAACTTTATCCTTTTGACTTATTTTTGGCATTTGCAGCAGGGAGCAGCTAAAGGCAAGTAAAGTCCTAAATGATGGTGAAGCACAATTTTCTGCATTTCTTTCTGAATTTTGGAACTTACTTTTTTGTATGAAAGAAAGAAATGAAACGGAGTCCTGCCTTACTCTGCCTTATGTTCAGCAATTGAATTTTAAAAAAATTAGTTATCCTGAATTACTCTGTAATAATGTAATCATTGGGTTAAATACCATTAAATAACCCTTATATAAAATATTCATCTTGTTTGACAAAAGATACCATTATTAAATTGTAAGAAAAGAAAGAAGAAAATATTCACCGCAGTTCCTAGATAGGTTACAAATAAATGAAAACATCTGCATTTTAATGATAATCAACTCCTTTATTTATACTTCATTTTTAAATGCATTTTAGGTCTGAGATGAAAAAATGATTTGGCCAAAGTGTTTCAGGACTTTAATACTGAGTTTCTGCTCACTATTAAAGCTGCCTGGCCATTTTTCAGAGTTTTCAGGGAGCCTGAAAAATGGTCCCTTTTGAGCTCTCCTGAAGCCTGAGAAAAGGGCAATGTTGTACAACATAGTAGTGGCATGACTGGACCACTTGACTTCTGGAAGACTACAAATTAAATAACTTGTTTAGTTTAAAATCCTTAAAAGTGTTCGTTCTCCCTTTTTAGGCTGAGCTCCTAAAATGACCATCATATAACATTAAATTTTAAATGCAGGGAGTGCTTCTGGATCCTGTCTTAAACATATTTGCCCAGCACTGAACTGATACAGATAATCAGAGTTGGAAGGGACCTTGTAGGTCATCTAGTCCAACACCCCTGCCCAAGCGGGAGACCCTACACCATTTCTGACATATGGCTCTTCTTTTGACGAGATAAGGAAACTGAACATTTGAGGAGATGATAAGAAAACTGAATGCTGAAGGATTGTGTTTGATGGATTATCTGCCACCATTGCTGATAGAAACCATATAGGTAGATTTTCTCCATCTACCCCTAATCTGGCCTTTCAGGTGTTCCAGCAGTATACCCATTGCCCCTGTAATTGAGTCTATCCACCTTGAAACTGATCATCCTCTTTTCTTCCAACTTTCTTAGCATTAGAGTCTTTTTTTAGAGCTAGGTTTTTGCATAAGCATCCAAAGTAGGATAATTTGACCCTGGTCATTTATGCCTCAAGCAAGGGTTCTGGGTTGTTTTGCTTGATGATCTATTGGGGATGGGGAGTTTGGTAGGATTTGTCTGGGGGTTGCAGTAGGATGGAAGAATAATTCCTTTAAGACAAGGACAGGAAACATTTCTGCTGTGAGCGTCAGAGATGTTTTTCACGCATATACAAAACTGCATTCTGCGTAAGTTTTCATGCAAATAAACAATAGTTAACAATCAATATGATTATTTGGTAGAAAGCCTTCTTGTGCCTTCCTTATGCTTGTCCTACAATTGCATCTGAAATCATAGGTTCTGTACCGTCCAAACTCAATAAACTTTAAATAATGAAACCATTTACTTCAGAATTTCTGTGAGCAGTTTGGCTCTTTGGTTTGTTCCTATGAGAACACTTATCCATAGAAACCCAAAGATGTTTTTTTCAAAAGGCAACTGGATTTTGTTTGTCCTTGAAGATTTTTCATTTCTTATCCAAGAAGCTTCTTTGGTTCTGACTGAAGTTCTTAACTTTAAACAAAAATAAAGTTGTGATTTACTTTTGCTTTTCAGGAGATGCTTGTTGTGTTTTCATCATTAATTCCTATTTTCAAGTTTATTTATTTTTAATAATTGGAAGCTATGCAAAACAGAACCTAGCTTTTTTTTAATTCACAGAGTGGACCTGATTCAGCATGTTATGTGAACACAAATTTTGACTTTTCCCTGCTACACTGACATCTATGGAAGGGATATTAAAGCTTGTCCTTCCACAGCTATCCCATTACAGCTCTATTTCTGCTAGCATTTACCTTGAGAAGTCATAACTGGGCTTGACCTTATCTTTATAAATTTGAAAACTTTCAAAGTTGGTTCCGAAGGATGACAATAACTTGTGTTATTCAGGTTGATCAGAAATCAGCGACATGCTGTAGCCCCAACCCTCCCTTGCATACTATATTTGGAGTGTGGAGCACCAGGTCTGCAAATCTGAGTTAGTAAATGGAACAATAATTGCATGTATGCATTGAATGATATACCAATAAGACATGTAAATTATGTAGCCTGAATTCTAATTTTTCAACTACCAATAGATACATTTTCCCCAATCTGTAGAGAATAACCTAAATCCTCTATAAACCTGATCGTTAAGGAGGAGGAAGATGAATCTGTTGATCTTGCATGGTTTGTGATTGTAGTCTTAATGGTGATCTCGTTTCAGCATCAAGCTGTTTTTAAACTGCCATTTTTTTCTTCCCTCAGTAAAGCTTTAGAGAGAGGAAAAGAGCAAGTATGGTCTCATTAGTATTGTACTGTCCCCAAGGTTCTTGCAAGAAAATTGTTTTACTAGTTAATATTCCTTCTGGGGATGCAGAAACAGTAAGAGTATACACACAAGTAACCCCGGACATTTGTTTAATCTCAGTCAGAATGGCCATCTGGGGAAAGGTCAGTCACTGAGATTAAGGGAAAAAAAATAAACAGAATAGAGAAATTAAAGGAGAAAGTACAGAACAATATTTATCATACACATTAAATAAGGTTATAGAAGAAGCTTATATGTTGTACAATACAGTATATTGTATTTATAAAATATAAACCCAAAGTTATAGTAAACTTTCTGTTTATATTTTACAAAGATGACACAAAACAGCAAACCCCCAAGAAGTCAGCATTTAACTGAGTTGCCTTTCATCCAGTAATCCCAATTCTTTGTTTTTTAAACAAATTTTATTAGTTTTTACAAACAATACACAAACAAACAAGGCATAGAATATAATAACATAAAAGATCTTTTCTGAAAAAACCAATAGAACATCTCATTTAGAAACAGAATAATTCCAAGTTATCACACTTCCATACAAACACAATTTAATATATATCTTATCCCAACTTCTCTTTATTTCTCCCTTTCATTCTATTATTCAAATTATATTTCTTGCAAATTAAAATTTTATTGCTTTTCAAGGACAATACACAAACAAACAAAACATAGAAAATAAAAACATAAAACATCTTTTCTGAAAGTTGCTTGATCCTGGGTTAAAACTCTTCGTACAGACAGAAATTCAAAAATCATACTCATTTTATATACCATTCCATATCTTATTACCATTTTCAATTTTCTATATAGCTTCTTCCCTCTTTTATCTTTCTTAATTTTATTTTATTTATCTCATCTCAGTTCAAATCATAATACTTATCATTCTTTGTCTGTTCTATTTCCAGCTATCCATTCATCTTTTCTCTTTGAACAAAAACTTCTCCTGTACACTGATTGGAGTATGACGCCTTTAACTCTTTCCCCTAACTTAATAATACTTAATGTAACACATAACTTATATTGGGATTCTGTTTCGTACATTCTAAAATTACACAATGTATTTTATAAGAAAAAACAACAACAACAACAAAGGAACAAATTTATAAGTATATAAGACCTCTATCAATGCCATTAAAAAACTAATCATACATATTAATACTCATTTATATCTTAAGCATTTTTTCTAAATACACATATAAAAACACAATCTTATGTACCTTACAGAATCCCTTTTTCAATTAAATTTATCCATTGTCTCTAAATGTATTTTGTTTCTTTAAATCTTGCTTCCCACCTTTAAGGCTTCTCATCCCTTCCTTTCTCCCTTGCTTATTCTTCTCCTTGCCCTTTTTACCCCTTTGTCTCTCCACCTCCCTTTTCTTCTTCTGCTTTCCCCCTTTCTATTGTTTTCTAACCTTGTATCCACCTTTCACCTCATTTTTCTCTTTTTTGGTTGTTTTTTCAAGTCTTAAAGTCCCCTTTTTCTTTTCCTCTTTCTCCTCCTCCCCAAATAGAATCATTTGTTCATCAAATATGGCTTCTTCTTTATCCCAGTCATCCTGCTGCGCAGTCAGTTTTTCATAAGTACATACTGCCATTTCTAGAAATTGAAAAAGAGTGCTCAAAGTATCTTTCCCTTCTTTTTCTTCTTTTTTGTATTTTTGATTTTCAATTTTTAATTCATCCACAAGCGATGCCATTGTAATGAAAAAAATTTTTTTCCAAAACAACCACCCAAGTGCTTTTAATCAAAAATAATTCCCAAGAGTTCCAAAGTCATCAAACAATCCAAATAAGCTATTTCTTTTAATACTTTTTTCTTTCTTCTATTTCTCTTTCTGGGGTTGCTGTTTAATCACAAAGTTCCAATTAAGATATATCTTTTAAAAGTCTTATTAATATTCAATAGCTCTTTAAAATTCTTGGCAATCTCCTCCAGAATTCTAGGCAATTCTGCTCCAATTTTTTTTCCCTCTCCCTTCCCACTTGCAGCAAAAAGATTTTTCTTTAAATGTTCAGAAATCCATATCCCTTTAGCATTTAATTACCTCCAATGCGGATTTTCCAATTTCTCTTAAAGTTCTATCGCTATCACGTTCAGAAGGAGAGCGAAAAGAAAAAAAGCCTTTCCTTTAACTTCCATTTGCCGCTTGACACACTCTGGAAACGATGTTTCTTTAGTAAATTTTAAGTTCCAGGGTACTTTCACTGTTACTTTGTTCCGGTCAGCAAAGATCACTTTCATTTCTTCCCAGCTCCTCCTGCACTTTCTTTTTCTGGCTGAGCTCTTCTATGTGGCGGCCATTGCTGACTGCCACTCAGCTGCCTTTGGAAAAGGGGGTTTAGCTGACTAGGGAAGAGAGGTGCGATATCTCTCAACCCTGCCAGACCCCCCCTGTCTTCGCCACCTTCTACGGAGGTGGCTTAGCCCCGAAGCCAAATGGCTCAGGGCACTCGGGCAGTGAACATAGGCAGAAACCCGTACAGTTGCAGATTCCTGCCTGCTCCGAAGCGCTACAGACCGGAAATCCCAGTAATCCCAATTCTTGTTGCTTTTGTAATGTTATTATATATCTAAAAGTGAAATTGTTTTGGGGGTGATTTAGTCTGAAAAAGTGTTGATTTATATAGTGTAATTAAGTTATTGGCTTCCAACTGATTTAAAACAAATTATTGTAAATGTAATTTACATTTACTCTGTAATTATTCCAGCTTTTGAATTCATCTTTGAATTCCCAAGGTATTCTGCAAGAATACTTTCAGCAATACTTTTTATATCCTCATTTTAGATAAACAGCAAGCTGTGGCACTCCAAACATTGCTGAAAAATGATATTCAGCATCCTCCTTCATCAGTAATTCTGGTTTGGTCTGTAGGAATTGTCATCATCAGTATCAGACAAAGGGTTCTCCATTTTGTTTGGAAGAATGCACTGTGATGCTTAATCTGAAAGTAATGCTGCAGTCTTAAGGGTTAATTTGATATATTACTCAAGAAACCCTTTCAGTTAGCTAACAAGTTTCCTTTAGTTAATCATTGTTTGAAACATATACCAGTATTTAAACTGCAGATGAGAAGCTGTTTATTGTAAAAACTATTCTCTTCCCAATGGGGAAACAACAGGATTTATTGGACTACTTTACATTCTCACATGCTCTAAAAGCAAACAAAGCTTAACAATCTCCTTTAGCTTACATGTTTATACAGGTGCACATATATGAACATAAACTAGACTGATCAATCAATGGAATCAAAGTCATTCAAGAAACAAGTTAATATTCTTATATATGAGGGACAGGCAATCTATTTCTTCAAAGTCATCTCAGTATAATCACTGAGATAAAGACACCCATCTTAAAAGATACAAAGAGACAAAGACACACATTTTAGGATTATACTTAGAATTGATTATTGATTGATTTAGTCAAGCAATTATAACAGGTATAAGAATAAACATAGTTATGAATACATGAAATGGATACATATAAGAAAAGAAACAATAGGACAGGGACGGTAGACATGTTGGTACGCTTATGCATGCCCCCTATAGACCTCTTAGGAAAGGGGTGAAGTCAATAGTAGACAGTCTAAGGTTAAAGTTTTTGGGGAAGAAACCACAGAGTCAGGTAGAGTATTCCAGACATTGACCACTCTGTTGCTGAAGTCGTATTTCCTGCAATCAAGTTTGGTGTGATTAACCTTGAGTTTGTATCTATTGTGTGCTCTTGTGTTGTTATGGTTGAAACTGAAGTATTCATTGACACTGCAATATATAATTTTATATACTATACTTAGATCAGACAGAAGGCAGTGTAGTTCTAGTTTTTCTAGGTCTAGAATTTCAAGTCTGGTGGCATAAGGTATTGTGCAACGAGTAGAGGCGTGGAGAACTCTTCTTGTGAAATATTTCTGGACTTTCTCAACTGTGTTAATATCAGATACTGCGGGTTCTAGACTGATGAGCTGTATTCAAGTATTGGTCTAGCAAATGTTTTGTATGCTCTAGTTAGTAGTGTGATAGCTACGTAGGATTAGGTTAACAACTCTTAATGCCTTTTTGGCTATGTAGTTACAGTGGGCTCTAGCACTTAGATCATTAGAGATGAGTACTTCAAGGTCCTTGACAGAGTTTGGATCATCAACAAGGTTTTGACTATTCAGCTTGTGTTTTATTGTATTTTATTGTATTTATGCTGAATTCAGTGGAAATTCCAAAAGGATGTTCTATATCAGATGGCATAAGATACCATTCAAGAAGCATACAACTATTAATTAGCAGTATTTACATTCTACCTCCTTTTCATCCAGTAAAACTTTCCTACAATGCCTGCTGGGCCTAATCTGGACAGATATATCTAGCAGTCATTTCAAGTTCAAATCAAACACACATAGGCATATTTTTTTTTCTCCTAAAGCAGCCTAATAATAACTGCTAATAACCAGATGTTCATTTCCAACCAGGTGTGGCCGAGTTTCTGTATCTACCGTGTTTCTCATATAATAAGGCTGGGCCTTTTTTATTTTTTTGAGCCCCGAAAAAATGGCTAGGCCGTCTTTTCAGGGGTGACTTAATTCCCCCCCTTGCATCTTCAGGCAGGCAGCGACGGCTTGGATGTTGACCTCGGCATTGGTGGGGCACTTCGTATCGGGATAAACGCAGGCAGCACCATATCCGGGTGTGCAACAAAAGTACTTCCTAACGGCAAGCCCCCCCACCATTCCCCCCCATTTTGCATGTTTTAATATAGGCCTTAATTTGGGGGGAGGAGCTTAATTTCATTTCATGCCTATAAAACATGCTGGGACTTCCTATTGGGGGAGGCCGTATTGTTGGAGAAACAGGGTACTGTAGCCCAGGAAGATCACAGTCATTGGCCAACTTATCACTTAGTCCACTTAATTAAAGGTTCCAGGAAAGAAGGTAGAGGAAGTGGTTCATAGTTCATTCCAAGAAACAATCCAAACCAAATATTGGGGAAAGGGCTTAAATTTGCAATTATGTGCATGCTTACCTAGAAATAATTCCTGATCTCCATTTTGCTAACCTGTAACATTTTAGGTATTTTCAGAAGTATAGGCTGACTTAACTATTACTTGAATCTAGTCTTAACCTGCAATTTGCACATGTCTGTTCTATCTTAACCCAACCGAAGCCCTTCATGTGTGCCTGATTATAATTTCTAAGCAATTTAAGGACACCTGATGTTTTTAAAAGAAGCCCAAGGGAAAATAGCCCTCCAATATCACTTTCTTGTTCCAATGTATTTTTTGCTCTATGTGTATATTTGTCTAAGACAATGACACAGTAAAGAAGTACAGTGGATAAATATTTTTTTTTTTAAATGAAGTAACTCAGGATTACATTTTAAGTCATTCAAGAAATAAGATATAAAGTCTCAGTCAATTATCTTAAAATACACTATATTTCTGGGGAAGATACTGTTTGTGGGAACAGAATAATTCCTGACTCCATTGCATCCAGATGAATACGTGCCTCATGGACTTTGGTCTGCATTTTCTCTGCATTTAATTCCAACAATCTGTTTTAAATTTCTAAGCCGGCAAACCAATTATTTTAGTATCATGGAAGTCTCTATTTTTCCTTGAAAGACTTCTGCTTTCCTTAAACTGCACAACTTAACAACACTGAGCATTAGTCTATAATTAAATGCTGTCTAATTTGTTGGAATGTACCTCTAAAAAAGAGGGTGGCACATAAATCATATAAATAAAACAACTGTTTAATGTCCTTAATATTGGTAATATTAATACTAGAATTGTCACAACAGATTTGAATTATCGTCTTCAGTATTATTTTAATCACATCATAACTTATTTCTAATAAAAGTGTAGACAAAAAGATGCAAAGCTACAACTCATTTGTATGGAACCAAGCCAACCAACACTCAGGGTTCATAGGATATGATCAAGTATAGTATTAGATATTTGAAAAAGATAAAAAAAAAGTGTGTGGGAGTTTGAAGTCTGTTTTTTAAACCACTGTCTACAAATGGGACAAGTATCTATTTCTTAGTATATTGATTCTGGGTTCATGAATGCATGGATAAATGTGTAGGAATAAACAGGCACATAAATTAAAGGCAGCATGGCAAGTAAGGGTTGCAAAGTTGTCATGCTTCAAATATATTTTTTTAAGGCCCAGAAGTTCAACATTCTTTGGCAGCATCAGAGGGATGTTTTGTGGCTGAAGGCTAACAGCAGAGACACTGACTGATTAGTGGCATCATGGATATAACTAGATACTACTTGGCAGCAATACCCCCCCCCAAAAAAAGCCATTTTGTTCTTCCAATGCATGTTTTTATGATTTTTCAGTCTAGCCTATAACCTGGGATTTTTCGAGGTCTCTGTCAGAATACTGTTGCTTCACTGTTCCAAATCAACCCAGTTCATTTAGGTTTCGATTGTTTTGTGATGATGGCTTCATATATTTTTTTTTATTTCTTTTTCAACTGTTCTCTTATTCTCTTGTCCTTTCAAGCATACACTGTTATAGGCACAAGTTTTAATTTTCTTCCTTCCTATGCTTTCTCTTCTGGAGCCTTCTTTGGTGCCATACTTCATTCACACCAACTTTACAGACGCTCACCCATACTCAATCTCTCTGACCATCTGCCTCCTTCAGCTCAATATAGAAAATGGAGATCCTGAGCTGTTTTAAACATTAACCACAGAATGAACCAAAATTACAGAACGTGTGGATGATTCCTCTGGATTAAGGAACAGTGGGAAAGATTGAAATGTCCACTCTTCCCTTTCTCTAACTAAGAAAGGGGTCAGAGTAAAGCAGGTTCTTGTCTTACATCCTTAGACCAGACATAAAAAAAAATCAGAAGCCACCCAGATGTTTTCCATTTTCTCTCCACCATCTCTATATCTCTTTATCTCCATTTATCTCTACCATTTCCACCAATTTCCATGGTGGAAATTGGACTTAAAGCAAATGAGAGATGCTCCAGGGATTAAGTTAGGCAATGCTTTTCTCTCCATTGACCTAAAGTGGAACTCAGCCTTGGTTTTTTCTCCTGCCCATTATAGCCTTGCTGAACAAACCTGGTTACTCTGACCTTATCTTTGTTAGAGAAAGGAAAGGTTAACCCTTCAACCTCTCCCATGGTTCCTTAATCCAGAGGAATCTTCCTCACGACCTTGGTTCATTCTGTCAGATCCGTGGATCTGTCATTTCTTCAATAGAAGAAGAAAAGGGAGGGGAGACTGATAAATAAATCCTTCTTGATATAACCTGAATATATTTAAACTTATATTGAATTTGTATAATCTACACATGATACAATGGAGGGATGAAACCCAGATGGCTGGAACCTATCACCTCTGGGAGAGACAGCCAGGAGATGAAGAAACCATAAATATTCCACAGTGAGATGTGTCCTGGGAAACTCTGGAAAAGATCCTTCTCAAAAGGGGGTGGGGGGAATTAACATGCTGGCTCTTTGTTTTACTAAATACTCGTCAGGAGAAGGGGAGGGGTTTTAAACTCCCTTATCTATCTTTGCATGCCTGAGAGACCTTAGATACCGCTTTTAATCCCTACCCGAATTGTCCCATCTCAATAAAGGATTCCTTTTTGATACGTTTGGTTTTCAGACGTTCATTCTTGTTCATCGAATGGGAAAAAAGTTCTGACGGTCATTAATGAAAGTTGGTTGCTGGGCACTGTAGGTGCAGCAACATCTATAGAAATATATGTTCTTTACCTCCATTCTACTCTCAATTGCCAATTTGGTACCATTCATTTGGGAGAACTGAGAAGCATCAGGTTCTGATTTGTTTAAAAAAATCTATTTTTTAAATCATAGCCTTTTAAATTTTAAAGCAGAAATTGGAAAAAAAAAATTTTTTTAAATTTCTATCTACTATTGATTGTGATGACACTATCCCTTGCTGCCTAGGTTTAGGGCAAATTTGTCCAAATATATATGTAGGGCTTTCCTCCATTGAACGGGGGAAAGTTCTGTAGCCTGACACATTCTGTGGTTCATGTTTAAAAGCAGGAAAACAGGTCGAGACCTCAAAGCAGGAAGACCAACGGCTGTTCCCGTTCTTCCAGTGACCAAAGATGTTGCAGGGTCCTGAGGGATAAAACGTATTTTCCTCCCCTATTTCCGTGGTTTAGAGGCGGATGAAGCTGAGCAGAGACGACTGCCCCGTTTTTGCAGCGGCTCCTTAGGCACCAAGAGACGCGCCTTCCTTTGCGGCTTTGGAGGGAATCGCTTGCCTTGCAACCTGCCGAATACCAGCTACTCGGGGCGGGCTTGGAAGGGGAAGGAGATAAATTGGCAGGAGCTACCGACTCCGCTTTCCCAGCCCCTTTATCTCTTCTTCCCAACCTTTTCTTTTTAGCCCAGGATTTGGGAATTTGGAGGTCGAAGGATTCAAAAGCTGCTGGCTAAAGAACGGGGGGGGGGGGGCAGGGGGGTTAGAAAACTCCAGGCAATTCAGATCCTCGGTTCCCGCCACCTCGGTGTAGGTGTATTAATATTGTATTAATATCACACACACACAAAACCGCGCTGCTGCAACATGGAATAGAAAAACTCGCCTCAAGTTTAGGGAACTCGCTTCATGCTTCCCAGTTGGCAATGCAAACGACCTCTTTAAAACGCTTGCAACCTCTCCGGACAGAAACGCCCGGCACAGCCGTCAAAAAAAGGAGCCTTACCTGGGAGTTTTTGCTCCACTCCGGTTGGTTTTGAAAGCATCCGGGACAGACAGATGATGATCTGTGTGACCTGTGGGAAGGCCAGCAGAACCGGGACAGGCCGGCTGGCACTCGCTCTAGCTGCCGACCCTGAAGCTTAAAGCGAGGAAAAAACCTCACCACCACCACGCACACTTCACCTTACCTCCACCCACCACCTTAAAGATGAACTCCACCTTCTTGGCCGGCTGTCAGATAAGGAGTGGTGAGGAAGGTGAAGAGACCCGCCTCAGGGCAAGTCACCTGAAGACTCCCCCCCCTCCATTAGAAGCCGGTGGTCTCTTCATCATGCCGGAATAAAAGGGTCCTTAAGTCTTGGGACTAAGACAGGAGGAGAGGCAGAGGGGAAAGGATGCCGTGGCGGGAGTGGTTTTGTCTGAACGCTGGCGATCCTGGGCGTCGTGGTTTGCGAGTGAGCGCCATCTCGTGTCCAAACGCCCCCTCACTAAACCAACCTCAGAGTGTAATCATTCACAGGGTTTTGGGTGGGAGAGAAGACAGAAGGTTGGGGGGCGGGGTTGAGGTTTAGAATTAGAATTAGAAGAACTTTATTGTCATTGGGCAAGTACAACGAAACTGTGGATGCACCCCAGCAACTGTTCACAATACAATAAAAACAAATGAAGATAAGAAAGATAGAGTACCCTCCAGTTGCAATTTGAGAGTACAATATCTACGGATGTACACAAAATATACAGTCTCCATTTGCAATTTGAGAGTACAATATCTACGGATGTACACAAAATATACAGTCTCCATTTGCAATTTGAGAGTACAATATCTACGGATGTACACAAAATATACAGTCTCCATTTGTAATTTGAGAGTACAATATCTACGGATGTACACAAAATATACAGTCTCCATTTGCAATTTGAGCGTACAATATCTACGGATGTACACAAAATATACAGTCTCCATTTGCAATTTGAGAGTACAATATCTACGGATATACACAAAATATGCAGTCTCCAGTTGCAATTTGAGAGTACAATATCTACGGATGTACACAAAATATACAGTCTCCATTTGCAATTTGAGAGTACAATATCTACGGATGTACACACATACAGTCTCCATTTGCAATTTGAGAGTACAATATCTACGGATATACACAAAATATACAGTCTCCATTTGCAATTTGAGAGTACAATATCTACGGATGTACACAAAATATACAGTCTCCATTTGCAATTTGAGAGTACAATATCTACGGATGTACACAAAATATACAGTCTCCATTTGCAATTTGAGAGTACAATATCTACGGATGTACACATATACAGTCTCCATTTGCAATTTGAGAGTACAATATGGATGTACACAAAATATACAGTCTCCATTTGCAATTTGAGCGTACAATATCTACGGATATACACAAAATATACAGTCTCCATTTGCAATTTGAGAGTACAATATCTATGGATGTACACAATATATACAGTCTCCATTTGCAATTTGAGAGTACAATATCTACGAATATACACAAAATATACATCCAACACTGACTGTAACACTTAGCCGAGTATAATACACAAGAGATGGATTATACTGTAATATGTTATTATACATCTGAATGGGGTATTGACATATCACATCTTTTCACATCTTAATAACGTAGTGACTTCGTGTTTATTTGCGGTTCGGATGGCCCAGTGAAAAAAACTATTTGTTAGTCTAGTGCTGTGGGATTTTATTGATCTAAAGCACCATCCAGACTGCAGCAGGTCAAAAAGATCATTGCCAGGGTGTGAGGGGCCTTCCATAATGGCCTTGATTCTGCTTCGGCAGCGGGACCTGGATCAGTCTTCCAGGGAGGGCAGAGGGCAACTAATGATCTTGTGAGCTGTGTTTATCGCCCTCTGTACAATTTTCCTGTCTTCAGCTGTGGAGCCTGCGTACCACACACCCAGACAATATGTCAGAGTGCTCTCCACAGAGGCTTTATAGAAAGCCAGCAACAGTTTCTTATCCAGATTGTTCTTCCTGAGAACCCGCAGGAAGTGCAGCCCCTGATGAGCCTTCTTCACTATGGCCTTGGTATTAGGGGACCAGGAGATATCAGCTGAAATATGGATGCCAAGAAATCTGATTGTAGGGAATGAGTTTCCACTCATTCTTCGTTGATGATGAGTGGGATGTGGTCCTGTCCATGTTTCCTGAAGTCCATAATCAGTTCTTTGTTTTTATGGACATTCAGTGACAAATTGTTCTGTGAACACCAGATAAACAGGTTCTCTACTTCTGCCCTATATGCTGTCTCATCCTCTCCGGAGATGAGACCACTAGACAAACAGAAACGGTGGATGTCCACCACATGTGAAAATACGTTCCCTGGCTATAATTGCACTTCCAGCATTTGAGTGACATATTGGGAAACATTTTTGCCAATCTTGCCCATGGAAGGTGCCAGTGGTATAACATTTTATAGATATTCTCTTTATATGATACTGATAACATAAATTTATAGTTGGTTTGCCATATTCGTTCCCATTGTTTTCAGTGGATGTTATGACTGCAATTTTTAGCCCATATCATAGAAACGGTGGAGCTACTCTCCATCTCATGATATTCCAGATGTTGCTTGCCTATGGTCATCAAAATCATTCACAGTTGTCCATTCGGGCTGGAAAGTTGTGCTTTCAACAGTCCCCAGAGGGTACCAAATAACCCACAACTTAGTGAAGCTCAGCTTTCTGATCCAGTTCAAAGTGTAAATAGTTTACTGTGCTTTCTTGTCCATTTCTCAGTAAGAAAAGTTCTATGTTTAGATACATGAAAGGATAATAAGATAAATAGAATGGTGAAAACTCATATTCCAGCCTTCCTTTAATATCCTCCAGATAGACCAGTGGATGATCTTATCTAGGTTTGGAAGGTAAGTAGTGTTGGGCCTATTGAGTTGGCTGGAAGACTATTGGGAAATACATTCAATATACCAAACTAAAGAATGACAGAACATCCCAGAAAGCAGCTATGGGCAGGAAACTGCATGGAGTACCCAGAAATCAAGCATACCTTTTTTAAAATGGCTAGAAACATCAGTTCAATCTACCTATCATCAGTTCAATCTATCCCCATTTAACTACACTGGTGATAAAAGATAAAAAAATATCTTCATTACAACTGATACACTCCCAAAATATACACTTCTTATCACTATATTATTGCATGCCAGCTATTGCTGCAGCTTCCCCAATCTATTCAGCTAGATTGCATAAATACAGTGAAGATGATTGTTTTCCATGTATTTAATGATGTATTTGTCCTGTCGTGTTAACAATTACATTTTTAGCTGCATTTCTAAACTGGATTCAGAGCAGAAATTGAGAAAGAGTGGATAAATAGCTATGCTGTTTGTCCCTTGAAGCAAACAGCACAGCTTGTTGATTAGTATCCAGGCTGACGCAGTTCTTGCTTGATATAAATACACCTGTCTGAGATAATAGCTCATCAATGATTAAGATATCAGGTGTAGCCACCTTTATGGCAGTGAGTTCTTTCCCCTACTGCTTACCTGCCAAATATGGAGATGGTACACATAGCTGATCTGGCCTGCAGCATTGAATTGTTATATTATAGAAAAGAAAACTTAAATGGAAAAGGGAAAAAGCAATAGTTCTTGAAACAGAATGGAAAGGTGTGTGTGTGTGTGTGGCTGCACTGGTGAAGATACAGTTTGTCAAGTACAAGTGGGAAGCAAATTATAGTTAGCAGCCAGATCACATAGTCCAGTCTTTTTCCAGCTTGTTCCTATCCAGACCTGCTGGATTTCAAATTCCACAGGGTGTATATACAATTGAAGACAAGATACCCATATAACCCTGTTGGTTAAGAACAATCTCTTTTCTGAGATTTTTTTTATTGAAAACAAAAAAAAATTAAAAGAAGAAAACAATTGGCTACTCAATGAAGGAGAAGGGTATGGAGAAAATGCCAAAACTGGAATTAGCATAGCACTGGTTAAGAACAAACCTTTAATGCTTACTGAAATGGCTGCATGAACAAAAAGAAAGGGCTTACTTGGATTATTAGTAGGAGCAATGCAGGATTTGTCTGAATTGTTTTGTTCTAGCTTCTGTTCAAAAGGTAGACACTAATACCTTCAGAAAGCAAAAAGAGAACTTGCACACTGAAGATTATTGGTTCAAAAGCAAGAAAGCACTTTTAGCTGTTAGAGTGGCATGCCAAGAGCTATCCTGTCAAATTTAATTACCAGATTAACACTGTGCGTAATTATCTACTCAGGACAAAGACACATTAGACCAGGGGTCTCCAACCTTGGCAACTTTAAGACTTGTGGACTTCAACTCCCAGAAGCAAAGCTGGCTGAGGAATTCTGGGAGTTGAAGTCCACAAGTCTTAAAGTTGCCAAGGTTGGACACCCCTGCATTAGACCAATATATACCACAGTCTTGGTGAGAAGACTGATGAAACAGTAATGGGAGTGGGGTGGGTTAGAGAAAACATTGATTTGATGGCTGTTGCAGTATGAACTCTGAAGTGACAAATGGAGAGCGTGATAAGACATTTGTGCTTTGCCCTGAATTAAAAATGGCTCCCATAAAGCTTATCTCACTAGACATTTTACTGAACACCGACTAAATACTTTGTTCAAAACTCACCCATTTGTGAAATTATGATAAAAGTTCTGATAATCCCTGTATTGGAGAAACCCCTTAAGGCAGTGGGGTCAAACTTGATTTCGTTGAAGGCTGCATCAGGGTTGTGTTTGACCTGGGGGGGGCAGTGTAGGTGTGACCAGGGTGGGCATAGCCAGCTGAATGTCACTCATGTTGGGGGGCACCTGTGGTGGCCCAAGTGCTCTGCCAGAGAAAATGTGCTCCTGAGCTCCGTTTTCACCTGCCCCAGGAACCAACTTGTCCATATTTCATCAAATGATCCCACCACATCACAGAGGGAAAATAGGACCCCATTCATCAAATAACTTCAGTTGGCAGGAGCTAGTGAACCTTGTCTGTTGTTACCCCTGCCCTACGAAATACTGTTTTTAACTATGTCAGTTTTTGTTATGTATGTAAATATCTGTAACATCTCTTTTTCATTCAAGAATGAAATATGTAACTAGTACATTTGAATGACTCTACATCTATAAATACACTTTCTTGGATCTTGAGATATTTTCAAAGCAATCAGGAAACATTGGTATTCCATAGAACATAGATTAGCATTGTAGAGTTTAGCATTTGATTACATTAAACTCTATCCTTCAAAATCAGAGAATAATCCTTCTTGAGATTTATGGGACATACTAGGATATTCAAGATGGAAAAGTAGTGATAGATTCCATCTTTTCCCACAAACTATTGTAATCAATTTTCACAGGAAAAATTAATTAACCCAATGTTTTTGTGGATGAATAATGGGACAAAAGTAACTGTTCGTGGCAGTAGCTATGAAGAGTTGTTTTTGATTTTGAGTAAAATTGTGAAATTTTAGGGCCTACCTAGTCTGGCAACAGCTTTATCTGAAGATAATTGCTTTAAGAATTGTAGAAATTTAAGAAAGCAGAAACTTAAAATAAATATGTAGTCTGCCTGAGAAAGCAGGTTTGGTGAAGTGGTTAAGGTGCTGGGTTATAAACTAAAATACTGTGAGTTCTAGGTACTGTTTCAAATGGTCATCAGGATTCAACACTGAATCCTACCTAGGCACTTTGGAAAAACCAAAACTGAGCTGTAATGGTGCAGTGGTTAAAATGCAGTTTTGCAAGTTATTTCTGTTGACTGCTGACTGCCAGCAGTTCGATCCTAACTGGCTCAAGGTTGACTCAGCCTTTTATCCTTCCAAGGTTGGTAAATATTGGGGACAATATGCTGATTTTGTAAACCACTTAGAGAGACCTGTAAAGCAGGGATCCCCAACCACTGGTCCCCGGACCGGTACCGGTCCGTGGATCATTTTTTACTGGGCCACAAAGCTTGGGCATTGCCATCTTGTTTTGACAGTACTTCCGGGTTTTTGGTTGCTTCTGGGTTTTTGGTTGGAAAGCGGCATTTGGGTGCTCGCGCCTTAGCTTCATCGAAAGGGGGGCGGCTTTGAACGAAGAGCCGTCCTGATGGCGGTGGAATCTCGCGTTACTCAGGTACCAGTCCGTGGAAGAATAAATAATCATGAAACCGGTCCCTGGTTCAAGAAAGGTTGGGGGCCACTGCTGTAAAGCACTGTGAAGCTTATATAAGTCTAAGTGGCATTGCCATTTTTGTGTTAACTAGAATCAGGAAGAAAATATTAGGTTAAAATATATATTTAAGTTGTGTTACTGCTTTTAGAAACCCAGCCTGAATGGATAAATGAATCCTGCAGAAATACAGTACAATACTGGTAGTTTGTAGATTTACCATACTCAGTATTGTTGTCAACATTAACAGCTGTTCTAAGGTTTAGAGAAAATCTTTCCCAGCCCTTTGACAGTTTCACACCATCCTTAAAGAGTGCAAAATGATTTCTTTGCAGGATAGCATACACCAGCAGAATAAGGCTGCAGCCATGAATATGTCATTTTTAAGAAGACGCCTTCCTATTCTGGCTGCAAACTTTTTAAAAAAATCCAATGAATGCATTGAAGCAGCAGAGGGCAGGCCATGCTGAACATGTGAAAAGAAGAACAGCCCTGCTAAATCAGAACAAAGGGCCAGATGGACAAGCATTTCGCAGTCAACAGAATGCCAGTGGGAAGCCCACCAATACTTTCTCCCATTCGTGTTTTCTATAATTTTGTATTGAGAAATATTCCCTTTCTGCTGCCAGAAGTAACGTGGTTCTAATTTTATGATCTTCCCTTCGAAAGTGATCAGAATAACTGGTTATCTTCATATCTTATAGAAGCAGAGCCTAAAGATTAATTATGCACTGTATATAATAATAATAACCACCTAGGAATCTTGAATATGGTGGTATGTAAATACCAAAATACAGTAAATAACATAAACAAAGCTTCTTTTCCAGTTTCCCTGTCTGTCTCAAGTTCTAACAGTATGGAAGAAGAAGAAAATATTTCTTTACCCTGGTAAGTCATTTTTACAGCACAGATATATAACACACTTCCTGAACAAAAGAATTAGAACCTCTAAAAAAGAACGGCCAAAGTTTAAAAATGTAAAGTGACTCACATTTTAAAATGTATTATATTTAGTCTGTTTGCTATGGTATTTCTATCCCACCCTATTCTACAACAGCACCAAGCCATTGGAATTCTGTTTTTAAATATATAATTCCTTTAGTTTTAGACATTTTTCTGTCTTAGGTCATACTTTATTATTTTCCTCTAGATCTTTTATGAGTTTACTTTAAAGCTGCAATCCTAAATATATATCTATATGGGATTAAGTAGCCCCCTCAAATTCTTTCCAAAATTTAAAAACACAAATAATGCTACATTTTTGTCTCACCTAGCTTAGTACCTACTCATACCTTTTCTTTTAGTTCAAGCTTAACATGCATGTTAAGCATAGTAGTCCCGCACCAGGGCTGGTTTTTCTTGCCAGAACAAAGGCAATTTGGCTTCAGGTGGGAATTATCTCCTTTGTTATGGTCAGATAATACCAAGGTGTTATGTCACCTTGGTGACTTTGATGTTATTTTAGGTTACCACCCGCTGCAGGCAGGTGGGACTTATTTGATCAGTCTGTCCCTGATTACTCATGGACTCATTGAGATTCCAGAGGGGTTTTTTACCTGAAGTTCTGCTTAGGCCTTGGCTGTTTTTCTTGATCTTCAGGTAGCACTATTATAACCTCTCTTGGCCCATCATTACCAGCACTCTTTGCAGATTATGGAAGAGTTGAAGAAGCTAAAAGGATAAAACACAGGTAGAGGAAGAGGAGGGATAAATCCAATTGATGATAAGCTAGCCTTCTTTAACCTTTCTGGCTTTGTGGACTGCCAGGGTGGGGGGAATAGGGGATGATACCACAGGAGTAGCAGACAGCTGCAAGTGCACAGCTGCATTTATTCAATGACAAGCACACATGTGCACCACTCATGCAAATGGAGTTTCGTGTCCATATACTTGCTCATTGCTTGCACAAATGGGGATGCATGCGCATGTTCACCCATCACTTCCATGGCCCGGTTTGGAATGGCTCACAGCCTGAGCCAAAGATTGGAAACCCTGAATTAAAACAGCTATTATCTCACAGTGCTAAGAGTGATGAAATGTCAATATTCCTCTGTTTTTACTGAGTTTATAGAGAATCACCTGTTTAAGATTACCGAGACTCTGCTGTTAATGAGGTTTGAAGTGATGTCTAGGAGAGTTTTGCCAGTTGTACTCTTCTTAGATCAAGAAGTCCTTCATTCTGTTACTCATGCCCTGGTTATTTCCTGTATGGACAAAAGCAATGTGTTCTACATGGGTTTATCCTTCAAAAGTAACTGCAAGCTACAACAAGCAAAGAATGCAGCAGTGTCATCAGTTTTGGGTGCTCCCAAGGATACACATATCATATTTCGGCTAGAGGAACATAGTGGTCTACTTTTGGGTCCAGTTCAAGGTGTTGCTTATGATCTTTAAATCTCTTCACGGCATAGGACCAACTTGCCCCAGGAACCAACATGTCCATATTTCATCAAATGATCCCACCACATCACGTAGGGAAAATAGGACCCCATTCATCAAATAACTTCAGTTGGCAGGAGCTAGTGAACCTTGTCTGTTGTTACCCCTGCCCTACGAAATACTGTTTTTAACTATGTCAGTTTTTGTTATGTATGTAAATAGTTGAAATAAAAGCGAGCTTGGGGTAAAGTGCAGGGTTCTGGCCCTGCACTTCTGATTGGTTGTTAAGCGGCTCGATCGGATTGGTTGGGTTTAAAGAATCCGATTGGCCTTAACGAAGGACTCTTATTGGTTTTGGAGCTAGCGTTTTACAGCTCCCTATTGGTTATTTCACATTAAGATTGCCTATATAAGGCAGAGTTGTTGTTATTAAAGATACAAGTCACTATGTAATAAAGAGCTGAAAGTTCACCAACTAAGACTGTCTCCATTCATTTAACCCATGCCTCAAACTATATCACTGGCGATGAGGATGGGATCTGGAGACATCTGATCTTAAGGAACTTGGAAGAAAAACAGAGCACATGTTAAGACGGCGCCACCAACGGAAACCATGTCCAGCGGCATCGTGCCACCTGCTCCATTCGATCCAAACCAAGAGGATTGGGAATTCTACATGGATCGCTTCCAAATGTTCCTCGAAACGAACAACCTGAAGGACGCCACACCAGCCAAGAAGCGGGCACTGTTCCTCACGTACTGCGGCCCGGCTGTCTTTAAAATGGCGAAAGCACTCGCGAAACCTCGAGAAGTGAAAGCAATGAGCTGGGACGATCTCGAACCTCTCCTGAGAGACCATTACGCGCCAACCGTACCTACACTCGTGAGACACCACGAGTTCTATCAAAGAAGCCAGCGAAAAGGAGAGAGTGTGGCTGACTTCGTGGCAGACCTCCGACACTTGGGAGGCCTCTGTGGGTTCGCAGACTTAGATGAAGCACTGAGAGACCGCTTAATTCTGGGATTAGATGCGCTAGGCGTGCAAAGCAAGCTGATGGCGAAGGGCGACATCAGCCTTGCTGACGCCATCGCTGAAGCCACTGCTGCTGAGGCGACCAAAAAGTCCGCGGCGCAACTACGGCAAAGCCGAAACCCAACGACCCCACAGACAGGCGACATCTTACCCAGCTCAGAAGGACAGCTAGCGACAACGCACTACAAGGACCTCTCTTTGTCGTCAGACAGCGATGAAGAAGGGGTCCATCGACTGCGGTCCGACCGGGACCCTCGCCCTACACCCTCACACCCTTGCGCTGGTTGCGAGGCAAACCACCCCAGGGCAGACTGCAAATTCCGTGACGCACTCTGCCATGAGTGCGGGAAACGAGGCCACATCAGTCGAGTCTGTCGCAGTTTACCGGGACCAAGTCAGGCCTCAAGGGGAACCAACTTTCGCCAATCGGCAGGAAACCGTCCTGTAAGGCGAGATCCAGCAAATCACTCCTATAGATATCGAGCGTTGCAGAAAGAAGAGGCTCACCATACTATCACTATAGGTCATGCCTCAGCCATGGACGCTAAGAAGATTCGAGTTACAGTAGCCATAGATAACCAACCTTGCCACATGGAGGTCGATTCGGGATCATTCCTCTCGATGGTGTCGTGGAAGACATTAAAGCAACTTATTCCTACCATCCAACGCCAAGACCTTCGAATGCAACGTCTCATCCTTAAAGACTACCAAGGGAATCGGATCCCTGTGGTTGGGTCTTGTCGAGTCCACGTCTCATTTAAAAAGCATACGGCATACTTACCTCTAACGATCATCGATAGGGACAGGCCTAGTTTGTTGGGCCTCCAATGGTTTGCGCCACTCGGCATCGAAGTAGCTGGCGTGAACCGAGTCGGTGATTGCGAGTGGGAGGAGGACCTTATTTCTGAATTCAGCGATGTCTTCGCAGATCGTCTGGGCGAGTATAAGGGGACCCCAATTTCATTTAGCCTCGACCCTAAGATCGCCCCGATCCATTTAAAGCCCCGTCGAGTTCCGTTCACCCTTAAGGCCAAGATAGATGAACAACTTGACAAACTAATTAAACAAGGGGTACTGCAACCCATTGACCATTCTCCATGGGAAACTCCTATTGTAACCCCCATTAAGCCAGATGGGTCAATCCGAATCTGTGGGGACTACCGGGCCACTCTAAACCATGCCCTCCAGCAGAACGTGTATCCAGTGCCAGTGGTGCAGCACCTCCTTCATTCCCTGGGAGGCGGAAAGGTTTTTGCTAAATTAGATTTAGCTCAAGCCTATCAACAATTGCCCGTGGATGATAAAACAGCCCAAGCTCAAACGATAGTAACGCACAGAGGTGCTTTTAAATTTACCAATTGCAATTCGGGGTAAGTGTAGCCCCGGGAATATTCCAAAGTTTAATGGAACGATTATTGCAGGGAATCAAGGGCGTGGTTCCGTATTTTGATGACGTGTTAATTGCAGCTCCTAGTAAAAAAATTCTGCAGAATTGTTTAAAATGTGTCCTTAAAAAATTCCAAGAAGCGGGACTGAAAGTAAAAAGGGATAAATGTCATCTGTATACTGACAGTGTTGAATTTCTAGGTTATCGCATTGATAGTCAGGGTATTCACCCTACTGAGAGTAAATTAAGGGCGATAAAAAAATGCTCCCAGACCCCGTAACAAAACAGATCTCCAGGCATTTTTAGGCCTTATCAATTTCTATAATGTGTTTTTACCGCATAAGGCGACTGTGGCTGAACCGTTATACCGGTTATTAGATAAGAAAGCATTGTGGGTTTGGGGTTACCGGAAGGAAAAAGCATTTCGAAATGTAAAAGATTTACTTACATCTGATTCTGTACTTATGCAATATAATGAAACATTACCATTGGTTATAACTTGTGATGCCTCACCGTTTGGGGTGGGCACCATTTTGAGCCATGTGCTGCCTAATGGAAACGAGGCCCCCGTTGCATACTTTTCGAAGACTCTTTCCCATGGAGAACATAACTATGGACAAATAGATAAGGAAGCTCTTCCAATTGTGGCAGCCGTAAAAAAATTCCATGAGTATGTATATGGAAGGACATTTACCATTGTAACTGACCACAAACCTTTACTGGGGATAATCGCTGGGGACAAACCAACCCCCTATATATTGTCCCCAAGAATGACTCATTGGTCAGAGTTCCTAGCTGCTTACAATTATCGATTGTTACATCGCCCGGGGAAAGCCATTCCCCACGCCGAAGCACTCAGCAGAGCACCGCTACCAGAGACTCTTGACGATCCGGCACCAACAGTATCTGCGTTACAAATCGAGACGCTCAACTCGCCCCCTATGACCGCTCGAGATATCGCGAGAGAGACCAGACGAGACCACACCCTAGCTCGAGTCCTAGGCTGGGTAGAACGTGGATGGCCATTGGACCAGGTCCCAGATGACTTTGCGCCATTTAAAACAAAGCAGACTGAACTTTTTTTGCAAAAAGGCTGTGTCATCTGGGGCGATAGAGTCGTCGTTCCAGAACGACTCCAAAAGACGCTGTTACAAATTTTGCATGAAGGACATCCCGGGATCGTGCGGATGAAAGCACTCGCACGTAGCTACGCTTGGTGGCCAGGCATGGACCGACACATCGAGCAATGGATCAAAGCCTGCACTAAGTGCCAACAAACTAGCAATGCACCACCAAAAGCTGCACCAACTGAATGGGAGACGCCACGCGGACCCTGGTCCAGAATCCACCTGGATTTCGCAGGGCCTATTAAAGGACATACATTGCTGTTGACTGTTGATGCATACTCTAATTGGTTAGAAATTCATCGAATGGCCAATACAACCTCCGAGGCAGTCATTAAAGTCCTCAATAGACTCTTTGCAACTCATGGATTGCCGGATGTCCTGGTGTCCAATAACGGACCACAGGTTACAGCACTCATGTTTGAACAGTACCTTGCTGATAATGGCATCCGCCATGCGCTCACCTCGCCTGTGCATCCTGCTACCAACGGCCGAGCAGAACGCATGGTCCAATTTGTAAAAAACACTTTGCAAAAAGTGGACTATGATAATATTGACGAAAAAATAAACCCCATCCTAATTCTACAACACATCACTCCGCACAGCGTAACCGGAAGAACTCCCGCAGAACTTCTCATGGGGCGAAAACTCCGTTCCCACCTCGACTGACTGCAACCTGCTTACGAGCCAGAAAAGCCTGCAGGATCCAGCGGACGCTACCGTACCTTCAAGGTAGGCGACCCCGTTTATGCAAGAAATTTATCGGGCGACCCGGTTTGGATTGAAGCAACGATAATACATGAGACTGGGCCCAAATCCTATATTGTAAGATGTGCTGATGAAAGACTGTGGAAACGACATATTGACCAATTACGGTCATGACTCATATCGGCCAGCCAACAACTCCCCCACGACCAAACTGAGGGGGGGGGGAAGGAATGGAAGAAGACGACATTCCAGGGAACCTGTTCCAAGAAAGCGATGAAACAAGTGAAACTCAGGAAATGGAGCAGGAGGAAGAATCATACATTCCAAGGGAAATCACAACAGAACGAGAAGCTGAGCCACTGCCAAACAACATTCTACCTCAACAGGACTGCACGCAGCCAGTCCAAAGAAAATCTGATAGACCCAAAAGACAACCGTCCTATTTGAAGGACTATATAGTCGCACAATAATTGAGAAGCCAGGGGGAAGGGGTGTTATGTATGTAAATAGTTGAAATAAAAGCGAGCTTGGGGTAAAGTGCAGGGTTCTGGCCCTGCACTTCTGATTGGTTGTTAAGCGGCTCGATCGGATTGGTTGGGTTCAGAGAATCCGATTGGCCCTTAACGAAGGACTCTTATTGGTTTTGGAGCTAGCGTTTTACAGCTCCCTATTGGTTATTTCACATTAAGGTTGCCTATATAAGGCAGAGTTGTTGTTATTAAAGATACAAGTCACTATGTAATAAAGAGCTGAAACCAACTAAGACTGTCTCCATTCATTTAACCCATGCCTCAAACTATATCAGTTTTCATAGTTTTTATTTGTAAAACATCCAGACTTACTTAAGTGAGAAGGATAATAGAAAAATTTGCTAAATAAATGGTTTCAAGATATGCTTCAACTAAAACACCATAGCATAGCATTTCATAGTTAGAAGATATATATTTGAGTAATAGGGTACATTTTTCTTCAACATGAGCTTTTTAATTCTACTGCTTATGCCATTCCTAGCAAGTTATATCCTTGCAAGGCAGAAGAGCAGGCAGAAGATTAGCAGAGTGCATGCATGAACATGATGAAATAGCCTTAATTTCACAGCACATTGACAGATTTAACTTCCTTATCAGCAACCCAGATGAGCAGAGATAAACACCAAGATTAACAAGGAACTACAAACTCAGACAAACAAACAAATAGTAAATAATATCCTAATGAAGGAACCAACAAGATCATTCCCACCAATGTTGTCAGCCCCTAGTGTATAAAATGAAAGCAAACACTTCCTTTAACCAGCATTCATTCATTAACCTAGTTTGACAATGAAACGACTGCAAAACAACAACCAAGCTCAGAGGACACCAAGAACTCCAAGATATTTTCTGATTATGTGAATGCTTAATAATAAAAATAAACCCATAATTATGGAGGCTTGTTAGAGGAAGGAAGTGAAAACATGATATACTTTCCTTATACAAATGATTATGAAGTATTGGTAAAATAACTACATACCGGTAGATGCCCATATTTTCATGTCTGCATATTCTTGGAAACTTATATTGACCATGGTTTCTAGTCAACATGCAATTAGCCATGCATCATTTACTTGTGTGCAAGCTACCTCCTGCATAAAAATGCATTTATGTCAGCCTTCAAGTTTACAAGCTTCCATTTCTATCCATCTTACTAGAAACAAGGGAAAAAGCATTAGAGAAAGCTGCAGTTAAAAATGAGGGCAATAAATAAAGTAGTGGAGAAAGAACCTACTGATCTAATTATAAGATGGGAGAGAGACTGGAACCAAATATTTTTTTAAGTTTTATTTGTTTTATTTGTATAACATATAAAAATTCCATTTCAACTGAACAGTGTGTTGTCTGGGTACAATTATTTTAGGCAACCATAATCAGAGTTTTTACAATAACATGTATCACAATAACAATAATACTGGTAGTGACAACCAAATATTTTAAGATGACCCTCTTACACATTATTTTAGGTCTTGGAGGCATTGTTTGGATAAATAATAGAGGTCCTGCCTAAAAAAATATTAGGGGGATTTTCAACAATAGTTGTCAGAATGCAAGGCTTGAACAGACATTATTTAACAATGTTAATTGCCAGTGTTCCACTTTAAGTACTAAGAGGATGAATAAAAACAGTACAAAATGTATTCTCAGTACAAACAGTACAAAATGTATTCTCCACCGTACTGGGTAATCTTCATTCTATTCACCACAACATCATAAATCAAGAGTGTGAAAAATCTTTTGTAAAACACCGTTTTATCAATAGGTCATTTTTATAATTTGAGTGATATAAGCATTTTTTCATTATCTTAACTAAGCGTAAGATGTAGATAGCTATTGCATTTAAAAGGCTATTTCAGTCAAAATGACAATGTTCAAGGAATGTTTCTCAGCTCCTCAAATCACTGGAAAGTGATTTTCATGCTCGAGTTTACAAGAAAAATGGGACCAGCATGGACACCCTCGGATCCCTTAAGTACTGTCTTTCCTCATTAGAAAATTCTTAATTGATGAGATCCATTGTCATCAGGTGACTGCCAGGGTGCCAAGTCCAACAGTGTCATACAGCAATAGAATAACAGAATTGGAAGGGAATTGGAGGTCTTCTAGAGCAGTGGTTTCCAACCAGTGGGCTAGGGACCATTAGTGATCTGCGAGAAAATTTTGGCGGTCCACAGAGAAATGTCACACACACCCCAAAGCACCCCCAAAAACACTCCAGGCTGTGCAGGAACACAAGGTTATGTTGCCCACATGGCCCATGGGAACACAAGGCTTGCATTGCTTGCATTGCGAACAACACGAGGTAGTGAGGGGAGGGGGGGAAAGGCAGAGGGGGAGAACTTGCCCCACTTGCCTCACGCGCCTGGCCTGGCCACCAGGCTGCTTCTTTCCACTTTCTCCTCCTCCTGCTTTACGGCTGCACATAAGGAAAGCAAAAGTCTCTCTCTCCTCCAAACTCCACAGAAATGAGTCTTTGGGACCCTGCAATGCATCCTGTTTCAAGAGGCTGCCCAGGTGCAACAAGTCTTACAAAGACTCATTTCTAGTGGTGTTTGGGGGAAGAGAAAGAAAGACTTCTGCTGCTTCTGCTGCTTTCCTTACAGGAAGCCAAAAGTCTCTCTCTCTCTCTCCCCCTGTGAGAATGGAGCTGGAGACAGTATCCTGTGATTCCAAATAAAGAATGATTGATTGGTAGGAAAACAGGGTGGGCAATTTTCCTGAAGACTTCTTCTGTGGATTTTCCCAGGGTCTCTGGTCCTCGGGATTTAAAATGATGAGTTTGGTTGCCCCTGAGGTCCAAAAGGTTGGTGACCCCTGTTCTAGAGTCTAGACCAACCCCTGGTCAAGCAGGAAACTCTCCGTACCATTTTAGGCAAATGGTTGTCCAATTTCTTCTTAAAACCCTCCAGTGTTGGAGCACCCACTTCTGGAAGCAAGCCATTCCATGAGTTTATCGTTCTGCAGGAATTGGAGCAAATAACAGGAGATCACTCCATTGCTTGGTACTCAAACCTGGGCTGTCAGATTGGGTGTTCAAACCTGGGCTGTCAGATTTCCAAATGACAAGCTCAATATCTTTAACTGTTGAACCATCGTGCCCGCTTGAACTTAAACTAATTTTGCTAGTGTCAATATTGTCAATTTCTTCAGATATGTTCTCTGACCTTGTTTGGAAAATGAGTACCCATCTTAAGCATGCCGGACTATTCCATTTGTTAGTTCTACTTTAATCAGGCTTTGTAGGAGAAGAGCAGACTGAGCTGGAGTGAGGCAGAGTTAAGTGCCTAAGTTTAGAATCATTCTAAACAAGCATTCCCACAGGCAGTCCAAGTCCAACTCCTTCTGAATTCCATGGACCCTTATCTGGTACAAATTTAGGGATGAACTTTAGTTGTCCAGATTCTTGTGAATAGGCTTGAATAAACCTTTTATGCTGTAACCTTAAGAATAATCACGATTCTTTGTGCCTGCCAGGATTTCAGCAAATTCATGGTATTCAAAGTATGATAAATGTAAATTTCCCCACTGTTAACTGAAATCAGTCGATAGACACGTCCTTACCTTGTTATTAGCAATTTTCTGGAAGTTGAGTGACATAGTCATCTTGTCAGGTGTTTTTCTTCAAATTCTCAATCCAGTCTCTAGACATGAGGTCTCCTAGTAGTCTCTCAGTCAACTTTAACTTGCTCAGCTTTTTGAGATTAGTCTTAACAATAGTTTTATTCTTATATATCTGTCTTTATTTCCATATTTTCTAAAGATAAACATTTTGCGGCTAAAGTACATTTGTACTTTCTTTCCAAAGCATTTGCTTTCCAAAGCTCTTTTCCAATAAACTGGTTATAAAACATAATGAATATATATGCTAGCTTTTATCTGTCTCTGCTTTTTCCTGATAAATGTTGCACTATACCAAGTTATCTCATGCCAAGAAATATACAATGGTTGGTTTTATACATGCCATTAAACCATAACCAATCTTTATTCATATCAGTAGCTGGCTTCACACACAAATTAAATAAAAGTGGAATAGAACACATTATGACTAAAAGTTATGGATGAACCTAGCTAGTATTTAATATGTGCAATCACATTTGAGTTCTTTTTAGAATAATTACAAATGATGGGCCATTGGAATGATTCGGTCAAAATTAAACATTTTTAACCATCTTTAAGTATAGTGGGAGATAAGCACATCTAAACTTCTCTTCCATTTCCATTTTAATTCCCATTTCTAGTGGGAATTTAAAATACTTGGTTGGATTGCACCCTATAGAGAAATCAGCTTTTAAGATTGAAAGGTTTTGAATTGCCTTGTCAGTTCCTGCAGAAACACTGTCTTCATGACTATTCTCCATGAAATTCCATAAAGATTGCATAACAACTCTCCTCAATCCATTAGGTGAACACTATTGATTAGAAATGTACAAAGCCTCCGAGAGGATATTAAAATTGTCTTTATAAATAACCAATTTATTAAAATTTGACAGATTTGATTTAAATCATCTACAGCAGTGGTCCCTGGCATTTTTGGCTCCATGGACCAGCAGTGGCAATGGTGGCAGTGGCAGGGAGTGGTAGTTTCACATGCTCAACCAATCCTGTACATGCACAAATCTTTGAATGCTTGCTCAGAGGGTTGGAGGCCCCCGATTTACATTATTTGACTCAATGAATCGGATTATTTCAAAATTCTGTTTGGACACCCAATTTACTAAACCCACATTTGTTTTTTTTACTTTCATGTGTGTACGTGTGTTTGTGTGTGTGTAAATATTCCCCATGACTTAGGGAGAATAAAAAGTGGTCCCAATAGGAGCAATTGTCCTGTAATTCCTAAACTGAGAAGTGGCTCCAACATATCCCAGGAACAACATCAGAGCTCTCTGCCAAAGAGTGCAGTGCTAGAAGCTAGTAAGATCCTGGGTAGAAGCCTCTATATAGCAGGCCTCTTGTAGAAGACCTTAGATTAGGAAGACACAAAACATCCATAAAGGTAAGAAGGAAAGTTTATACATACATACATACATACATACATACATACATACATACATACATACAAACATACATACATACAGTACAGTACATACCAAAGGTGGTATTCAGCAGGTTCTGACCAATTCTGGAGAACTGGTAGTGGAAATTTTGAGTAGTTTGGACTACCACCTCTGACTGGCCCCGCACCCATCTATTCTCTGTTTCCCGAGTACCAGCTGATTGGCTGGGTCTGCTTTTGTTGCCCTGCACAGGAGAAAGGAACTGGAAAGTAGGGTGGGGAGAGAATGGGATTTTGCAGTAACCTTCTCCTTCCATGCCCACCAAGCCACACCATGCCCACCAAGTCACGCCCACAGAACTGGTAGTAAAAAAATTTGAATCCCACCACTGGTACATACATACATACATACATACCGTGTTTCTCATATAATAAGGCCGGGTCTTATTTTTTTTGACCCCCCCAAAAACGGCTAGGACGTCTTTTCGGGGGTGACTTAATTCCCATCCTTGCATCCTCGCCACCAGCCGCTCCTAACGGGTGATCATGGCGAAGTGCGGAGAACTCCCTACTCCCACCTTTGCTGCAGACACCTTTGGCACCCGCCACTGTTGCTTTCCCTTCTGCCCATTCCACCAAGTTTGGAGCTGCCGCTTCCGTGTTTGGAGTGCCACCACCATTTGGGGCTCCAAACAGCGGCAGTGGTCCAAACGCAGAAGCGGCATCTCCAAACATGACGGCGGGCGATCTTTTTATTTTGGTCCGCTTGACATTCAGAGCGAGCAAGAGAGGGAGACTGCGATGCCTCCATCCGAGATGGCAACCTCACTAGTGGATCACAATGTGGCTGGAAGCCCGAATTGGCGGGAAACGATGGCGATCTTTTTGGAGCGAGAGGAAAGGGAGAGAAGAGTTGCGAGGCATAATTTGCAAGGCATCACAGTCTCCCTCTCATGCTCGCTCTGAACTTCGTGCGGACCAAAATAAAAAGATCGCCCACTGTCATGTTTGGAGCTTCCGCATTTGGAGCTTCTGCCGCCATTTGGAGCTCCAAACAGCGGCAGTGCTCCAAAGGCGAAGCCGGTTACTAAAGAGCCAGAAAGCAGCAAGGGCGCCAGGTGGAAAGGACAGGGTCGCGATCACATGGAGATGCCCAAAGCGCAGAGCACACATAACTGAAGGCAGCGCACGCAGTTGGCTTGGGGACTACAAGGCAGCATCTGCGCCTCTTCCCGGGTGCGTCTCTAGGCTGCTTCCGGAGCTATGGGACGCTCTCTGTTACCTACCAGCCCTTCTTCCTTGGGCTCCCTGCCATGGGATACACCCACTTCCTCCTGAAAATTACGCCTCGCAACTCTTCTCTCCCTTTCCTCTCGCTCCAAAAAGATCGCCATCATTCCCGCTGATTCGGGCTTCCAGCCACATTGTGATCCACTAGGTTGCCATTTCGGATGGAGGCATCGCAGTCTCCCTCTCTTTCTCGCTCTGAGCTTCACGTGGACCAAAATAAAAAGATCTCCCGCCATCATGTTTGGAGCTGCCGCTTCCGCGTTTGGAGCACTGCCACTGTTTGGAGCCCCAAATGGCGGCGGCACTCCAAACATGGAAGCGGCAGCTCCAAACTTGGTGGAATGGGCAGAAGGGAAAGCAACAGCGACGGGTGCCAAAGGTGTCTGCAGCAAAGGTGGGAGTAGGGAGTTCTCCGCGCTTCGCCATGATCACCCGTTAGGAGCGGCTGGTGGCGAGGAATTGCTGCCCAGGGGCGCTCCTAACAGCAAGTCCCCCGCCCTTCCCCCTTATTTTGCATGTTTTAAAATAGGCCTAAATTTGGGGGGAGGGGCTTAATTTGATTTTATGCCAAAGAAACATGGTGGGGCTTCCTATTGGTGGAGGCCGTATTGTTGGAGAAACACGGTACATACATACATACATACATACATACATACATACATACTGTACACACACTCATACCCACACACACACACACACAAAGTGTGTTTGTGTGATTTGTAACTGAAAGCCAAAAGGAAGTAGAGACCAGCTACCTGTATTATCCAAACAGTACCAAAATCAGCACATAATGAAATAGAAGGCGGGCCATTCCAGCGTTGGCTGAAAGTTTAAATATTTTCCCTATCCAGTTGTGACCAGTTCAATGTGGAATAAGTGCTCATATCTCAGCCAAGGAAGTCTGCATTGTCTGAGAGACATTTCCATCATTACTAGGGAACCCAATAACTCTTCCATCTATTTCTATGCTTTTTAATGGCTAGGTTGCAGGAGCTGCCGTTTTCCGCTATTATTATCTAGGATTCCGACCAAGTAGAAAGCAAAACAATAACAAACAAAAATGTGGTTAGTTAGCAATGCCATGATACAACATGCAAAGTCTAATAATCCACTAGCCATAAATCCTCCTGAATTAATTATGAAATGTACACCTTGATATGCAGAAATGATGGAATATTTGCACCATATCACTTTATCCAATCTATGCACAAACATGTCTTGTGTACACACACACACACACACACACACACTAGCTTTTAAGGATTTTTTCCTATTGGCTTTCTTCTGGCTTTCCTTCTTGGTTTTCTTTAAAGTAGCATAAAATAAGAGCACTCACTGGTTATGCTAAAGATAAGAGGGAGAAGTATAACTAACTATGCACAAATATAGTTAGGGACACCAACAAGCAAATAAAGAAGCAATAAAGAAGTAATTGCCATTTTGCAATTTGCAGTTACCAAAAGGTGTGATTCCTTTTTCTAAAAGGAATCTCCATCACTGTTAACTTATTTTCTAACCTCTAACTTCAAGAAAATAACCAATTTATTAAGATCTGAGATACAGTTTAAAAAAAAACAACAATCTAGTTTCCTTATGCAGCATTATCTATGGTCTGTGGCACTTAAACATATTTCAGGCCTGGCAACCTTGAGTGATAGTTCGGAGTGAGACACTGCGAGGGAGCGGAGCGACCGAGGGGGGGATGGTGTGGAAGGGGGGTGTCCCCCCTTCCACGGTAGGGAGCTTTGACAATTTTACATTTTAAATGGTGCAATCTGATGCATACTTTAGTTATGATTTGGACATAAACATATATACATACATGCAAGCAGCACCAATGTACTTGAACCGGATTTGTAAGATATTAATAATGCAGTTCACTGACCATGAATAATTGAAGTTCCTGACTTGTAACTGCAGTATTCTACCTCAACTGACTTTATTAGCTTAGTGATGTACTATAGACAACTATAGGATGAATTCAATGTGCAACAAAAAGACAAAAACCCAAAACAACTACAGAGATAATGCAAATACATCAATGGGTATTCTTCTTTCTGTATCAAATACCATACTACATGCCAATATCAAATGCTATAGTCTCAGTCTTTAATTATATACTAACTTGTTGACTGAAATAGGGGTTCATAATTTCAGACATGTATAAACTAAACATTTAATCAAATAATGAGTGCTTCATATAAATATACATATTGTTAACTGTAAAACTCATCTACTGTATTCTGAAGCTTGAGCACAGTGAGGAAACAGTATATTATTTATTGGGTAAGTTTAGATTCTGAACTTAATGGTCTTACTGCTCTTTGGATGGTAAATTGTGTTAAGATTAGAATATGTTCTAGTTGAGTCAGGGCTATCCCAATTTGGGGCTGAGAAGCCTACTGGCATCAAAAAAAGTCCTTATTGAGTCCTTATCTAAGGGTTTGAAAATATGATAATAATGTAGTACAGTCCTGTCGATCTGGTGCATGGAGACCTAGGATTTAAACTCAAAGGAGAAAGAGGAAAAAGTGATTCCTTCATCCACTGCCAGAGATGTAATCCTGTCAGTCCTCCAACCTTTCTATTAAGTATTTTGCAAAAAAGCTGCCCAGCCCCTTTATAGATCAGCCTGGCGCGCTTCTCGCCTTGCTGGTTTGGGAAGACTCTTTTGGATCAGCTAAAAGAGAGCATAAGGCGTGTAAAGGGGTGGTAATAATAATTATAATAATAATAAAATTTAAAATAATAATAATTTTATTCAGAGTTGTGTTGGATCTCTTTTTTTGGGGGGGGGGTTTGTCCCATTCTTTCTTGGTGTTCTTTCTGTCCTTTTTGCTTTTTTAAATGGTCTTTCTCCCCTGGGTCAGAAATCCAGCCAGAGAAAATAAAGAAACATCTTTGGTGGTTAAATGGAAGCCACTCCGTTGGCTTTGCTTACCATTGTTATTACTGGCCGGGGCTGTTGCCCGCAAAAGAGGCTTTGCCAGCCCCCTCGTGTCCTTCTTTGGAAAGCCTAGGGCAGCTGGCTTGTCCCAGAGGACATTGCAGAGAGGGAGAGGGCGGGGCAAAGTGGCTGCGAGCGCCCCGGGCGGGAAGAAGCCTCCTGCTCTTCGCTTTCCTGAAGCGATTTGCTGATGATCGGCATCGTGACAGTTACGGGACGCCGGTAGAAGGATTAAGGCGGGAAAAGAGGCGCGGTGGGGTGGCTGGGCAGGGCGGGGTGGCTGGGCAGGGCGGGGCGGCGCTGGGAGCTCATCCTTCTCCTAAGCTAAGGGGAAATATTCGGAATATAATCAGAGAATGTAGGGATATTTTTGTACATTCCATGATTTTGGGGGTTTAGCGTGAGATTTTGTTTATCAGAGTGAGACAGTCAAAATTGGTTGAATTGCGTGAGTCTCACGCTGATTGCGTAAGAGTTGGCAGCCATGATATTTTTATTGAGAATTTTCATTTGAATGAAAGAAAAATATACAAGAATGAAAGAAGAAAAAAGAAAGAAAAAAGGAAAAAAGGAAAAAAGATATTTCAATAGAGCACTGTGGATGCTACAGTTTCTGTGCCTCAGAATCTAACAATAACACTTTGTGTCACATGTGTCTCTACTCTCCATTTAGCAGATAGTACCTTAAACTTTTGGATTGCCATCTGTACCCTGTTAATGATTATAGAGGAACCCAGGAAAAAACTAGGGAGCTGGAACAAATAAATAATGTGCATTCCAGGAAAGATGGATGGGGGGGAGGGTTGTTCCACTACTAATGTCAGAGAATTCCCCTATTTCCATAAGGAGTGTTGAGACGGATGCAAAAGAAAACAGTAGGTAGCTATGCCCACATTTTTAAAAATAAATAAATATGAAAGGGGCGGGGGAGATAAGAATTGGGGTTTGCTCTGAACAGGTAAGCATCCAATGTTACAGGTTACACCAGAATAGGTAGAGTTTTGCATGGCTCTCAACAGCAACCACTGTAGAACAGGAGCAACAGTACAAAATCAATTGCAGGGAACATAAATGAAATAATATAAAAAACCCACATATATGTTTTAAAAAATTCTTTAGGAAAAAGAACATTTTCCTTGTCAGCACTGGAACTTCATTGAAATGACTATACAAAAAGCATGGGGGGATGATGAGCTTTGTTGAAACCTGGAATTATTTCAAAAGACATGAAATGAATGGTTGAGTCTTCTGTACCCATCCCAGTATCAAAAGACTCAGTGCTTAAACATTTGTGAGATCTTTATTCTAAAGTGACACAATGCCTTTATAGAAAAGAATCTTTGGTATTTAAAGCAAACATTAAAGTTGACATTAGCTCTAATTCCAGCATGCTTTAAAAAGAAACAGAACAAATCTGAATATCTACTGGCATGAAGTGAAGTTAGTCTAAGAAATTTTAAAATAAAATATAGCAAATTTATTCTTCTATAACTCAGTCAGAGTTACATGATTAGTATGAAACTTATTATAATCATGACTAAATCAAAAGCAATTTCTACTTGAAGTCATGCAATCTATTCATCATTCTCTACATTTCCATCATGCCCTTTAGAAAATGTGTATTTCAAAACTCTTGATTTTAAATGAAGCATCAATCAGGACAGTCATATTTTATAGATATGGCATTTTTTTCAGCTCAGAAGATTAGACATATTTTAATATCTGCAATTGTACAAAACCTTTGAAAAATGTGCATAGCAGCTTTCTTTGAAACATTTAAATAGCCATCTCCTTTGAAAGTTGTCCCCAGTAGTCTGTCCACTTTTCTACAGAAGTGTTGTCTGTGTTGTACATGTGCAGTGAGATAATTGGAAACATTCTGCATAGTCACTAATGAATTTAGCCTCCCATTTACTTTGGGAGTTTATTGGCTAGAGATGGGATTTGCAAACTTTGTGGGTACATTGACTGCCAAAACTTTCTGTCATCACCACCCTTCTTCCAGGAGATGTTGACCGTTCAAAACCTGAAACCCTTTCATAACTAGTTTCAGATTTTGCTTCAAAAACTAGCAGGCAGATTATTCAGGCAGATTGAAAATTCTGACAGTGAACCACTATATATCAACTTGTGTATCCAAAGCTAGATTTCTTTCAGAATTTGGTCTCATCCTGAAAATGAGACCAGGAAAAATAATAGCTGTCTTCTCTAGGATAAGCAGCAATGTGGTCTGATGGGACTTCAGCACTGTGTCTGAGAGCGACATGATCTTGCTGATTTAAAGTTGGATTGTTGCTAGAATTTATTTTCCCTCTGTCTACTCTAGACAGCCAACAGTTTTGATGTACTTGAGTAGGTCTAGAGAAATAAGGTTCAATTCCACTTATTCCCTCTCAGCTGAACCTTCCGTACAAGGTGGGTTGTTCTGGGGATAAAATGAAGAAAAATTCCCATGTAATACCCTTTGACCTCCTGAAGAAAAGTAAATCTAACAAATGATAAATAATATAAAGCGATTGAAAGAGAAAGCTAGCAAGTCTTGAAAAGAAAAGCTTCAAGCACAACAATACAAGAGCACACAACAGATACAAACTCAATGTAAACCACTCCAAACTTGATTGCAGAAAGTACGACTTCAGCAACAGAGTGGTAAATGCCTGGAATTCACTACCTGACTCTGTGGTTATATCCTCTAACCCCCTCCCCCCCATTCTTTTAACCTCAAACTAACCACTTTTGACCTCACCTCATTCCTAAGAGGTCTGTAAGGGGCATGCATAAATGCACCATTGTGCCTACCATCTGTGTCCTATTGTCCCCATTTATTCATACCTATTTCCAGTATTCTTACTCATATTTATACTTATACCTATTGTAAATGATTGACAAATCAAATAAATAAAATAAATTATTACTTTCATCATTTCTGCTTTTAAACATAGATGCTGTAATTCAGTCAACCTGCTATCATGCATACATGAGTTATAGAGTGCTCAATTTCTATTGTTCTATTATATGTTCCTTTCTATTGTCCTTTACTTTCAATAAATGTACCCTTAAAACAAATGGGTGTTAATGCTGCATGTGACATCTGAAATGTGTTAATGTTAAATTTTATTTATATTGTTGAGGGCAATGGGATGGTTGTCATTCATTATACACTGCTCAAAAAAATAAAGGGAACACTTAAACAACACAATGTAACTCCAAGTCAATCACACTTCTGTGAAATCAAACTGTCTACTTAGGTAGCAACACTGATTGACAATCAATTTCACGTGCTGTTGTGCAAATGGAATAGACAACAGTTGGAAAGCAGAGGCAGTTAGCAAGACATTCCCAATAAAGGAGTGGTTCTGCAGGTGGTGACCACAGACCACTTCTCAGTTCCTATGCTTTCTGGCTGATGGTTTGGTCACTTTTGAATGCTGGCGGTGCTTTCACTCTAGTGGTAGCATGAGACGAAGTCCACAACCCACACAAGTGGCTCAGGTAGTGCAGCTCATCCAGGATGGCACATCAATGCAAGCTGTGGCAAGAAGGTTTGCTATGTCTGTCAGCGTAGTGTCCAAAGCATGGAGGCGCTACCAGGAGACAGGCCAGTACATCAGGAGAGGTGGAGGAGGTCATAGGAGGGCAACAACCCAGCATCAGGACTGCCTTTGTGCAAGGAGGGACAGGAGGAGCCCTGCCAGAGCCCTGCAAAATGACCTCCAACGGGCTACAAATGTGCATGTGGCTGCTCAAACGGTCAGAAACAGGCTCCATGAGGGTGGTATGAGGGCCCAACATTCACAGGTGGGGGTTGTGCTTACAGCCCAACACCGTGCAGGACATTTGGCATTTGCCAGAGAACACCAAGATTAGCATTCGCCACTGGCGCCCTGTGCTCTTCACAGATGAAAGCAGGTTCGTACTGAGCACATGTGACAGATGTGACAGGGTCTGGAGACGCAGTGGAGAACATTCTGCTGCCTGCAAATGACTGGTTTGGCAGTGGGTCAGTAATGGTGTGGGTAGCATTTCTTTTGGGGGCCGCACAGCCTTCCAGGTGCTCGCCAGAGATAGCCTGACTGCCATTAGATACCAAGATGAAATCCTCAGACCCCTTGTGAGACCATATGCTAGTGCAGTATGCACAACAATGCTTGACCTCATGTGGCTGGAGTGTCTCAGTAGTTCCTGCAAGACGAAGGCATTGATGCTATGGACTGGTCCACCCTGTTCTGTCCCCTCATTAGCATTCTTGAGATCCCCACGCTTTGATTGGCCAAAGCACGGGGCACTCTGATTGGCTAGGCGAGCCGCGCCGATTGGCTCGCTAGGAATCTCCCGCGATTGGTCTATTCGAATCGCGGGAGATTCAAAGCGGTGCCATTGGCCGTGGCCGCCGCGGCTAAAGAAATAAAAGCCGCGAAGTTTCTCAATAGCCCCAGTTCGGTTCCCACATCAATAAAAGAGCTTGATACAAAGTCACCGACTCCTGGCATCATTTCCGAAGACACAACACTGGCAACGAAGGTGGGATTCTGATCCGGAACCGAAGCACGTGTCCAACGGAAGCCAGATGAAACTCCACGATGGCAAAAATCGCACCCCCCGCACCCTTCAACCCCGCCAGCGAGGACTGGGAATCATACTCCGACAGATTCCGCATGTTCCTCGAGTGCAGCGACCTGAAGGACGCCACCGGCCACATGAAGCGAGCCGTCTTCCTGGCCCACTGCAGGACCGAGGTATTCAAGATGGCCAAAGCACTCGCCAAACCCGCCGACATGACCGCGATGGACTGGGACGTCCTCGAGCCAATACTTCGGTGGCACTATGCCCCAGAGTTGCCCATCCTCATCCGACGACATGAGTTCTACCGTCGGGACCAACGGTCGGGTGAGAGTTTCAGCGACTTCGTCGCCAAACTACGGTGCCTAGGGGGGCTGTGCGAATTCGACAACCTGAACGACGCCCTGCGAGACCAAATCGTGCTCGGCCTGTGGGACCCCGTCCTCCAGAGTCGGCTGATGGCCAAGGGCAACATCACCCTTGCAGATACCCTCACCGAAACTGCAGCCGCCGAAGCGACCCGAACATCCGCCGACCGCATGCGCCGACCGAACGCTGGGGATCGCAGCGGGAACAACCACCCTGCAAGGTCGGCTGAGACCCAACCTGAGCCGACCACCCACCAGGGCGACTTCCACTCGGCATCGGGCACTTCCGACGAGGAGGAGGAAATTCACCGTCTCCAGGCAGGCCGCGACCCACGGAACCGGGGGGGTCGTAAGTCGAGGACCAACTGTGCCGGTTGCGGAGGTGACCACCCCAGGTCCGAATGCCGGTTTTTCGAGTCAATCTGCTGGCATTGCGACAAGAAGGGACACATCGCCCGCGTCTGCCATCTCAAAAAGAACCGCAGCCCGCCACGATGGGACCAGAGCGAACGGAGGCGAGAAAGCACACCACCCCGGACCAGAGATCGCCCCTCTGACAACCGATGGGACCGGAATGGATGATCCCTATGAGGCGGCAAGACCCGGCGAAGAGAGGAGACCCATCAGACGGTCACCATCGGCCACGCCACAACCAATGACGCCCGGAAGGTTTACGTGGAGGTAGGCATCGAAGGCGAGCCATGCAAAATGGAGATGGACTCTGGGTCCTACCTCTCCATGATAGCATGGCATGAAATAAAGCGCTTGGTGCCTACCATCCAAAGAAAAGGCCTAGACAGCCAGAGACTAATCATAAAAGACTACCAGGGAAACCGCATCCCTGTAGTCGGAACCGGACAGTTCAACGTAACGTACAAAGGGCGCACTGAAAGGCTTCCCCTGACCATCATCGATCGCGACCGCCCAAGCCTACTGGGACTGCAATGGTTCGTCCCGCTCGGCATCGCAGTCACGGGAATCGACCACATCATCGACGACAGCTGGGAGCAACAACTAGCCCGGGAATTCCAAGAGGTCTTCGACGAAAACCTAGGCAAGTACCGAGGGCCCCTTATATCATTCAGCCTAGACCCAAACGTCCCCCCAAAACGCCTGAAACCAAGGCGGGTGCCATTCGCACTTAAACCCAAGATAGACGAGCAAATTGACAAGCTCATCAAGCAAGGGGTCCTACAACCAATGGACCACGCCCGGTGGGAGACCCCCATAGTCAACCCGATCAAGCCCGATGGGTCGGTGAGAATCTGTGGGGACTATAAGGCCACCCTAAATGGCGCATTGCAACAAAGCGCCTACCCCATCCCAGTAGTGCAACACCTACTGCATTCACTGGGAGGGGGCAAGGTTTTCGCCAAACTCGACCTCGCCCAGGCATACCAACAGTTGCCAGTCGACGAGGAAACGGCAGAAGCGCAAACCATAGTCACCCACCGGGGAGCATTTAAATGCAACCGACTCCAATTTGGAGTCAGCGTGGAGCCTGGAATATTCCAAAGCCTAATGGAAAGGCTATTACAAGGCATCAAGGGGGTGGTACCTTACTTCGACGACATCTTAGTGTCGGCAACCAACCAAGCCGAACTAGAGGGTCGCCTAAGGGAGGTCCTAACCAAATTCAAAGAGACCGGGCTCAAGGTAAAGAGGGAGAAATGCCAATTATACACAGAACGGGTTGAATTCCTAGGATATCTCCTAGACCGTCATGGCATTCACCCCACAGACCAAAAAATCAAAGCCATCAAAGAAGCCCCCACACCCAAGTCGAAGACGGAACTGCAGGCATTTCTGGGGCTACTTAACTTCTATAATGTTTTCCTGCCCCAAAAGGCGACGGCGGCGGAGCCTTTGCATAGGCTCTTGGACAAGGCGGCGACCTGGACTTGGGGGAAACGCGAGCAAGCCGCCTTCCAGAGAACAAAGGACCTCCTCACTTCGGATGCCGTCCTTATACAGCACAACGAGACCCTACCTCTGACCGTCACATGCGACGCATCACCCTTCGGCGTCGGCGCTGCCCTCAGCCATACTCTCCCCGACGGAAAAGAAGCACCCATCGCGTTCTTTTCAAGGACCCTCACCAAACCGGAGCAGAACTACAGCCAGCTGGACAAAGAGGCTCTGGCTATCGTCGCCGCAGTAAAAAGATTCCACGAGTATCTCTACGGCCGGACATTCACCACCATAACCAACCACAAACCGCTGCTGGGAATCCTTGCAGGGAACCGGGCCACCCCGAACATTCTGTCTCCCCGAATGACAAGGTGGTCCGAGTTCCTGGCGGCCTACAATTATGGACTCATACACAGACCGGGTAAGACGATCTCCCATGCGGACACCTTAAGCCGCTTGCCGCTACCGGAACCTGACACCGACCCAGCACCCACGACGACCACCCTCAGTATAGAGACTCTACCCAACCTACCCATAACCGTGTCAGACATTGCCCGAGAAACTAATAAAGACAAACGTCTGGCACGGGTGCTGCATTGGGTAGAGAAAGGGTGGCCGGAAAGGGACAACGACGAGTCCATTAAGACATTCCGGAACCGGCAAATGGAACTCTCGTTATTAAAAGGGTGCATACTATGGGGGGATAGGGTGGTCATTCCAGAAAAACTACAAGGTAAGGTTCTGGAACTGCTACACGAGGGGCACCCGGGCATCGTTAGGACTAAAGCCCTGGCCAGAAGTTACGCTTGGTGGCCAGGGATGGACAAACAGATTGAGAACTGGGTAGCAAGGTGCCAACGATGCCAGGAAACTAGGCCAAGCCCACCCACAGCACCCGTCCTAGAGTGGGAAACCCCAAGGGGACCTTGGTCTAGGATCCACATAGATTTCGCCGGGCCCACAAAAGGACACACCTTCCTGATAACAGTAGACGCTTACTCCAACTGGCTGGAGGTAAGCAACATGAAAACAACAACCACGGAGGCCGTGACCAAGGAACTCAGCAAACTTTTTGCAACACACAGCCTCCCAGATGTCGTCGTTTCCGACAACGGGCCCCAATTCACCTCGCTAGAATTCGAAAAATTCCTAGCGGAAAGGGGCATCCGACACATGCTGACAGCACCGGTGCATCCGGCGGCGAACGGTAGGATGGAACGGATGGTGCAATTCACAAAGAAAACCATCCGGAAAATAGACCATGGGGAGATCCAGGATAAAATAAATAAATTACTCTTCACCCAACACATAACCCCAAATACCACAACGAATAAGAGCCCATCCGAACTGTTAATGGGGAGGAAATTAAGGTCCCCACTCGACAGATTACACCCCACGTATAACCCAGAGAAGCCCCCAGACTCAACCAGCAAACACCGAACCTTCGCACCAGGCGACCCCGTGTATGCAAAAAACCTAACGGGAGACCCGTTATGGGTACCGGCCGTCATCACACAAATAACAGGCCCACACTCATACCGACTACAAACAACAGACGGACGAGCATGGAAATGCCACATCGACCAATTAAGATCGAGGACGACCACCCAACAGACCACCGACGCACAAGCAGGCAAAACCAACCCCCACAACACAAACCAAGAGGGGAGGGAATACCCAGGGGACCAAAACCAAAGAAGAATAAACCAACCATACTTACCGGAAAGCAGCCAGCACGAAACCTCGCCAGGAAGAGACAGCCAGGTCAGCTCGACCGACCCGGGGAGACTGAGCGGGAGCGGCGAAACCCGCAGCTCAACCAACCCGGGAAGCCCAGGAGGGAGCTACAGAGAGCGGCCCGGCCCGACCGACCAGCCGGTTCCCACGACGGCATCTGGAGAAGCAGAGACCCCGACCGAACCGGCCGGGATCCAACCTACGACTGAGCTGCGCAGGTCCAGTAGGCTAAAACGGAGCCCCGCCTACCTACGGGACTACGCAACGTAAGGACTAAACCAAGAGGGGAGGGGTGTTCTGTCCCCTCATTAGCATTCTTGAGATCCCCGCGCTTTGATTGGCCAAAGCCCGGGGCACTCTGATTGGCTAGGCGAGCTGCGCCGATTGGCTCGCTAGGAATCTCCCGCGATTGGTCTATTCGAATCGCGGGAGATTCAAAGCGGTGCCATTGGCCGCAGCCGCCGCGGCTAAAGAAATAAAAGCTGCGAAGTTTCTCAATAGCCCCAGTTCGGTTCCCACATCAATAAAAGAGCTTGATACAAAGTCACCGACTCCTGGCATCATTTCCGAAGACACAACACACCCGTTCCCCAGACCTGAATCCAATTGAGCACATCTGGGACATCATATCTCGCTCCATCCACCAATGCCACATTGCACCACAGATTGTCCAGGAGTTGGGGGATGCTTTAGTCCAGGTGTGGGAGGAGATCCCTCAGGAGACCATCCACCACCTCATCAGGAGCATGCCCAGGCGTTGTAGGGAGGGCATACAGGCATTTGGAGCCACACACACACTACTGAGCCTCATTTTGACTTGTTTTAAGGACATTCATTACATCAAAGTTGGGTCAGCCTGTGGTGTTTTTTTCCACTTTAATTTTGAGTGTCACTCCAAATCCAGACCTCCATGGGTTGCTAAATTTGATTTCCATTGATAATTTTTGTGTGATTTTGTTGTCAGCACATTCAATTATGTTAAATAAGAATATTTTTTTCATTCAGATCCAGGATGTCTTATTTTTGTGTTCCCTTTACTTTTTTGAGCAGTATATGCATATAAAATTATATTCACCTAAAGAAACTCAAGTTTCTTTTCACTTTAAAATTACTTTTCTTAATTGGTATAATCTGTGAATAGAGTTGCAAATAAAAATTCCTATCAATGGCCTCATCGATCGATTTTTTTCTTTCCTTAGAGTAATTTTGCTCATTGGCTACAACGACATATACTCGGGAGGCATCCGCGATTTCTACACTTTTTTTTTTTCCCAACGGGGAGGAATCAGCGGAACACAGCTAAACACCGACATCCTCAAGACTTTCAGGGTTTCCAGAAAGTGATTTCTTATACGCTTCCTTCGTGGATTAGGAAGAGGAATTAATCCAACGTATTTTACTGCTTTAAACGCGATCTCTTTGAACGGAACGGAGCAGCTGCGGGCCTGTCAATCCAGCCGGACGGGTTAAAAGTGTGGGACTCGCCCGGGTTCAGGGAAAAAAAAAAAAACCACGTGGATGTTGTTGCCCGTGGAAGAGACGCGCCTGCTTTTCGTTTCGTGAAGATGGTGAGCCGGGGTGGGTGAACGGTGGGGAGGATGGAGCTGAAAAACGTGGCCATTTACTCCAGTGGGTTCGGCGAGAGATAGGATGGAGTTTCGATGCCCTTTTAAGTAACCACACAAACTTCGCGCCGAAACGTGTTTGTTTAGTTTTTAGCCTTGCTGAAATGCATTTGTTTGGTTTTTTAACGTATTTCCAACATGGTGCGTTTGTGATGATCAAAATGCAATCTTACGCTTTGCAAAAATAAATAAATTACTTACTTATTTCAAAGTAAACCTACTAGAGATTGCAATGGAAATTCTTAAATTCTACTTCGGGTCAGCCGTGCAGTTGTTTCCTTGTGGAGTGTCATTTCTTTATCCTCTAATATTTAATGATTGCATGAAACTACCTGGGCAAGTTCATCGTCAGCTATTATTTCATCAGTATGCAATAGAAGAGAAGAGAAGAGAATTCTTTATTGGCCAAGTGTGATTGGACACACAAGGAATTTGTCTTGGTGTAAATAACTCTCAGTATACATAAAGAAAAGATATATTCGTTAAGAATCGTAACCTACAACACTTAATGATAGTCGTAGGGTACAATCAACAATCAAATCATACTAGGAGACAGTCAATATAAATCATAAGGATACAAGCAACAAAGTTACAGTCCTACAGTCACAAGTGGGAGGGGATGGGTGATAAGGACTGATGAGAAGATTAACAGTGATAGTAGTGTACACTTTGTAAATAGTTGAACAGTGGAATTATTTGTTTAAGCAGAGTGATGGCTTTTGGGGAAAAAAAACTGTTCTTGTGTCTAGTTGTTCTGGTGTGCAGCACTCGGGTTGTTTTGAGGGAAAGAGTTGAAACAATTTATGTTCAGGATGTGAAGGAGGGGTCTGTAAATATTTTCACAGCCCTCTTTTTGACTCCTGCAGAATACAGGTCCTCAACTGAAGACAGGTGGGTAGTAATTGTTTTTTTCTGCAGTCCTACTTATCCTCTGAAGTCTGTGTCTGTCCTGTTGGGTTGCAGAACCCAACCAGACAGTTATAGAGGTGCAGATGACAGACTCAATAATTTCTCTGTAGAACTGGATCAGCAGCTCCTTGAGCAGTTTGAGCTTTCTGAGTTGGTGCATGTTGGTGAAAATCTGCATAGGCTGATATCACGTAAAGTTATTATTATGTACTTGTGCCCTGACATAAAAATGTAAGTTGTATCATTTTCTGGATGTAGTCTCTGCTGATAGCTACAGCACTCAAATGCTGATCTGTATTGGAAAAGGCAGTTTTATAGGAAGGAGAGACAATGCCAGTTTGGACTAAAAATTTGGATATACAATAGAACTGGATAAATGGCAGAAATTGAGGTATAGAAATGTTAAATTAACTGTCAACTGCATATAAAGAAAATTTGTATAAAATGTTTTATAGATGGCATTTTGCACCAACAAGATTGGCAAAAATGTTTTAAAGATAGATCCACTAAATACTGGAAATGCCAGATGCCTGGTTCGTATTACCATATGTTGTGGACATGCCCAAAAGCCAAGAAATATTGGACGAAAACACATACTTGGTTAGAAAAAAAACGATAAAGCAACATATAAACTTGAAAGCAGAAATATTTTTATTGGGCATCCTGCCAGAAAAATATGATAAATGGAATATGTATTTGATTTTACATGTATTAATTGCAGCCAGAATTGTAATTGCACAACAATGGAAAAATGATGAGATCCTGACAGATGAGAGTGTAATTAAGAAAATATTAGAATGTTCAGAAATGGATAGATTAAGGCTTACAAATAAGGAAAAAGAAGAAACTGAATATTTCTTGATATGGGACTTATTTTATCAATGGTTAGAAAATAAAACAGAAATTAGAAATATGGGGATATAAAAAGGACAAATGAAATTTGTTAAAGTATATACATATTATTGTTATTATAGTATTAATATTACTGTGATGAATACTACTGTAAACTTATGATTTGCTAAAAATAATTGTACCCAGACAACGCACTGTTTTTTTGAAATTGAATTTTTACATGTTATATAAATAAAACAAATAAAACATAAAAAAAGGAAGGAGTGTACCTGGACGATCTGGGTGTTCGCAGTGGCGCAGGGAAAAAAGGTATATATGATTATTTAGCCCACTGTCTTAACTGCTAAGCCATCGCTCCAACGTAATATTAAACAGTGCTATTAAATATCATTGATGTTTTACACGTGTAATTTTATCAGCCTAAATTATATATTGTAAATATTGTAAATATTTGATTATATTTCCCTGTGTGTATTTTTATCACTTCTTCAAGTATTTGATTTCTATGGTTAGAATGCATTCACCTTTCATTCTTTTTGTAGTTGGTGATTAAAGCTAAAATGTTTCCTTAAAGCTATCACTAGGTTGCCAATAAGACATACAAAAGTTGGGAAAAAAACTGATGATAGTTTTATGAGCTTACAATGAAAGATTGCATCAGTTGATTATTGGTAGAGTCTGATAATAATTTAGGAACAGTACTGATTTCTATACATTTTAGGACTTTTTTATTTTGAAAAGAAGTGCAGAAATATGTAAATAAGATCCTTATAACAATCTTCTATAGTTATTTGTTATGAATATATGGAAGATGTTGACTGATGCTTGAAAGGTTAATAATTCTATTAAATACTTCTATTATTTTGACTCATTATTTCAGCCCAAAACTGCCAAACCAAAAGGGGGGGAGCAGGAGAAGAAAGCTATCCATCCTTACAGCAGAAAAGCCGCTCAACTTACAAAAGAAGCACACAAACAGGTTAAAAAGGAAAAGTAAGCTTTTATATATTTTCTGATGTTGAATGGTATGATGGCTCAGCTGTTAAAGATGCTGAACTTTTCAGTTAGAAAGCTGCCCCAGCTCCCGCCTATTAGTTTGAAAGCATTCAAATGCAAGTAGATAAATAGCTACCACTTTGGCGAAAAGGGTATTCCATATGCCTTGGCGTATAATTGGGCTAGCCACTTGGCCATGAAAGTATCTTTGGATAACATAGGCTCCCTCAGCTAACAAATGGAGATGAGCACTGCCCCTTGGAATCAGATACAACTGTCAGGGGCAACTTTTACCTTTATCTTACTAATCTGCAATTTATTTAAGTGTGTATTAAAAATGAGATAAAGATATAAGCACAAATGATAGCAATCCATTACTATCCAGTTCTAAGATCTTTCATCATTTGCAGTGATATTGACCATGATTGATCTCACTACCGTGTTTAACTGAAAATAAGACTTGGTCAGAGGCACGGGGCAGAAGGCAGGCGATTCTGACAGTCCTCGCCGATCCACAGGCAAGCTGAGAGACGCAAAGACCAGTCTCCTGCGGCCACCCATCTGCTCTAGCCCACTAACCGTTGGCTTTCCCACACCTCATATGGTGCATCTGGATTGCCTGCCTTTCCCCATGCACTTCTGCCTCTGTCTGTTCCTGGTACTGCGGTGTAAAGATGAGCGTCCCGCAGCCGCCTGTCACTCCAGTCCAACTCTTGGCTTTCCCGCAGCCACATGCAGATTGCGGGTCTCCCCCCATCTCTGCCTTTGCCTGCTGCTTTGACAGGTAATCAGCTCACCTACACTGCCTGCGTTGTGGCTGCTGCTGGACACAGTCGGCACCCATGCACTCCCCTACACTAGGACTTATTTTTGGGCAAGGTCTTATTTTTGGGAAAACAAAATACAAGTATGCTCTATTTCTGAAATTCTTTCGTTTTGATCATACGACACACCCAAAACTTGCATCATGCATGTCCTTGGATTGTCTTGAATAACTGCCAAAAACTGATCTTGCTGTGACCAATTAGATGGTGGAGACTAGATCATTGATTTTCCACTGGTACTAAAATTTTAAAAATCTAGTCACTGATTCCTGATCAAGATCAATGACAAGGAGAAGTTAATATGCGTGTAACCCCCCAGTCCAGGAATTTACAACTGAAATAGAATTCTTTATAATATTGATGCAATTTCTGTGCAAATAATCTTTAGTATTAATAGTACAATGCAGTACAATATTAATAAAACCTTCACTTTAAAACCTATTTTTAGATTATCTTTTTACTGGTGATTTAAACAATTTGGCTGTGGTGTTTTGGAAATAAAAATGGTAGCCATTTAAAAATGTATTTGTATTAAACCTCTGTTTTATGATAACATGACATATTCATGTCCTATAATTTATATTTGTCAGAGATTTTGGTGCAATATATTTAGAGGCAGATATGTAGAAGTTAATCTTAAGTTAATGCAAAGTGGGCTCCCAATTTTCTGTTTCTCTTTTTCTTCCAAAGTATTTGCTATGTCACCATGTGCTTTCTGTTCATTTAGCATTAAAAAGAATCTCAGTGATATAATAAAAACACACTTTGTTCCTGTTGCTTTGTTCATCTAAGTAAGAGATCTTGTAGACGTGCAGGACTTTTTTTTTCCCAGCCTTTCCTGAGAATTTCTAATGAGAAGAGGTTTTTGACAAGTCACTGTATCTTCCCACAGCAGATAGGAATGGCATTTTTTTTGCAGTTAGATAATTTGCTCAGTATTTCTAAAATGTTCTCTTCAGTTCATTAATCTACTAACTTTCTAATCTTGTCAGTTGTCTAATTCTGCAGAACTGGTTAAGTTTTGAGGAATTGTTAATGAATCATTTGTTCATAAGGGATTGCTGGGAGTAATATCATAGAAATATGCCAGTGTAATATAATTACATTATAACTAGATATAATAAATAAATGTACAAGTATAAAGTTTACCTTATTTATTTGTGTTCTCTTTATCTAAGATGTATGGAAAATAGATCATGCTTAAGTTATACTTATATAGGAATATAGAGTATTTAAAGGATTCACAAACTAGAATTCAACAATACTGTCAAGTCTCTCATATTAATCACTTTATAAAATGGTAAAATGTGAGTTAGATGGTTGCTTGGGGTGCTTTTCAGAGGTGTTAATATCAGATTTTGTAATCTCAGAGCTTTTATATGCCATAAGGAATAGCTAGTGTTATAGCAGATGTTAAAATATATATTGTAAACATCTTTATGTGTAATCCACCTGCTTGCCATTTAGGGTTAAGAATTCCCTTGGTAAATAAAGTAGGTATTTTCTTTGCTAAACACATTCCTTCTCTTTCAGAGAAAAATGGTTCATATGCTTCTATTTTACATATAAATGAAAAATATTTTTTTAAATTAATTCTTGTATAGTTTCTTCAATTTATATACTTTGTTCAACTGGCTATACATATTTTAGAAATTATATAGTGCTATTGTAAATACTAAATATGTCATGAAATTGCAAGAGAATATAAAGTTATTAAATAAATACATTGAAGGTATTTTTTTTTTTTTTTTGCAGATTGAAAAGTGAAAAGGCCTTTCGGCTCAGCATTGTAGGTATGATTTTATATAATTTTTGTTGCATATCTTTAAGTATTTCCTTGGAAGAAGTTCTAACCAATGCTAATATTTTTTTTAACTTTATATCAACTATGTACTTGGTTTAATATTAGGTATCCTATTCTACTATTACTTGGAATTTTGGAATACTACCGTGTTTCTCCAACAATACGGCCTCCACCAATAGGAAGGCCCAGGATGTTTTTTTGGCATAAAATCAAATTAAGCCCCTCCCCCCAAATTTAGGCCTATTTTAAAACATGCAAAATAAGGGGGAAGGGCGTTAGGAGTGCCCCGCGGGCAGCAATTCCTCACCACCAGCCGCTCCTAATGGGCGATCATGGCGAAGCGGAGAGAGCTCCCTACTCCCACCAAACACCTTTGCTGCAGACCCAAGACCTTTGGCACCCGCCGCTGTTGCTTTCCCTTTTGCCCATTCCGCCACTACGTTCGGAGCTGCCGCTTCCGTGTTTGGAGTGCCGCCACCATTTGGAGCTCCAAACACAGCGGCAGCTCAAAACACGGAAGCGGCAGCTCCAAACATGATGGCGGGCGATTTATTTTGGTCCGCGCGAAGTTTTGTGTAATTCATAAACTTTCTTTAAAAGAGAATATTAATCACAATTTAATAGTTAAAGTTATTCGCTTTTCATCTTTAAATACAAAACATCTTTGAAATTGTGCATGTGAGAAACTAAACAAATTTGAACAAACATAAATATTCTTCATTAGTAAATAAAAGCATTTACTACATGTACATCTTTAATTCTTTTTATAAATAACCAGATCTACTTTTTTTTTCATTGTTCTGGCAATGGATAGTACTCTAGCTGGCTTTTTTTTTAAAAAAATATTTTAGATAGGGGTACTTCTGGTGAAGATTCATTATGTGTTAGACATCTCCAAAGGAATGGACTTGACATTACGGTCAGTCCATCAACCAATTCTGCCTGACAAAGTTTTTTCTGAAAAAAGGAGTGATTGTAACATTATCCACTTGTACTTGACACAGGTGCTTCTTGTTAGTAGATTGCAGGAACAGAATTTTTATGGTTGGCTCAGGAATTGAGGAGCAAAGCATTGATGGATTCCAGCTAAGCTCTTATCTTATATATCCTATTGTGCATGCAAGGCTCACTGAGCCATGTTTCTTAATCGCTTTTGGAAATTGCTTTTAAACTGCTTTCTAGTCATTAGGAACCTATGCAAGTACACATGCAATCCTTAGCAAAGGAAGTTTTAAATATAAAATTAAGACATACAGAAAAAGGGTGATTGAAACATCAATTTTGGAAAATTACAAATGAATTGAAGATCCAGATGAATTTGAGGGAACTGTCATAATAAAAAAAAAATTCCTAGGAACACTGACATGCAAACATCAAGAACTTGTTCTGGAGTGTATTTGAAAGCCCTTTGGACATGTTTTGGTTTTAGCTGGACACTAAAGGGAACAAGAAATAACTAAATATTACAATTTAATAAGAAGAACACATTTGATTTACTAATAAAAGAATATTTAAAAAGTACTTTAACATTAGATAAAGGGTATTTTAATACAATGGCCTCATAAATGCCTGACATTATAGATAGACTAGTGTTTAAAAAAGGTTATGGAAGAGGAACAAGTTTTACTGGACAAGAATGAATGATTTAAAAGTGGATTTAAAAATGACAGGCTAAAAGAAGCATGTGGGGAAAAAAATGCTGCACTGGATATACAAATGAAACTGGCTGGTGTTTTAATAATTTAAAGGAGATAAGACAAATAATAAATCAAAAGAGTGACCTGGATAACTTTTCCAGATTTGATCTACAAAAAAGCCTTATTAAAGTTGGACATGTGGTCTCTAGTATCAGGTAAACATTTCAGAAGGATTCTGTTTCGCAATCAGACCAGCATTTAGGCAATGGTAGCAACATTTTGGGGGGTTTTTCAGTTAATTCTCCAATGAGTGAAGAGATTAAAGCCGAAGCATTGAAATAAAACAAGCCTTTAAATCAGTCATAAAATAATTTACAGACAAGAAAGGTGAGGATTTTATAATGACCATCATAATCCCAGGCCTGAAATTAAAACACATTCAACTAGAAGACTACTGAAAAAAGAATGAGGAAAAAACTTCCAAAAACAGTAAAAGGAAATATTCTTCTTCTAGTCCTGGAAAATGCTTTGAAGGTGTTTTGGGGAAAATTCTTGATTGAAATCTTGTCAAAACTTTTGTATCTTCTGTATTTACCCTTATTTTAAATTTGGTATGCGTTCAGATTTGCAGAAATATGCATTTTGTATCATATAGAAGTATTACTTTACTTAGAAATTCACTGGAAAACATTGGACAAGGAAATCACAAAAGTTTTACATATAACCGTGCGATATCATTTGCACGTTTATTGTTCCATTTCTCTTGGGTTGTCTTTAATCCTAAAAAAAGTGTATGTCAAGCATTTGAATTACCTACCTTACAATTGTATTTTTTTCTAGAATGAAATTTAGTTCTTTTCTGTCAACCCATTCTATAAATTTATGTTTAAATTGCGTAGAAAATATGGTTCATATGCTCTTTCCTTGTAATTGTTGTAGGGATGTGAAATCTAGATTTATTAGTCCTTTCTTAATAAAATATCCTGGAAAAATGAATAAACGATATATGACCTTTTATTTGACAGTAATGTCAAAGGCCTAATTGAAACAGATGCTAGTTTTTAGACAGTAAGTAATGAGCACATGAAAGGAAATTTCCAATGGTAGACTTTAGTTATTTTATGGGATTAATAATTTAGTACTGTATTGTTTTACATTTTTATTAATATTAGAAGGAAGCAAACATGAAAACAACTTCAGTGATGGGAGAGAAAACTGTATAACACATTTTTGGTTTTGTTTACATTTTTATAGATTTTACAAATATCTGTTTTGATATATTCATTGTACATGTAGAAATATATAACTGTATATGTAAATTTGTGCCTTTATTAAACAAACTTACTTCAAAAATCATAGGTTCTTTTTCATACACGTGGTATTTTTTCATAGTTTAAGTGGTTCTTTGTTTTTAAAAACAATATTGGTGATCAATAACTAAAATAGATTTTTTTAAATGCATTGAACTCATTAATGATTTGGAATAATTAACATTCCTGTCATATTTAACAGAAATATTGAATATCGCAATGAACTAAACTTTCGTTTTGCTCTTTTTTTTTTTTGTAGGTGAAAAGTTGCTTTGGTTTCAATGTCACCTTGATCCTGACAAAATGGAATACACAAAAAAAGAAGCTTCTGAATTAGTAGAAAAGTAGGTTTATAGCAAATCTGTGTTTGGAACAAGAATGTTGAGTTAATGTTCATAATTTTACCTGCTTGGTATGTTTTTCAAAATCAAAACAATCCCCTGTTCTGTGTGGTGCATTGGAACATCTGTTGATATATGCATCTTTAATACTTACTCATGCAGTGTAATTTTAACATTTCATTTATATTAATTATAAGTAATTAGACACAGTTAAATTAACAATTCTAATCTAATTGTTTTTCTAGAATAATACATATTTGTTGTGTACTATTTATAGGCAACTATTGAAGACACTTTTAGACTCAAATATCCTGTTTCTGGATTTTGTAAATTGTTTTTTATTTTAAATATGAGCTGAAATTAAAAAGTAACTTTAATTTGAAACATACACAAAGTAGTTTGAGAGAATATATTCTTTCTGCTTTTCAAAAATCTTTTCCTGGCTTAAAGAAAGCTCTGCTATTAATTATTTTGTCAGTCAGGTTGCTGTTTAAAATTTGGATGGTTGATGACATTAAGAGAGAAGAACCTCTTGTATTCTTAAATATTTTCTGGGGCAGTTTAAATGTCTGTGTTTTTGTATGTATTCTTTATTCTTTTAATATTCAAGATGATTTAGTGTTTCTAAATAATTGAAAATAAGTGTTATTTTAAAAAAAACAATGTTCCTAATGTTTACTGTGTTTTAGTTATTTGCAGCGATTTCGTGATGAGTTGGAGCAGATTGAACTGCACAATAGTATTAAAGGAAGACAGTCTAGACAGCATAGTTCCAGGGAAACCGTAATCAAGCAGACTATGGAACGGGAAAGACAACAATATGAAGGCTATGGCATAGGTATGCTGTGCTAAAAAGTAATGTTATTAAAACGTGCCCCAAATATAAGAACTCTGTGTCAACTCATAAAACATTCCTATGTCTGTTTTAGTAGTTGCCATAAAAAAAGGAGGGGGAAGGAAGGAAATCTGGAAGAGCAGATTTGGAAGCGAAAGTACATTCTAACTCTTATCTTTAAAAGATTGTAACTAAAATACCAGAGCTTTTGCCCGCAAATATATTTAATTGGAGAAAGTGAATGATAACACCCAGCCTGTGAACGTGCTCAATTGGAGAATCTGGTTTATATGATGTGGGGGGGAGGGAAACAGGGCCACAGGTAGTTTACGTATGCCAAAGTTGGCTTCATACAGGGCAGTGCCAGTATGTCGCCTCTAATGAATCTTTTGAAGTTTTTTGAAATTTGGCTCAAGAATCATGATTAAATTAGAGCGATTGTTGGAATCCTGACACTCTGCCTCACAGAGCAGTAAACATGTGTTCCTCTTCTGAAATAAATAAAAGTTGTTTTCTCATATATGATTCATACTTTATTCTCTGTATGCTGTTGAACTTTACTTGAGCTTGACAATTCAAGTATCAGCTTCATGCAGATTTTAAAATAATAGATGGTCAGTGTAACGTTTCTGATGAATTGATACAAGTTTAGATAAGTTTGTAATTTCTATTCAAATTACCCTGTCCACTTCACTTTCTTTCTTTTTACTGTAAAATACTTAAGGGGAAATATTTATTTCCATATCTCTTGATTAACTTGGTTCTAATTTGAGAAAAATGATTTATACTGCTAGAGAGTGTTACTAGAAATGGTAGTTTAAGATGAAAAGTTATATTGACTAATAATCTTTAAAATGCATAGTTATTTCTATTGTCCTTTATTGAGAAAAAATGACCATTCAGTGGTGTGATTTTTTTTTCTTTCCCAGTATTTACCATTTCATTAGTTTGTCTTATCAGTTAATTATAGTTTTATCTGGAAAAATTATGTGCTTTTCCAAATTTGATATGAAATATTTAAGTAGTAAATCAGACTAATCAATTAAAGTGGCTTAATTGGCTAAAAGAATATCTTTGATATGGCAGCATACAATTTTTTTCTTTGTTGCAAATAGTTTTTTCTCCTGAAAGTACTTAATATATGTACATAATCTACACACAAATGGACGTTCAGAGAAGATAGCAAGAGTTAAGTGTGATAACATTCTTTCTGTCAACTTGAGCTTCTTAATGATTGAAGCCAAATTGATTTAAATGCAAATTCTCAGTGTTTCTGATTCGTGTAATTTTATGACCTTTTTTGCTCACTGTTGTTTGGTGAATTGCTGCAGTGGTTAAATAATGCAGTTGTTAATCAAATCAAAGGTGCTGCAGTTGACAGAAATAATTGTCAGTTGCTAATCATCCAAATTTTGATTGCTTGACTGTGGCTGTCATAGTTGTACAAGGACTGATCATAATTTACCTGTTTTTAGGGCCATTGTATTTCATACAGTTGCTAAATAAATGGTTATAAATTGAGACTGCCTGTAGCACTATTTTTCCAAATCCTCAGAACAATTAGCATGATACAACCACAACACATCAGTCACATCCCAAAGTTTGGGGATATAATTTAACATACTAATATCTTTAACACATAAATAATACCTATGAATCTGCACATTAAATATTATTCCAATATTATTTCAAAGATTCAGAAGACCAAATCACATGAATAAATACTTATCAGATATTTTTTTTTTACATTGCTAACTAAGTAAATCTAATTCCATCCTTTTGAATGTATTCTTTGGGGTATCCTGTACATTTGAAATAAGATATTTTGATCTATCAATTTTAATTTATAAAATAAGCAAAATAAAGAGATGAGTTAGTCTCTTTCAACTACAATAACAAAAGTTCCTTAATCTATTGGTTGATCTAGATTCAATTTCTTTCCACAGAAATCCCTGACATTGTAAACTGTAAACATCTTCGATATTTCAGGTGAGTTATTTTTTATCTATCCCCAAATGGAACAGGCAGGGATACATTACTCCAGCATAATCACTCTTAATTTTTAAAAGAGGACACAATATTTTAGTCCGAAGTAATCTGGTATGAACAGTCTGTTTACAATGACCTGCATTGTATCAGTTTTAAATAATAAAACATTTGGAACATCATATTGTATTATGATTCCTTATGTTATACAGAATATTACTTTACAAAATGGGAATTTATCATTTGAGTGTAAAAAATAATATATTCAATTGATGTATCATAACTCAGAAATAAACTAAAAACATGATAAGTGAAAATTGAGGGTTTATACATTTGTATATCTTTGCCTTTTTCTCTATTTTTAATTTTATTAGTATTAGACTTTTATAAAAATTAAAATGTTATTATTGATGTTACCTTACTTGCTTGACACAATGCCTAGGGAAATCTTATTTAGGTTAAAATCCACCTAGGCTTAAAGCTTGTTTTAAATCAGCGGGAGAAGTAAACATTGTGGATAGATTCAGAGAAGCTGTTTATGAAAAGTGGGCTTATTACGTTCCCTTTTTGCTTCATGTTATTTTCCAGGAAAAAAAAAAAAAAGAAATCCTACTAGGAAATATCTAGTTAAAGTTTAGGCTTCCTTGAAATCTGTTCTAAAAAAAAAAAAAAAAAGAACCCAAGATCATTATTACATTTGGAGAATCTGTTAACAGTGGTCTTTTTACATTCCTGTTCTGCCTTATTTCAATTCCTAGGCAAAATACATGATAAATTCAGCCTGTGGTTTGAGTTAGGCTTCCTTGAAATTGGTGTGAAAAACCAACTACACAGATTTTGAGATGCTTTTATGGCTGGAGTTTTTCTTACATTTCCACTCTGCATCTGGTTACGTGTGGAAGGAAGGAATTACTTTACAGTACCTCAATGGTTCTTATCTAGCCCTTAATTCATAATCTAGAGAATTTTCCAAGGTTGGGTCATTCACATTTTAGAAGAAGTCAGCTGCAGAAAGCAGCGCATGTTAATTTCTATCCCAAATAACAAAATCCAAGAATTTAATTAATTGAAAAAGATAGGCAGAAGGTTGCATTAGCAATTTTTTTTTCTGATAATGCAGTCAAATTTTCTTTTTAGATACTTTCCTCAGGCTACAATAGATAGGGTCAATTTATAAAGTAGGTAGAGCATTTCACATATAAATTGGACCCAAAATATTTTGGTTTTTCTTTAATTTGATATGGGAGTTATATTTAAGTATTGTAACCCTATTTTAGAGTATACATGGTAGTTTTCCTGTATTTCCTTCATCATGGGAATTTCAGTAAAGTCTTTTGAAATATCTCTTCTAATTAGGGAGCTTTATTCAAGGATTATATTACAAAGATCTTTCTAATTAATGTAAAAATGTTTTAATTAGGAGCAATGATTGATCACCAACATAAATATTATAGTTTCCATCACCTAATGCTTGCCATTTTTCTTGCATTTCTACCAGAGACTGGGATGGAGACCTGAAGAAACTACCAAATATTAAAATGAGAAAGTTATCCAGTAAAGATCTCTGTAGTAGTAGAATGGAGAAGGCAAACATTGAAGCTGGAAATGAATTGCTTGCAGCACAGGATGTGGACTAAAGAGAAATTGCTGGGATATCTGAAACAGATTGGCAAACCAAGTATTTTGATTGTCTGTGGGAGCAAGAAGCAAGAAACCTCTCTTTCAATCAACCATTATTACCTGCAGTTCTGACCACTACAGTTTATAATATTGCATTGTCTTTTTTAAAAAAATGTATAGTGCAATGTGTATAAGGGTCATAAAAATACTTGATGTTTCATTGATTGAGCCACATTCTGATTAGTGTAAATTAATCATTCTAATGAGTCCTAAAATGCAACAAAACAACAGATTTAAAGCTCACGAAGCAAAAGTCCAATTTTTATCTTCAACCTCACCTACTACCTTTCCCCAGTTGTTGTTCTTCAAGAGAAAAGTATCAATTGGATTGTTATTACAATAGGAGCAAAGTATTTTTAGGGGTGAACTTAAATGCATCTTCCCATATCCCATCTTCCAAAAATGTAGCAACATTTTTTAATAGTGCACTCTGGCATTATTCCTTCCTGAAGCTGCAGATTGGAAGCATAGTGCATTATATCACTTGAGAGGTTGGGCTTAGGAAATGTGGTCTAATTTTGGAGGAGTTACTATTAAGTTACTATCTATATAAAGCTTAAGATACCTTCCTCCCCCCTCCCCTTGAATTCTTCAAAACAGTAAAACATTAGCTCTTTTTACAAAAAGCTTTCCTGCTAAGCATACATAGGTACATAATTGTGTGTTCCAGTCTCTAATTTATTTGTAATATTGTGTTGAATTGGAAAGAATAAAATACAGGCTTTAAAATAAGATTGGAAAGAGTTAAAATATGGACTATACTGTATTGAACAAAGCATACCGATCAGCCTATTCAAGATGCCTTCTTTCTTGGATTTGACCCTCGGATTCCTTAATTGTACAATATTCCATGTGGTAAAAGTTGTAATATTTTCATAATTCAAAATTACTAATTTTTGGATAAGCAAATAACTTGATTTCACCAGTTTGGCTTCAGAGAATCTACTAGTGGGCTTTCTACTTCGGTACTGATCTGTTTTCAAAACAAAGTTCCTTAACATTGATTTATAAATCAGATCTTGAAGCACATATTCAGGCTACTGAGATGACATTAAACTACATTCCTGAAGAACAGGGAAAGATAATGCAATCCTGATTTTTTCTTCTTGAGTTAAACATTTGCTCAGGAAAAAGACTGGACTACATTTGGTTTTAACCAGGCCGTTTCTCACTAAAATGTCATCCAAAGCTCAGACTGCTTCTCAGGGCATTTGATAAGGCAATGATATCTTCCTCAAGTTTGAAACTTCAGACTGGAGTTCTGAAATTCTTCAGACTGGAAACACAAAATACATGGTATAAATATATAATAAAAACATGATTAGTTTCTATTAAAAAAGAAATAATTTATAGCCACTTAAGAGTCATCTGTTTATTACAAATACAAATTTATTCCACAACAATTAGTTTTCTTCTCGCCCTCCTGAACCTTTTTAATACACAAATTACCCACAAAAGAGAACTGGGTAAAACAAGGAACAAACTTGCAATTCCAATGATTATATACTGTATAATAAAATATTTGCATCAGATTGCAGTGCAGTTTTCAGAAACTGAAAGATAATTTTCAGATAAATGGGGATCTGTGCAACAATCCAATACTGACCTTTGCTATTGTCTGCTGTCCACCTGTAGCAATTATGCTAACAGTATTTTAGATTTATAGTTAGCAGGATGATTTGGAATCGAATGCTGCCTAAGAATAAAACAACCAAACAAAAAATAATGGAATTTTTAAAAATTGTTTTTTTTCCTTAACGGATGAAATAATTCCACATTTTTTCTGGTGTCTGTAATACACTTTCACTGGTACTCATAAAAGACAGCATCAAAGATGGCACATTGCAAATTGTGCTACAAATATATATTTTTAAATACAACTGAAGGATTTTTTTTCATACCTGTTCCCATGTGAATCAGGTTTTAAAAATAGCATAATTCCCTAAATTCTATGGAATTAAGCCAAAACAAATCTTGGTTTAAAACTGTGGCTGGCATAATGATAAGTTCTAAATCTTGGTATGGGAATCATGTAGACCTTTTCTCCCAGTGCATCATGCTATATAAACATTCCAACATTTCTATGAATCTAGTATTTTACTGGTACAATATATGAATAACCAGCCATTTACCTTTTGTCACATGCATGATAATCCTTTTACACAATGTTGCTCTGTGTGGGCGCCATTGTATGGTCTCTGCAAAATGCGCAGTTGGGCAGCTGACTGCTTGAACTGACAAACATGAGTAGAATGATAAAAAATTCACATTGCAGTATTACTCTGAAAGTGCATTTTTGTTGCATATAAGTTCAGTTCTCAGCTTTTAATGCCATAGTGATCTTCTATGCAAAGCATAATCACATTTATAAATATTTATAGTTGGAGAAGGAGCATCCACTCCAAATTATAAATATAACCCAAACTATATCCTTGATCTTGGTTAGGAAAAAAAAATGCAAACCATTCAGTTTGAATTTGATTTCAGCTTGTGGCCTGACTTTCTGTCCCATTATCTGCATTAAATTATGGGATCGTCCAAACACCACAAAATACTATAATGTCATTTTTTTTTCTTTTATCTGAAATATTTCAGTTTTCATTTCAAAAAGCTTTCCAGCATCATAATTCTTGTCATATCTATCATATTGCATAATATTAACTTTATGGTTAATACTCTAGATTTCTGATAATGGTAACTCCGACTTACTCCAGTGAGAAAATACCCATTTATCTTAATGAAGTTAGCTGCTTTTGCAATTTCTCAATGGAACAAACAAATATAATCATCTCAGGACAAAGATTTTACTCTTTTTTTAAAAAAAAAAAATTGCAGCATGAATTATAATTCTTTTAGAAATAACCAATTGCAATTTTTCACTATAAGCTCCCCTTATTACTGTTTTCTTGTATTAACTCACGTTACTTGGGCACAACTCACAATACAATCAACAAGCATAACAGTGATAGAAATAAGATACTTATTTTTCTTTAAATATCTTACTTTCTTTAAACCTGGGTAAATACTTCCGAAATGGGATGCCAACTTCATTGGGTCCCTGCAGGTTGCATTCTTACATTGATAGAAATTTAAGTATCTCATTTAATTATACCTCATTTTATATTAATATATTAAAATAATAAGTACCAAATGAACTACTGAATCCTTAACTGTTAAATTCTTTCTTGTTTAGAAGTTACTGCATATACATTGTCAATTAAGTTCACACTGAAGAAATATTGTCATAACATGAAGGCTTTCCACATTGACTTTTTCAAAGCTGTCTTTATCTTTGAAACAGCATTGGGCTGTAACTTTTGGGTGGATTTTTGTGTGTGTGTGTGCATATTTCTCACCCTAATAAATAGATACTGGAAATTGTAAAGCCTTTTGTTAACAAAAGTACTCTGGTATCCTAATACTCCAATTTAATGAATTACCCTTTCGAAGAAGAATCGTACAGATGGCCAAGAAATTATCTTAATCTACTATATAGGAATAATTACGAACTAAGTTGCTGCTCCAGATGAATGTAGCAATTTGTCAGGGAGTTTGCTGTTAATTATTTCTGGGTCTATTGTTAACCAAGAAAAATATTTCTAATATTCTACTTTACAAATACTCAAAATCTATTATTACGTAATAAGTGTGGTTGTTTTTACAGAAATGTTATAGGGTAATCACCTTAGCATTAAGTATCACATTATCAAACAGATAATTTGTGCTTCGATGCATACCTTTATAAGAACCTTAAAAATTTGCTTTGATCTCCACTCCCCAGTTTACAATAATTAGCAAAAAGACCATAGTAGCAAATACACATAAAAGTTTTTTTTTTTCTTGTAAACAGAACATAAGTAGAAGTTCTGCAAATGCAGTTCTTTTAAGCCATCAATAGTAGTGTTGGCATGTTCTTTGTTAGAAGTTTTGCTTTTCTATCTTCTTCACTTCCACTTTTAACTGTACTTAGCAAGAAAGGTGGAAAAAACATTTCTGTTACATTTCAGAGGTAATGTGCAGTTCTTATCAATTTTCCTTTCCATTTTTTTATGTTCGTTCTTTTTTTCAAATATACTCTCTGGATTTGATTATCTTTTTTCCTGTAGCTAACAGAAACATTTCACTTTATTTCCCAAAGAAGTGCTACTTCCATCAAACGGGCATGACATCAGAAATAGTTTCTTCTGTTTGCTGACAGTTCGTCTCTGTCTGTGAAACTGGAACCACCACAACAGTATCTTTAATTTCAGTGTTCTGAATGGTGGAAGAATTTTTCTCTTCCAGTTTTTTGGCAGTATCTGGACAGTTCTGAACAAATATCACACGGTTATAAGCCTTCAGCCTTCGCCATAACTGAATGTAGACTTTACACTGCACGTACATGAAGACAAGGCCTCCAGTGAATCCAATGGCTACCACAACCAACTTTGTCCAAAATGGCCATTCTAGGACTCCTTTCCATGAGACAGAGAGAGAAAGAGAGAGAGAGAAAGAGATTAATGTTAAATTGGTCAGGACTATTCAACCATCTTCATTTGCTGAGTGGTTCAGAAGCACACTTTTTTCATATAAAGACAAAAGTTATCTCTTTTTGGTAGTCCTCATTTAATGACCTCATTCAAGATAAGAATTTTCACTGATAAATGAAGTGGTACTTAGATGAAGGTTCTTGTGACTGCATCATGTAACAATGGTAGTTCTGGTAATTCCAGCTGTGGTTGTTAGGCAAGGACCTCATGCTTCTCTTGAGTACATTCATCTCCACTTCAGTTCTCCCACACTTCCCCATTTTTGCTTTTTTGTTTCCTTGAACTCTTCCTCTGACAGCTACTCCTGCCATCCCACGCCATCTAACTTTCACCCCAGTTAACGCTTACCATTTTCCTCCCATTTCTAGGTGTGCCTAGGTGTCTCTTTTCAAGGTTGCATGAGGCCTCCACGATGCTGAGCCAAGATCTTCCTTGCCTTGGCACAGACACCTCTTGTCACCAGTGGCAAGGAGATGATTAAGGCAGCTGGGAGTGGCAGAGGTGGGCAGGGCAGACAACGTGGGGGAGATAGGTAGATGAGGGGAATGAAGCGTAACACGCTATCATAAATTCAGGCAGACTGCCAAGTGCCCAAATTTTGATCATGGGACCATGGAGATATGGCAATGGCTGTAACTGAGAACCTGTCTTAATTACCACTCAGCACAGTCATAACTTCTAACTATCAACGAATGGTAGTTATGTCAAGACTATGGCGGCTTTGTAGTTAGCAACCATTTGTAAAATTAAGTTTCTTCAGTCCATTTTGCTTAAACATGGAAAAGCTTTGCTGTTGAAGTAGAAGAGATTAAAAGACTTAATATGTATAAAGAAAATATGCATCCTGACTATATTTCTCTATTTTCACAACGTGTTTCTCCCTTTGGATGAGCTAAGGGCAACTGTATGTTGCTTTGCAAAATAATCGGAATCAGTGATCCTAGTTTCCACGCTCAGGGCAAAGCTGGGCTTTGATTGTTCCTGTGGTTAAATTGTAATGGAACTATTTTTTAATGGCAAGAGTTGTTCTTGACATTAAGAAATACTCCAGACTGTGACTGACTTCTTCCCATGATGACTGCAGAAAAAAATCTCTTACCAACGATTTGCTGTTTTTTTTGCTGCTAAAGCTGGTTCTCTGGAAATGCTATCCCCTGGATTTAAATGGGAGCATTCAAGAATGACACAGGATGACTTTTGGAGCCATTTGAGAAGGAGAATCTTGAAGATTCCAGTTTTTTGGATCTTTTTGAATGGATTATTTTACTTCACTTTTTGCTCTTAAAAGTCACGTGCACCAAGCCACACCCACAGAACTGGTAGTAAAAAAAAATGAATCCTACCTCTAGTGTAGAGGCATGTAATTTTGGATAAAGATTCACAAAAGGACTCTGATCTGAAAGTTGCAGACCAAAAAGATATCTCCACTGCCAAAGAACTGAGTTGAACACATCTGTCTCTTTGAATTTCAAGCCTGCATATCCTTAAAATACTAGGAATCTGACCAAATAGAAAAGGGACAATTCTATTTTTCTGCAAAGACTGAGGGGAAATTGGAGAATGGATTTATCACACTTAACTAGAAATCAATTATATTTGTTGGAAGATAGACCCACTGTTTAGACTATATTTAATTAAACAACAATTGATAAGAGATGGCTTTAAGAAACAAACATGGATATTTGATCCAGGATAAATTACTTTTAACTTTTAGAACAATTTGTGTTAGATAAAATACTGTGGTAAACTTTCTACAAGTGGATTACAATAACAGTTTGTTAACAGAGTCTTGAAACCTTAGTCTTATATTTTGTATTATAATTATTGTTCCTCTTAACTATTTCATCTTTAATATAGCATATAAAAAACAGGTCAATAATTTGCAAATATAGATGTACTAGTTTAAAAAATTTGGGGGGAGATCGATTTTGCAAGAGATCGATATTAAGACAAAAGGGGCAACTCGGGAGTAAGACTTGGAGATGATTGGCCCCTCCCATAAGACATAAAGGGACATGAGCCTTTGCAGGAAGCAACTTTGTTTGTTCTGGTCGGTTTAAAAATCTAAAGCTCCATGTTGACTTTGTGCTCTGTTTGGCCTTGTATAGATAATTGGCAATTTAGTAGCTGGCAGCATTTCAAGGAAGATGTGTGTGTGCTTATCCGACTTATCCTGAAGGACTTTGACAGACTTCCATGGGATTATTACAAACTGTTTGGGACTCTTTACGGGCTGTGAATGCATATAATTCACAGTTGAAATGGAAAAAAAAAGGGTTTTGGGAACAGGGTGTGATTTTTACTGTCTCAGGAAGCCTTGGTCAGAACACTATTTTTGTTAGGTGACATAAACACAATGGGAGAATATTGAGACCCAGGAATGAGTAAGAATTTTATTTGTTTTGTGAAAAACCTGCCCTGTTCTCCCTCCCTCCCTCCCTCCCTCTCTGTGTATTACATACATACATCAATTTGATTGCTTCTGATGAAATGAGAGAATGGGTGACAAAGAAGAGCTGCTGAGAATCTGCAGAAATGAATTGTCACTGTACAACTGTTCAATTGTGGTCTGCTTATGGAGTGTGTGTAAGATTTGCTAAGTGCTTGTGACAACTGCCTATGCACCTGTCAAAAGGAATACCTGACTTGAATGAATGCACAATTTCTTAAGTGTACCTGGCAAGGAGTTTGGCAGAATTCTGTTTGAAATAATACAAGAGGCAAGGAGGAACAGCATTTGGGAAGCGCAGTGCAGGTTTATTTTAGGGTGCTCATGTGCAGATTTTTTTGCTTTTTAGCAGTCACTGAAAAATGTCTGAATGTGAGAAAACATTTATGATTGGCTAGATTTAGTATGCTTAAATTACACATTGTTCGACATAGATATAAATTAAGATGTTGATTACTGAATTTGGTAGAACTGTTATACAATAGAAACAAAGCATATTTGAGAATAAATGATACACTTAGTATGGTTTGATTCAAGACTGAAAACAGTAAGTCAAAGTTGTGTGTTTGATTGTTTACTACTTTTTATGGATAAATTTCTTACAAAATGCTTGCAGTGAATGTGTCTCTACCTTTATATTCCTAAGATGCCATATTTCAGTGAACCTGAACAATTTACAATGAATGTTATGATACAAAATGGAACATGTATCTGGTGGTCAATGTATGAAAGATCAAGGCAATCTAAGATGAGAAGAAAAATTGGATGAATGATTGTAAATTATGAATGATTGTAAATTATGCATATATTCTACTTCTAGTGCTTGCTCCAGGGTTTTTTTTTTAAAAATCATTTATGCACCTTGTGGAATGCTTACCCAAGATGAGAAATTTTAATTCAATTCTGGTAATAAGTATAGTCTAAGTATAGTAAGTATATAATTGATGCAGTAGTGGGATTCAATTTTTTTTACTACCGGTTCTGTGGGTGTGGCTTGGTGGGCGTAGCAGCCGAAGGAAACTGTAAAATCTCCAGTCAGAGGTGGTAATTTGCTGGTTCTCTGAACTACTCAAAATTTCCGCTACCGGTTCTGCAGAACTGGTCAGAACCTGATGAATACCAGTTCTGAATTGATGACTTTAAGTGTTGCAATAAAAATCATCAAGAATGAATGTAGACTGAATACAAAGTGATTCAGTGGTGCAAAAGAAATGATTTAAGGGGATTTGATTGTTGTATAGAGTGAAGAGCTAACTGAGTTCCAAAACAGATAAATGAAGAACAAATGAATGGATCAAGAGGAAAGGAAACAAAACTTCATCTTATCAGGTCAACTGGAAATGTACAAGCTTCTACTTTTGAAGCAGTCAAAAGAACAAATAACATTATTTCTAGTGGTAATAGAAAACCAGTGTGGGTTCATTATATACACCTATAAATTATTTTGCATTTGAACTTTTTAATAAACTTTTAGAATCAAAAGATGTTTCCTTAAGCAAGAATATTATTTTGAACTCAGATTTGCCTATATACTTTGAATTGTCATTGTTAATCTATCACTGAAGGTTTTTTCCTGACATTTTAAAAAATGCCATGCACCATTTATTTGGCACATGGATCATTAAAGAAGAAAAGGTGTACCTTTAAAAATGAAGATCATATGCTTGGTTTTATTAGTGAAAAATATATAAATAAGAACAGAGTGAAAAACAAGAAAAAAGGAATTCTTTTCAGAATAATTTGAGCTATTTAAGACTCCAGTTATATACAGAGGAACATATTGATGTATTTATCTAGTTGGACTCCTTTGTTATTGTTTATTTTATTTTTCTATTATTTTACTTCTATTTACACTCAATTTTTCTTCCTTTTTTATTATTTTGAGATGCCTATTATGAATAAGTCCATGGCGAGACAGGAGACAAATAAATTTAACTAATAAATAAACATGTACAATTGAATTTAATAGTTGAATTTGTACAATCTAAGACCATTAAACTATTTTTTGAGCTTTGCTCAACAAACTAAATGACCAAACAAGCTGTGTTTACATGATACCTTAATCTACAGAAAACAAATTGATAGAAGCAAGATGATCTAGTTCAGTTGTATACCTGTCACTGATTAGGTATCTATATCTATAGGATTGTTTTATTCAATAAAGCAAATAATGGCAGGTGCATATACTGTCCTAAGCAGCATTTAGAGTGCTTTCTATAGAAGCTGTATTTTCCTGTGGCAAGTATTGGTGCAGAGGCAAAATTACAATTGATTCTGCAAATAATACAGAAAGCACAGAATCTTTCTGGTTTCAGTGTTTACATGAAACACACAGGATAATATTTGCATTGCATGATTCTGCTACTATATTTGTGGTTGGGAACTATATAGGATTATTGATTTATTATTTCTATTTTGATTTCTCTTGCAACTTTCCATCCTTGATCTCAGCTGATGGCAGAAGTTGTCTGACTTTGTATTGATGTACAGCAAGGTTAGGCCGGGTTAGCCTTAGATAAGAAGCCACCAGGGAATAGTAGGTCTTGAGGAAAACAAATCCTGGATGAAGTCAATGGCAAATTACTTCCAATTCTTGCCAGGAAAACTTTATGGACATGAAACAATCAGGAAATCAACTTGAAGGAAACATGTAACTTTTTCTATTCATAGAGTTTTGGAATTAATCTCCTGGAAACACCATCTGCAGGAATCACTAAATACCTGTTTGGAACTACTTATTTGGGCTATAAGAAGTAATGATTTGGTTTCCTGAAAATATAAGGGATATTCTTAAAGTGTTGGATTCTGTGAAAAGAGGGAACGTATGATAAGGAAATGTTTATACAATCATTAAAATTATGTAGCTCAAGAACTGATTATATTAAGTAATCAATCTTTATAGAAAGGATAGGCAAATAAAACCCACTATTATGTTTTGAGTGTGTGTACTTAGTGAAATGCATTTCTAGTGATTCTGCAAGTAGCACAATGTGAAAGTAGGAAATTATCAATACTCACCATTGTCATTGCCTTGCTTAATTTCCTCAGCCGTCCGATCTATCAATACGTACAATGACCAAACTACACAGGTAATAGCAATAATGTGGAATGTGACTGAGCAAACTATTTTTCTTCTTTCACTTGTTGTCATCTGCAGTTTCTCCCACTGCAAAGTGGAAAAATGGGTTTACAAGACTTCAAAGAAAGTAGCTCATATCATTTTTTTCTGCAATGAGTTGCAAAGCAAATAACTGTCACTCTTAGTACAAACTATACAGGTGAAACTCGAAAAATTAGAATATCATGCAAAAGTTCATTTATTTCAGTAATGCAAATTAAAAGATGAACCTAATATATGAGATAGACTCATTATATGCAAAGCAATATAGTTCAAGCCGTGATGTGTCATAATTGAGATGATTATGACTTACAGCTCATGAAACCTCAAATATTGTGAAAAGGTTCAATATTCTAGGCTCAAAGTGTCCCATTCTAATCAGCTAATTAAGCCATAACACCTGCAAAGGGTTCTGAGTCTTTAAATGGTCTCTCAGTTTGGTTCAGCAGGAATCACAATCATGGGAAAGACTGCTGACCTGACAGTTGTGCAGAAAACCATCATTGACACCCTCCATAAGGAGGGAAAGCCTCAAAAGGTAATTGCAAAAGAAGTTGGATGTTCCCAAAGTGCTGTATCACAGCACATTAATAGAAAGTTATGTGGAAGGGAAAAGTGTGGAAGAAAAAGGTGCACAAGCAGCAGGGATGACCGCAGCCTGGAGAGGATTGTCAGGAAAAGGCCATTCAAAAGTGTTGGGGACTTTCACAAGGAGTGTACTGAGGCTGGAGTCAGTGCATCAAGAGCCACCACACACAGACGGATCCTGGACATGGGCTTCAAATGTCGTATTCCTCTTGTCAAGCCACTCCTGAACAACAAACAACGTCAGAAGAAAAAAAACAGAAAGAAAGAAAGAAAGAAAAACAGAACTGGTCTGTTGCTCAGTGGTCCAAAGTCCTCTTTTCTGATGAGAGCAACTTTTGCATCTCATTTGGAAACCAAGGACCTAGAGTCTAGAGGAAGAATGGAAAGGCACACACTACAAGACGCTTGAAGTCCAGTGTGAAGTTTCCACAGTCTGTGTTGTTTTGGGGAGCCATATCTTCTGCTGGTGTTGGTCCACTGTGTTTCATTAAGTCCAGGGTCAACGCAGCTGTCTACCAGGAGATTTTGGAGCACTTTATGCTTCCTTCCGCAGACGAGCCTTATGGGGATGCTGACTTCATTTTCCAGCAGGACTTGGCACCTGTTCACACTGCCAAAAGCACCAAACCTGGTTCAATGACCATGGGATTCCTATGCTTGATTGGCCAGCAAACTCGCCTGACCTGAACCCCATAGAGAATCTATGGGGCATTGCCCAGAGAAAGATGAGAGACATGAGACTGAACAATGCAGAAGAGCTGAAGGATGCTATGGAAGCATCCTGGTCTTCCATAACACCTCAGCAGTGCCACAGGCTGATAGCTTCCATGCCACGCCGCATTGAGGCAGTAATTGTTGCAAAAAGGGCCCTAACCAAGTACTGAGTGCATACGTATACTTTTCAGAGGTCTGACGTTGATCTATATACAATCCTTGTTTTATTGATTGCATGTAATATTCTAATTTTCTGAGATTGTGGATTTGGGGTAAGCCATAATCATCACAATTATGGCTTGAACAAATCATGGCTTGAACTATCTTGCTTTGCATGTAATGAGTCTATCTCATATATTAGTTTCACCTTTTAAGTTGCATTACTGAAATAAATGAACTTTTGCATGATATTCTAAATTTTTGAGTTTCACCTGTAGGTGTTCTTTTTCAAAACACATCATTCAGAATTTCTTTGATATATAATAACGTTAAATAACCTATTTGTAAAGTATATTATAGTAACATAATATTTCCGACTATAGGTATTAAAACAAAGAGGAATACATTTTCATGGATTTACACATTCCTGCAGGTAGAAATTTATCCTTTAGAACAAAGCATTAATTTGAACTCTTCTCTAATTTGGTGCCTTCAAGAATTATTAGACTACATGCTAATTATTCTCATTTGTATTTTTACAATCTATATTTTATCATAAGCTTTACTGCCTAGATAAAAACAACAAAACCATGGCTAGATTTTCATGGTGTATTATCCCTTCTGCCATTCTTGATTTCTGGGGATATATAGTACTGCTGCGATTTCTTCCTCAGTGGTGATTCTTGCATTTCTAATAAAGAATACCCTAGTAGCCTAAATTTGTTTTAGAGTATTTCCAAATTTGTTTTAGAGAACTACTAATATGTGTAACAAATAATGTAAACTGATATTGGCAGGATAAATATCTACTCAAGGAAATGTAATTGGATTAAATAAGCAGACTGCATGCAACTATCCTAAAGTGAAGTGTTATTTTGCTCAATTCTAAATTTAAACCATGAAATTGTTTTTCTTCTTCAGAAGCAAAGGTGGGTGAGAGAAGGACCACTTTTTAATTTCTGCCATGGCTATGAGCAATTAAGCATGCTATTTCAGTTTTAAAAAAATGAAATAGCCACTCATGTAATTAAAGTTTAATTTTGTTCTTAGATTCACATAATAGTATCTAGCCAATAATTAACCAAAATATTTAGATAGCTTTTTCTTCTGTAAAAATAGATTTCATTATTCTTAATTGTGTTTTCCTGTTTAATAAACTACTTTTAAAAAACTCTGCTATTAAAAGCTTCTAATTTGAAATATTAATTTTGTATCTTATAAAAAAATAATTCTTTCATTTAGCAGGGCCACATTGCCATCTGCCTGCAATGTGCGATACAGAATATCAGATCTCAAGCAGTATTTAGGTAAACTTTCAAATAAATTCAGGCAGAAGGAACATCACAGAAATAAAAAAAAATAAACATTGTAAATAAGAATGGAAAATAAAGAGCAAGAGTTGCTCTTTAGTGGTTTAATAAACAAATTTGTGTGGTTTTCTTTTTGCACAATATGGAAATGACATGGAATTGCATTATTCCAGACAGTTTTCATTTTAAACTTTCCAATCTAATTTGTAGTCCTGTGATTTTCTGGAAGCCTCTCACCAAAATATTAATCAGATTAAAGCACTAAGCAGCTATATCAGACAACGATTGACTAGATATTGTCAACTTGTAAGTCTACTTAAAATGGGTTTTTCTTTTAAACGATATTAAATTGTGACATTCTATTGTTATATTATACACCATAGGTTAAATGACTGTATATAGTTAAAAAATTTAACAGAAAAAATATTAAGATCATACATAAGACATAAGACCAGAGCCTCTCTGCTATTCATTAAAGCAGCTATTTCATTTTTTCAGGTTTCCATAATGTCCAGTTTTATCAAAATCAACACACAAATTACAGGGCTTGCAGGCATAAATTCAAACAAAACCGCTCATATTTACTTTTTTAAAATATAAACTATCATAATTAAAGCAGAAAACCAGCTAATTAAAGTTATAAGGTTTACAATAACAGAGTTGGAAAGGACTTTGGAAGACTTCTAGTCCAACTTTCTGCTCAAGCAAGAGACTCTATACCAGTTGATGGTTAACCTTTTCCGGACCGAGTGCCCAAAGCGTGCGCACCCGAACCCCCAAATTGCAATGTGTGTGCCGCCCCTGTACATGCACACATCCCCCGCATACACCTTGCCCCCGAGCATGCACAGCAGAGACCCAACAACCAGCTGACCAGCAGGAGGCGCGCACGGATGTACGGTGGAGCTTAACTAGAGCGATGGCTCGCGTGACCACAGAGAGGGCGCTGCATGCCACCTGTGCCATACATGCCATAGGTTCGCCATCACAGCCCTATATCATGCCTCACAAGTAGCAGTCTAGTCTCTTCTAAAAAGCCTTCAGTAATGGACCAACCAAAACTTCTGAAGACAAGTGGTTTCACTGGTTAATTGGTGTCACTGTTATGAAATTTATCCTTGGTTCTAAGTTGCTTCTCTCCTTGGTTAGTTTCCATCCATTATTTTTTGTCTTGCCTTCTGGTGCATTGGAAAATAGGCTGACCCCCACTTCTTTGTGGCAGCCCCTCAAATATTGTAACAGTGCTATCATATACCCGCTAGTCCTACTTTCCATTCAAGATATCAATGCCAAGGTTGAAATTTTACAACATTTTGTCCTTCAACTCTCTCCGAAGGCATCCTAAATATACTGAGTTCCAATTCTTTGTCTGTGGAAATTCAGATAACTTCTGTGCATTGCTATGGTAAAATACTGGTTTCTTCCAAAACTCATCCACTTCTGACTCTCTACTGTACTTCCCTCTATGATGCTTCTTTTTTGAATCCACTGATTCTGGGAGTGCCAGAAAATTTCCCTCTAGATATGAAGAATGGGAAGGGGCTGTTGACTATCCCTCTACCATTATGTCAAATCTTGACCCTGAACTGCTCCTGCTCAGAATGTGCATGCTGTATATCAGAGGTCTCCAAACTTGGCAACTTTAAGACTTGTGGACTTCCAACTCCCAGAATTGTCCAGCCAGCTATGCTTCCAGAGAATTCTGGAAGTTGAAGTTCACAAGTCTTAAAGTTGCCAAATTTGGGGACCCCTGCTCTATATAGTTGACATCAGGCAGAGTGAGGGACTTCTAAGAATGCTGAGATCTTCACTTTGGGTATCTTCACTTTGGGTATCTTCTCGGTCCAGACCTTCCCTATATGCTAAGAGTATGTAGGGAGTGGTTGGGTTCAAGGCAAAGAGTGCCCAGTTCCTTAGGAGAAACATATTGCAGACAACAGATATATTGTATTTATATAACTGTTACATTTTCCTCCATCAAGATCCCTTGTCCAAAGATTTCTATGAAAGCTTTGGACAAAGAGTGGTTCCTGTTCAGAGGTGATATTCAGCAGGTTCTGACCAGTTCTGGAAACCGGTAGGGGAAATTTTTAGTAGTTCAGAGAACCGGGAGAATCCCATCTCTGACTGGCCCTTCCCCCATCTATTATCTGCCTCCAGAGTCGCAGCTGATTGGCTGGGTCTTCTTTTGTTGCCCTGCACAGGAGAATGGAGCTGGAAAGCAGGTTAGTGGGGTGGGGAGAGAATGGGGATTTTGCAGTAACATTCCCCTGCCCGCCCACCAAGCCACGCCACAACCACCAAGCCATGCCACAACCACCAAGCCATGCCATGCCCACCAAGCCACACCCACAGAACCAGTAGTTAAAAAAAATTTATATGACTCATGGTGAAATAACCTCCCTCTTTCCCAAACCAAGGATTATCCTCAGTATCAAGAAGAACCCATAGGTGCTGAAGCTGGAACATAAGACTAGTCAGGGAACCTGCACTTTTGCAAGTAGAATTGCCATGGCTAACAAGGTGCAGGCATGCACATTAATGCGTCTCAGGGTCTGTGTAAATTGGATGTTACAGCAAATTCCATATTTTAATTTGCTTCTCCTGCACAGAAAATCCAAGTTTTGTTCCACTTCGAATTCTCCATCCCTAGCATTTCACTAAGGTGGCTGAGCAGGGAAATTGTGGCTTGTAAGAGACATTGGGTACATTATAGTACCAACAAGAAGCAGTGTATTTTCTTGGTTCTTGGAAGGTCTAAGTGAAAGGTTACAGGATTGATTTATGCAAATGCAGAAGTGGGTCTAATAACTTTTACATAGTCTCTTAGTCAGTTTTATAAGAACAAAGATCATGAACAAGCCTTCACTAGTTGTTTGCAATTCAAGATTGGTAATGAGTTGGTCAAGACAAAATCAAGTAATACATCAAATACTTTTAATATATTAATACATTTTGCCGTTTAACATGCATATAAATATATTGCATCCGGCAAGATATTAAATCTTGAAGTCTTCTGAAGTAAATAAACAATCTTAAGATGCTGAAGGAACTTGTGTAGGTCAATTGTTTCTAATTCTTGTGGACCCAATGGGCATCAGTTTACCTTGTTTTTCTGTCACTGATGGTTTGAGTTCTTTTTATGCCTGTATCATTGGTACCAATATATTTGGTTCCCTTCAGAGCAAGATTAGCCCACACAATGAGATGTAACTTTCAGATAGGCAGCTAAAGTTTGGTCTTTCATGTTGGACTTATAGTTGTTCAAAATAGGGGTATCAAACTGGCAACTCATGGGCTGGATGCGTCAACTGCAGGCCACGCTCACCAGCTCTGCAAATTGGAAAAAATATCACGTGATGGCAACATGATGAGGTGAGTTTGACACCTGTAGTCTATAACCACGAAGCCGTGATTAAGGCTACCCACAGTCAACAGTAACTATATAATTCATAGCTGCACTTCTCAGCCGCGTAAACCACATGAAACACCCCAATATGAAGCAGAACATGTCCCTAGGTCTTGAATCAAGAGAATGCTGCTACATAAAACAGCTGGGTGTAATTTGGATGTAATGTCAAAATAGGAAAAGGTCCATTGTTGGAGGTTCTAGTGAATTCTGGCTAGAGCAGCAAATGAAAATTGTGACCAGGAAAGCCTTTGGTCAGCAGCAGCTGCTATAGCACGTATTAGGTGCTCCTTGTGTAAGGCATCCAGAACGTATCCATGATATCAATAACTCCGAGACATATTCTCTCCAATTGATTTATTTAGGAACAGATCTGGTACGTCTAAGGCAATTTCCCAAAGTGAAAGTATTTCCGCGGGTTACACAGAATCCACTTTCTCTCCTCCCACTTCTACACTTTATAAATCACGAGAACCAATTAACTGCAACTGGAATTTCTTAGTACGACATACAGAATAACCGTGAACTTTTCAATTCCTCCGCCACCCCTTCCATTAAATGTGGCAGCTGAATTTCAAAGCTGACATCTTATTTGAATCAGAAAGTGCTGGAGTGATATATTACACTTATCATATTTTAATTACTGCAACTTGCTTCATATGAGGATGCCCCTAAAAATGAACCAGAAGTTGCAGCTGGAATATAGAGTGATGCAGTTGTCCACATGCTGGGAAATTCTAACTGGTTTAGCAGAAAAATCCCTATGTTATGGGATTATACTGGTTGACTCCTTGACTCAAAAAAAGTGCTGGTTATTATCTACAAGATCCTTTATGGCTTGGACTCTTGTTATTTTCAAGAATATTTGTTTTAAGTACAACTACCATTTAAGGAAACAGGAAAAAAAAATATCCATGCCGGCTATGGAATTCTAGGAGTCTACAAAGCTTAAAATGGCTGATGTTGAGAAACAGTGCTAAAGACAAGGGTGTCAAACTGGAGGACCACGAGCCAGATGCATCATGCCTTACAGATAGCCTTACAGATAATCAGAGTTGGAAGGGACCTTTTAGGTCATCTTGTCGTGTCCCCCCCACACACAAGCGGGAGACCCTACACCATTTCTGACAAACGGCAGTCCAATCTCTTCTTGAAAGTCTCAAGTGAGGCAGGCCATGCCCACCTAAACTCCACAGATGGAAAGAAGTAGTGAAACGTCACATGTCGACAACGTAATGAGGTGAGTATGACACGTGTGGCTTGAGAGATATGATCCTTACCTTGCTCCTTCCTTCTCTATGGGACATAATCAAGTATCTGAACTTGCAACCATTCAGATTTGATCACCTGTTTTAACGCAGGTGGCAATGTTAACTGTATGACTGGTTTCAATGCCTTAAAGCAACTGCATTGGAGGTGGAGGGCTTCCACCATGGAATTCTGAGGAAAAAAAAGGCTGTGCAGTGTGTCAAAGGTACAACATTACATAAAGATTTTTTGGGGGGGAGATTGAATCTGAAGTGCTTCACAGAGCTGTTAAATTCATATTATTGTAGACATAAAATATAAACATGCTGAGCACTTCTCACATTTTCTTTTGTGGAGAAAACCTCTCCTGAGTTTCTGACAGGTCCTCAGGTATAATGGGTAATTTAATACGTTTAAGCATACTTATCAGTCTACCTGACGTTTGGCCCATTTTAAATTTGCTTCTCCTAGCCGGAATTTTAATAGGATAGAATAATCATTTATTATCACCACAGATGTCAAACATGCAGACAGAGCAATCTAAATGCTTTTTGTATAATGCTTTAAAGTACTTTTAGCAAAAGATGCCAGGTTTCTAGCAAAGAATATTAACTTTAATTAATCTTCTTGTCGTGATAAGATCTTGTATTAATTTTGAATCTACTTGATATTGAAATACTAAAATTTGAAATGCTTTGTTTTATCTATAATTCATTCATATATTTTATCTAAAACTCATTCATATATATGCATGCAATTGTGTCTGTCTGTACACACACATACACACAAATACACTCACATAAACACCAATGTTCAAATTCATGTGTTTTTTAATTTGATATTTATGTATATCTAGTTTCTAGGTGATTATAATGTGTTGATGTATTAATAATCAAGAAAATATATCACAAGTATGATTTTCTAAATCTTCTGTATCATTTAGTGGCCGTTTCTACTTATTTGGACCTTTCTTATGAAATGCTGATCCTGGGAATGTAGGGTATTGGACACCAGAGGGCAGTGGAGAATTATTTATAAAAGAAATTTCATGTTTTTCTTCACCATACTGCATCTGATGAAAGCCAACAGTAAGGCAAAAAGTGTTTTCTTTCTCAATTCTACCAGTGTTTGCCTTCATCTATTAAATGTAAAAATGTCAGTGAATATTAATAAACAGTTATATGTATCTGTATATTGGTTTTAAAAGGTAAAAGTAAAGTTTCCCCTATCCAGTCATGTCTGACTCTAGGAGGTAGTGCTTTTTCTTAGCTGAAAGAGTCAGCATCATCAGAAGACATTTCCATGTTCATGTGACCAGCATGTCTATATGTTAATGTTCACAGAAACCTATTTATCTACTGTTTTTGAACTGTTAGATAAGCTGGGGCAAGTAATGGGAGCTCACCCTGTCACATGACGCTTAGGCCTCAAACCCAGGATGTCAGTTTTCCAGATGACAAGCTCATTATCTTTAACCGCTGAGCCAACGCGCACTACCTTATATTCGTTTACACATCTGATCTATACAACACTGCATCAAAAATAAAAATATTGCAATCAAAATATAACGAAATCAAGGATCATTTGTACTTCTATATTGGTGGATCAGAGTTTTATCTGACATTATCCTTCATTTACCATTTCTGCATAAACAACCAAAAAGATTTCTGGATCAATCCAAAGCAGTGGCTTCAACCTATAAAATTCTTTATGGATGGCCTTCTCTATATCTAATTAGCTTGTCCAACCCATCCAGTATATAGTTCCCAAGTTTGTCTGCTAGTGATCTTCTTGGCCACTGAGGTTTAAGGGCATGCAACACACAAGTATTTTTTTTAGTGGTGGCCTCCACGTCATGGAATAATCTCTTTTCAGAAGTTAAGATTATAATTTTTAGGTCATATAGACAGCAGTTGTTCAAATGTTCTAAATATGGTTTTCAAAAATATTTTTAAAATAGAAATCCAATAGATTTCTCTCTCTCTCTTTCACAACAGTGCTGCCAACTCTCACGCAATCAGAGTGAGACTCACGCAATTCAACCAATTTTGACTGTCTCACTCTGATAAACGAAATCTCACGCTAAAGGCCCGAGAGATCTTCCTTGCAATGGGAATTCCGGCCTCGAATAAAGGCGCGCTTGTGGAATAAGACCCCCTCCACCCCAAATTTTATTTCTAATTCATCTTAGATTTGCAATTTAAAGCAGGCTAATCCGCTTGCAAATTTGCCAAAGAACGGCGGGTTTAACAGAAAGAAACTCCCCTCCCCGTCTCTTTCCCCCGTGGCCACACCTCTCTAGCAAACTAATCTGAATTTTAACCCTTCAAAAACCGTAGCTCCTTGCCTCTAATTTTGCTTTAGATGTGATTTTTCAGGGGATCGGTGGCTCCGAGCAGCCGCTCGCCTCGCCGATAAAAATATATTTGTTTTTCGATTGTACTAAGGGCATTGGTGAAGTGTTCCCTGGTTTATTTTTCCTTTTGCCCTTTTTATGCAAGCTGCATCAGCTATTCAAAAGTTAGAATGGAATAGAATTGGAATGAAACTGGAATGGAATGGAATAAATTGGAATGGAACTGGAATAGAACAGAACAGAAAACTATTGTCACTTTAAATGTACACTAATCAGCATACATTAAAACAAAATTTCATTGCATTCAGTTCTCAAAATATAACCATTACGCATATACCCGCATATACCCGCATATACCCGCATATACCCACATACACATACATATATGACAAAGAAACATCACAGTCCATTTCAAATAATTACCCAATTATTTTTTCAAACCTTTTATGAAACTAAAAGGCCTATGCTATGTCTCATTGGTTTTCATAGTCAAGTTCCCTCACTGAAGAAAAATGTGTTTTTGTAATATGTGTCCTCATTTTTTTTCTTATGCCTATGGGTTAAAATGTATGTATGTATGTATGTATATGTCCAAATCATGACTAAAGTATGCATCATATTGCACCATTTAAAATGTAAAATTGTCAAAGCTCCCTACCGTGGAAGGGGGGACACCCCCCTTCCACACCATCCCCCCCTTGGTCGCTTCGCTCCCTCGGGCTTGGTCGCTCCGCTCCCTCGGGCTTGGTCGCTCCGCTCCCTCGCAGTGTCTCACTCCGAACTATCACTCAAGGTTGGCAGCCCTGTCACAAGCATATATACAGCCTGGACTCGCACAGAAAAGTTTGGTATAATGTGTTGCTCCTGGACCACAAGATTTCTTTGACAAAAGCTTTAGGTAAACTTTGCATCAATCAAAAATGTGTTGTTGTTTTTTTCCATTTCAACCCACCTTAACGTACTATTAGAATAAAACTGGGGAGATGTTCGTACATTCTCTCTTAAATTCACAGAAATACATTAGGGTGTAAGTAATAATGTGGATTGTTTAGATTTAGCCTTCTGGGAATTTAGCCACAGTAATTTATTCTGAAAACTATATTAGAAGAAAACATGGCTTATCATATCAGCTTATTGTTCATATACCCGTATTTTACATGGCTTATCATTCATACACCCATATTTGACATGGCTTATTGTTCATACACCCATATTTGACATGGCTTATCGTTCATACACCCATATTATACATGGCTTATCATTCATATATCCATATTTTATTAAAGAGGTTGACTGCAGTAAGAACAATGTTATATATTCTAAAACTTGGCTTATTGATACTTGCTTGCCAAACATATGGGATCAGTTTAGAAGTCTATTTTTCAGTATAATAAATTTTCTCCTACAAGCAATACTTCATAGTAAATACTATCTTAATAGTTTTCCCACCTATTTTTTTTAAAAAATCAGGATAACTTTACTTTGTAATTAAGTAATTTTTGCAAAGATGAACGTCACATTCGGCTGTTTTATTATAAAGAAAGAAAACTGCATGGTTTCCAAAGGCTGGGAACAATTCCACCCCCACCCATCCCCGACAACTTTTTTTAGAGCAAGTACATCCAACTTGGCAACTTTACGACTTGTGGACTTCAACTCCCAGAATTCTCCTGCCAACCCTATAGAGACTCTTTTAATAGGCATACCAGGTTTTAATTTCTGTTTGCACCCCATAATTAAATTGCCTTAAATTATTTGCATTAGGCTTGTTTTAAATCCCCTTAGGGCCACGGAGGCATTTTCTCCTAATTTTGAAGATTTAAAATGAGTGCAATGCATTATTTATTAGCATAAAATCTGAAATCTGTCTTCTTTACAACTTTCAGCTAAATTAGAAGAATTATCATACAATAATTTAGCCTAATAATCTTGTATATAATTTGAAGCTTCAATATATATATATATTAATAATATAATAAATGTAATCACTTGGAAATGAAATCTGCATATTTACTGGTAAATTCATATCTTTGTTGAATTATTTATTGGATTTGTTTCTACTATAATTGCTAGACTCCCATTAGTAACAATATCAGCCACAAAACCTTGTACTAAAAGGTTCACAATATAAACAAAAATACAAAATAGTAAAATATAACCAGGACAAATGAAGATATAAGCAGAAAAGTTTTTGTGAATGTGTTACCATACAAATGTTCACAAGGGAAAGCACTCTTTCGCGGTTAACTTCAAAGAGAATGATATAGCAATAGCATTTAGACTTACATACCACTTCTCGGTGCTTTACAGCCCTCTCTATGCAGTTTACAGAGTCAGCCTCTTGCCCCTAACAATCTGGGTCCTCATTTTACGAACCTCAGAAGGATGGAAGGCTGAATCAACCTTGAGATTTAAAGTGCCAAATTGCTGTCAGCAAGCAGTCAACAGAACTCTAACCACTGCACCACTGCAGTTCTTATGGATTGTAGATGAGTACAGTATACTCAGACAAAGTTGAAATGAGAGCCAAATTCTGGGACAAGCAATATCCTGGGTTCTACTCTGATTGAAATTGTTGTGTATGCAATATAACTAATAAAGTATGAGCTTGGAGTCAAGTGCAGGGTTCTGGCCCTGCACTTCTAATTGGCTGTTAAACGGCCGGACCGGATTGGCCCGTTCCGGGAAATCCGATTGGCCCTTAACAGAAATGTCTTATTGGTTTAAGAGCTAACGTTCCTAGCTCGTTATTGGTTAATCGTTACAAGGTTTGCCTATATAAGGCAGGTTTTACTGCTGTTCAATTGAGCAAGTTATGATGTAAATAAAGAGCTGAAGTTCACCGTTCAGAAGCTTGTCTCCATTCTTCTCGCCCATGCTCAAAACGTAACACTGGCGACGAAGGTGGGATTTGGAGACATCTGAACCAATGGAACCAAGAAGCAATACCAAGCACGTGACAGATGGCGCCAACAACGGAACCATGTCCGGCGGCATCGTACCACCTGCTCCGTTCGATCCAACACAAGAGGACTGGGAGTCCTTCATGGATCGCTTCCAAATGTTCCTTAAGACGAACAACTTAAAGGACGCCACACCAGGAAAGAAACGGGCAGTGTTCCTAACTCATTGTGGTCCAACTGTATTTAAGATGGCTAAAGCGCTAGCCAAACCCCGAGAAGTGAAGGCCATGGATTGGGACGACCTCGAACCTATCCTGAGAGCCCACTACACTTCTACCGTGCCTACGCTCGTGAGATGCCACGAGTTTTATCAAAGAAACCAGCGAAAGGGAGAAAGCGTGGCCAACTTCATAGCAGACCTCCGTAACTTGGGAGGCCTCTGCGGATTCACCGATCTCGAAGAAGCACTAAAAGATCGCATAGTTCTTGGATTAGATGCTCCAGGCATCCAAAGCAAGCTGATGGCACAAGGCAACATCAGTCTTGCTGACGCCATTGCCGATGCTACCGTGGCAGAGGCAACCAAGAAGTCAGCTGCACAACTACGCCAAAACTGCGCTCCGATACCACCACCGGCCTGCGAAATCTCATCTAGTGCAGAGGGGCAGCTCGCAACAACACACCACGAGGACCTCTCTTCATTGTCAGATAGCGACGAAGAAGGGGTCCATCGACTGCGGTCCAACCGAGACCACTACCCGAAGCCTGTACGCCCTTGCGCTGGATGTGGAGCCTACCATTCCAGGTCCGAATGCAAGTTCTGCGATGCACTCTGCCATGAATGTGGGAGACGAGGCCACATCGGACGGGTCTGCCACAGCTTGCCACGACCCAGCCAGGCCTCAAAAGGGACCAACTATCGCCAATCGACAGGAAACCGTCCTGTAAGGCGAGCGCCAGTAAACCAATCCTACAGAAATCGACCTTTGTAGAGAGAAGAGGCTCACCGTACTATCACTATCGGTCACGCCTCAACCTTGGACACTAAGAAAATCCGAGTAACTGTAGCCATTGAGAATCAGCCTTGCCACATGGAGGTCGACTTGGGATTGTCTCTCTCGATGGTGTCATGGAGAACACTCAAGCAACTCATCCCCACAATTCAATGTCAAGATCTCCAGTTCCAATGCCTCATCCTCAAGCACTACCAAGGGAATCGAATCCCCGTTGTCGGGTCCTGCCGAGTCCAAGTCTCCTTCAAGAAGCACACAGCATACTTACCTTTGACAGTCATCGATAGCGACAGGCCTAGCCTACTGGGCCTCCAATGGTTCGCGCCACTCGGCATTGAAGTGGCCGGCATAAACCGAGTCGATGGCTGTGACTGGGAGGAAGACCTTATCTCTGAGTTCAGGGACGTCTTCGTGGACAGCTTAGGCAAGTACAAGGGGACCCCGATCTCATTCAGCCTAGATACCAAGGTAGCTCCCATTCGCTTGAAGCCCCGTCGAGTTCCGTTTGCCTTAAGGGTGAAAATCAACGAGCAACTCGACAAACTGATAGCTCAGGGGGTGTTGGAGCCCATCGATCACTCCCCTTGGGAAACCCCTATTGTAACACCCATTAAGCCAGATGGGTCAATCCGAATTTGTGGGGACTACCGGGCCACCATGAACCACGCGCTCCAGCAAAACGCGTATCCAGTTCCGGTGGTGCAGCACCTCCTCCATTCTCTGGGGGGCGGGAAAGTTTTCGCTAAATTGGATTTAGCTCAGGCATATCAGCAATTACCAGTAGATGAAAAAACGGCACAGGCCCAAACTATTGTGACGCACTGAGGTGCCTTTAAATGTACCCGGCTGCAATTCGAAGTAAGTGTAGCCCCGGGGATCTTTCAGAGCCTTATGGAAAGGTTATTACAAGGAATTAAGGGTGTGGTCCCCTATTTTGACGATGTATTAATTGCAGCCCCAACTAAAAAAATCTTACAGGACCGGTTAAAATTAGTCCTAAGAAAATTCCAAGAAGCCAGTCTTAAAGTTAAAAAAAATAAATGTAAATTGTGCACTGATAGTGTTGAGTTTTTAGGGTACCTGATTGATAGCCAGGGCATTCACCCTACCGAAAGTAAATTAAAAGCGATCAAAAACGCTCCCAGGCCACGAAACAAGGCCGATCTCCAGGCTTTCCTAGGCCTCATCAACTTCTATAATGTGTTTTTACCGCACAAAGCAACTGTCGCTGAACCGTTACACCGATTGTTAGATAAAAGGGCAATTTGATTATGGGGTTACCGTGAAGAACAGGCGTTCCGAAATGTTAAAAAACTGCTCACTTCTGACTCTGTACTCATGCAGTATAACGAGACTTTGCCGTTAGTTATAACCTGTGATGCATCGCCTTTCGGGGTGGGTGCCATTTTAAGCCACGTACAGCCTAATGGGAACGAAACCCTTGTTGCATATTTTTCAAAGACTCTTTCAAAAATGGAGCGGAACTATGGACAAATTGATAAAGAAGCCCTCGCAATCGTTTCAGCTGTGAAAAGATTTCATGAATAGGTGTATGGCAGGGTTTTTACTATTGTGACTGACCACAAACCGTTGCTAGGGATAATAGCCGGAGATAAGCCGACTCCCTACATATTATCCCCTAGGATGACCCGATGGTCAGAATTCTTAGCTGCTTATAACTATCGGCTGCAATACCACCCGGGGAAAGCCATTCCCCACGCCGACGCATTGAGCCAAGCACCGCTTCCAGAAACTCTCGATGATCCGGCACCAATGGAAACCACGTTGCAAATCGATGCACTCAACTCGCCACCACTGACCGCTCGAGACATCGCGAGAGAAAGCAAACACGACCACACCCTAGCACAAGTCCTAGGCTGGGTAGAACGCAGATGGCCATTGGACCAATTGTCTGATGACTTTACACCATTCAAGTCTCGACAGACCGAGCTCTTCTCCCAGGAAGGCTGTGTCATCTGGGGTGATAGAGTCGTTATCCCAGAACGGCTCTGAAAAGCGCTGCTGAGAACCTTGCACGATGGCCACCCTGGCATCGTGCGAATGAAAGCCCTTGCACGAAGCTACGCATGGTGGCCGGGCATTGACAAGCAAATCGAACAGTGTGTTAAAGCTTGTCCCAAATGCTAAGAAGTCAGCAACGCCCCTCCAAAAGTCATGCCTACCGAATGGGAGACACCACGTGTACCCTGGTCCCGAATTCACCTGGACTTCGCGGGGCCAACCAAGGGCCACACCTTCCTGCTTACTGTCGATGCCTACTTGAATTGGCTCGAGATTCATCGCATGACTACTACAACCTCCGAGGCAGTCATCAAGATTTTAAACAGACTCTTTGCAACCCACGGATTACCAGACGTCCTGGTATCCGATAATGGCCCACAATTTACTGCACTACTGGGACAAAAGCTCCGCTCCCACCTCAACCGGTTGCACCCGGCTTATGAACTGGAGAAACCACTAGGATCCAGTGGCCGCTGTCGCACCTTCCAGGTAGGAGACCTGGTTTATGCAAAAAACCTATCGGGCGACCCGTTGTGGGTGGAAGCGACGGTAGTACGTGTAACCGGCCCCAGATCCTACCTTGTGCAATGCCGTGACAATAAACTCTGGAAACGGTATATCGACCAGTTACGGTCGCGACTTGCAGCAGCCAGTCCGCAACTCCCCTATGACCAAACTGAGGAGGGGGGAGGTACGGAAGAAGATGAAGCCCTAGGAAACCCATTCGAAGGGAACGACGATTTAACAGAAACCCAGGCTGCGGAGCTGGAGGGAGAAACGTTTGCACCTCAAGAAATTGTGGAAAATGGGGGCAACAACGCAGAAGTGAACTCTGAACCAGAGGCAGCCCCACTTCCAAACAGCAATCTGCCTCAGCAGGACTGCAACCAACCAATACAGCGAAAGTCAAAGAGACTAAAAAGACAACCGTCCTATTTAAAGGAGTATGTAACTGCACCCTGAACTAAGAAGCCAGGGGGAAGGGGTGTTGTGTATGCAATATAACTAATAAAATATGAGCTTGGAGTCAAGTGCAGGGTTCTGGCCCTGCACTTCTAATTGGCTGTTAAACGGCCGGACCAAATTGGCCCGTTCCGGGGAATCCGATTGGCCCTTAACAGAAATGTCTTATTGGTTTAAGAGCTAACGTTCCTAGCTCGTTATTGGTTAATCGTTACAAGGTTTGCCTATATAAGGCAGGTTTTACTGCTGTTCAATTGAGCAAGTTATGATGTAAATAAAGAGCTGAAGTTCACCGTTCAGAAGCTTGTCTCCATTCTTCTCGCCCATGCTCAAAACGTAACAGAAATGATGTAAAAAAGCAAGGGTCAGGGAGGACTTTCTGAGCATGTAAAAGGTTGCAATAAAAGAAAGAACAACTATGTAAGACTAGACTGAAGCTGTCATACCTAAAGATGATGATAATTGCAGGCCTGTAAGCAGGGTGGGTAAGTCAGGAATCTTGTGAAAAAGATCCCTTCAGGAGATAAATAAGAAGGAACTAAGTCATTAAGGAAATAAAGGGAAAATGTCACCTAAACTAAACAAAAAGAAATTGGGCACATGGGAAACCCCTCCCCAAACCCCATTAACAACTACCAGATTATAACAAGAATAATTGCCAGTCTTGTGAACCAACAAAGCAAGGATTTGGGGGGGGGTGATAAATGGGATCCTGAGGCCCGGCCACTTTTTGAGTCATCGTTGGATCCAGACTTGGTGGCTTCCATCCCTCTGGTTAGTGCTTGCCGGCCTATCTGTGGACTCCGCTAAGTGTGGATGAGTATGTGTGCACACATGTGGGTGTAAAAGCAAACAGATGTGCATTGTAACTAGTAAAACTCTGCTGTTAAATTCACTGGGTCTCTGTGTATTCTGAAGAACCGTTTATGACTCAGTGTTTGATTGAAAGTGAGTGTGGCTATTTTCCAAGGCTGTGAGTCTAATGAGTGAATGACCATAAGCCTGGGAGCACACATGCAATATCTGTGTATATCCATTATTTTCCATTTTCAATTGTAACTTCTTGAAAAAACACTTCCAACTAAGCAGTTTAAACAGCCTTCTACAAGAATTAATTACTCTGGTCATATCAATTAACAACGTATGAGAAAATTATCTTGCAGGGCACCTTATACCTTATGGTACTTGGGACAATTTTTAGGCTCCAGAATGTAATGTAAGCACATCAATATAAAATAACTCTTTGTGTTTGTCCTTTGAACTGTATTATTCCTTTTCTTAAAGGAAAAAAAAAAAGACCTTCATATATATATGGATTTATGTATGGATTGTTGAATTTTTTTTCCCTTAAAAATATCATATATGATTTTTTTCAAGAAAAAAAAATGAAACAGATGAGCCAGGACTTGAATAAATTATTTAATATAAAGGAAATGTGAACAATGAACAGGGCAGGCTAATAAGAAAATCTAAATGTTATTGTCTAGTTGGAGAAAAAGTCCAAAAGAGGGTGTAGTAAGTCTGATTATTGTTTGAGTCTTATTTTCTAGAGGCCATCTGAATAAAAAAAACATTTACATTTCTTTCTTTGGCTAAGCTTTTTGATAAGAGAGCTTTAGTTAACTGTTTTGATGTATTTGACTCTCTTGTTTATTCTATTATGCAAATTACATTTATTAAAAAGGATAGTCATATTTTTAATTTTTTCTTCCTCCTCCTCCTCTCTCTCTCTCCACCCCCATCCATAGAACCAGCAGAGTAACCATTTTTTGTTCTAAAAGAATTTACTTATATTTGATTTTGATTGCTTGGGACTGGAGGAAGTTGCCAGAGATGCAATATGTGTTAATGTTATTAATGGAGGTGGGAGGGAAGTTGGTTTCAATGCATTGCTTTTGTTTGTTACATTGCATGTTTACTTACTTATTTGGCTGCAACAAATTGAACCCTTAAAAAAAGAATCCAAATATAGCCCTGAACAATATTGTTTTTGCGTATTTTCTCTGAGTTGTCTAGGAGTGTTATATAAAATTACTTTAGCTTTAAGGTGGCTCATCTGTGTTGTTTTCTTTAATGACATGAGAACCGATAAAGAAGGGGTGGAAGGGAAAATCAGCGTCATGTCTTTGTGCTTAACTGGTGAAGCATTTGACCTTACAAGTGACTAAGAATGACAGTGATTTAAGGTTAGCCATGTTACAGCCACGGCTTATTGTTGGACAGAAAACACTGAGGCATGTTACCTTGACAACATCTCCTAGCTGCACTGAAACTTAAAGGAAACTCAGGCCTGTCAGTTATGGCAAAGAATAGCAAAAAAGTTTAGTTAAAAATAAAATTTCTCTGGGAGGAAAATCAGTGTTAGTCATCCCAAGCAATATTATCCATCATTTTTATCATGATTCTTATTATAAAACTGATAGGAAAGCACAAACATTTACAATTACACAGAGCAATAGAACAATACTAGCAATATATAATAGTCAGGACTGTACAGAAGTTCCCTCTTTCTCTGAAGAAATTGTACAGTTCGCCTGCAGGTCTAAGAAGGGCTTTAAGTACTGAACAGGAAGAAAAAAAACACCAGAAGAAGCCCTAATTTCTCAACAGCAGCTGTCTCCACAGGGAATGCTGCTTTCAAGACTCAATATAGCCTGGCATAGTTTTAAATTCTGAGAGTAGCTCACAGGAAATATGAAGCAGAACTATCAATAAATATTTGCTGTTTGTGCCGGTTTGCAGCGCTTCGGCGGCAGGTAGGAATCTGAGATCGTGTGCGGTTTCTGCCTGCGCTCACTGCTGGAGTGCCCTAAGCCAGCCGGCTTCAGGGCTAAGCCACCCCGTAGAGGTGGTGAAGACAGGGGAGATCCTGGCAGGGTCGAGGGGAGCCGCACCTCTCCTCCTCAGCTGGCTAAACTCCCTTTTCCGAAGGCGGTAAGAGCGGCGGTCAGAAATGGCCGCCTCAAAGAAGCATTCAGCTGGAAAAGAAAGTGGAGGAGGAAGTTAAGAAGTGAAAGTTTTTGGCTGACCTGGACAAAAAGAAACAACTAAGGTACCCTGGAATTTAAATTTTGCAAAAGATACATCGCTCCCAAAGAAGAGTCGGAAACAGTGAATGAAAGTGAAAAGGGAAAGTTTTTTTTTTCACTTTCCTTCCTCACACTGATAACAAAAAGATCTGAATAAAGAAATCAGAAAAATCCACTTTGGCACTAACAGGTAATTAAGCTGGAAATTTAATTAAATGCCAAAAGGACAATAAAGATTTCTGAATATTAAAAAAGCCTTTTTTTTTTTGTTATGTGGGAAGGGAGAGGAAAAGAATAAGAGCAGGACTTGGAAGGAGGAGACTGCTTGGAATTTAAAAGAACTTAAAGTTAAATCTTAACAAAACTTCTAAAGGATACATTTTAACTGGAATTTTGCAACTAAATAGTAACCCTAAGAAGAGAAAGTGAAAAAAGAAGAAAGTGTTAAAAGAAACAGCTTGTGTGTATTTGGATTGTTTGGTGACTTTGGGATTTTTGGAAATCATATTTGAATGATTAAAAATAATTGGCTGGTTGCTTAAAAAAAAACATTCTACAATGGCATCACTTCTGGATGAACTGGATGAACTGAAAATCAAATTTAAAAAATATAAAGAAGAGGAACAAGAAGGGAAGGGCTCTTTTGGCTCTACTTTTCAATTCTTAGAAATGGCGATTGGTGTTTACAAGAAACAGCAAGAAAGGAATGCGCAACAAGAAGATTGGGATAAAGAAGAAGCCATTTTTAATGAACAAGTAATTCTATCTGGGGAAGAAAGGTAAAAGGGGGGGGGGAGAGAATGGAAAATTTAAGGCCTTAAAAAGGCAGCCCAAAAAGGGAAAAATAATGTGAAAAGGGGATATAATTTTGGAAAACAACAGAAAAGGGGAATACAGAAGAGGGAAATGGAGGAGGAGAGATAGGGGGGTAAAAAGGGGAGAGAGAAGAAGAAGAAAGGGAAGAGAAGTTACAAAGGTCTGGAGCAAGATGTAAAGAAACAGGATTTATTTAGAGATAATGGGTGAAAATTTAACTGAAAAGGGGATTTTGCAAAGGTATATAAGATTGTACTGTTATATTTGTAATAGAAATAATGTTAGAAAATTGGAAACAACATATGATTAAAAAGTGGAATAAAATAGTCTTTGTAATTTAGTGAAACTTTTGTGAACAAAATAAATGAAATGAAATAAAGGAGAGAATTGAATTAGGAAGGAATGGGAACATTTTAACTACTCAATGTTATAAAGTATAAGTGAAGTTGGAGGGAAATAATTATGGAAAGTTTATAAGTGTTCCCATAGAAGTATGGTACTTATTTGAAAAGTAATGTATAAAATGTTCAAGATTTAAATGAATATTAATATTAATGATAGAATTGAATTGGTATGGATTGTTGTTTTAATTATGTTATATATTTAGAATTTTTTCTTTTTTTAAAATACATTGTGTAGTTTTAGAATGTACCAAGCAGAATCCAAACAGAAATTATGTATTATATTAAGTATTATAATTTTAGAGGAAAGATATAAAGGTGTCATATTCCAATTAGTGATCGCAGGATAAATTTTGCTTAATGAGAAAAGATAATAGACAGCTGAAACAGGACAGACAAAGAATATAAGCATGATGATTTGAATTGAGATGATATAAATATAATAAAATTAAGAAAGTTGAAAGAGGGGAGAAATTATATAGAAAATGTAGAATGATAATAAGATATGGAATGGAATATAAAAATGAGCATGAATTTGAATTTGTGTCTGCACAAAGAGATGTAACCCGGGATCAGGCTGCTTTCAAAAAAGATGTTTTATGTTTTTATGTTCTATGTTTTGTTTGTTTGTGTTTGTTTTTAAAAATCAATAAAATTTTCAAAAAAATAAAAATAAATATTTGCTGTTTATTACAAATATCAGCATATTAAATGAACATCGTTCCAAAGAGAGAATGATGCTGTGCTCAGTTTTTATAACTGATTTTTTTTTACACACTTGCTAGAATTCTCTTGAAGTTGAAAGTATGTATGTATGTATGTATGTATGTATGTATTAGCTGGATACCTGTGCTTCACTATGAAACTATGTGATTGGGCTTAGTTTTTGGGGAGGAAAATAAGGAGAAAAATATTCTGCCTCTGCCTACCAGTATCCATCGGTATTCATTTGGCTAGCATCCTGTCAGTATGTGAGAGAGTTGAGGGCTGTTTGGAAACTGAAACAGTATTTGCTCTGTAAGCAAGGAGACAGCAAGGAGCCTGGGCATGGCTTAGCTCAACTGTTCCATACTAAAGCTTCTTGCTGCTGTGAAACTAAAAGTGAAATTCCTCTCCTCTGCTTGTGTTTTGCAGAAAGGAGCGGGGAGTAGAACTTCTTAGCACCAGAGCGTGTTAATAATAATATACAAAATATTAATGCTCTGATGGGTCATTTTGAAAAATCCTTTCTTAGTGAGCACCTAGAAGCCAAGAAGAACATACATGCTAAATTTCAAGTTTGTCTTTACAGTTCTGGAGATTTTGTGATGATGCATTTCACTTTCATATATATAGGTTTTAGCATATGGCATACAATGTCAGGGAAATCTACAAATGATAGACACAATGCAGTCCTGTTCATTCTGTTCGGTATTGGTGGGCCTTGCCACACTATTGGACAAAAACTAGCGTATACCATCTGACTAGGAATGCATCACCTTCCCTCATGTTACAATGCCTCACATCCAGCCAGATGCAGGGCCAGGTTCTAATTTCAGCAAACACGAATGCAGCTAGATTTTTTTCCCACCAAAGTGGTACCAAATATCTACTTGCAACATTGCATACTTTTGAACTGCTGGGTGGGGAAGAGCCAGGGAGCAAGTGGTGGGAGCTCACCCCCTCTCACAGTGCCGGGCTCAAACCACAGGAGTGCAGACCATTTCTGGCTGGCATCATTTAGCTATTGTAACACTGCATCCCTATGTTTTTAGTACTATATGTTTTCACAGAGGAATAAACAAATTAAATGTATTTTGGTAGGCCATTGTAACTCTGAAGTAAATGAAGAATTTCTACCTTAATGCTGGGGACCATCATGAGGATGGAATGACCCACACATCACAGAAATGTTTCCAACTTGGGAACCTACCATTGAAAGTTGGCTATAGCAGCTAGATCTGTCTTCTAGGAAATGTCAAAACCTCTTTGTCAGATTTCATATTTAACTCTCTCTAGACCTAAGGGCAGAAGATGGCACATAGAAAGCTTGCAATGTGTTGACAGATTGTTTCCAATGTTGATGAAAAGCTTTCAAAAAGAATTCATAGGCTTATTGAGCCATTAAAAATCTAGCTGCATTTGTGTACGCTGTATATTACCGAGGAACAATAAAGATCAAGAAAGAATGGGAAATAATAAAACAACAAATAACAGTTGCAGCAAAAAGATCATTAGATATGAAGTTTGAACTGCACACTACAGGCAGAACCTTGTATTTCAGTAAAATCAGAAATGTTTCTACCAGTGGATTAATGGAGAGAATGCAATTAACCAGTCAACACCTGATAAAGAAGAAACAGTGTAGTTCTGGGCACAGCTATGGGAAAAAGAAATACAACAAGAATAGAGCTTGGATAAAGGATATGAATAAGAATACAAAAGAAGCTGAAATGAAAGAACTTCTAATAACAAAAATAATGGAGAAAATGGCAAGGAAAACCAAGACGTGGTAAGCATTAAATGAAGATGAACTGCAAGGTTTTTGACTGAAACATTTGACTGTTTTGCAATCATTCACTGTCATGCAGTTTAACAACCAACCAATACACACCAAATACTTCTTCATCAGCAAGTCTCAAATTGCATACAAGAAAACAAGCTGCATGGGTGCGGTAGCTGATGCAATTTAACATCTATCTGAAAACAAGCTCCTTGTTTTCAGCTAAATCAGAAAGGAAATTACCCAAACAGCAGAATGAAAGGTCAACTACTAATTGACAAAATGATCTTGTAAATCTTTGAGACAAGGAAAACCAACTTGAATGTTGCATGGATTGATTACAAGAAGACATTCGACTCCATACCATAAGCCTGGAAAAATCATATGTCTAGAAATAACAGGAAACAGTAGAAATATCAACAGCTTTGCACACAGATCAGTGCTGAATAGAAGACACAGTTGTTGGTCAATGATAATAGACTGAGAGAAGTCAATATCACGAGAGAAATATGTCAAGGACACTCACTAACACCACTACTGTTTGTCATTAAATTGATTCCTCTGTCAACAATATTAAACAAGCCAGCCATGCCTATCAAACATCAAGAACATCTGCCAGGCTAACACACATGGACAGTCTGAAAGTATACTGAAATTGAATCACTGCTAAATACCATCCATATAAACAGCCAAGGGAGTTTGGATTGGAGAATTTGTCATCCTTATCATTAAATGGGGAAAAATAGTGAAAACTGAAGGAATCAAGATGCCCTATTTGAAATGATATTAAGAATCTGGATGAAGCCAATCACTACAAATACCTGGGCATCTTTCAAGCTGACAACATTAACCACTGAAGTCAAAGTTAAAAGTAAATGTACAATGACTACAGTAAAGAAAATCTTAAATTCCAAACTCACTGGATGAAATACCATCAAAGCAATTAACACCTGGGTAATTCCAGTCATTAGATACACAGCTGAAGTGGTAAACTGGACTTGAGCAGAACTAAAAGCCAAGAAAAATAATGACAATGTTCTTCATTCATGCAGAAATATTGACAGACTCTTATTTACCAAGCAGCGTAGGTAGGCATGGAATGTTGCAAGTAGACTAGAAAGTTGAAGAAGAAAAAAGGGCATTGGAAGACTATCTGAAGGACAATGATGCACTGAAGCAGGGGTGGGATTCTACTGGTTTGGAGCGGTTTGCTCAAACCGGATGTTAAAGCTACATCTGCTTTGCTGAACCAGTATTTCAACCGACCAGCTGGCCCCGCCCACCCTTCCCAGGAGTCTCCACATGATGCAGGTTAAGTTCAGGGTCTGCATGGAGGCTGTGGGATGGGGGGAAACAGGCCTTCTGGAAGTCTGGAAAAGGGCCTACTTCTGGAAGGCCTTCAGAGCCTGGGGGAGGCTGTTTTCGCCCTCCCAGAAGCCCACCGGAAGCCGAAAACAGGAAGTTCCAGTAGGCCACAGCCACCATGGCCATGCCCACCCAGCAACCAGGCAGCGAACTGGTTGCTGGGATATTTGAATCCCACCCCTGAACTGAAGCTAATATATCATGAAGGCTTATTGTATACTGGAGACCCCAAACTGGCCCATAAGCAAAAACAAATGAAGAATAAAAAAGAAACCTACCAAGGCAAAAAACAAAACAAAACCCAATTACTCTAGTGGGCAAAATAGATAATAGATATTGATTAAGAGGACAAAACTTCAAGAGACAGACAGACGGGCTAATTCTGGCTAATAAGGCATCAGATTAAGTTTTAAGAACAAAAAACATACAGAGCCAGAATTGAAAGACAGCAACATATTGCAAAAGTTGACCCTGCAAGTAACCTGAAGAAACAGTGGGCCACCTGGTTAGTCCTGTAAGATCAAGGAGAGTGATTTTAATCAAAGGCATGATAAAACAACAACAATAATGCACTGAAATAGCTGCAAGAAATGCCATTTGTCTAGTAAGAACAAAACTACTTTGTAACCAGACAGAGAAAATGAAGAAGCTAAAGCTTCTTTAGAATTCAAACAAAGAAACCACATAACACTCCACACTTAACAACAATCAATGTTTCTATGAGATCATGCCAGCATTTTAGGAACAGAAAGAAAATTGGGGGGGGGGAGGGGGCAGAGCTGGTGTCACGACGATACGGCATGCGATCTTGGAGGTCTGAGATCGCTGCCGATATCTTTGCTCTTGGATGGTCCTAACGGATCTAAACCATCCCGAAGAGATGGTGAAAGTGAAGAGCGCATCCTGTCAATCCCAGGGATAGTGCAAAGTCCCTGGTAGATCCAAGAGAAGCTCTTGCCAATGGCAAAGAGGCAGCCATTAAATCTGCTGAAGTTGGGACAGCTCCGAAATGAAAGAGAACAGAAAGAGAGAGTGTGCCGGTTTGGTGAGAACTTTTTCTTTATTCTAAGATCTGAAAGGACACCCTAAGGAAAAGAAAGAATCTGTAAAAGTTTTGACAGAAGTGATTAAGCGGTGATTTTAAACAGGAATGTCAAAGTAATGTTTTTTTCTCATTGCTGGATTTTCTGTACATGATCTTATATCTCGAAACTGGACTGGTTTTTCTTTTCCATCTATTTTTTTTTCTCCTTTTTGATTTTGTAACATTTTAGGCTAGAGACTCCCTTTTAGTTATTTCTTTTTTTAAATATATTTTTTCTTTCTTTTTTTTATTAATTCTTATTATATTTTGCTTGGAAAAGGAGGGGGAAAGATTATATATGGGAGTTTCTGTGGTTAAACTGGGAGAATATTAAAAGACAATGTTATTTGAAAATTCCAGTCTGGCTATCAACTGTTGAAGCATTTTCTTATCCTATAATATACAAAAAGGAACAAACAGTTAGATATGGTGAAATATTGAATGAAAAGGGTGAACTTAAATCTATACAAAAACTAGAGGAACAAGGTATAAAGATGAATTGGTTTTCATATGCATAAATACATTCAAGGTATGATAAAGATTCTAAAACAGAAGGTTTCTATGATAAACTGACTGATTTAGATAAGATTTTGACAGGTACTGATGAAAAGGTGATTAAAAAATTGTATGGATATTTATTAGAAATTAAACTAGAAGAAGACCAAGTTAAAGAAACTATGATTGGGGGAACAATTTTGGATATGGGATTGATCCAGAGAAATGGCAAAAATTGTGGTCTCAAAATTATAAAATGACAATGTCAACAGCATATAAAGAAAATTTGTATAAGATGTTTTACAGGTGGCATTTCCCCCCAACAAGAATAGCAAGAATGTTCAAGAATGAATCCAAAAAATGTTGGAAATGTCACCAGACACCTGGCCCATATTACCATATGTGGTGGACTTGTCCGGACGCTAAAAAATACTGGACTAAAATCCACACGTGGTTGGAAAAAATGACAAAAAAACATATAGATTTGAAACCAGAGATATTTTTATTGGGAATTTTACCTGAAATATATAGTAAAGACTTGAAATACCTGATTGTAAATGTATTAACAGCAGTTAGGATTGTATTTGCTAAAAACTGGAAAAAAGGGAAAACACTATCACATGAGGAAATCATTAAGAAAATACTGGAATGTGCTGAAATGAGCAGATTGACATTTGAAATTAGAGAATATGATAAACAATTTTATAAAGTTTGGGATCTATTCTATCAATGGTTAGACAATAAAATATAGTAACGAAATATGTAGACTTTTAGAAAATACTAAATATATAAAGATTTATTCTTTCCTTATTATATCTACAAAATGATTTTAGAATAGATTTGGGATGATAATATGAATTGTTACAAAACAAATTAAGTAAAATATGATTATTTCCTAAAGCATGAATGAATAAAAGTATAGTCAAATGACTGATTAATAATGATACCAATGTATTTAATATTGGATTGAAAATACGAGATCATATACAATGTAATTGTAATTGAAGACTACGAAATGGAAGCACAAAATAATTTGTAAACCAACCGACACACTGTATGTACATATATGGAAGATGGCCTAATGTTTTTATGTTTTGTTTGTTTATGTTTGTTTTAAAAACCAATAAAAAATTTTAAAAAAGAAAAGAAAGAAAATGAGGATATTCACTCCAAATTTCTGTCCTAGCCCATAGAAGAGTATTTGTAACTCTTTTGACTATAGGAGAATTATAAATCTCATTCATGATTAACCATGGAGAAATCTTCAGGCCTTAGAGAGATGTAGAATTCACACTGAGCAAGAAAGTTAAAAATTTGCTAGGATTCCCCTTATATTTGTCAAGCAGGAAGAAAATACTTGATGCTTCTCCAGTCTAATAGATTGAAATGTATAGGGGAGTCATTAGCTATGGTATACTTTGTAGCACTTGCTGTTAGATAATCTTTGTTTGGGTTAACAAGCAACTTGGTTCTGAAATTGGAGCAAGAGATTGATGATCTGCAGCAGTGCAAAAGGACATGCAAAACATTGTTTAGCCATAGTATTGAGGTGCTTTTGATCATCTTGTAGAATTAGGAATATGGATATGTAGATCTTACGGTCAGACTAAATTACAGGCACAATAACAAATCTGGAATTTTTTGGATGCTTATCATTACGTTCAGGAACTTTCTTATTTCAGACATGACATGGTAGATATGACGTTTCGCTGAATACAGAAAAGAAGCTACATTTATGACAAAAATATGCCTTTTCCACAACACCAATATCTATCCATATACCCACCCACATCCATTGATACCAGAGGTCTGGGAATTGATTTATACAAATGGGTAGATAGAAATTTGACCATTCTAGAAGGTAGGTTGTTTTTTGAGTTTATATTTGTTAGGTACTTTCATTTTTAAAAAAATTAAAATAGGGCATAACTGTTTCTTTAGGGTTAAAAGATTAACATAAATATTATAATAAATATTAATGTGGCTATAAAACAAATGCAAATACTTAATAAAATATATGGAACCACGTATAACACTTTAAATAAAACTTCTGTGTTTATGTATATTCAGGCTGATCAAATTTTAGATTTCATCTGTGCTCAAGAAATATGAATGACAAAGAACCATTATATTCAGAATTCTAATTCTCTCACATTTATACTGTCTGATCTAAACCTACTTCTGTTTAACCATTTACCTATTAATAAGTCACCCTTTTCAACTTTGTTGAATCAAATGAGATGAACATTTTGTCTGCCTCATAAAAGCTAAAATTTAGATTTTTAAAATCCATCCATTCCATGTTGGAATAATTTAATTTTAATGGCAAGCCTATTTCTGTGATAACTGTGAAGGCAGAGTTTGATAGCAATCTGAGTTTTGGTTCAGTATAATTAACAACTACAAGCACAGCAGCACTACAAATGTTTCAAGTATGCTATATAATAAGTCGATCACAATGGTAACATTTCCATCTGCAGGGGCCAAAAGGAAGTCTGGAACTTTAAGGCATTAGGGATAATTGGACAGGGGAGATTTCCATCCCTCTTTTGAGTAAAAACCAGAGGAGGCTGGATGAAGCATGGAAGAATGGTTGGGACTCTTAAGCAGCTGGGAGAGAGTTCCAAAGGGGATGAATGAGCATGGTTATTTATGCTAGCATGTTATGTTTATAGTTACAGTGGGGAGATGGACATTAAGCATCCTAACGGCCACTGGGATCCAATTGAGCTGAAGTTCCCTGGGACACTTGACTTTCCCTGCCTAGTACAGATGTAAATTGGGTTTTATGGGAGGTCCTCAGCCTTGGGAATTCAAATTCAATTCCTCTTGGAGAAAATGGGCAGATCACATCTTTATGGTGATGAGGGGCATGGAGAGATACAGTCGGAGATGAGAAAAAAGCTGCTGCCAAGAAACACAAAACCAATGCTTTTTTTTTTTTTTTTTTTACTGATTTTGCATTCCAGCTTCTTGGTTATCAGCCCTGAACTTGAATAACAGGACTTGGCTTTTGGCTTCTGGTTATAAATGCCAGGACAGACCTCATTTACAATTTTATTATGAACGAGAAGGACAACTTGGAATCACTGAAACATGGCTGGGCATGAAAGGGGGCATGGCACTTTTAGAGATGTGTACAGTTGGCACTGGTTGGTGCCAGTTATGAAACCAGGGCAGGGATATTGGTAGTGATTATTATCCAAGAATTGCTTTCGGATTTCAGGGCACGTCATACCACACATCAACAGATGTGAGAACCCTGTTAATTAAATTAGGCTCTAGGATCGGTTGTGATTTTGGCTGCTGTACTTGCCATGCTGCTATATTCTGAGGCAATTTCTTTTTTTTTTTTTTAAACAAATTTTATTAATTTTACAAAAAAAACCAATACACAATCCAGGCATAACAACTTGAAAAATCTTTTCTAAAAATAATAATAATAATAATTAAAGAAGAAAGCCAATAGAACATATAAAATAACTCCAAATTGTAATATCAATATTTACATGATCTATTTAACTTCATATCTTATCCAAACTTCTCCTTTTATCCAAATTATATTTCTTGCTTATTAAAATTTTATTGCCTTTCATAAACATACAAAACACAAAACATAAACAAAACTAAAACATCTTTTCTGAAGGCTGCCTGATCCCGGGTTGAAACTCTTCACACAGACACAAATTCAAACATCATATTCACTTTATATATCCTTCCATATCTTATTATCATTTTCTTTTTTATATATATAAACCAATTTTATCAATTTTACAAAAACAGTGCATAAACAATCAAGACATAACAGCTTATAAATTCTTTCCTAAAAAAATAATAATAATTAAAGAACAAACCAATAGAACATAATGATTCCAAATTATAATATCAATATTTACTTTATCTATTGAACTTCATATCTTATTCCAGCTTCTCCTTTTCATCCAAATTATTTCTTATTGATTAAAATGTTATTGCCTTTTATCAATATACAAAAAAAAAAAAATAACAAAACCTTTATATATCCTTCCATATCTTATTTCCATTTTCAATAACATTCTTTGTCTGTTCTATTCCCAACTATCCATTCATCTTTTTTCTTTTACTATACTTCTCCTATACACTAACTGGAGTGACAGCTTTAACTCATTACCCTAACTTAAAAGTACTTCATATAACAATTTTTCTTGGGGTTCTGTTTAAAAGATTCTAAAATTACACAATAAATTTCATACTCTAAATACACATATAAAAAACACAATCTTATGTACCCTCCAGAATCCCTCTTTTATCCTAAATTAAATTCACCCATTGTCTCTAAATAAACTTTTTTTCTTTAGATCTTGCTTCCCCCCATTGAGGCTTCTCCTCCCCCCTTTTCTCTCTTGCTTATTCTTCTCCTTGCCCTTTTTACCCCTTTGTCTTTCCTCCTCCCTTTTCTTACTCCCTTTCCTTTGCTTTCTAACCTTGCCTCCACCTTTCCGCTCATTTTTCTCTTCTTTGGTTGTTTTTATAATTCTTAAAATCCCCTTTTTCTTATCCTTTTTCTCCTCCTCCCCGGAAAGAACCCATTGTTCATCAAAGATGGCTTCTTCTTCTTCTTTTTCCCAGTCCTTCTGCTGCGTAGTCAACTTTTCATAAGTACATAACGCCATTTCTAAGAATTGAAACAAACTGCCCAAAGTATCTTCTTTTTTATATTTTTGATATTCAGTCTTTAGTTCATCCACAAGCGATGCCATCATGAAAAAAGAAACTTTTCCCAAAACAACCACAAATATTTTTAATCAAGAATAATTCAAAAAAAAATAATTCCAAAAATTAATACTTTTCTTCCTTCTTCTCTTTCTCTTTCTGGGGTTAATGTTTAATCAAAGAGGTCCAATTACCATATACCTTTCTTTGGGATTCTAGGCAATCTCCTCCTTTTTCAGCTTCTGCTCCAATTTTTTTTCCTCTCCCTTCCCACTTGCAATATCAATTTTAAATAATCAGAAATCCATACCTCCAACAAGGGTTTTCCAATTTCTTAAGTTTTTCAATGTCCAAAAACCCTTTTGTCCCTTAGCTTCAACTCTCAAAACAATTCACTTTCAATGTCCAATATATCCAAACATATCTGCTGTTTCCATTGGGTGGGAGAGTGAAGAAAAAAAAAAAGTTCCCTTTAACAGCTTCTCCGCTGCTTTCGATCTTCTTAGGGATACAATGTATCCTCCAGCAATTCAAACAGCTCAGTTCCAAGCAATTTAAAAGATGTTACTTGACCCGGCTCAGACAGCACTTTCACTCTTCTTACTTCCTCCAGCGCAATCTTACCCAGTTGCTGGCTTCTTCGTGGCGGCCATTGCTGACCGCCGCTCCACCGCCTTGGGAAAAAGGGGTTTTTCCAGAGGGGGAGGGGGTCTGTGACACCCCCAACCCCCTGTCCGACTCCCCTCTCTCTTCAGCTGTCCCTACAGGGCAGCCATATCCCCCTGACCCATCTGGATCGGGGGTACCTCGGCGGCTAGCACAGCAGGAATCGCGAGCTGTCGCGAATTCCTGCTGCCCCGAGGCCACGCAAAACCGGAAAACTTTCTGAGGCAATTTCTCTGCCTCGGCTCCTTGACTCCATCTCCAGAGTTGCAATGATGATCCCCATACCTATTGTCTTGGAGGAATTCTATTTGCCTTCTTTGGGATTGGAATCTGAAGGGATTAAGAGTCCATGGCCGCCATGATGGACTATCCCCAGTCACATCCCAGATGATTACATACCAAATCTGATATCCCAGTCAAAGCAGTGGCTATACAATCTGAAATTGGGGGGTTCTTTGCTTTTAACCTTGCCATTATAAACTTTTACCTTGTCAATGAACAGATAATGCCCTGATTATGATGGGATTCTCTGACACCACTATCCATTGCAGGGAGGCTGAAGCTGTTAGATCAATCCAGCCTCAATGACTGATGGACCCAGATGGATTTCAGGGGGTTATTTCTGGTTGTTCCCGCTGGTCTGCTACATAGTCCATCCAAGGGTTTGGTTGACACTTGGAATAAGAGGCTAGTAGACATTCTGCATTGGATTGCACCTATGCGACCACCTCTCTCATGGAACCCATCAATGCCTATGGTTTATAGAGGAGCTGAAGGTGTTGAAGCAAGAGAAGGTATCACTGGCACTCTACTGAGGTCACATTTGAGTTTAGAAATGTATTTAAGACTTCTCATGATGGAAAGGGGTGACAAAGACCAAGTACTTCCCCAACTTTATTGCATCTGCAAATAGCAGACCAGCAACATTGTTTCAGGTGACACAGTCTCTCCCTTTGCAGGATTGTACAGAAAATTTTCCTCAGCATGCTCGAAACCATTCACAATTGGATGCTAGCTTTGTTATAGAACCAGGGGAGTTGTCTGGGAGAAAGTCTTGCCTGCTAATCTGGAAGTGGTTTGGATCTGTTGGGCATGATGAAGTGAACAGAATCCTTAGGGCCTGTGAGTTCAACTACCTGATATTAGATCCATGCCCCCTTTATGTTCATTTGACACTTGCCCATATATGTAGGTAGTAATATAGATTATACTTAATATGTTTAACAAGTCACTGCTATCAATGTTTCTAGATTTCACTGATGGTGTTGACTAGAAAAGGCTAACATAAATCAATGAATATTGTCAAACCGAAAAAATGGGGGGACGGACTCAAAAGAAATCTAAATCTATGAGATGACTTCTGAAGTAACTTAAAAGGTCAATCCAAAAAGTAATGCACCATGTTGTGAACTTCAATTTACATAATCGCAAAGTTCAGCTTGTTGCTCCTATGACTCTACACTTGGTTTCCTTGCCTCCCACCTTCCCTTCCCCTCTTCCCTCTTTCTCAAAGCTCTGAAACTCTTTGTGTTAGAATAATGACAGTGTCTGTGAAGCATCACAGACCAGGGGAGCTGTAAAGTATGGTTTTTAGTCATCACAGTAGATTCAGTGCCTTGCAAAATATTTGTCTTGACACTATATTGTAGAAGAATTAGAATAACATATAAAACAAGGAGAAGGAACCAAACATACTTTTTTCCCTATAATGATAATTATTTTCTATAATTAACCAATGAAAACATTGCCAAAAGATTTTCTTGTTATTAACACAACTAGTATGAGTTAAAAAAAAATTTTTTATTCATATCTATATGGACATATTTTTAAGCTTTTCTAAGTACAGAAGTAGTATCCAAGCAATAATACAGAAAATATATACAATATGAAAGGAGTGGAAGAGGGAGACTCAGAATAGTTTAGAGCTCTGACATGATCAAATTACTGGATGGAATTAGTGATCAGTTTAGAAAGATTAGTGAAATAAACCGGGAACGTCAAAAGTTCATGTGGGTTTAATTTCAGCTTGTATAACTGTCACAATTATGAATGCATGTGGAGTTACTGATGCAAAATTAGAAAAGTGTAATCAATTCATTAACCTCACAAATTCAGCCTCTGAAATGCCAAAGCATGAAGTTTATAAATGAACATCCTACACTTTCACCAAGATAAATATTCTAGATGATCTGATGCAAATTTTTAACTAGAGCTATTTGAACACTGTTCTAAATAAGCAGATAAGTAAATTATCAAGCAAGCAAGCAAATAGCTACATAAAAATAAAATTACATAATAATTTATATTGTCATAGAAAAAAACAGAATTTTAAATGCTGGTTATTTATTATAGCCTTAAATTTTATTATAAAGTCCATCAAGCCCTTTGTCAATGAGTGCTAGGGCTTCCTATTCTCTTAATTATAGTTTGGTAGAAGTAATGCATGCATTTTGCAAAAATTATGTTTTCTTCTAAAGGTAATTGAGAAAGCTTCTAACACTCGTATGGATAAAAATGCTTGGCAAAGTTCCATATTTATACCTTTTGAAGTGTTTAAATAATTTTAATACATATTTATAACCATAAATAGTTTTAAAACATCCATAATCATTAAGACATATCTTTTTAAATAATTGCTTTTATTTTTAATTAATATTATCTGCTCCTTTTCTGCATTTATACAGATTTGAATATATTCTATTGCCAATAAATATAGGATTTAGTGCTTGAGAGAATTTGCATTTCCCAAATTGCAGAACAAATAATTTGATCAAATGAAACAGCAGGAACTCTCCCTTAATAGCAAATGTTTTGCCAAATTTGGCTGTAGATAAAAGTCCTGAAAAATCTGCAAAACGTACGTGGTATGGAATGATTCACAGTTAGAAAGGGTTTGTTTGGGGCTTATATCCAAAGCATATTTACTAGACAATCATACCAGCAAGGCTATCCAAATAATACTGTTATCAGTACATCATATTATAGCAGTGGCCCACAATCGGAGGTCCTTGGGTTGTGTCTTCCTCCAGTCAAAAGGTTTGAATATAGGACACCAATGACCTCCTTGTGAAGTTTAATGGGACAGAAGGGAAGAAGGCTTGAATACATGACTAGGTAGTAATCATATTACTCTATTAAATGGAAATTATATCAACAAAATGAAAATTGGTTAAGATTATCCTACCTTCTCCCCACTATAGGGTATATAGAGCTTCCAACATATTACCCAAAGGCTAATAGTGGCATTCAGTCTAGAAATCTAATCTCTGGATAACATGAATGCGTGTATGTATGGAATGTGATTTGTAATCCTTTTACAACAGCAATAGCACTTAGACTTATGTAATGCTTCATAGTGCTTTACAACTTTCTTTAAGTTTTTTACAGAGTCAGCATATTTCCCCCATCAATCTTGGTCCTCATTTTACCAGCCTCGGAAGGATGGAGGGCTGCGTCAAAATCGTACTCTTGGCAGTGAACCTTTATTAGTATTAGCCTGTAATACTGCATTCTAACCACTGCACCACCATGGCTCTCCAGTAAGTTGTTAGCTTACTGGAAGTAACAGCTGGCTTCCTTTTACAACAATAGTACAATGAACAGATAGCACAATATAAACAGCACATATAAAACTACATTTAATTTTACATACCAGACAACATAGAAAAGAGAGAGTAATTACAGTTTGTTTCCATCTTACCTTTCGGAGAGGTTTAAGTTTAGTCTCCATGATGAAGTCATACTTGCAGAGTTCACAGCACCGCGTGTCTGAGCTCTTAATCCATTGATGTAGACAAGCCTGATGAACGAAACGTAAGGTCCCTGTGCAGCGACATGGTGTGATGAGGGGGCTTTCATCATCTCCCTCACAGTGACAGATCCTGATAGAAGGATAGCAATTTAGTGAGGAGATCTAAAGTTTATTTAAACCCACTTCAATGGTGGCACCTGACATTTAAAACATTCACCCCTTTGAGATTAGAACCAAGAAATTTATTGCTTTTCCGTTTTGTAGCTTTCTATTTCAGGAATCAGCTTTCCATTTTTAGTAGTTCTGAAAGGTGGAACAACATTTGGCTGCTTTTCTATATTTCAAACTATTTGGTGAGTAAACTTCTTCATACTGAGCATATTAACAATATGTTGCATCTACAAATGGGCATGGCTGATCAAAACTTTTCTTCTTAATTTTAAGGCACTTTCTGCATACTGATTTTAGTAGAAAATAATTAGAAGTAATTCAAATAACTTCATATACTCTCAGGAGTGTTCTGCTTTGAAAAAGTCCCCTGCCTTCCATTTTTCCTAGAAATCATAATTCAATTTTGATCTATTGGTTAAGGCACCAGATAGAAAATGGAAAATTTGAAAATGAATTCAAATTCCTGCCTTATCCAACTGGTGACTTTGGACCAATCATTGTGTCTCAGCCTTATAAGTTCACAAGATTGTTGCAGGAAAAAACAGGTGGAGGACAGTGTGCTGGATATGTTCACTGCATTGAGTGATTTGTAAAAATAATAATGGCAAGGTACAAATAAAATAAATATTTTTTTCTGGTTGAAATATGTTTTTTTTATTTTAATTCTTTTGCAAAGCAGAATAGAAAGAAGGAATGACTAATGGGAGAGAGAGCTGTGAGTATGGTAGAGGTAATAAACTAAGATAAGTTTATATATCTGGCTAAAACTAACAGAAAGCTATATACAATGTGGAAAGAATATACAAGTAGCCTTACAGCAGCACTGAAAAAGTAACTTTACAAGTGGTGTTCACATGTTGCCGGACTCCATGATCAGTAGTGATTGAGATTCAGGTACTTTGCAACTAGCAGGTATTTGTGACCATCACAGCATGCTACAGTCATAATAATCACAATTTGTGTGTTTCACATCTGACCTCCAACATGCCGAGTTAATGAAGAAGCTGGCAGTAAAGTCACAGGTTGAAGTGACATGATGTCTTGCTTTATGACCACACGTGGTTTGCTTAATCAGTGTAGTAGAAGTGAGATCATAAATCTGTTGCAGACTTGAGATGTATCACACAATGACTGTATCACTTAAGAGTTATGGAGTTGCCAGTCCCAATTGTTAAACGAGAACTACCTGCAGTTGTATCAATACACAGAAGAAATGGAAAACAAATCGCTTCTAGTGGCCAGGAAAGCAGTATTTTTCCCTCGTGGGATGCTATATACAGTTTTCAAACCTAATGCCATGTGATACTCCAGTTTTATTATTATCTGCTTGTTATTAAGACTTTTTCCATCATGTAATTAACAGTAAAATTCAGAATCCATTGAGATAATAATCATTTAGAATGGATATGACAAGCATTGTAAAGAAATTCTAAAAACAATTCATAGTATATGAAAATATAGAGAATTAGGTGTTCTTGAATAAGAAAATGGAATTATGATGATAATGTGAAACATCAAAAAATGATTTTGAAACAAAAAAGGTGTCCTATTCTATGTGGGATTCAAAAAAGGAAACAATTATGTTAAATACAAATATCAGTCAAATATTAAGAATAACTTCCTATCTTATATGCAAGTTATCTGTAGAAGAAAACTACAGTTATCTTTTATTTTTTTTCAATTTTTAAAAATTTCTAGGCACATATTTGTTATAGTTACTAAATAGAGTTTTCACTAGAACAGTTATCTAAAGCTGATAAACATATAATTCCTCCAAGTCTGATCTTTTATGTTTATATTCTTCGTGGAAGCAAAAATTCAGTTTATCTATCAAATTGAGATGGCAAATCCCAATTTTAATCTGTCAAGGTTTAGAGGGTATAATTTGAATTGAAATTGAAACTTAAAGGCAATAAGATTTCATTGAATGCGTGATTCAGCCAGGGAATTTAATTCAAAATATTTTCACCCACTTCGTTATTTGGGAAGAAAATAAAATGGTATGAATCAGGGGTGTCAAACAGTGGGGGGGATTCAAATTTTTTTTACTACCGGTTCTGTGAGTGTGGCTTGGTGGGTGTGGCAGGGGAAGGATACTGCAGTCAGAGGTGATATTTGCTGGTTCTTCGAACTACTCAAAATTTCCACTACCAGTTCTTTAGAACTGGTCCGAACCAGCTGAAGACCACCTCTGATGTTAAACTCTATTTCATTGAGGGCCACATCAGGATTGTGTTTGAACTTGGGGGACTGGGGAGGCATGACTGGTGTGGGGGGTTACCAGGGTGTACAGGTGATGTGTCAGGGTGGCCTGGACAGGGTGGGGGGGGGAATTCACTGTTTCCAGTGAGGAAGGCAAGATCAGGGAGAGTGCCAAATGCTTGTCCTCCAGAGGAGCCTCGCCTGTCCCTCTCAGGCACTCCTGCAACTCTCTGCGTTTGGCCAGTGATGGCTCCTTGCAACTCTCTGCCAGTGAAAATGGAGCTCCTGAAACCAAGCTCCATTTTCACTGGTAGAGGCACTGTGGGCCAGTCCTTTGCTGTTTCCAAGGCAACTCCATGGGCCTGATGCAGCCCACGGGTCTTGACTTTGACACCCCTAGTATAGGTGATGAGTCTTCAAATTGAGCTCAGCTGCTGGTGACTAAATTCATGCAGAGTTATTGGCAACATCACAAATATGATTTGCTATTAGCTTCTTGGAATGATTTTTTTTTTACTCATCAGTAATATGATCATAATAAAATTAGTAAAATCATTTTTCTTTTTTGATGTAGGTTTTCTCCTTTCTATTCTCTTTTCTTTCTTTCATTTTACTTTGTATTTGATTTTATTATTATCAAAATTCTTAATAACATGATATATACAAAAAAGAAACTCTGACTAAAGATTGAAGAGACCTACCCTTTGAAGGTATCATTTTCTAGAGGCTGGGGATGTTCTTTTCTCATTTGTTTTGACATTTGTTTTGTGAATGATGCATTATGTGCTGCTTATGCATCTTTTTTTAATGTTATCACTGTAGCATATGAAATATATTATTTTTCTAAAAAGAGTATATAATATATTCCACAGATTAGTAGGAAGCACATTTTCTCAGATCCATCACTGAATGGACGAAGACTCATTCATTCTGAGACAAGACAATCAAATAAACAAATCAACATTTTGAATATTATTTTGGAGAAGAATCCGTGTCGGTATGCTGCAGGCACAGAAATGCATCGATTGTTTCCGATTTTCCACCATTAATATATTATATATACTGGTTCATTCCTAACACAATTAACCTGGCCTTTGTAGACTAATCTTCTGATCATTGCATCGTGATCCATCTAATGTTCACTGCAAATCATTCACCAATCTCAGTCACCAACATGACCTTACCTTATACAAAGTACACTTAGGGTGTCTAATGCCATACCCCTAAAATCAATATAAATATTCCTTGGATATCTATTATAGACATCCTTGTCTTATAATAGATCCAGTGCTAAACTATTATTTAAGCATTATCTTTATTTCTACACACATACTTTAATTCCATCACATACTATTCTTAACCCATGAAACAACCAATGTTCAGTTCCATATTCAAATATTCCATAATTGTTCAACTTCAATCAAGCATCTTTTCTTACACCTCCCTCTCGTTCAACTTCATACATTCTGATGCTCTGCAACAGAATTCTTTTTACTTTGATTGCAAGATCCAATGTCTTGGATGATTCCAACTTCTTCAAAAGAAAAAACAAGAAAATTCAGTTGCGTCCCGAAAAAGCACTTTTGGGACTATCATGACCTGGATGACCGAGAATCTCTACAGACTTCTAGCTGTACAATTTGGGATGAACACCCTTTGACTGGTGTGGGAGTAGGAATGGATTTCCAGAGGAAAAAATTGCAGACTACAGGAACCAGAAGCACTACTCTGGTGACCCCAAGGACACAGATAAACCACCAAATGCTTCAACAACCCTCTAAAAGGATGTAGATAACCAGGGAATATAAATCCTTCCATTGCCCACTATCCTGTCGGAGCTGAAGAACTTTCTTGGATTAGAAGCAAGACGTCTTCAAAAGAAAAAACAAGAAAGTCCAATTGCCTCCTGAAAAAGCACCTTTGCGATAACCATGACCTGGCTGACTGAGAATCTCTACAGACCTTTGGTTCCAACAGTTTCAGCATCCTCTTTTCTTAGGTCCACTTTGCATCTAATACTTTTTCATAAGTGATAGTTTCTGTTCCTGTCCTGTTTCTACTTCCACATCCAATTCTTTTACTTCTTTCCTTTTTTCTAAGCCTTTTTTTTTGTAAGAACCACTCTTAACAAGATCAAAAAATGGTTTGCCATCCCCCATTTAGAACTGTTTATCACCTTCATACTGCTCACCAATTCTCTAATTAGTGAGAAACAATTCTTTACGTAGTTGTGATTGCATGTGTGTTTTTTCTAAGCAGTCATTTACCCTTTTATCTCCAACTGGTCCTGTGACTTTTTCTATGCTCTCTCTTGTTATTTCTACCCACCTACTCTTGTTAGGTAGCAGTTTATTTTCCTTCTTTCTCTTCCTGATTCCCATTCTCTTGTTCATAATGTCTCACAATTTGCCAAAGGATTTGTTATTATTATTTTTTTAACTCCAAATTAGCCCAAGGCTTTTCTTGTGGCCTCTCATCATGGTACTAATAAAAGTACTGGTCCTGTTTAGCTTCATAAAATTAGCTATGATTAGTTAGTTATGTATAAAAGAAAGCCATTCCTAATAAATTATTCTGAATATTTTGTTAACTGCATAACTTCTTTTGAAGTAATATCTCATATCAGTTAAGGCAAGCTAGGCATAATTTTGAATTCATTACCAAATATTACAAGAAGGTGGCAACATATTTTTTTAAAAAATTAAACTCATTTTCCAGAGATCAAATTCAAGGCTTTGTTCATTTTAATTTCTACTACAATATAATTTATAGATTTAAGTGTTTAAGCCATTTAGTCTTCAGACAAATAAATTAATACTCAGGAGCTCTTTTCAACAACTGCCAGAATTGTTTTAAATTATTTTTAAAGCTAAAATATCAACCTAAATTCCATTGGGATTGGCAAATAAAATTGACAGAGCTACTTTTAATAGGATGTACTGATTCCTCAGTAGAAATACTTAATAGAAACTACTGGCTGAATTATAAATTAAAACATTCAATGAGAATCCTGAATGTTCTGACAAGAGAGAAAGAGCTGTTGATGAATCCGCAAATAAATTTAAATGTGTTAACTGGTTTAGCTTTCTGCTTCTTTCTGCTTCTTTTTGCTTTTTTTTTTTGTAATTTATTTATCCATGGTAAAACCATTGGTTGGAAATGATGGAGTTTGCCTCAGGATATTGAGAATGAATATTTATTCACAGGAAAAACTGCAAGAAAAGGTTGAATTATTTTGTAGTTTCCTTACAACAACTGTTGTGTATGCAATAAGATTAATAAAGTGTGAGCTTGGAGTAAGTGCAGGGTTCTGGCCCTGCACTTCTGATTGGCTGTTAAGCAGCTGGACCGGATTGGCCCGTTCCGGGGAATCCGATTGGCCCTTAACAGAGAGTTCTTATTGGTTATAAGAGCTAGTATTCCTAGCTCGTTATTGGTTAAACATTACAAGGTTTGCCTATATAAGGCGGGTTTTACTGCTGTTAAATTGAGTAAGTCACGATGTAAATAAAGAGCTGAAGTTCACCGTTCAGAGGTTTGTCTCCATTCTTTCTCTCCCATGCTCAAAACGTAACACTGGCGACGAGGATGGGATATGGAGATATCTGAACCAACGAAACTTTGAAGAACACCGAGCATGTGCAAGACGACGCCAACAACGGAACCATGTCCGGCGGTATCGTACCACCCGCTCCATTCGATCCGACCCAAGAGGACTGGGAGTCCTACATGGATCGCTTCCAAATGTTCCTAGAGACGAACAACTTAAAGGACGCCACACCAGGAAAGAAACGGGCGGTGTTCCTAACGCATTGCGGTCCAACCGTATTTAAGATGGCTAAAGCACTAGCCAAACCCCGAGAAGTGAAGGCCATGGATTGGGACGACCTCAAACCTATCCTGCGAGACCACTATGCTCCGACCGTGTCTACGCTCGTGAGACGCCATGAGTTTTATCAAAGAAGCCAGCGAAAAGGAGAAAGCATGGCCGACTTCATAGCAGACCTCCGAAATTTGGGAGGCCTCTGCGGATTCACCAATCTAGAAGAAGCACTAAGAGATCGCATAGTCCTGGGATGAGATGCGCCAGGCATCCAAAGCAAGCTGATGGTGAAAGGCGACATCAGCCTTGCCGACGCCATCGCCGATGCTACCGCAGCAGAAGCAACCAAGAAGTCGGCTGCACACCTACGCTGAAACCGCACTCCAGTACCACCACCGGCCAGCGAAATTTCACCTAGTTCAGAAGGGCAGCTCGCGACAACGCACCACGAGGACCTCTCTTCGTTGTCAGACAGTGACGAAGACGGGGTTTATCGACTGCGGTCCAACCGGGACCCTCACCCAAAGCCCTTACGCCCTTGCACTGGCTGTGGAGCCAACGATGCCAGGTCCAAATGCAAATTCCGCGACGCACTCTGCCATGAGTGCGGGAAACGAGGCCACATCGGACGGGTCTGCTGCAGCTTGCCAAGACCCAGCCAGGTCTCAAAAGGCGCTAACTATCGCCAATCGACAGGAAACCGTCCTGTAAGGCGAGAGCCAGTAAACCACTTTTACAGAAATCGAGCTTTGCAAAGAGAAGAGGCTCACCATACTATTACTATCGGTCATGCCTCAGCCTTGGACACTAAGAAAATCCGAGTCACGGTAGCCATCGAGAACCAGCCTTGCCACATGGAGGTCGACTCGGGATCGTCCCTCTCGATGGTGTCTTGGAAGACACTCAAGCAACTCATCCCCACAATTCAACGCCAAGATCTCCGTTTCCAACACCTCATCCTCAAGGACTACCAGGGGAATCGAATCCCCGTCGGCGGGTCCTGCCGAGTCCGAGTCTCCTTCAAGAAGCACACAGCATACTTACCTTTAACGGTCATCGATAGAGATAGGCCTAGCCTACTGGGCCTCCAATGGTTCGCGCCACTCGGCATTGAAGTGGCCAGAGTAAATTAAGTCAGTGGCTATGACTGGGAGGAAGACCTTATCTCTGAGTTTAGGGATGTCTTCGTGGACAGCTTAGGCGAGTACAAGGGGACCCCGATCTCATTCAGCCTAGATCCAAAAGTAGCTCCCATTCGCTTGAAGCCCCGTCGAGTTCCGTTTGCCTTAAAATCAAAAATCGACGAACAACTCGACAAACTGATAGCTCAGGGGGTGTTGGAGCCCATAGATCACTCACCTTGGGAAACCCCTATTGTAACACCCATTAAGCCAGATGGGTCAATCTGAATTTGTGGGGACTACCAGGCCACCTTGAACCACGCCCTGCAGCAGAATGCGTATCCAGTTCCGATGGTGCAGCACCTCCTCCATTCCCTGGGGGGCGGGAAAGTTTTCGCTAAATTGGATTTAGCTCAGGCATATCAGCAATTACCAGTAGATGAAAAAACAGCACAGGCCCAAACTATTGTGACGCACCGAGGTGCCTTTAAATGTACCAGGCTGCAATTCGAAGTAAGTGTAGCCCCGGGGATCTTTCAGAGCCTTATGGAAAGGTTATTACAATTAAAAGCGATCAAAAACACTCCCAGGCCACGAAACAAGGCCGATCTCCAGGCGTTCCTAGGCCTCATCAATTTTTATAATGTATTTTTACCGCACAAAGCAACTATCGCTGAACCGTTACACCAATTGTTAGATAAAAAAGCAATTTGGTTATGGGGTTACCATGAAGAACAGGCGTTCCGAAATGTTAAAAAACTGCTCACTTCTGACTCTGTACTCATGCAGTATAACAAGACTTTGCCATTAGTTATAATCTGTGATGCATTGCCTTTCGGGGTGGGCACCATTTTGAGCCATGTACTGCCTAATGGGAACGAAGCCCCTGTTGCATATTTTTCAAAGACTCTTTCAAAACCTCAGCGAAACGATGGACAAATTGATAAAGAAGCCCTCAAAATCGTCTCAGCTGTGAAAAGATTTCATGAATACGTGTATGGCAGGGTTTTTACTATTGTGACTGACCACAAACCGTTGCTAGGGATAATAGCCGGAGATAAGCCGACTCCCTACATATTATCCCCTAGGATGACCCGATGGTCAGAATTCTTAGCTGCTTATAACTATTGGTTGCAATATCGCCCAGGGAAAGCCATTCCCCACACCGACGCATTGAGCCGAGCACCGCTTCCAGAGACTCTCGATGATCCGGCACCAACGGTAACCACATTGCAAATCGAGGCACTCAACTCACCGCCACGGACCGCTCGAGACATCGCAAGAGAAACCAAACACGACCACACCCTAGCACGAGTTCTGGGCTGGGTAGAACGCGGATAGCCATTGGATCAGTTATCAGATGACTTCACATCATTCAAGACTCGACAAACAGAGCTCTTCTCCCAGAAAGGCTGTGTCATCTGGGGCAATAGAGTCGTTATTCCAGAACGGCTCCGAAAAGCGCTGCTGAGAACTTTGCATGATGGCCACCCCGGCATCGTGCGAATGAAAGCCCTTGCACGAAGCTACGCATGGTGGCCGGGCATTGACAAGCAAATCGAACAGTGTGTTAAAGCTTGTCCCAAATGCCAAGAAGTCAGCAACGCACCACCAAAAGCCATGCCTACTGAATGGGAGACACCACGTGGACCCTGGTCCCGAATTCACCTGGACTTCGCGGGGCCAACCAAGGGCCACACCTTCCTGCTTACCGTCGATGCCTACTCAAATTGGCTCGAAATTCATCGCATGACAACTACGACCTCCGAGGCAGTTATTAAGATTTTGAACAGACTCTTTGCAACCCACGGATTACCAGACGTCCTGGTATCCGTTAATGGCCCACAATTTACTGCACTAGCATTCGAGCAGTACCTCACTGACCGCAGCATCCACCATGTGCTCATCTTGCCTGCACACCCTGCGACCAATGGCCGAGCAGAACGCATGGTCCAATTTGTGAAGAAAACCTTGCAAAAGGTAGACTATGACAACATTGATGACAAGGTCAATCAAATCCTCTTCTTGCAACACATCACCCCAGATAGAGTCACCAACAAAACTCCCGCTGAACTGCTAATGGGACGAAAGCTCTGCTCCCACCTCGACCGGTTGCACCCGGCTTATGAACTGGAGAAACCACTAGGATCCAGCGGCCGCTGTCGCACCTTCCAGGTAGGAGACCTGGTTTATGCAAAAAACCTATTGGGTGACCTGTTGTGGGTGGAAGCAACAGTGGTACGTGTAACCGGCCCCAGATCCTACTTTGTGCAATGCCTTGACGATAAACTTTAGAAACAGCATATCGACCAATTACGGTCACGGCTTGCAGCGGCCAGTTCGCAATTCCCCTATGACCAAACTGAGGGGGGGAGAAGTACGGAAGAAGAAGAAGTCCTAGGAAACCCGTTCGAAGGAAACGACGATTTAATAGAAACTCAGGAAGCGGAGCTGGAGGGAGAAACGTTTGCACCTCAGGGAATTGCAGAAAGTGTGGGCAACGACGTAGAAGTGAACTCTGAACCAGAGGCAGCCCCACTGCCAAACAACGATCTACCTCAGCAGGATTGCAACCAGCTGATACAATGAAAATCAAAGAGACTAAAAAGACAACCCTCCTATTTAAGGGACTATGTAACTGCGCCCTGAAATAAGAAGCCAGGGGGAAGGGGTGTTGTGTGTGCAATAAGATTAATAAAGTGTGAGCTTGGAGTAAGTGCAGGATTCTGGCCCTGCACTTCTGATTGGCTGTTAAGCGGCCGGACCAGATTGGCCCGTTCCGGGGAATCCGATTGGCCCTTAACAGAGAGTTCTTATTGGTTATAAGAGCTAGCGTTCCTAGCTCGTTATTGGTTAAACGTTACAAGGTTTGCTTATATAAGGTGGGTTTTACTGCTGTTAAATTGAGAAAGTCACGATGTAAATAAAGAGCTGAAGTTCACCGTTCAGAGATTTGTCTCCATTCTTTCTCGTCCATGCTCAAAACTTAACAACAACCATAACAATTTTAAAGTTTACCTCTTGTGTTGTTACCAGTGGCCTGTTGGCATATGTCACAGATATTGAAGAAAAGAAAGAGTAAATCAAATAATGTAAAATAATTCTACCATCAATATTTTTAAATATACAATCCCTTTTAAAGTGGCTGGAATAAAAAAGGAGGTAGAATTTTCTATTAAGAAGCTGTTGGTCTAACAATTTATCTCTAACTTACTCTCCAAAATATGTATGATGAGAACAATTACAGGTTGAGATCTAAATTTACAGTGCTTTAATTGATATTGGAACTTATGGCCTCCATATTCACTGTACTATAACTAACCAGGTGTACACCAGCTAGTATTGCCAAAGAGATGCTGTAAACTTTAATTTAGGAAAAATTAGGAAGCCATGGAATCTGCTCTTCTTACTTACTTACTTACAATATGAAAGCAAAGCCTGAGATTACTGTGATGCTACTATTACTTTGTATATAGAAAAAAGCTTAATTTTATTAACTTTAACTATTAAAGCATGTACACAAGGAACAACCAGCCCCCAAATGTTATCAATTTGTAATTGCTGATTGGATAAATGAAGCTTATATCAGGACATGCAAGATATACTCTGTGCTCACAAGTGAATAATGTATCTTGCATAAAATGAGAAAGCTTAATCTTAGAGTAATCCTGTCATTTTTACAAATTAATTAATTAAGCTCTTATTACGAGTGTTAAAACAACAGAACACTCCTGTAAAACAAGCATTTCAAATTATGTGGATTCTATCCCTCTGTTTATGTAGCCAGAACTGTGTTGGCTTTTTTGGCAGCTGCAGCACACTGTTGGCTCATATTTAAATGATTGTCCACTAGGACAGTGGTTGTCAACCAGTGAGCTGTGGCCCACTGGTGGGATGTTGTGAATCAATAAATGCTTAATAAAGATCATTAAGAGCTTGAAGCACTTCTGATTGGCCCATAATAGCGACATCAGATTGGTCCGTTCAGGGGAATCTGATTGGCTATTAACGAGCCTCTCCCATTGGTTATGGAGCTAGCGCTCCCTGTGTTTTCATTGGTTAAATAAGTTAAGAGTTGCCTATATAAAGGGGCTCATTGTGGCCCTTGAGCTGAGCTGTTTTCACATGTAAATAAAGAGTTGAAGTTCACTGTTTTACTGGCTCGTCTCCATCCTTGAACGTAACATGGGCCATGAGAAAATTTTGGTGGGCTGCAGAGAAATCTCACGCCCAAAGCAATTAATCCAGGCTGCGCAGAAACACAAGGCTGCACCTCCCACATGGCCCATGGGAACCCTCCCCGCCCACTCACTCCTTACCCTGTAAACTTGTCTGCTAAACTGCTATTTTTCTTTTTCCAACCATCATCTGTTCTGCTGTGCCAGGAGATTTAATTAGCTAGGAAGCAGGAAATGGTTGGATTTCTTGCTTTCTAGCTAGTCTTTAGATCTTCAGCTCAACACAGCCAAACCTGCCTTAGGACTGAAGGTTTGCTTGCAAGCAAATTCAGTGAAGACTCATAGCAAGCAAATATGAGAGGCTGAGCTAGCCAATGGCAGATAGATAAATCACTGAATGATTCTGTGAGCAACTCAATCTGTCTGCTTTACCTGATTTTGGGTGAAAGTTGCTCTTTTTTAAAATAAAAAAATCAATATTTACATGCATGATATGTTATGAGTTAATTTTGTGAGTTTACTTGCAAGCAAATTTTATGTGACAGACTGAGCTAGCCAATGGCAGATAGATAGATCTCTGAATGAATATGTGATTCTGTGATGACCCCTGAACTAGAAGACCTGCAAGGTCCCTTCCAACTCTGTTATTCTGTTAGTATGGGTTATTTTTGATAAATTTAATAATCTTTTTAGAGTTTTGTCTGGTATTAACTTCAAGATGATAGATCTTAATTATATTGGTCTTCATTTGTCCCTTTTTTGAAGATAGAAACATCTTTTCCAATCCTCTAGTACTATGATTTCTCAAAAATGATAGAAAGAGGCTCCAAAATGACATTTCTTGTTGTGAATTAAGAAAAATGCGTGAATAAAGTTTGTTGAAACCTGAAAGCAAAGTGCAGGGTAATGGCCCTGCACTTCTGATTGGCCCAGAATAGCGATATCGGATTGGTCCATTCAGGAGAATCTGATTGGCTATTAACGAGCCCTTCTCATTAGTTAAAAAGAGCTAACGTTCCTGTGTTTTCATTGGGTAAATACCCAAGAGCTTTCCTATATAAAGGGGGCTGTTGAGGCCGTTAAGAGAGCGTTGCACCATGTTAAATAAAGAGTTGAAGTTCACTGTTCATCGACTCGTCTCCGCTTCTTGCGCCATGCACAGAACATAACACTGGCGATGAAGGTGGGATGTGGAAATGTCAGAGCTGACTGAACACTACAGAGCGAGAACAGAGCACGTGGCTGAAATGCACCAATGGCGGAACCATGTCCGGCAGCATCATACCACCTGCTCCATTCGACCCGGCACAAGAAGACTGGGACTCATATATGGATCGCTTCCAGATGTTTCTGGAGACTAACAATTTGAAGGATGCCACTACCGGAAAGAAACGGGCAGTATTCCTAACTCATTGCGGGCCAACTGTATTCAAGATGGCCAAAGCACCAGCGAAACCGGCAGAAGTGAAGTCCATGGACTGGGACGTCCTCGAACCCCTGCTAAGGGCCCACTATGCACCGACCGTACCAATGCTCGTGAGAAGGCATGAATTTTACCAGAGAGATCAGCAGAAGGGCGAAAGCGTTGCAGATCTCATAGCGGATCTCCGGAATCTAGGAGGCCTATGCAGGTTTGACGACCTTGAAGAAGCCCTGAGAGACAGAATAGTTCTGGGATTAGATGCTCCAGGCGTGCAGAGTAAGCTGATGGCGAAAGACGACATTAGCCTTACAGATGCCATCGCTGATGCTACTGCAGCAGAAGCAACCAGGAAGTCCGCTGCTCGAATGCGACGCACCCATGCTCCACTTCGCCAACTCGCCAGCGAAGTTTCACCTCACTTAGAAGAACTGGCAATGACAGCCCACCACGAGGACCTCGAATCGTCATCAGAAAGTGATGAAGAAGACATCAACCTGCTCCGGTCTGAACGAGACCAACGCCAGAAATCGCAGTACCAATGTGCTGGTTGTGGGGCAAACCACCCCCGATCAGACTGCAAATTCCTCGACGCGCTCTGCCATGTGTGCGGGAAAAGAGGCCACATCGGACGGGTCTGTAGAAGCAAGCAAGGACCCAACCAAACCCTGAGGGGGGCTAACTATTGCCAATCTACAGGAAGCCATCCTGCAAAGCGAGAACCCTTGAACCACCAACGGAACAACCACTCCTACAGAAACAGATCCCTAAACCACTCAATGAAGCGAGAAGAGGCACACCAAACTATTACGATTGGTCACGCCTCATCACTGGACGCCAAGAAGATCCGGGTGAAGGTGGCCATCGAAAACTAGCCTTGTATGATGGAAGTCGATTCAGGATCATCCCTCTTGATGGTTTCCTGGAAGACCCTCAAGCAACTCATCTCTACCGTCCGGTGACAAGACCTCCGATTCCAAAGAATCATACTCAAAGATTATCAAGGAAATCGAATTCCAGTCGTTGGATCCAGCCAAGTCCGTGTCTCCTTTAAAAATCGTACTGCATCTCTACCCTTGACTGCAATCGACAGGGATCGGCCTAGCTTGTTAGGCCTCCAATGGTTCGCTCCACTTGGAATTGAAGTGGCCGGCATTCACCGAACCAGCAGCAACGACTGGGAAGAGGCTCTCGTCCAAGAATTCCAGGACGTCTTTGCAGACAAACTAGGCGAGTACAAAGGGACCCCGATATCATTTAACCTCAACCCCGAAATAGCTCCCATCCGCCTTAAGCCTCATCGAGTCCCATTCGCCCTGAAACCAAGATTGATGAGCAACTTGATAAATTAATAGCCCAGGGGGTGTTAGAACCAACCAACCATTCTCCCTGGGAAACCCCAATCGTAACACCCATCAAGCCGGATGGATCGATAAGAATTTGTGGGGACCACCGAGCCACCCTGAATCACGCCCTGAAGCAAAACGCTTACCCGGCACCGGTGGTGCAACACCTTCTCCATTCCCTGGGGGGCGGAAAAGTCTTCGCTAAACTAGATCTAGCCCAGGCATACCAACAACTGCCTGTAGACAGAAAAACAGCAGAGGTTCAAATGATCGTTACACACCAAGGTGCGTTTAAATGTAACCGACTCCAATTTGGAGTAAGTGTAGCCCCAGGAATCTTTCAAAGTTTGATGGAAAGACTATTACAAGGGATAAAAGGTGTTGTCCCCTATTTTGATGATGTTTTAATTGCTGCTCCGACTCAAGAAATACTAAGGGAGTGCCTGGGGTTGGTTCTTTAGAGATTTAAAGACTCGGGTCTCAAAGTTAAGAAAAACAAGTGTCAACTATGTACTGATCGAATAGAATTTTTAGGATATTTAAAAGATAAACAGGACATTCACCCCACTGATAGCAAACTTAGGGCAATCAAAAATGCCCCAAGACCTCGAAATAAGGTGGATCTCCAAGCGTTCCTAGGCCTTATCAATTTTTATAACATCTTCCTGCCTCACAAGGCAACCGTAGCTGAACCCCTACATTGTTTATTAGACAAAAAAGCAACCTGGGTTTGCGGGCATTGAGAGGAACAGGCGTTTCGACAAGTAAAAAACTTATTGACCTCTGACACTGTTTTGATGCAGTATAATGAAACTTTGCCTTTAACTGTTACTTGTGATGCATCACCATTCGGAGTGGGTGCCATTTTGAGCCATGTTTTACCAAACAGAAGTGAAGTCCCTGTTGCTTACTTTTCAAAAACACTGTCAAAAGCAGAACGCAATTACAGTCAAATTGATAAGGAAGCTCTTGCTATTGTATCTGCTGTTAAACAATTTCATGAATATATTTATGGGCGAGCTTTCACCATAATAACTGACCACAAACCTTTACTGGGAATAATAGCGGGAGATAAACCAACCCCTTATATATTATCTCCCAGAATGACTCGCTGGTCAGAATTCTTGGCTGCTTATGATTATAAGTTGCAACACCGCCCGGGGAAAGCCATTCCCCACGCTGATGCATTAAGCCGTGCACCGCTTCCAGAAACCGTTGACGACCCTGCTCCGACCGTCACAACATTGCAGATTGAGACAGTCCAAAAACCGCCACTGACAGCTCACGATATCGCGATTGAAACTAAACACGATTCTGTTTTAGCACGTATCCTCAGCTGGGTAGAATGTGGATGGCCATTGGACCAAATCCCTGACAATTACGCTCCCTTCAAAAATCGACAGATGGAACTGTTTTCCCAGAAGGGCTGCATCATTTGGGGTGATAGAGTCATTGTCCCAGAGCGATTACAGCGAGTGGTACTGAGAACCTTGCATGATGGCCACCCTGGCATCATGCGCATGAAAGCATTTGCACAAAGCTACGCGTGGTGGCCGGGCATAGACAAGCAGATCGAAGCCTGGGTAAAGACTTGTTCAAATGCCAGGAAGTCAGCAATGCCCCACTGAAAGCAACCCCAACAGAATGGGAAACACCCAGGGGACCATGGTCCCGTATTCATCTGGACTTTGCGGGACCTACGAATGGACACAGTGGATTTTTATTAACAGTGGATGCCTACTCGAACTGGCTCGAAATCAATGAGATGAAAAATACAACAATCGAATCGGTCATCAGGAAATTGGACAGATAATTTGCAACACACAGATTACCGGAAATTCTGGTATCCGACAACGGGCCCGTTTATTGCGCTTTCTTTTGAACAGTACCTGGCGGACCGTGGTATTCGCCATGCGTTAACTTCACTGGCGCATCCTGCGGCTAATGGAAGGGCCGAGCGCATGGTACAATTCGTCAAAAGAACTCTACATAAAATGGACTATGGCGATATCGAAGACAAGATTAACCGGATACTCCTTTTGCAGCACATCACTCCACACAGCATCACCAACAAAACTCCCGCTGAGTTATTGATGGGACAGAAACTCCGCTCCCACCTGGACCGACTACACCCATCGTACGAACCTGAAAAACCACACGGATCCAGTGGGAAATGCCGAAATTTCCAGGTAGGCGACTTGGTTTTTGTGAGAAACTTTTATGGCGACCCATTGTGGGTCGAGGCAACTGTAATCCAAGTAACCGGACCCAGATCGTACCGAGTGAAATGTCGCGATAGAATATGGAAACGCCATATTGACCAGCTGCGTTCAAGGCTGCAGTCTGGGGTCTGCGATTCTGGTGATTTCCAAACTGAGGGGGGAGGAGACACCGAGAAGGCTGAGTTTGGAATGGCGGAAGGCACAAGCGGAACAAACAACCGCGCAGACTCAACATGTGAAGAAGGATCGGGGACAGGGGTTAACTTGCCTCAAAGAGATATCGAGGACATTAATGGTAGCGGAAGTTTAGATACAGAATCAGAGGCACCCTGTTCACCAGATAACGTCCTACCCCAACAAGACTCTAGACAAATACCGGGAGGACAGCGTAAATCAAACAGACAATCAAAACAACCTGCCTACCTCAAAGATTACGTTACCGCACCCCTTAAACAGAACCCGGGGGGAAGGGGTGTTGTGAATTAATAAAAGTGCTTGAATAAAGTTTGTTGAAACCTTAAAGCAAAGTGCAGGGTTCTGGCCCTGCACTTCTGATTGGCCGAGAATAGCGATATCGAATTGGTCTGTTCAGGAGAATCTGATTGGCTATTAACGAGCCCTTCTCATTGGTTAAAAAGAGCTAATGTTCCTGTGTTTTCATTGGCTAAATACCCAAGAGCTTGCCTATATAAAGGGGGCTGTTGAGGCCATTCAGAGAGCTGTTACACCATGTTAAATAAAGAGTTGAAGTTCACTGTTCATTGACTCGTCTCCGCTTCTTGCGCCACGCACAGAACATAACATTCCTGATATTCTTCAAGACTCTCAGATCTAACTGACTGAGTTCTGGAGACAAACTCATTCTTAACTCTCGCCAGAGGCTCCTTAACCCTTTACTTTCTTTGGGTTCCAATTCCTTTCTTGTGTCTATTGTTCTGTTTCGTAGTATCTGGATACAATTCCCTTCTGTGAGGAAGATCAAAGCACAATATGAGTTGTGGAGTTCTATCCTCTCCTTCACATTGTTCACTATCCTCAAAAGGTTTTTTGTTGTTGCTTTTAGTTTTCTTTGCAAACTTAAGTTCGTTTTGTACTTTCTGATATATTTTTTTGCATGATTTTTTTTAACTGCCATTCACATCAGCTTCAATCTTCATTTCTTTTCTTTTCATTGAAATGATGTGTAATTGTAATTCTGGAAGCTCATTTCTGAGAAGTTCCTCGTGGTCTTGTAGTCATTTTAACCCATAATGTCTATACAGGGTAATCTTCCTAGTAGTCCTCTAAGCTTGTTAAAACAGACTTTTTTGAAATCTAGTATGCACGTATGACTATCCTGCAATCTTTCTTGCTATCTATCTTGAAAGCCTCAACGAAATAATTGTTTTCTCCTAACACCCACTTGTTACCAGTTAAAACAGTTCTTTAGAACCGATTAGAAATAGATCTGGGAAAACTGGTATCTCTGACGCTTCGCTAGCCTTTTGGAAAATAAAACAATCAGCAAGATTGAGGAAAAAATGGAAGATGTAGCAAACTTGATGAAGTTGAATTTACAAAAATGTCCAGATGTCTGCTATTATTACTATATCTTTTCTCCCTGAACATTGTATAATTTGATCCATGAAATTATTATCTACATATTTTGCCTGGCCTTACCAATCTATACCACAATTTTTTTTTCTACCCTTTTCTTCTTTTTTATCCCAAGTAGTCTTCACTAGATCCTTCTGTTTGAATTCTGCAAGGGATGTATGTCTGCACTTCCTTCACATACAAAGGCATGCCTGTTTTGCTTGGGATAACCATTTAGGATATTCATGAAATTCACCCCATCATCTTTAATGATGCCCATATTTCTTTTACATTAAGACTTCTTGTTTGATTTTCATATTCAGTGCATTTTTTCTGGAAGCATTGCAAACTTTGGACTCTATCACTTGTCCTATCTTCTCCCATAATTACCAGCTCATTAAGTGTCTTCAGTCCCATTAATAGAAATTGCTGTTGCACTGTTTTCTGCTTTTCTCCTTCCTAATAAAGTAACTTTAAAGTTATAGTTGCAAACATGCTTTCCAAGCTCTTTCTACAAAACTCTTTGTAGTACATTCTTTCACATCTCTGGCAATGACATTTGTTTCAATGTGGATCAGTGGAAAAAGATAATTGTTTAAAAGTATGTTGGGAGTATTTCCATCGCATCCTGAATGTGGGCCCAGGAGGGCAGCATATTTCTCTTGACAATCTATCATGACAACAGAATGTTGCTTCAGTTTCTTGCCATTGCCTATTACTCCTCTTTTTCAGGAGTGACAGACCCTATAATCATAGGATCTTTTCATTTACAGATCCTATAAAAGTCTTCTTCCTCAGTTTCTCAAAGTTGTGCAATTATCCTTCTCCCAGAGGTCTAGAAATCCCATGAATGGGAATGATCAATGAACAATCAGAATCTTCTGAAACTCAGAAGAAAAAGAGCTTTCCTTATTAGGCCTCTTTCTTCTTGTCTATATATCCTTTGCTCATCTTTCCTTTATCTTCTGGAAAACTCCTTGAGTTTGTTGACCATCTACCTCCTGTGTTTGATAAATAATTCATCATCTTCCCTGATAAGTTGGAGGGTGGACAGATTTGCTTATAGCCCTTCACTTGCATTTTTGCAGGTGGCAAGGTACTTGTTGTCTTCTGGAAGAAAAACAAACATGGCACATTCTACATGTCATGACAAATAGTTCTCTCTACATTTTCATGATCAGGAATAAGAAATAACTCTCATTTTTGTGAATTCTTCCACAAATGGTTCTGCAGAACACGTACACAAACTGTCCCAGCATTCTGGCTTCCCAAGGAGGTAGATTGTTGTTAGTTTGGATCCTGTTTATTTATTTGGCAACCTCAGTTTCTAGTAACTGCAGTATATAGATAGTGGTATTAATGCACTTTATTGTTCTGATGTGCATGCATATGTGTGACAATTATGTGCATGTTTTCTTAGAATTTTTTTTTAAAATGAAAAGCTCTAAAATTGTAAATGAAAAAAATAGTCACTACTTATCTAATATAGAATTTAAAAGAGAAAGAGAGATGATAAAATAGAGAAATTATTCTCGGTCATTTAACACAACAATCTTTTAGTAAATGTGGGATATCTATTTTTTCTTTCTTTCTGTATGTGGCATCTTCACTGAATTCATTATAATAAATTACCAAGTTTCTAATTAACTATATTTTTCCATTTAACTAAACTGAAAATTTATGGTTATCAGCTTTGGGCCAAGTACAATTGCAAACCATGGTTTGAAGTAGGTTAAAGATATCTGTCTATTGTGAAGATAATAACCATAATTAGGTACATGTATCTTATTATTGTATCATTTAATATGAAAGAGCAGTAAGGAACAAAGTTTACTACCTAAAATGCAGCCAATGTGCCCTAGTATTCATATGAAAAATAGTATTTTAGTTTTATAGCTTGAATAATGTTAGGTTTTAGATTCTCAACTTTATTTCATAGTTGTTACCATATTTTGTATTTTATAATGTTTGTTATATTGTAATTACCCTAGTATAATATTTGTGCTGCTTTACATTGAGCTGTGACAGTCTTGCTAACAATTCCTAACTTGAAATAATTTTGAATAATTTACAGATTTAAAATGTTTAATGAAAGAAGATGGATTTGTTTATATATGAGCTGGACTAAAGAGTTACAACTTAAACTGATTTAAAGGTTCGGGTTAAATGTACTTGATAATCAGAATATTCACAAAGTAGTATCGATTACATACTAAAAATGTACACCCTATGCTAGTGCACAGCCAGCTCTAGTGGAAAAATGATTTTTTAAAAACCCAAAAAGGAAGCAAAGCACTCAAGCTGAGAAATTAATAGGTCTAATCATCTAACTAATCCTTAGTTCTGAAGATTGGAGGGGGTAACAAAGGAAAGAAATGATGTTATGAGACTTCAAGAGAGAGAGAGAGAGACAGACAGACAGAGATAGAAACAGACAGACAGACAGACACACACACACACACATATACAAAGGCCTAACCCTAACCCTAAAGTAACAGGTAATACTAGTTGATCCTCAGCTAAAGACAACAGGAAACCACATAATTCTTTTCAATATAATCTCTTGGGCTAGAAGTGTGAAGAAAATCTGCAAACAGAATAGCCTGTTAAATTCTGGCTGTTTCCTGCTTCTGCTGCAACTAAGTCATAATTAGAATTTATTGTAAAAATGCACCTGGTACAAAAATGCCAGCTTAGGATTTATTTGGCCTCAGAATGGCTTTTAAATGGCAGAAGGAAAGGGATGATGTATTTTTAACCAAATAGGCTGTCTACATGTCACCTTTTATTGCAAATAGAAAAATGAATACACACAAGGAAGGGGATGGTAACTGTTTTATTTCGGGGCGGGGAGGAAGGAGGAAAGAAGTTCAATTACTCAAGGAGAATTTAAGAGTCATGCTTTTTTGTGCATACTTCTATTGGTCAAATAGAGATAAAACTGATTGCCTCACGTTTTCTGTTCTCAGTATTTAAAAATTGGCACAACTAACTTCTAAGGGATTAAGGAGCCTATCAGGATGAAAAAGTGTCCTCAAAAGCCAGGAGCATCAGGAAAATACTATATTTTCCTTAATCCTGATTGTGATTACCTCCAGTAAAGATTAGGAAATCCTGTGTGAGGGGAAAAAAAAGATGCCTAATCAGCCCTGCTTGGTTGCTCCTCCCACAGAGAACAATTAAACTAATGAGAAAGTAGTGAGGAATGAAATCCTTTCAATTACATTTGCACTAGATTCAAGATGTTTCTCTAGAAAACCAGGATCCGAATCATGGTCGGATTAAAAAAAAAATTATTACCGGTTCTGTGGATGTGGCTTGGTGGGTGCGACATGGATTGGTGGGTGTGGTTTGGTGGGCATGGCATGAAAAGGATCCTGCAAAATCTCCATTCCCCCACACTTCAGGGGAAGGATACTGTAAAATCCCATTCCCTCCCCACCCCACCAACCTGCTTTCCAGCTCTGTTCTCCTGTGCATGGCAACAAAAGACCCAGCAGATCAGCTGGGACTCAGGAGGCAGAGAATAGATGGGGGCAGGGCCAGTCAGAGGTGATATTTGCCGGTTCTTCGAACTGATCAAACTTTCTGCTATTGGTTCTCTGAACTACTCAAAATTTCCGCTACCGGTTCTCCAGAACTGGTCAGAACCTGCTGAATACCACCCCTGGATCTGAAGCTATACCTCTCTTCCAATTATTTGAAGCTATCGAGTTTCCATATGTATAAAAAGTTAATTTTGACAGTTCAAGTGAAACATTTTATAATTAATAAAGCAGTTCCTTCATTAGAGAGTAGAAAACATTATGAAATTTTGGGATAGGAAATGCTGTTCGTTTGAGAAATAAAACTTTGTAAGGCTACACATACAGACATTTCACTTATTTTGTCTGCATGTATAATGAAGGTGTATTGTTTGAGAAAATGGCTAGATGTTCCAAAGTATATAACCTGTTTTGCAACCTCAGATAGCTTTGAGACTTAAAAAGAAAATCAAACAGGATATGCAAAGGAAGCATGAACATGATACACTTCCTCTAGAAACTATATAGTATAAAACAGTTCTGCTTTATTTTGTATAAACCAACAATACATATTACAGCAATAGAATTAATAATTTTCAGCATCCTGAAATCTAATTCCAATTTATCAGCTGTTTCTTTGTGATATATGTATGGATAAAGTTCATGGTGCTTTTAAGAGTATACTATTACGTACTTGAAGCACTAAAATACTTATTGGAACTTCTGAAGAAATACATAATTTTCTAATTCTGTAAATTTCAACTTCAGCAGATACAAACAGAATTACACTTAGAATAAAGGATCATCAACGTGTCGTTGTTGTCCAGTGTTTGGAACACAGTGTCTTTGCTTAGATTTTTTATGAATAGTATTTTAATACCTAGCTGACAATTTAAAATATGATACCTAGTGAAATGTACTGTATTTTAAGGCCTTTTAGAAGTAGGTATTTTTTTTCAGTTGTGGAATGCAAGTGTAAATCATGTTAAATTCAAATGAGTTTATTTAATACTATTGTCCTGTCTTTTTAAAAATTTTGTCACTTTTTTTTCTTCTTTTCTAAAACTAATAAAGAATATTTGTAGCTGGGAGCTGACATGAGGGCTCCTTGGTGCTCTTTGAGCTTGCTTATTTTCTTGCAGACATTTCATTACCAAATGACAATTAGGTAACATCATCAGTGTTAGTAAAGAGTGTTGTTTGCTGTCAGTTTATATTCTTGTGGCTTGCCTGTCAATATTGGCTTGGTGGTTACATTTTCCCAGTTGAGACTATGGTTATATCTTTCTATATGTTGTGAAATTAAAGAATTTTAATCATGACAAAATTCTTTAATTTCACAACATGTATATTGGGGAACAGTGACCATCATAGGCTAAACCAAGTCTAAAAGTACCAGGGAATTTCTAGAAGTCTGGCACTCTGACAAATCATCCATCAATAGACACATAGACCTTAACACCATCTATAGATTATGCAAAAGAGACTATCACCCAGGACGACCACCCTATCGTCCAGAAAGGAATAAAAAGACCCAAGTACCTCTCCACCAGCAATTAGCACCCAGGTCAGCATAAGTTAACTCCAAGGTTAATATCAGACCAATAATAAAATAATCAATAACCCAATTAAGAAACTGCCAAAGAAGCCAACAGAAAACAGCCCAATCAAAGAATCTCTAAGACAACTCTACTAACACTAACATGCAAACCCTTAGAATATAAACTTGACAGCAAACAGCACTCCTTAACTAGCACTGATGATGTGAGCCAATTTGGGTAATGAAACGTCTGCAAGAAAGCAAGCAAACTCAAAGAGTACCAACTGTTATGTTCTGCACATGGGTGCAAGGAGCGGAGACGAGGCAGTGAACTTCTTTATTAAGCATACTGAGCAGAGCAATCACCTAGGGCAGCAGCAGCCCTTTTATAGGGTTGGCTACTGTCCTATTAGCCAATGAAAAACATGGAAGTGTTAAACCCTTGAACCAATGAGAGTTGGCCCGTTAACAGCCAATCAGATGTCCCAGAAAGGACCAATCCGATGTCGCTATTATCGGCCAATCAGAAGTGCAGGATTAGAACCCCTCCCCCCAGGTGCCATTTGAGGGGTGCGGTAACGTAATCGCGTAGATATGCAGGTCATTTCAATTGCCTATTAGATTTGCGCTGTCCCACCAGTTCCTGTCTGTAGTCCGGTTCCGGTGGAACGTTTTTTGATTTATCTGGTGCAGGCAGTTCCGCATCCCCACAGGATGATTCGGCACCGCTAATTCTGTCATTGTTGTCCTCCGGTTCCTGCGGGCTCGCCTCCGTTGAGGTATTTCTCTGTGGCGAGGCACACCCCCTTCCTGGTTCTTCTTCATGGATCGCGCCTGGCCGCTGACTTTCTTCGATTTCGTCATCCAGCATCTCGAATTTGGTTCCCTCGACATCCCCTCCCTCCTCAGTTTGAGGGTCACAGGAGTCGTGGGAACTGGATTGCAACCTAGAGCGAAGCTGATCTATATGGCGTTTCCATATTTTCCCGTCCCTTGTTTGTACGCGGTACGATCTGGGCCCGGTGGCTTGGGTTACAGTTGCTTTGACCAACAACAGTTCACCGGAAAGATTTTTAGTGAAGACTAAGTCGCCTACCTTGAATTCGTGGCACTTTCCGCTAGATCCACAGGGTTTCTCTGGCGCATAGGCTGGGTAGAGAGGTCGAGGTGGGAGCAAAGCCTGCATCCCATCAACAGTTCAGCTGGTGTTTTGTTGGTTACGCTGTGTGGGGTGATGTGTTGGAGTAGGAGTATTCTGTTCAGTTTGTCATCAATGTCCCCATGGTCCATATTGTGGAGAGTTCTTTTAAGAAATTGGACCATGCGCTCGGCCCTTCCATTGGCCGCAGGGTGCGCCGGCAAGGTTAGCACATGGCGGATGCCCCGGTCCGCTAAGTATTGTTCGAACGCCAGGGCCGTGAACTAGGGTCCATTATCGGAGACAAAAACGTCTGGCAGTCCATGTGTTGCGAATAGTTTATTTAATTTGCGGATGACTGAATCGGTTATAGTAGTCTTCATCTTGTGGATTTCGAGCCAGTTGGAATAGGCAACCACTGTTAGGAGGAACATATGTCCCTTAGTAGGTCCCGCAAAGTCAATGTGGATGCGGGACCAAACCCCTGGGGGGTTTCCCACTCCGTTGGAGTTGCTCTAGGTGGGGCACTGCTGACTTCTTGGCACTTTAGACAAGTCTTCACCCAGGCTTCGATCTGCTTCTCGATGCCCAGCCATCACGCGTAGCTTCGTGTGAGCGCTTTCATATGCACGATGCCGGGGTGACCGTCATGCAATGCTTTCAAAACTGTTCATTGTAACCGCTCTGGGACGATGACTCTGTCTTCCCATAGGATGCAGCCTTTCTGTGAGAAAAGTTCTGTTTGCCAGTTTCTGAAAGGGGTGAAGTCGTCAGGGGTTTGTTCTACTGGCCATCCTCGTTCGACCCAGCTGAGAACTCGCGCCAGGACAGGATCTCGTTTTGTTTCGATAGTGATGTCGCTGGCTGTTAGTGGCGGTGAATGTAGGGTTTCAATCTGGAGTGTCATGAGGGTTGGAGCTGGGTCGTCGATGGTTTCCGGAAGTGGGGCACGGCTCAATGCATCAGCGTGGGGAATGGCTTTCCCCGGGCGGTGTTGCAATGTATAATTGTACGCCGCTAAGAACTCCGACCAACGAGTCATTCTAGGTGACAATATAAAGGGGGTTGGCTTGTCTCCCGCTATAATCCCCAGCAAAGGCTTGTGATCAGTAATAATAGTAAAAGCTCGTCCATACACATATTCATGAAACCATTTCACAGCAGATACAACAGCAAGAGTCTCTTTGTCAATTTGGCTGTAGTTGCGTTCAGCTCTCGATAAGGTCCTTGAAAAATAAGCAATAGGGGCCTCACTACCATTTGGTAACACATGACTTAAAATGGCTCCTACTCCAAACGGTGACGCGTCACACGTAATGGTTTAAGGCAAAGTCTCGTTATACTGCATTAAAACAGCATCGGAGGTTAGTAAGTTTTTCACTTGTCGGAATGCGTGCTCCTCTCGGTGTCCCCAGACCCAGGTGTTTTTTTTGTTGAGAAGTCTATGTAGGGGCTCAGCTACGGTCGCCTTCTGGGGCAAGAAGATGTTGTAAAAGTTAATGAGCCCCAGGAAAGCTTGGAGGTCTGTCCTATTCTTGGGTCTTGGGGCATTTTTGATTGCTTTTAGTTTGCTATTAGTGGGGTGAATGCCTTGTTTATCGATTAGGTACCCCAGGAACTCTATTTTCTCTGTACACAGTTGACATTTATTTTTTTTAACCTTTAGGCTGGAGTCTTTAAATTTCGGAGAACCATTCTAAGACGCCTCTCTAGTACTTCTCTATTCGGGGCCGCAATTAAAACATTGTCAAAATATGGCACGACCCCCTTGATCCCTTGCAAAAGTCTCTCCATCAGACTTTGAAAAATCCCTGGGGCCACGCTCACTCCAAATTGGAGTCGGTTGCATTTAAAAGCGCCTCAGTGCGTAACGATCGTCTGTGCTTCCGCGTTTTTTTATCTACAGGCAGTTGTTGGTACGCCTGTGCTAAATCCAATTTAGCGAAGACTTTTCCGCCCCCCAGGGAATGGAGAAGGTGTTGAACCACTGGCACCGGGTAAGCATTCTGTTGAAGGGCGTGATTGAGGGTGGCCCGGTAGTCCCCACAAATCCTTAACGATCCATCCGATTTGATGGGTGTTATGATTGGGGTTTCCCAACGGGCGTGGTCAGTTGGTTCTAAAACACTCTGGGCTATTAATTTATCAAGCTGCTCGTCAATCTTTGGTTTTAGGGCAAAAGGTACCTGACGAGGCTTAAGGCAGATGGGGGCTACTTCAGGGTTAAGGTTAAATGATATCAGGGTCCCCTTATACTCGCCTAGTTTGTCTGCAAAGACGTCCTGGAATTCCTGGACGAGGGCCTCCTCCCAGTTGTCGTTTCTGGTTTGGTGAATGCCAGCTACCTTGATCCCGAGTGGGGTGAACCATCGAAGGCCTAACAAACTAGGCCGGTCGTGATCGACAATGGTCAGCGGTAATGACACAGTACGATTTTTGAATGATACTTGGACTTGGCTGGAGCCGACGACCGGAATTCGGTTCCCCTGGTAATCTTTGAGTATAATTCTTTGGGCTCTGAGTTCTTGATGCCGGATGGCAGGGATTAACTGTTCAAGGGTCTGCCAGGTAACCATCGAGAGGGACGACCCTGAGTCGACTTCCATCACGCAAGGTTGGTTCTTAATGGCGACCCTCACTCGGATCTTCTTTGCATCTAACGATGAAGCGTGACCGATGGTAATGGTTTGGTGTGCCTCTTCCCGTCTCGTTGAAGTGGCAAGTGTTTTATTTCTGTAGGAGTGGTTGTTCCATTGGTGGTTCAAGTGTACCCGACTCACAGGACGATTCCCTGTGGTCTGGCGGTAGTTGTTTTCTCTCCGAATTGGGCTGGATCCTCGCTTGCTTCTACAGACCTTCCCGATGTGGCCTCTTTTCCCACAGGAATGGCAGAGTGAGTCAAAGAATTTGCAATCTGATCGCGGGTGGTTTGCCTCACAACCTGCGCATTGGTGCGGTAGTCTTCGATTCCACGGGTTGCGTTGGTCACGTTTGGACCGGAGCCGGTTGACCTCCTCCTCCTCACTTTCTGATGGAGATTCGAGGTCCTCGTGGTGGGCCACTGTTGTGTGCCTCTCTAGGCGAGGTGAGGTATCATTGGCGAGTTGATGGAGCAGTGCGTTGGTGCAGCGCATTTGGGCGGCCGACTTCCTGGTTGCTTCTGCTGCAGTAGCGTCTTCGATGACATCGGCAAGATCGATGTCCCCTTTGGCCATGATCTTGCTCTGCGCCGCATGGTCATCTAATCCCAGAACTATTCGGTCTCTCAGAGCTTCTTGGAGGTCTGCAAACCCACAGAGGCCTCCCAGGTTCCAGAGGTCCATGATGAAATCTGCGATGCTCTCTCCTTTCCGTTGGTCCCTCTGATAAAACTCATGTCTTCAGACAAGTGTTGGTACGGCGGGTGCATAGTGGGCCCATAGAAGGGGTGCAAGGACGTCCCAGTCCATGGATTTCACCTCAGCCCATTTCGCTAGTGCCTTGGCCATCTTAAAGACGGCAGGCCTGCAATGGGTCAGGAACACTGCTCGCTTTTTCCCCATAGTTGCGTCTTTCAAGTTGTTGGTCTCCAGAAACATCTGGAACCGGTCCATGTACGAGTCCCAGTCTTCTTGTGCTGGGTTAAATGGAGCGGGTGGTATGGCGCCGCCGGACATGTTTTCCATTGTCGATGTGCCTTCAGCCACGTGCTATGTTTGGTGCTCTGTGAGTGTTCAATCAGCTCAGATGTCTCCGCATCCCATCCTCCTCGCCAGTGTTATGTTCTGCGAATGGTTGCAAGGAGCGGAGACGAGGCAGTGAACAGTGAACTTCAACTCTTTATTAAGCATACTGAACAGAGCAATCACCTAGGGCAGCAACAGCCCTTTTATAAGGTTGGCTGCTGTCCTATTAGCCAATGAAAAACATGGAAGTGTTAAACCCTTGAACTAATGAGAGTTGGCCCGTTAACAGCCAATCAGATGTCCCAGAAAGGACCAATCCGATGTCGCTATTATCGGCCAATCAGAAGTGCAGGATTAGAACCCTGCTTTTTACTTAAGGTTATTAAAACTTTATTAAACGCCTTTATTAGTTCATAATACCAACGACGCCTTTCTGAAGAAACTGACTAACCGAAAGCAAACCAAAATTGGCTTTAATTTACTGGAGCATTGCAACTTTATTTTTTGCTTTGAAAAAAGGAAGCTGACTTTTGGCTGACTCAGGCTTACTGTATCATAAATCTTTCTCCTAAATTGTTTTCTGCTTGTTTAGCTGCAATTTATCGTTGATAGAAAGTAACAAGAAAAGTAACAAGATTTTGCAGCATGTTTTAAAAATATATTTTATACACACTGTGTATAAGGAGGCGGGGGGAGGAGCCCAATTCACAAGGACTAATGCCACAAATTCTGTAAGGACAGCATAATCTATCATTGTTTTAGTCATTCCCAAATGTCCTCATAGGAGTATGTCAGTTTCCTGGTGTGTTCTGAGCAACTGACCGTACTAAAATAAAAATATTTATTAGGCCATTAATGGGAAATGGCAAAATATGACAAAACTTATAAGAATCCACATGCACTCTAATCCCTAGGTGGTTGTGCAAGCAAGAAATCTTTATAGGATAATTCTTGTCCACAATTTAAATGATGGTTAAAATAATTAGATGGATGGGCATAACAATGTTGCCTTTTTTCACATTTTTCAAAATGAATTCCTAATGTGTCAAAGATGTCATGCCTAAAAAATCACAACCGCATTTAAATCATTTCCGTTTTCAGAGTATAAGAAGCCCATATTTTTTCTAGTCATAGGAAAGGATGTGACTATAATAAAATAACTTTATGGGACATATTATATCTAGAGATTCATGAACTATATGGATTATTCATCCCAGTGTTATAATTAATAATTTCAGAATTCTTATGGAGTATCACAAAAAAATAGAAAGATCTAAAGCAAAGCCCATTTTGGAAAATCCAATAACTAATTTTTCAGTATTAACTTTATTTGGCATGCATATAATATACTACCAGTTTTCTAATGATATTAAGTTTTCCGCTGGAGCCTTTATTCTACAATTATCATATATTTCAAAGGGGAAGATTTGTATACTATTAATTTCTAGAGATGAGCTTTTTGTTTTTCTAATGTTTTGATATCAGGCTGAAAAAAAATCTTTATTTCTACAGACATTAATTAATTTGAAAATATCTATCTCCTCTACATAATATTTATACCTATTTGTATCTATCCAGAATAATAAAATCTCAAATGTACTTGTGTTACCCATAAAAGAGTGCTATCACTAGAATAATATTCTTGAAATACATCATTAATGTTTATATTATATTCAGCACCATAAATATTAACATCCTGGTCTTGCAGCTATAATTCTTCAAACATGGGTTACCACAAATATTAATAAAGGGCATCTTGGTTTGACCCAAAACAGGAGGTCAAAATAGACAGCATAAATTCTGGAACATTTAAATTTAGGTCAGGCAAAGAATATATTTATAAAGGCAAACTGAGGGCCTTTAAACATGACGGTTTGCAAAGTGGAAAGATGTTCTTACAAATAACAACAGCAAAGATTTTCACTTAACTGTTGCTATTGCACAATTTAGTTAAAAAGAATGAAAGGGAAAAAGAATGGGTTATTTTAAGGAGAAATGGACTGTACGTCTATTTGTATTATTATTAATCTGAAATAGTTCAATATTATGTATCAAATGTTTTTTACAATTTCATAATTAAAGTTTAATTGCTAAGCATGTAATCATACTCATCTAAACTCCAAAAAGGAGCATGAGTTAAAGAAAACATAACCACATCTTTTGCGTAACCTATGAGAGTCAGCTAGCAATTCTCTTTTGAATGAGGAGACAAACCTGCATTCTTCAAAATCCTCAGATAAGTCATAAAACGCAGGAGGTTTCCGAGTAGCCACACTCACAGAAGCCCTTGTCTCAGCAGCTGTTCCATTTCCTGTAACTTTAAAAATATCTCTGCCTGTGCTTCTCTCCGAACCACTGTGCTCCTTGCTTGTTCCGCCTTGCCTAATGTAAGCTGAAGGTTCTGGATCCTGATGGCTATTCTGGTGTTTTCCAGACCGTCTCAAGGAGTTGGGTTCCACAGAGGACCCAGAAGATAATGAGAGGGAGCTTTCTTTATACCTTCTAACCGTCCTCCTAAGATTATTTAGATTATAACTTTCAGCTTCTGACTTCTTTTCCCCACTTCCTCCCATAGTGGCAAGTTCAATAACGTTCTTATTGCAACGCTCATCTGTAGAAACATTTGAAGGGTTCTGTCTTCTCGTTTTCCTCAGCATTTTAGCTCTATCTCTTTTTCTGACTAGGGCCCAATAATTTTCATCTGAAGTTGAAGAATCGGATGTTGTTTTGCAAAAGGCATTCCATCGAGGATTTGTGATCTTGGGATGTGACTTGACATCCTTGTCTTTTCTTTGCTTTACTATATCCTCAGAATTCTCCTCGGCCTTCTTTCTCTGCCTAACACCTTGTTTCACCTTTTTTACATGCTTTTTACTAGCAGAACTCGGCCCCATGACATGGATTGATGTTTCAAATCTATCTTCTGATAGGTCATGCAAAGTGGAAGATCTAAACAGGACAAGAGGACAAGGAGAAGGATGGTGATAAAATGAGAAGGGAAGGGAAGACAGAGAGAAAGAGGGAGAGAGAGAGAACATAAATAAAGTAATAGAATCAAATGGAAAATGAACATGATATTGAAAATGACAAACAAAAAAGCAGATGGGTGGAAATACATGAAAGAAACTAGACAAAAGCAATTACATAGCTCATTAGACAAAGAAGATATGTACTAAACAGATTAGGAATATTAATTTAGCACATACCTACAGATGTCCTGAGTAGATGGGCAGACAGATAACCGTGATTGACTTCCGGGAGCTGTCCCTGTAGTAGGACTACTTGCCTGTTGGAAGAAGTTAGATAAATTGGATTCTTTGTCCACAAAATAAAACATAGATATTTTATTACTTTTCCACATGATTTTATCTATATTTCAAGCTCTTCACTCTGCTTTCATAGAGGCATGGCTTGTAAAATAAGGAATTTGCTATTAAAGCAAAACCCTTTTGAGGAAGTAAATGCTGCAAATCACATGTGTTTTTTTTTTTATTTTTGAGGAACAAACTTTCAGAAACTGTTCTCATTTGGCTTCAGTTGTGAATATGTAAAGAAAAACCAGCTGCTAAAGTTTAAAAAAAATGATGCTTTTTAAAAATTAAGACAAACTGGCACATATTGTTCTGACTCATTCCTGTGTGAAAAAAATGAGAAGGAAAAAAAAATCCTATAGTTCAAATATAATTGCCAGCATCTTGAAAATATTCGAAATTCAGATTGTTTCTTGAAAATGTATAAATTATATGATTATCTTTATTTATCGCATTCCAATATGCCCCCTTTACAGTGATATAGCATTAGTGACTGGATATTTCTAGTCTAGTGAAAAGAAAGACCAGAGGTGACATGACAACAGTGTTTCAATATTTGAGGGATTTCCACAAAGAAGAGGGGGTCAACTTATTTTTCAAAGCACCTGAAGGCAAGACAAGAAGCAATGGATAGACACTAACCAAGGAGACAAGCAACCTTCAACTAAGGAGACATTTCCTGACATAAACAATCAACCAGTGGGATGGCTCGTCTTCAGAGGTTGTGGATATTCCATCACTGGAGGCTTTTAAGAAGAGACTGGACATTCATTGGTCTGAAATGGTGTGGGGTCTCCTAGCTGAGCAGAAGGCCTTCAAAGGTTCCTTCCTGTTGCTACTGCTGCTTCTGCTTCTGATGTTGTTACTTATTCACAAACCAAATACATTGCACCTTGTTAACAAGATTCATCATATTAAAGTGTATTCAGTAAACCACAGAATCAGATAGAAATGGGATGAGCGCTGAAGAATCCTTTCATGGTCTATATGTAAACATTTCAGATAAATGCTTAACAATGAATAATAAGAAAAACCTTAGTCCAATAAGAAAAATGCTGTAAACATTGTGAGTACACTATGCTGATTCTTGTCTCAATATTTAGGAATTATAACGTTTTACAAGGAAATGAGATAAATGTATCTAGATTCAATTAGACTTTTGTCTTCATTGTAGTTTTACCACGGGTGTGTTAAATTATTGATCTTCTCCTGGTTGTTATTGCAAATTACATAGTACATATGTGAACTAGAGTAAATGATAAAATCATCAACATTATAGTCACATAAATATTTTTTCTAAAATGATGAAAATGTTTTCACTAAATCGTTGCTATTGTAGAAGTCCCACTGGTCATAATTTGGTTTATTTGGCTCAAAATAATTTCATTTTAAAGAATATGCCCGTGCTATTCTATTTGTCTTTGCAAGCCACATAATATTTTCTTATCCATCTTTCCACAAGTTTCTTTTCTTTTCTTCTTCAAAATGTAGATACTTAAAAGATAAGCTGATATACAAAAATGCTGCTCGCCTTTCCTATGGATAATATACATTTTGTTCTGTAACCTAAAGCTAAAATCTCCCCAAACAATAATAAATTCAGTCAAGGTGAAGATATGGAATAATTCATTAAAAATAGCATCAATAGATTGGTTTGCATGCTGTTCTCACCTAGGCTTCCCAAAAGCACGAAGCCGACCCCTCCCAATAAAACCCCTTTTATTTAGTTTAAAGTGAATTCCAGCAAAGTCCTGGCCAACAGTCTTTAAAGAGATTTCACAACTACAGACCCTTATCAGGCTTGGAGAGCTGACAGGCTGATATCTTCCAAACGCCACTTTGCAGGAGACACTATTTGGTAAAGTCATGAACAGATCTTCACCTGAATGAATTGAACTGTCTCCTGCAAACACCACTCCCCCTTTGCTGTTTATTCCCTATAGGAAGGGCCATTCACTGTCCACCTGTGGCTTTACTCCCGGGTCAACCCTTGTTCCTTAATTGTTCTCTTCTCCTTAGAGCTCTGCGCATGCACACACTGGGAACAGGCTCCAGATGTTCTTCTGCCCCAGTGATCTCCAATGCCAAAGGCTGCTGATAACTGTCAGATGGTTCTGGCCCCATCTCTGCCTCCAATGCAGAACACTCATCAGAGCCTTCCCCAGACTCCAGGACTGGCCCATGTTCCTCTCTAACCTCCTCACTATTCAAATCTGCTGCCACTTCTGCTGTCTGCTGGTGGGCCACAACACATACTTGCTTTAAAAGTTCCATGAGTAAAACAAGCTTCATTGAGGTGATACATAATGACTGTGCGGATCTTCTCTACTGAAAGCTAGTCTTAATCTAGCATAGGATGCCCTACTGCAAGGCTGTTTTAAAATTTATAAGAAATTTTTCCAATTAAACATTACTTCACTATTTTCAGCAAGCAGAGGTTGAAATATATCCAGTTTCATTTCACTAGGCTAAATTCAGTAAATAAGCCATCGTTGAGCTGAGGATAAAAGCTATTTGGTGTTCATTAAACTTTATAACTACTGAAAACAAACATAAATTATGTCCAGCTAAACCCTGACATTTATTGGTAATATAGGGGGAACAATTACAGTTTTCCAATTTAAGATAGATCAATTTAAGTCAGGTAAGGTAAATCAGCAGGAGCATGTGACCTGACACCAGGACAAAGAGTTTTATTTGCTCCAGTTCCTGTTCACTTCTTTTTAATTTGGAATATAAGTTCTCTATTCATTAAAAATTCTATAATATCCATTGATTAAATGACAAAAAATTAAAAACGTATCACTTATTTACAGGCAATTAGCATATCAATTTAAAAAATGAATAGAATCTGTAGAAATATAAACTCCAAAATAAAAAATCAATACAAAGAATATTTGATATTATCTTCTATTTTCCATATTATGATTCCTTGAATGGCAGCTAATTTAACAGCATAAAGGATTCTAAATAGTATTTAAAGTGACATTTACATGAAAGAAATTTACACTACATATTAATTTCTGAATAATTTATCAAAGCAGATTTTATCAGATGAGGTCAATGATACAAAATTATGTTTTACAAAAACTAGCTTATCAGCAAGCAAGCTTATTTCTGTGGGATAGAATATACTTTCAGATAGGACACACTTTTAGAAACTTAGTTTGAAAAGTATTGAAAATACTACACTTCTTATATTCAAAGTTTTTATACTAATAGCTTGTACTGAATGGCTAAATGTACATGACAAACTAAGTAATCTGTTATTGCCCTGGCTTTATAGTTGTTAAAACTTGATGGAAGAGATCAGCAGAGCATAAGATTCCAAAAAGTTATTTGAATTTTATTATTTAAATTTTCAAATATCTTTTTCTGAATCTTATACTCCTGAAGAAACAATATAAACATCTTCTATAAAAGAAAAAAGAATTTCCAGAATTCCCTGACAAAAATTGATAACAGTATCCCAAGCTGTTATCTACTATCTGACTTCTATTCTAATTCTGGCAACTCATAGTCTCCCACCCATTACCTGCCTCTGTGTGGGAGGAACAGCCTTATTATATTCACAAGAAGTTTTCTTGACTTTGATTTAGATCTCAACGCCAACCTGCACCCAAATCCGGCCCCAGTTATAATTGCTGAAATAAAGATACTACTTATTAATCAACTAAAGGCTGGTGAAGCGAAGGCAATGATTTTATCATGTCTGAAATACTACAAAATAACCTGGAATGGTGGATCCCCATTCTTACTTTCTGTTTATTTATATTGATCTCACTTGCACAAATTCCAGAGGACTGGACCCTTCACATTATTGTCCATATTTATAAAAAGACCTGCCCACTAACTATTAGCCTCTTCTTAAATATAATAAGTGAACTCTATGCTGGACATTTATACAACAAATAAGTAAACTGGATTGACTTAAAGCATGCACTGGCAGATGAACAAGCGGGTTTCAAATCTCAGCAATCTATTTATGGACATACCCTTATTATTCAACACCTGGAGGAAAATACAGGTCCAAATCAGGTTGATCAATATATACTGCATTTATTAATTCCAGGTTCACATTTTATTTAGTTCCCAGGGAAAGACAGGATACAAAAAGATCTTGATAGACTTGAACAATGGGCCTTACCCAACAAAATAAAATTTAATGTGTAGAAAAGCAAGGTTTTACATAGGCAGGAAAAACCAAAGGTACAAATATAGATTAGGAAAAATCTGACTCAAAAACAGTAACTGTAAGAGAAACTGTTATGTTTTGAGCATGGGCGAGAAAGAATGGAGACAAGCCTCTGAACGGTGAACTTCAGCTCTTTATTGACATTGTGACTTCCTCGTTTTAACAGTAGTTAAACCCTGCCTTATATAGGCAAACCTTGTAACTTTTAACCAATAACGAGCTAGGAATACTAGCTCTTATAACCAATAGAAACTCTCTGTTAAGGGCCAATCGGATTCCCCGGAACGGGCCAATCTGGTCCGGCTGCTTAACAGCCAATCAGAAGTGCAGGACCAGAACCCTGCACTTCTCCAAGCTCACACTTTATTAATCTTTATTGCATACACAACACCCCTTCCCCCTGACTTCTTATTTGCAGGGCGCAGTTACATAGTTCCTTAGGTAGGACGGTTGTCTTATTAGTCTCTTTGATTTCCGTTGTATCGGCTGGCTGCAATCACGCTGAGGTAGATCGTTATTTGGCAATGGGGCTGTTTCTGGTTCAGAGTTCACTTCTACGTCGTTGCCCACATTCTCTGCAATTCCCTGAGGTGCAAACGTTTCTCCTTCTGGCTCCGCTTCCTGAGTTTCTATTAAACTGTCGTTTCCTTTGAATGGGTTTCCTAGGACTTCATCTTCTTCCATACCTCCACCCCCTCAGTTTGGTCATAGGGGAGTTGCGGACTGGCCGCTGGAAGCCATGATCGTAATTGATCGATATGCCGTTTCCAAAGTTTATCGTCAATGTTCTGTCCTTAATTTACATACTCGAAATCCCCGCGCTTTGATTGGCTAAAGCGCGGGGATTTCTAATTGGCCAGGCGAGCCGCGCCGATTGGCCCATTGAAAGTCTCCCGTGATTGGCTCACTCCAAGAGCGGGAGACTTGAAACGTTGCCATTGGCCGCGGCCGCGGCGGCGAAAAGGATAAAAGCCGCGGGCTTTTTCCTTTTCGCCGGTTCGGTTCTCAACTTCAAAATAAAGAGCTTTAAACGAAGTCACCGACTCCTGGCGTCTTTTGCGGACACGACACTGGCGACGAGGATGGGATCCAGACCCTGAACCGAACCCCGTGTCCGACAAGAGCCAGACTTAGCACCGAAATGGCGAAAATCGCACCGCCCGCCCCCTTCAACCCCGCCACCGAGGACTGGGAATCGTTCTCAGACAGATTCCGCATGTACCTCGAGTGCACCGGAATGAAGGACGCCCCGGGCCCGCTAAAACGCACCGTTTTCCTCACCCATTGCGGAACCGAAGTGTTCCAGATGGCCAAAGCATTGGCCAAGCCGGCCGACGCAACCGCCATGGATTGGGACGTCCTCGAACCTATCCTTCGGCGACATTACGCCCCCGAGGTCCCCATCCTGATCCGGCGCAACGAATTCTACAGGCGGGACCAGAATCCAGGCGAGAAACTGAGCGACTTCGGCGCCGAGCTGCGGCGCCTAGGAGGGCTCTGCGAATTTGACGGCCTGAACAGCCTCCTAAGAGACCGATTCGTACTCGGCCTATGGGACCCTTCGCTCCAGAGCCGGCTTATGGCTAAGGGCGACATCAGCCTAGCAGACGCCCTCACCGCAGCCGCAGCCGCAGAAGCAACCCGCACTTCCGCTGACAGCATGCGAAAACCAGATGCGAAGGGCGGAAACAACAACCTGGCAAGGTCGGCCGACCCAAAAAACGAAACAACCGCACACTACGGCGATTTCCATTCTGCATCCAGCATGTCCGAAGACGAAGAAGATATACATCGAGTCCAGACGGGGCGCGGCGACCAACGGAACCGAAGAGGTCATAGGTCGAGGACCAACTGTGCCGGTTGCGGCGGCGACCACCCCAGATCAGAATGCCGATTTTTTGACTCTATCTGTCGGCATTGTGAAAAAAGGGGACACATCGCTTGGGTTTGCCGCCAAAAGAAGATTCGCAGTCCACCCAGATGGGACCAACACGATCGTAAAAGGGAAAGCCCACCGCCCAGGACCAGAGATCGCCAATCGGACAGCCGGTGGGACCGGATCCAGCGACCCTCGAGAGGCGGCGACAACTGGCGCAAGGAAGAAACCCACCAGACGGTAACCATCGGCCACGCCATCTCCGACGGCGCCAGAAAGGTACACGTAGAGGTCCATATTGAAGGCCGACCATGCAAAATGGAGGTGGACTCCGGTCCTACCTCTCCATGATTGCATGGCACGAGATAAAACGGTTAGTGCCCACCCTCCATAGGAGAAACATAAACGCCCAAAGACTTATTATAAAAGACTACCAGGGAAACCGCGTCCCGGTAGTGGGCACCAAGAACTTTAATGTGACATATAAGGGCCGCACCGAACAACTCCCACTCACAATCGTCGATCGCGACCGCCCAAGCCTGCTGGGCCTACAATGGTTCGCCCCGCTCGACATCGCTCTCACGGGAGTCAACCACGTCACCGACGACGGCTGGGAACAGCGGCTAGCCCAGGAGTTCCGGGAGGTCTTCGACGGAAGCCTGGGCAAGTACCAGGGGCCCCTTATCTCATTTGATCTAGACCCTAGCGTCCCCCCCAAGCGACTAAAACCTAGGCGGGTACCATTCGCCCTAAAACCTAAGATTGACGAGCAGATTGACAAGCTTGTCAAACAGGGGGTGTTGCAGCCAATAGACCATGCCCGATGGGAGACCCCAATATGACCCCGGTCAAGCCAGACGGGTCAGTGAGAATTTGTGGGGACTATAAGGCCACCCTAAATGGCGCGCTGCAACAAAGCGCCTACCCCGTCCCAATCGTGCAACACCTACTGCACTCACTGGAAGGGGCAGGGTCTTTGCCAAGCTCGATCTCGCCCAGGCATACCAACAATTGCCGGTCGACGAAAAAACAGCGGAAGCCCAGACCATCGTTACCCATCGGGGGGCCTTCAAGTGCAACCGACTCCAATTTGGAGTCAGCGTGGCACCAGGCATCTTTCAGAGCCTGATGGAACGTTTGCTGCAGGGCATCAAGGGGGTGGTGCCCTATTTCGATGACGTGTTAGTGGCGGCGCCAAACGAAGCCGAATTAGAAAACCGACTCAGAGAGGTCTTAACCAAATTTAAAGTAACGGGACTTAAAGTAAAAAGGGAGAAATGCCAACTGTGCACGGAGCAAGTGGAATTCTTGGGCTACCTTCTAGACCGGCACGGCATTCACCCCACAAGTAAAAAAGTGAAAGCTATCAAAGAGGCCCCCACCCCTAGGTCTAAGACTGAATTACAGGCTTTCTTGGGGTTGCTGAACTTTTATAATGTTTTCCTACCCCAAAAGGCAACAGCGGCGGAGCCTTTGCATAGGCTCCTGGATAAGGCGGCAACCTGGACTTGGGGGAAACGGGAGCAAGCCGCCTTCCAAAAAACCAAAGACCTCCTCACCTCCGACGCCGTCCTGATCCAATTCAGCGAAACCTTGCCCCTGGCCGTCACTTGCGACGCATCACCTTTCGGCGTCGGCGCTGTCCTCAGCCATACTCTTCCTGACGGAAAAGAAGCACCCATCGCGTTCTTTTCCAGGACTCTAACCAAGCCAGAGCGGAACTATAGCCAACTGGACAAAGAAGCCTTGGCTATAGTTGCCGCCGTTAAGTGGTTCCACGAATACCTTTACGGCCGCCCTTTTACCATTGTGACAGACCATAAGCCGTTGCTGGGCATCCTTGCAGGAAATCGAGCCACCCCGAACATTCTGTCTCCCCGGATGACAAGGTGGTCCGAGTTCCTGGCAGCCTACAGCTACGAACTGATACACAAGCCAGGTAAGAAGATTTCGCACGCGGACGCTTTAAGCCGCTCGCCGTTACCAGACTCCGACCCTGACCCAGCACCAACGACAAACACCCTTAACATCGAAAACCTGCCCAACCTACCCATAACCGCGTCAGACATTGCCCGGGAGACTATTAAAGACAGGCGTCTGGCGCGGATTTTGCATTGGGTGGAAAAAGGTTGGCCAGAAAGGGACAATGACGAATCCGTTAAGACATTTAAAAACCGCCAAACCGAACTCTCTCTGCTTAAGGGGTGTATCTTATGGGGTGACAGGGTGGTCATCCCGGACAGGCTGCAAGGGAAGGTTTTAGAAATGTTGCATGAGGGGCATCCTGGCATCGTCAGAACTAAAGCCCTGGCCAGAGGTTACGCTTGGTGGCCAGGGATGGACAAGCAGATAGAGGCCTGGGTAGCTAGGTGCCAGCGATGTCAGGAGACTAGACCCAGCCCACCCGCAGCACCCATCCTAGAGTGGGAAACACCGAGGGGGCCCTGGTCCAGAATCCATTTGGACTTTGCCGGTCCCACGAATGGGCATACCTTTCGAATAACAGTTGAAGCTTACTCCAACTGGTTGGAGGTAAGCGACATGAAATCTACCACCACGGAGGCCGTAATCAAAGAACTTTGCAAACTCTTTGCAACACACGGCCTCCCAGACGTCGTCGTCTCCAACAACGGGCCCCAGTTTACTTCCCTCGACTTCGAGAGATTCCTGGCGGAGAGGGGCATCCACCACGCATTAACAGCACCGGCGCATCCGGCGGCGAACGGTAGGGCAGAATGGATGGTACAATTTACCAAAAAAACCATCCGGAAAATGGACCATGGGGAGATCCAAGACAAAATTAACAGACTCCTCTTTATACAACACATCACCCCGAACACCACTACCAACAAAAGCCCAGCCGAATTACTAATGGGTAGGAAGCTGAGGTCCCCACTCGACAGGTTACACCCAACATATAACCCGGAGCGGCCCCCAGACTCAAGTACAAAATACCGAACATTCGCACCCGGAGACCTCGTGTATGCGAAAAACCTGACGGGGGACCCCCTATGGATCCCAGCCGTCATCACCCAAATCACAGGCCCACGCTCATACCGGCTCCAAACCACAGATGGGCGAGCCTGGAAACGACACATTGACCAACTCAGGTCACGGTCAGCAACAGAATCCACCCCCCAAAACACAAACCAAGGGGGGAGGGAATACCCGAATAAACAAACGCAAGAAAAAATAAACCAGCGGTACTTACCGGAATGCAGCCATCGCGATCCCCCACCGGAGAAGAACCACCTAGCCAGCTCAACCAACTCGGAAAAACCAAGCGGGAGCGGCGAAACCCGTAGCTCAACCAACCCGGAAGGCCCAGGTGGGAGCCACGGAGAAAGAACCGGCCCGATCATCCAACCGGTTCACACAGAAGAGGGAGCGGCCAAAAACTCGACCGCTCCGGTCGAAATCCAGCTTGCAACTGAGTTGCGCAGGTCAAGTAGGACTAGACGGAGCCCCGCCTACCTACGTGACTACGCAACGTAAGGACCGTACCAAGAGGGGAGGGGTGTTCTGTCCTTAATTTACATACTCGAAATCCCCGCGCTTTGATTGGCTAAAGCGCGGGGATTTCTAATTGGCCAGGCGAGCCGCGCCGATTGGCCCGTTGAAAGTCTCCCATGATTGGCTCACTCCAAGAGCGGGTGACTTGAAACGCTGCCATTGGCCGCGGCCGCAGCGGCGAAAAGGATAAAAGCCGCGGGCTTTTTCCTTTTCGCCAGTTCGGTTCTCAACTTCAAAATAAAGAGCTTTAAACGAAGTCACCGACTCCTGGCGTCTTTTGCGGACACGACAGTCAAGGCATTGTACCAGGTAGGATCTGGGGCCGGTTACACGTACTACTGTCACTTCCACCCACAACGGGTCGCCCGATAGGTTTTTAGCATAAACCAGGTCTCCTACCTGGAAGGTGCGAGAGCGGCTGCTGGATCCTAGTGGTTTCTCCGGTTCGTAAGCTGGGAGCAACCGGTCGAGGTGGGAGCGGAGCTTTCGTCCCATTAGCAGTTCGGCGGGAGTTTTGTTGGTGACGCTATGTGGGGTGATGTGTTGCAAGAAGAGGATTTGATTGACCTTGTCGTCAATGTTGTCGTAGTCTACCTTTTGCAAGGTTTTCTTCACAAATTGGATCATGCGTTCTGCTTTGCCATTGGTCGCAGGGTGCGCAGGCGAGGTGAGCACATGGCAGATGCCACGGTCAGCGAGGTACTGCTCGAATACTAGTGCGGTAAATTGAGGGCCGTTATCGGATACCAGGACGTCTGGTAATCTGTGGGCTGTAAAGAGTCTGTTTAGGATTTTGATAACCACCTCGGAGGTCGTAGTCATCATGCAATGGATTTCGAGCCAATTCAAGTAGCATCAACGGTAAGCAGGAAGGTGTGGCCTTTGGTTGGCCCCGCAAAGTCCAGGTGAATTCGGGACCAGGGTCCACGTGGTGTCTGCCATTCAGTAGGCATGGCTTTTGGTGGGGTGTTGCTGACTTCTTGGCATTTGGGACAAGCTTTAACCCACTGTTTGATTTGCTTTTCAATGCCCGGCCAACATGCGTAGCTTCGCGCAAGGGCTTTCATTCGCACAATGCCGGGGTGGCCATCGTGCAAGGTTCTTAGCAGCGCTTTCTGGAGTTGTTCTGGGATAACGACTCTATTGCCCCAGATGACACAGCCTTTCTGGGAGAAGAGCTCGGTTTGTCGAGTCTTGAATGATGTGAAGTCATCTGATAACTGATCCAATGGCCATCCGCGTTCTACCCAGCCCAGAACTCGTGCTAGGGTATGGTCGCGTTTGGTTTCTCTCGCGATATCTCGGGCAGTTAGTGGCGGCGAGTTGAGTGCCTCGATTTGCAACGTGGTTACCGTTGGTGCAGGATCGTCAAGAGTCTGCAAGCGGTGCTCGGCTCAATGCGTCGGTGTGGAGAATGGCCTTTCCCTGAGCGGTATTGCAGCCGATAGTTATAAGCAGCTAAGAATTCTGACCATCGGGTCATCCTAGGGGATAATATGTAGGGAGTCGGTTTATTTCCGGCTATTATCCCTAATAAAGGTTTGTGATCAGTCACAATAGTAAAAGCCCAGCCATACACCTATTCGTGGAATCTTTTCACAGCTGAGACAATTGCGAGGGCTTCTTTATCAATTTGTCCATAGTTCCGCTCAGTTTTTGAAAGAGTCTTTGAAAAATATGCAACAGGGGCTTCGTTCCCATTAGGCAGTACGTGGCTCAAAATGGCGCCCACCCCAAAAGGCGATGCATCACAGGTTATAACTAATGGCAAAGTCTCGTTATACTGCATGAGTACAGAGTCAAAAGTGAGCAGTTTTTTAACATTTCGGAATGCCTGTTCTTCACGGTAACCCCATAGCCAATTTGCTTTTTTATCTAACAACCGGTGTAACGGTTCAGCGACAGTTGCTTTGTGCGGTAAAAATACATTATAAAAATTGATGAGGCCTAGGAACACCTGGAGATCGGCCTTGTTTCGTGGCCTGGGAGCGTTTTTGATCGCTTTTAATTTACTTTCGGTAGGGTGAATGCCCTGGCTATCAATCAGGTACCCTAAAAACTCAACGCTGTCAGTACACAATTTACATTTGTTTTTTTTTAACCTTAAGACCGGCTTCTTGGAATTTTTTTAGGACTAATTTTAACCGGTCCTGTAAGATATTTTTTGTAGGGGCTGCAATTAATACATCGTCAAAATAGGGGACCATGCCCTTAATTCCTTGCAATAACCTTTCCATAAGGCTCTGAAAAATCCCCGGGGCTACACTAACTCCGAATTGCAGCCGGGTACATTTAAAGGCACCTCGGTGTGTCACAATAGTTTGGGCCTGTGCCGTTTTTTCATCTACTGGTAATTGCTGATATGCCTGAGCTAAATCTAATTTAGAGAAAACTTTCCCGCCCCCCAGGGAATGGAGGACATGCTGCACCACGAGAACTGGATACGCGTTCTGCTCAGGGTGTGGTTCCAAGTGGCCCGGTAGTCCCCACAAATTCGGATTGACCCGTCTGGTTTAATGGGTGTTACAATAGGGGTTTCCCAAGGGGAGTGATCGATGGGCTCTAACACCCCCTGAACTATCAGGGCTGAATGAAATCGGGGTCCCCTTGTACTTGCCTAAGCTGTCCGCGAAGACGTCCCTGAACTCATAGATAAGGTCTTCCTCCCAGTCACAGCACTGACTCGGTTTACGCCGGCTACTTCAATGCCGAGTGGTGCGAACCATTGGAAGCCTAGTAGGCTAGGCCTATCTCTATCGATGACTGTTAAAGGTAAGAACGCTGCGTGCTTCTTCAAGGAGACTCGGACTCGGCAGGAACTGACGACGGGGATTCGATTCCCTTGGTAGTCCTTGAGGATGAGGTGTTGGAAACGGAGATCTTGGCGTTGAATTGTGGGGATGAGTTGCTTGAGTGTCTTCCAAGACACCATCGAGAGGGACGATCCCGAGTCGACCTCCATGTGGCAAGGCTGGTTCTCGATGGCTACCACGACTCAGATTTTCTTAGTGTCCAAGATTGAGGCATGACTGATAGTGATAGTATGGTGAGCCTCTTCTCTATGCAACGCTCGATTTCTGTAGGAGTGGTTTACTGGTTCTCGCCGTGCAGGACGGATTCCTGTTGATTGGTGATAGTTAGCCCCTTTTGAGGCCTGGCTGGGTCCTGGCAAGCTGCGGCAGGCTCGTCCGATGTGGTCTCGTTTCCTGCACTCATGGCAGAGTGCGTTGTGGAATTTGCATTTGGACCTGGCATGGTTGGCTCCACAGCCAGCGCAAGGACGTAAAGGCTTTGGGTGAGGGTCCCAGTCGGACCGCAGTCGATGGACCCCTTCTTCGTCGCTGTCTGATGACGAAGAGAGGTCCTCGTGGTGCGCTGTTGCAAGCTGCCCTTCTGAACTAGGTGAGATTTCGCTGGCCGGCGGTGGTACCGGAACGCGGTTTCGGCATACTTGTGCAGCCGACTTCCTGGTTGCTTCTGCTGCGGTAGCATCGGCGATGGCGTCGGGAAGGCTGATGTTGCCTTTCGCCATCAGCTTGCTTTGGACACCTGGTGCATCTAGTCCCAGAACTATGCGATCTCTTAGTGCTTCTTCTAAATCGGTGAATCCGCAGAGGCCTCCCAAATTCTGGAGGTCTGCTATGAAGTTGGCCACGCTTTCTCCCTTTCGTTGGCTTCTCTGATAAAACTCGTGGCATCTCACAAGCGTAGGCACGGTCGGGGCATAGTGGTCTCGCAGAATAGGTTCGAGGTCGTCCCAATCCATGGCCTTCACTTCTTGGGGTTTGGCTAGTGCTTTAGCCATCTTAAATACGGTTGGACCACAATGCGTTAGGAATACCGCACTCTTCTTCCCGGCTGTGGCGTCCTTTAAGTTGTTCGTCTCTAGGAACATTTGGAAATGATCCATGTAAGACTCCCAGTCTTCTTGTGTTGGATCGAACGGAGTGGGTGGTACGATGCCGCCGGACATGTTTCCATTGTTGGCGTCGTCTGTCATGTGCTCGGTGTTCTTCAAAGTTTCATTGGTTTAGATATCTCCCTATCCCATCCTCGTCGCCAGTGTTAAGTTTTGAGCATGGGCGAGAAAGAATGGAGACAAGCCTCTGAACGGTGAACTTCAGCTCTTTATTTACATTGTGACTTCCTCATTTTAACAGTAGTTAAACCCTGCCTTATATAGGCAAACCTTGTAACTTTTAACCTATAACGAGCTAGGAATACTAGCTCTTATAACCAATAGAAACTTTCTGTTAAGGGCCAATCGGATTCCCTGGAATGGGCCAATCCGGTCCGGCCGCTTAACAGCCAATCAGAAGTGCAGGGCCAGAACCCTGCACTTATTCCAAGCTCACACTTTATTAATCTTTATTGCATACACAACAGAAACCTTGGAGTCCTAGTGGACGATCACTTAAATATGAACCAGTAGTGTGTGGTAGAAGCCAAAAAAGCTAATACAAACCTTGGTTGTATAAACAGAGACATAACATCACATGAAATATTAGTACTAGTTTATAAAGCCTTAATGCATTCAGTTTTCATCACCACATTACAAAAATATACTGAGACTTTGGAAAAAGTGCAGAGAGGAGCAACTAAGATGATTAAAAGTCTGGAATCTAAAACATATGAAGAACAGTTGCAGGAACTGGGTATGGCTAGTCTGGAGAAAAGGGGTGAAAATGTAGCAATATTCCAATACTTGAGGAGCTGCCTCAAAGAAGAGAGGGTCAACTTATTTTCCAAAGCCCCAGAAGGCAAGTCAAGAAATAATGGATGAAAATTAATCAAGGAGAGAATTACCTAATAGACATAATGCATCTCTGTTGTAACAAGATGATATAGACTTTTTATCACAAACACAAATGGAACTTAGATAACCCTTGAATGCTCTGGCTAGTTACTGCTCTAAAGTGGCCTTTGAAATCAACTATAGCAAAACTAAGATCATAATCTTTGCATAAAGACCTAAATTGCACCTCTGAAAGATAAATGGCCAGAACAACGAGCAAGACAAATTGTTTAAATATCTGGTCATGGATTTCAATAGCTATACTAAAAACAGTGCACATCAAAACTATTTTTGTTTTTCAGCAGTTAAGGTAGACAAATTGTAGTAATAAAATACGTAGAACATGTATGTAGAATAAAATATGTAGAATATGTAATTCTAATATACCACACTATAATTACATTTGCAGTGTTTTCTTCAAATTCCCCAGAAATTGTTCAAAATAAAGACTATAAATACTGAATAGTAAAAGATATCATATGCACTATTGTTTTAATGACATGTCAGTTCAGGAATTTTTATTTCCTGATAAATTAAATATTTTGAATATCACATATTTTTACCACAAGTTTGAAATGGGGGTTACCCTCTTTATTTTAGTTTTATTAATTTATCATATTGAACAATCAATTATCTCTTTCACAGAGGAAGTCTGGGTAGTGCTGGATAATGTAGAATAAAATATTAAAAGCAGACAAACAATATATAAAATTGAAAAGAGGTAATGAATATTAAAAATTAATTACCAAAAAGGCGGAGTGGGGTCTTTGAATGTGCTGGCCATCTTCCTAATGTGTGGTGACTATAAAAGATTTATACCAGGAGAGTGAGTTTATTCAGGTATTAAATATGATACAGACAAACGTGTGAGTTCATGCACGCATGCACACACACACGCGTGTGTGTATGTGTGTGATAAACATGTAATTTTGCCAAACAATGAATCAGACTATTGATCCATACAATCAAATAATAAATGGCATCTTCCGGTTTGGGCTTCTTCAGCAACCGACCGAAATCGTGATCATCCATGGTTTTGATCTGTGCTCGCTGCTGGAGCGCCCCGAGCCACCTTGATTCGGGGCTGAAGCCACCCCATAGAGGTGTTGAAGAAGGGGGAGCTATCAGCAGGGTTGAGGAGAGCCGCATCTCTCCCCTTCAGCTGGCCATTACTCCCTTTCCCAAAGGCAGTTGCAGCGGTGGTCAGAAATGGCCACCTCAAAGAAGAACCCAACTGGATAAGATTGTGCAGGAGGAAGTTTAAAGGAGAAAGTTTGACTGACCGGGTTGAATAGAGAACATCTATTTAAGGTACCTGGAACCTGAATTTTAAAGACTAGTACTATTCCTAAAAAAAAATTTAAGCTGCAAAAGAGAAAGGGAAAGGAAATGGAATTGGCTTTTTTTCCTCTAACATCGACAGTTTTAACTGACTTGGAACATTAAGAAGAGATTCGAATAAGAAATTGATACTAATCCACTTTTGACATTAATAGGCTATTTCTAGCTGAAAATAAAGTGTCAAAGGGATAAAGATTCCTGGATAATTTAAAAGTAATCATAATATCAAGAAGAAGCAGAAGGGAGGATCACAGAAGGGAGGATCACAGAAGGGAGAATCAGATAGAAAAGGGAATAAAAAGGGGAGGGAGAAGAAGAGAGGGAAGAGGGAAAGAAAAAGAAGCTACAAAAGACAGAAACAAGATATAGAGGTACAGGAAAAACGTACAAGAATTAAAGGTATAAACCTATTTAAAAGACACAGAGACAATGGTTAAAATTTAACTTAAGGAGAGGATACGGCAAAGGTGCATAGGATAGCATTGTTATATAATATGTTAGATGATTAAAGTGATAGAAAAAATTTCTATTGATGTGTAGTGGAATATTTGTTTGTAAAGAGAATAAGGCTCTCAGTGATTTAAAAAGAACGTTTAAAAAAACTGAAAAGAAACATGGAAGAATTTTATCAGTTGATAAGATGAACTTGAATAAGAATAATAACTTTATTGACTACTGTTAATAACTATTGTTTGGTTTTTTATTTAAAGACAGTAATAAATAAAATATGAAATATAGATGATTAAAGTGAAAGACAACTGATATTACTAGGTAATATTTGTTAAAAGAAATAGAAATGTAAAAGATTGTTATTAATATTAATGGCAGAGCTGTACTTGAATAGAATAATTATTCCATTTACTATTGTTACACACACACACACACACACACACACACATATGTTTGTATATTCTTAAGTTTTCGCAGGTACTTACATGTATGTTATTCAGCTTTGTTTGGGTATTTTCCCACGTCATTATAGTTGTGCTTTTAAAGTTGTAGCAATGTTTCGGCAGAATCTCATCTGCCATCATCAGGCTTCTTTATTGTGTTCGTCTGTGAGTCAGACTGTAAAAACCACTGTAAAAACCACTCTAAAAGCCTGTCTCACAGATGAACACAATACAGAAGCCTGATAATGGCAGATGAGATTCTGCTGAAATGTTGCTACAACTTTAAAAGCACAGCTATAATGACGTGGGAGAATACCCAAGCAAAGCTGAATAACATACATACATACATACACAAACACACACACACACACTTTTTTTCTTTTAAGAATTTAGTGTGTATTTTAAGGGAATGTATCAAGCAGAATTCGAATGAAAATAGGTATGTGTTATAAAATAGAGGTTAGAAAATGAGTGTTATAATTGTAAAGATGTAACTTAAATTTTTAAATAAGATTTGAAAAAAGATACAAAGGTGTTACACTCCAGTCTAGTAATTACAGGGGAAAATTTGTTTCATGAGAAAAGATAATATGAAATTATAAACAGGACAGACAAAAGTATAAAAACATTGATTAGAAAGATTTTAAAATTTAGAAAAAGATATGCAATTGAATTAACAAAGGAATGAAATAATTTAAAATAAGGCTATAGGAAGTAAAGAAAGGGAAAAGCTGTTGAAAAAATTGTGAAAATAGTTATAAGATATGGATTAGAATGTGTAAGATAAATATGTATTGAGTTTATGTCTGTATGGAGAAGTGATAACCCGGGGCCACGCTGTTCTCAAAAAAAGATATTTTATTTGTATTTCTATGTTTTGTGAAAACTTAAATAAAACTTTTATTTTAAAAAATGGCATAATTTCAAAGGATTCTGTGATTTTACAGTTTTACCTGAACATTGTGAGATTAAATTTAGCTGCTGTTGCAGGCAAAGTATGTGGGCTCTATTATGACATTTATTGTCCTAGCAACAAGCTCTAGTCTAGCCAAACCACTACTATAATTATAAGCTGTTTAAAATTCTCACTGTCCAGAAAAAAGTATTATTTTTTTCTATACTTCTGCTACTATGTCAGTATGTCTATATTAAGCTATTAAATGTGCAGCTGTTATTAAATTCCCTAAAGAGTTAATCAAGGATTTTTTGGTAAAAACTAAATGGTTGCTGTTAAGTTCTGCGCATGGGCGCAAGGAACGGAGACGAGACGGGGAACAGTGAACTTCAACTCTTTATTAATCATTATGAACAGAGCAAAAACCTAGGGCAGCAGCAGCCTTTTTATAGGCAAGCTGCTGATCTAGTAACCAATGAGAAACGTGGAGTGTTAACCCCTTTAACCAATGAGAGTGGCTCGTTAACAGTCAATCAGATTCTCCTGAATGGACCAATCCGATATCGCTATTATCGGCCAATCAGAAGTGCAGGATTAGAACCCTGCTATTTCTAAAGGTTTGATAAAACTTTATTTAAGCGTTTATTAGTTCATAATAGTTGCTTTCATGCCTAATAGTAGTTCTTCTTGGGCCTTTGAATCCTCTTCGGTCTCTGAGCATCTCCAGCAGGTAAATTAAACTCACACTGTTTTGTCTTCCTGCATTATACTATCCAATGCCCACCAACCTTTGGTGATCTTGAATCACTCAGGAGCTTTAATTTATTTAGAAATCTGAACACTCCAATATCATGCTTGCTTGCTAACCTATTCTTGCCCTCATTTTCTGACTTAAAATGCATCCTGCCACTTCATTTGCAAAAGTCTTACGTTTTGAAATGAAAATCTTATCTGCAATTTTAGTTTTACTCCCAGTTGTTCCCTATCTATAAATGATCAGTCGTAATTATAGACTATATGTCTGGATCACCATGAAACAAGATGTAAGGCACTGTTTAACTTTTGAGGTTTTTTAAAAAAATATAATTTTATTAAGAATTTTAATTACAATAGTAAAAACTAATACAAATTAAAGTTAGAGTATCCCAAAGGTGCTTTTTTTTCAACAGGCAACTGGACTTTCTGCTTTTCTCTTTGAAGATGTTTCGCTCTTCATCTTCAGAGCTGAAGAAGCTTCTTGGATGAGAAGTGAAACATCTTCAAAGAAAAAACAGAAAGTCTAGTTGTCTCTTGAAAAAGCATCTTTGGGACAACCATGACCTGGATGACCAAGAATCTCCATAGACAAAAAGTTAGAGTAAGAAAAGAAAATTGAAAGAAAGAAGAAAAAGTGCAAAAAGGTAAAAAAATAAAGAAAAAGCAAAAAAATATATATAATGAACAAAAAAGAAAATATATATATAAAGAACTATCTTCCAACCTTCATAACAGTTACAATAAATTTAATAACTATTTATCTCCATAAGAATAAAAACATATCTATTTCATATGCCATTCATATTTTAACCTTAATAAAATAAACCATTTTTTATTTTATTTTTATCTATTCTTCTTTATCCTATCAGACAAATGAAAAAATCTGATGGAAAAAAAGAAAAATGGAAGAAAATGATCTTCAAAATATTTTCTTATAGGAGCTACAAAACCAATAATTCTCTTCAAGTTCAAGGGAGAAGGCGGAGCTTCGTTTCGGCGATACAGCTGCGATCTTGGGGCTCTGAGATCGCAGCCGATATTTTCACCCCTGGTCGGTCCCAATGGACCTAAACCGTCCCGTAGAGACGGGGATTGAGAAGGGTACTGTCCCAGGATCCCAGAGATATCGCAAAATCTCTGGTTTGATCCGGGAGAAGCCCTTTTGCTGGCGGCAGAGAGGCAGCCCCCATAGCTGCTGAAGTCGGGACAGCTCCGGAAAGAAAGTGGCTGGAAAGAAGTGTGTCGGCTGGGTGAGAAATTCCTTTTGTGTTGTAAATTAGCTGAGGTTTGAAAGGGCATCCTGAACAAAGAAGAAACCTGTGAGACTTTTTTTTTTTGACCAAAACTGTTTGAGCGGCGTTTTTTAAAGTGATGTCAAATTGAGGCTTGGATTTTTTTTCTTTTTCTTACTTTTTTTCTGGGGACTTAAGTGTGACTTTGTAGGTAACCGGATTGAATTTTCTCTTATATATATTTTTATGCTCCTTTTGATTTTTTAATTTTCTCTAGGATAGAGGCTCCCTTTAGCTATTTTCTTTTTCTTTTTTTTTTGTATACATTATTCATTTTTCCTGGCTGGGGGGGGGGGAAGAGCATTAAGAAACATTGCAACACTGCCAACTAGAGGCTTGAAAATACTTTATTTGAAGTGGAAAGAATTGCAAGAAGACTCCTTCTCAAGGACATTTCAATGTGATAAGATAGAGGGAGAGCACAGCAAAATATTATTACAGATGTTTTCCTGGACTCTTATCAATATTTCAACACTTGAGGCTTAGCTTTGAAGCTGCTAGAGAAGAGAGTCATAATAAGAGCCTTGGATAAATAAATAAAGTGCAGTGTGCTTTCATATATATATATATATATATATATATATATATATATATATATATATATATATATATATATACCCCATTCGCCAGCCTTTTTGTAAATTTCAATTCTAGTAATATTCTTATTTTTGCCTTTTATTTTAAAGGGAAAGTCTCAGAGTTTTTTCTTTATTTTTCTATTTTTCTCTTTATTTTTATTGGGACTTCTTTGCTTTTTCTATCCATGTTTTTGGACTACTTTGTTTTTCTTTTTTGATTATTGAGATTAAGGTGTGAAGAACCTGAAGGAATTTCTTTTTTTCTTTTGTTTTTTATTTGCTCTTAATCAATAATATCATTTTTGAGTTTGTTTGTTTTTTTCCTTTCTATTTTTCCTTTTTTATGGTGGACTACTTTGTAATTGGATTAGGGTCAAGAAGAACCTGAAGATTTTTCTTCTTTCTTTTTTCCTTTTTCTTCTTTGGTTTTGGGTCTTTTACTATTGGATTTTTCCATTTTGGATTATAATTGACTATTCTACCAGTGGGATTAAAAGTCAAAAAGAATTTGAAGCTTTGGAGGCATTAAAATGAGCAGGAAACCAATACCAGTTGGCATTTCTACTTCTACCTCTGCTTCCCCACCAGCTGGAGGACAGCGTTTAATTCAGACAATGTTGAAGCAAAATAAAGAACAAGAAATAGTAACTTTACAGATGATTATGCAAGGAATCCAAGATCTCAAGATAAAATCAGACATCATTGAACAAAGAATAGAGAAGACTGATGAAAAAGTGGAAAATATTAAACAAATGGTGGGGAAGTATGAGGAGAGATTCCAAAAAATTGAGGAAGAAGGGAAACAAAGAGAGGAGAAGATTGGAAATATTGACAGTAGATTAACAGTGGTTGAACAAGAAAAAAATGGGATGTTGAGGTGGGAGATGGAAAGGTCAGAATTTTATCTCAGATTTCAAAATATAGAAGAGGAAAAAGGAGAAAATTTGGCTGCGATAATGATAGAAATTTTGGCAGATGCTTTGGAAATTACAGAGGAAAAGATGATGGTTGGAGTGGATGAGGTATATCGAGATTATACAAGATATGCGATGAGAAATAAATTACCAAAGGAAGTCCATATTAGATTTACCAAAAAATCCATCAAAACACAAATATTACAAGTGGTAAGAGAGAAAACATTGAAATACAAAGGTAAAGAGATTGTGGTTTTAAAACAAATACCCGGAAGAGTGAGAGAGATGAGAAGAGAATATCGATTTCTGACCAAAATGCTACTGGAAAACGAAGTGAATTATAAATGGCTGATTCCAGAAGGATTAATGTTTACATGGCAAGAGCAGAGACATAGAATTGATTCAATCGAGAAAGCAGAACTTTTCCATGCAGAATTTTTTGGAAGAAGAAGAGAGGAGGCAGAGAAAGAGGTCTCATTAATTGAGTTTCAAGAGGAACAACTGGAGACTGAAAAAGAGAAAGGAGCTGTAGGTGGATAGGTGGACAGTAAAGAACAGAGTGAAGTGAGATCCACGAGAGCTGTTAGACCTAAATATAAAGCATAATCATGGAAGAAAGAAAACTGATTACAATGAACATAAATGGACTTAATTCAGCTGTTAAAAGAAGGAAAACTTTTCATAAATTAGAGAAATTAAAATTTGATATAATTTGTCTACAAGAAGTTCATATTAAAAAAACAACATGAACAATTGTTAGTACAGCCAAAATTGGGGAAAATATTTACTTCTTTGACTCAATGTAAGAAAAGAGGAGTGGTTCTAAATATTAAAGAGGCTATCCCAGCAAAACTGATCTACAATGATGAAGATGGAAGAGTATTAATGGTGGAAATAATGGACAATAATATAAAAATACTCTTGATTGCAATTTATGCTCCGAATGAAAAACAAGAAGAGTTTTATGAAAAGCTACACATGAAAATAACTGGACTGGACTATGTTAATATAATTATGATGGGAGACTTTAATGGAATTGTGGACAATAAATTGGACTATATAGCAACAACAACCAAGCAAAATAGAAAGGCTCTCCCTAAATCTTTTTTTAAAATAACAGACGAACTATCTTTAAAAGATATTTGGAGAGAAAGAAATGTTAAAGCTAAACAATATACTTTTTATTCAAATAGACATTTATCATGGTCCAGATTAGATATGATTTGGATATCAACAGAATTAATATCCAATATTCAAGAAACAAATATTGAAACAAATACTTGGGCAGATCATAGCCCAATGACAATTAAATGGAAGGGACAAAAAAAAAAAAAGATCGAGATGGACATTAAATAATACTATTTTAAAGGAGAAAGATTTTATACAATGGATGGAGAAGGAATTGGCTTTTTTTTCAGAGAAAATAAAAAAGAAGATACTTCAACGCAAAATGTTTGGGATACAATGAAGGCATATGCTAGAGGTCTGATAATAGATTATACAAGAAAAAAGAATATTAGGAAAAGGCAAGCTTCTAAGGCCTTGGAAGATGAGTATAAAAGACTTGAAAAAGAATTATAGAAAATGCCACAGAAAAAAGATATTAAATTGAAGCTGGATGTAATTAAACATAAAATGGAATTAATAGAGAAAGAAGAATTGGCACAGAAAATCAGAAATTCTAAACAGAATTACTTTGAAGATGCGAATAAACTAGGTAGATGTCTAGCATATAAATTGAGAAAGGAGAAGGAATCAAGAAAAATATTGAAGTTAATAGATGATCAAGGCCAAGTTTGTTATGGTAATAAGGAGAAAAAGGAAATTATTCGAGATTTTTATGGGCAACTATATAAACAAGAGAATATTGATGAGGAAAAAGTCAAACAATATTTACAGAATGCTAATTTACCGAAGATACCTAAAGAGACTGAAGAAATGTTAGAAAGCAATATAACAATGATGGAATTAAATGAAGCATTTAAGAGACAAAACAATGGGAAAGCACCGGGTCCAGATGGGCTTCCGGCAGAATTCTATAAAACATTTCAAAAATCATTGAGTATCCCATTGTTAGAAGTCATGAATGAAGTTATGTTAAAGAAGATGATACCCAAAACATGGTCAGAGGCTTATATCACACTTATTCCAAAAGAAGAGGCTGATCCACTGCAAATTAAGAACTACAGACCCATCTCCTTATTGAATACAGACTATAAAATCTTTGCTTAAATTTTAGAAGAAAGACTTAAAAAATATTGAAATAATTTTATTCACCCAGATCAAAATGGATTTCTGCCAAAGAGACAAATCAGAGATAATATGAGAGTAATCTTGGATACTTTGGAATACTATGAGGCTCATCCTGAAAAGCAAAGGGCTTTGATATTTTTAGATGCTCAAAAGGCATTTGACAACGTGAACTGGAGATTTATGTTATTACTATTGGAACAGATGGGTTTTGCTATTCAAGCAATCGAAGCCATATATAATAAACAGACAGAAAAAGGTAATGATGGAGGGGGAACTTACAGATTTTATTAATATAAGAAAAGGCACAAGACAAGGGTGTCCCCTATCCCCTTTGCTATTTGTGTTGACCTTAGAAGTGTTGAATAGAAATATTAGGGATGATAAAAGCATAAAAGGAATGAAAATTAAGAAGGAAGAATTTAAACTACAAGCTTTTGCTGATGATTTAGCTTTTATTCTGGAAGACCCGTTAGAAACAGCTCCAAGCTTATTGGAAAAGATAGAGACATATGGTGAGATGGCTGGTTTGAAAATAAATAAAGATAAAACAAAGATTTTGACAAAGAACATGCTATTGAGACAAAGAGAAGAACTGGCAGATCTTTTGAAAATCCAAATTACAAATAAGGTTAAGTATCTGGGGATATATTTGACAGCAAGATGTAGCACATTAAAAGAGAATAATTATATTAAACTCAAACAACAGATAGCTACAGATTTGAAGAAGTGGGAAAACTTGCAATTGTCATTAATAGGGAGAATTTCAACAATCAAGATGAATATTTTACCTAGAATTTTATTTTTGTTCCAAACAATACCAATTAGGCTTGGAAAAGACTATTTTGAAGATTTAAATAAAATCATGTTGAAGTTTATATGGCAAGGTAAAAAAGCGAGAATAAAGTTAAAGCTTTTGCAAGACGCTAGAATTAGAGGAGGTTTTGGCCTGCCTAATTGGGAATTGTATTATCAAGCTGTAAATTTGATGTGGGTCAAAGAATGGATAACATTAAGAAAGCTTAGATTGTTGACATTAGAAGGGCATGATTTGCTGTTGGGCTGGCATGCTTTTTTATGGTATAAGAGAACTAAAACACAGGGTTATTTTAGAAGACATTATATGCGGGAGTCTTTGTGGTTAAGCTGGTAGAAGATAAAAAGACAATGTTATTTGAAAATTCCAGTTTGGTTATCGACTATTGAAGCATTTTCCTATCCTATAATTTATAAGAAGGAACAAACAGTTAGATATGGGAAACTTTTGGATGAAAAGGGTGAACTTAAATCGATCCAAAACTTAGAGGAACAAGGTATAAGGATGAATTGGTTTTCATATGCGCAAATACATTCAAGATATGATGAAGATTCTAAAATGGAGGGATTCTATGATAAGCAGACTGATTTAGATAAGATCTTGATGGGTACTGATGAGAAGGTGATTAAAAAATTATATGGTTATTTACTGGGAATGAAATTAGAGGAAGAACAAGTCAAAGAAACTATGATTGTTTGGGGGAAGAATTTTGGATATGGGATTGATTTAGAGAAATGGCAAAAATTGTGGTCTCAAAATTATAAAATGACAATGTCAACAGCATATAAAGAAAACTTGTATAAGATGTTTTACAGGTGGCACTTTCCCCCGACAAGAATAGCAAGAATGTTTAAGAACAAGTCTGAAAAATGCTGGAAATGTCATCAGATACCCGGCTCGTATTACCATATGTGGTGGACTTGTGAGGACGCTAGAAAATATTGGACTATAATTCGCATGTGGTTGGAAAAAATGACAAAGAAACATATAGACTTGAAACCAGAGATCTTCTTATTGGGAATTTTACCTGATATATATAGTAAAGATTTGAAATACCTGATTGTAAATGTATTAACAGCGGCTAGTATTGTATTTGCTAAAAATTGGAAGAATGAGAAAATACCATTACAGGAAGAAATTATTAAGAAAATATTGGAATGTGCTGAGATGAGTAGATTAATATTTGAAATTAGAGAGCAAGAGGATAAACAATTTTATGAAATTTGGGATCTTTTTTATCAATGGTTAGATGATAAAATCCGATAATAGAATATTTAGAATGCTAGACAGTAAGGAATATCTTTATTTTGCTATTATTTTGTTATTTGACATAATATTTATAAAGGGTTTTTTAGGATTGATTTGATATGATTATATGATTTGTTATAGAGTAAATTGGTTTAAAGTATTGTTAGCTCATAAAGCATGAATGATTAAAAATATAGTCAAAAACTTCTTTTTTTAGTGATATTAGGATATGTAAGTTTGGATTGACAATATGAGTTGTTATGTAACATAATTGTAATTGAGACTACAGAATGAATGCACAAAAATGATGAACCAACTGACACACTGGATGTACATATGAGAGTAGATGTTTTTATGTTTTGTTTGTCTTGTTTGTTTGTAGAAAATTAATAAAATCTTTTTCAAAAAAAAAACAACCCAATAATTCTCTTGATTTATCATTTGTTTTTTTTTAAATTTGTAAAACTTCAACTTTTTTTAATTTGTAAAACTTCTATTGTATATCCAATAAATTATTCTCTTAGCCTCTCATCTGTAGTTCTACATTCTGTACTTTATCTTGTCAGATAAAATTTGTTCCATATCTGTCATTGCTTTATTGACATCTTTTGGACAATCTATCCATAGAAACAGACATCATTACTGTCAGTGTTGATAATATAGTTACTAGTTTCTGGCTCCATTTATCAAAGATTTAATATTCCTAAAATTATAAATGATTTGTTTAATTCAATATGTTCAATATTTCAGGACATCAAGCTTTGTATTTTTTTTTTTCTGTTTAAAATCCTTAGTTACTCCAGTTTCTCCAGTGGCTAAGATGCTGAGCTTATCGATCAGAAAGGTCGGCAGTTCAGCGGTTCAAAGCCCTAGCACCACATAACGGAGTGAGCTCCCGTTACTTGTCCCAGCTTCTGCCAACCTAGCAGTTCGAAAGCAGGTAAAAATGCAAATAGAATAATAGGGACCACTTTGGTGGGAAGGTAATAGCGTTCCATAACCCTTCAGCTTTGAGTCATGCTGGCCACCACAGAGACATCTTAGGACAGCGCTGACTCTTTGGCTTTGTAACGGAGATGACCACCCCTATAGCCAGAAACATCTCGCACATATGTGCAAGGGGAACTTTTACCTTTACTCCAAATTTCTCTCTGTCTCTCTCTCTCTTTCTCTCTCTCTATTTCTCTCTTTCTCTCTCTCTCTCCCCATCCCTCCCTCCTTTCCTCTCCCCCCTTCTGTTTGTGTGTAGCAGGACTCTGGGTGGTGTACAATTTAATTAATACAATAAAACATTCAAACTGAGTAATTCAACAACAAAACATTATAACATTGCAAAAGGAAGAGAGATCCAAGATAAGGAGACTAAGATGATTAGTGCAGGTGGTGGGAGGGGTTTCATGGGGCCAACCAGTCCCATGGCTGTGTGGGCCCCTGAATCACCCATGCAAGGCTACACAGTCAGATTTTGACCTGTTTGTGGGAGACAAGAAGACTGGGGGCTTTCCTCATCTCTGGGGACAAGATGTTCCACAAAATAGGGGCAGTGGAAAAAAAGAAAGCCCTCTTTCTTGACTTTGCCATTTGAAATATTCTGACTGACAAGGTCTGTAGCTTGCCTTTCCTGCCTGAACTAATGGGATGGGCTGATGTCATGGATGAAAGTCGGTTCTGTAAGTAGCTTGGCTCTATGTTATACTTTATAGGTCATGATTAACACTGTCAGCCTTCAAGACCTTCTACTATTGCTTTGCATCTTTTGGCTGCCATAAGTAACGGGGGGAGGAGGGGGTAACGTCTGGGAAGCGAGCTGGTGGTGTTACATTCTAGTGTTGTATAAGTTGAGGGGGGAGTATAAATTCCTGCTTAGGTTTCTATTTCTCACTCAACTGCTTAGGTTTCTATTTCTCTGCGCAGCTGCAAACCTTTATCAAAATATGCCAAGGTCAACAGACAGAGGCCTCATCACCACCTGGAGATGCCCACATGATACACAACTTTTAATTGGATGAGCCAATGGAACTATTGGGGGTGGGAACATGGCCATTACTTTGTATATGTGATATGCGCACCTAATTTCTAAGATTCAGAATTCTATGGATGCTACCACTTCATTTTCAGTAAAAGATATCTTTTCTCTAATCTAAGGAGTCTAAGTATTCTTTCTTGAATTTTGAATGGAGCACCACTTGACAAACACTTTGAATTAGACCAGAAGCAAACTGATACCTAGTGCCATTCATAGAGTAGAGGTTATGTGTGTCCTTCTTTGGGCACTCACAATAGCAGGGGTCGCCAACCTTTTGGACCTCAGGGACTACTAAATTTATAATTTTCAATCCAAGGGACCACTAACCAGTTCTGTGGGTGTAGCCTAATTTGTGGTCTTGGTGGTCATGTGACTGCTGGGCATAGCTTGTATGTAAATATTATAAATATTTATATAAATATTGATTTTTATATTAAAAAGAGCAACTTTTACCCAAAATCAGGCAAAGCAGGCAGGCAGATTGAGTTGCTCACAGAATCACAGATTCATTCAGAGATCTATCTATCTACCATCAGCTAGCTCAGTCTGTCACATAAAATTTGCTTTCAAGCAAACTCATAAAATTTGCTTGCAAGCAAACTCACAAAATTAACTCACAACAAACACACCATGTATGTAAATATTGATTTTTTTTATGAAAAAAGAGCAACTTTTACCCAAAATCAGGCAGAGCAGGCAGGCAGATTGAGTTGTTCACAGAATCATTCAGAGATCTATCTATCTGCCATCGGCTAGCTCAGTCTGTCACACAAAATTTGCTTGCCATGAGTCTGCACTGAATAATAGAACCTTCAGTCCTAAGGGAGATTTGGCTGTACTTAAAAGCAGAGCCGAACATCTAAAGATGAGCTAAAAAGTAAAAAATCCAACCATTTCCTGCTTCCTAGCTAATCTAAATCTTCCAGCACAGCGGAACAGCTGATGGTTGGAAAAAGGAAAAATAGCAACTTAGCAGGCAGGTTTGCCAGGTGAGTGAACGGAGAGGATTCTCATGGGCCATGTGGGCGGTACAGGCTTATGTGGGTGGTACAGGCTTGTGTTTCTTCGCAGTCTGGATTAATTGCTTTGGAGGGGTACTCTGGGGATGAGATTTCTCTGCGGTCCACCAAAATTTTCTCATGGCCAACCAGTGGCCCGTGGCCCACTGGTAGGCAACCGCTGCACTGTAACTCACCAGGTACACACTTGAAGCTGCCAAATACTTTTCAACGATAGTTCCATGCAGAGCTTATTAGATCAATCAGGATATGACTAGGTCATGAATGACCGAGTGGAGGGACATTACTGGTGCACACAACCCAAAGTTGGCTAAAGCCTCCTGACTGCAGATGCTACCTGCTCTTCAAGCAGGAGCCGTGAATCCAAGAGGACCTCCAAGTGATGTCTGAAAGTGATTAGGTCTATTTTGGGTACTGCAACCCCATCTAGGATCAAAAACTCCTGGATACAAAAGGGCCCACCCATAGCCACTCCATCTTAACAGGGTTCAATTGAAGCCTGTTGTTCCCCATCCAGAACCCAAGAGCATTCCTGTCACTGAAAGGGTGTTCAGTGCATCTAGATGATGGATGATCTCACCTAGCAGTTTCATGTAGATGTCAAAGAAGAGCAGAAAGTGTAGAGCCCTGTGGCATATCACAAAGGAGGGGTTATAGGCTGGATTTCTCACTCCCAATTAAGACCGATTGGGATTGACCCTGGAGGAAGAAGGTGAACCACTGAAAAACTGTGACACCCAATCCCAAGTCTGCCCAATAGGATATGAAGGTTGAAGGTATTGAAAACCATTGGGACACCAAGGAGAGCACAATCTCTATCCCCTTGCTGTTAAATACAGTGCCAGTCCCATATTTGGTCCTAAAATCTGCCTGTAAAAATCCATTTCCACCAGAAAGGTTCAATACCACCACTTTCCTAGAAAGAAGAGAGCCTGGAGAAAACTTATTTAGCTTAACTTATTTAGATTTTTGCTGTTTGTTTAAAAATCTTTACATTCTGAAGCCTGTAATTCATTTTTCTTTTGTTCACAGTTGGAAGATAAACTTACTTGATGCCGACTTTTCAAAACTGTCGTTCTGAAGATCTCTAGTAGATTTAGAACAGTTAAGAGAGAATTTCTGAAAGTGATTAGAAAATGAAGTTTGCAAACTTAGTGCCCTTTAAAAGGCTTCAACTTATGTTGCAGATTTATATATTGTCATCGAGATAGCAGGACGTTCAATTGTTTATGCATCCTTCTTTGAACAATGCTTCCATTAAATAAATGATTATCCAGAATAGCATATAGGGAACAGATTTACAATTGCTTGCCTAGAATTGATGTCTGTTTTAAAATGGTACTAGTGATTGCCATGAGTCCAGTAATAATTTATTAGAGTTATCCTGGGATATAGTATTCACCAACCCCATAATTTGTTCTATGGCTTAGTCAGGGATGTTTGATAGCAACAAAAAATAAGTAATTTATTTATTTATTTCAAACTCTTTCTCCACTTGTACAAAATTGTTATATTTTCTTCTTGAACTTAAGACTCCAAGAAATTATTATAACTATGTATCTTCTTATCTCCTGTATGTACACAGCTATTTACTATATGAGTTGAATATCTATCTATCTATCTATCTATTTATCTATCTATCTATCTATCTATCTATCTATCTATCTATCATCTATCTTGGATCATCTAGCAAGCTAGCAAGCTAGAAATATCAGTATAAATAAGGCAGTCTGTTAAGAATATTCAAATGAGCTATATTAAATCATACAAGCCAATTTGTATATTAGCAAGATGGTTTGAGAGTTGGGTACATTTAGATAACATCAGATTCAATAAAATGAATTGTTTTTTTGCTCTTGAATTTAGTAATGGTAGCATATTTCCAAAATGACAAACATTGGCTTGGCATCCAAGGCAGTATGTTTGGATAATCATGGAAACCTCATAGACTTTGAAGGACCCATCAGTTGAACATCAACTCTGACACTTCTATAGCTCTGCTCTGATATGAGCTATAACCATTACCTTCATAGCAATGGCTTTACCTCTAATGCATAAACTCTTAATTGTCTATAGTTTAGATACAAAAGTCCATACATTCCAGTATGATTTTTATTTAGCATCTTACTTAATTTAAATGGCATTCTATCTTTTGTTGTTGCTATGATTCTGAAAACTCTGTGAGATGTGATTCAGAGGCATAAAGAATGAAAGGACATGAACAGCTTTTAAAAACACACTACATAGCCAGTTGAATTCTTGCCAAAGCCTGTTTACAATGAACAAATATAACTTGATACATAACTTTTCAGAAATGAAGTCTTCTATCTTTTTTATTTAATTTCTTACTACTCGGTTCCCATTTTTTGCTATTTCTATCTTCACTTTCATTTCTTAAAAAACATTATTCAGCTAGGTATTGAGGATGAGGTAGGTAGTCAATAAATGAGACATACACCTTTTCACTGTTGTAAAAAGAATTCATGCTTCGTTGGACAACTTAGCACTAAGCTCAAGCTTCTGCCTTGCATCTGCATCAGTTTCTATTTTGTGCTATTATTAATAATGAAATTTTAATACTTTCTGTAAATGAAAGTCAGTCTTGGTATAAAAATTAAGCAGAACAGACCCAAATAACGGTATGCCAAACACACACATAAACACACACACACAAATTGTCCATGCAGAAAAAAAGGCTGCAGGAGATCCAAGTGACATTATCAAAATGCTTCAGAAACTGATTACTCAATGGGTGGTTTCTGGTGCTTCACCTTCCAAAAGGCCTCAGTAAATCTTGTCACCATCAAGAATTGGGTCTTGGAAAGAACTTGAGAGCAATAATTTCTATTGCCTGGCTCATCCCTGATATCAGCCACTTACAAGATGCTGAATAGAACTGCTCACTAGAGAGCTAGGAAAACCCAGATGGTTGTTTTGGGGACAGACTATATTGGTTCAATCCCACCACTGATTCTACCATGGCAAAAGGATGATGGAAATTGCTTCCATTTCCATCAACTGTTGCTTTGAGACAAAAATGAAATCCAAAATATGAACACCAAAATGTGTTGAAGCCAAGATGACCTGACGCAAGCCGGTGGTTGCTATGGAAAACATAAACTCAACTTTTATTCATACAAGTCCTAGAAGCTGTCAAATTGAAGTCACTTAGCACCACAATCCCAACACTATATACAGCAGAGAAGGAACCTACTAAACAAAAGCAAACACACTTCTTTCTCTACAGTACAGTATCACCTGTAGATACCATATCCTGATATCCTCACAACAGTGCCTCTGCTCATGGTCAAAATCTCTCTTATGATCATATCCAGACCCTTCATAGTTGTTCCTGAATTTCTTCAATCACAGATACCACCATTTTTTCTTTATGGAATAATTTAATATCTGAAACATTTACTTTTGAAATAGTCAATCACAGGTACAATCTGGAATAAATCCAAATTACATCATGAAACCTAAACAGACCTGATTTCAATCAATATAGTTTTGTCAGTCCTGCACTACTGAAAAGTAATTGGATATATCCCTAACTTTAATATTGTAACTGTCTTATTGTAATAAAATCAGTATAATACATTGCCCATTAACAATGTCACAACCTGTTCACACTGAGCAAAGTTAACAATTTCTTGGCAAGAAAACAAATGGTCGTTAATCAGTTACAACAGATGGCAAAAAAAAGTAGCAAGCATTTCAGATTCCTGAGACTGACTGACTGGAAAAGGCTTCATATTTAAAATAAAAATATGTTTGAAAGGAATATTGAATACAAAACTTATGAACCATGGTTTTGTGTTTTATATATAAATGTGCTCTAGATTAATGATGTCTTACATTACAATGTTTTTGTCATTTTCCCCAGTGTTTATCCCCAGTATAAATATTGCAACTTTTTCATTTATGCTGACAAAATATGGAGGTATGGATAACATAAAAAAAAAGAAGAAAAAGGGGGACAAAAAAGACAGAATGCTACTTGAGTACTTTTTTTTTTTTTTTAACTAGTATCAACTGAGGCACAAACCTGAAAATGTTGTCAAGAAAATTAGTCCACACAGTCAGTGGGGGACAATAATGACTCAAATACCCTCTCCCTATAATTATACAACTACATAACTATATATTATGTATCAATAGTGAAAGAAATAAAAACATATGTTAGAAAAAAAGTTTTGATTTGAAAGGTACAGTGGGTAGGTTCTTATAAAATGGAGATTAAGCCATAAGGAAAACAGCTATAGAAGGAATCAGCAAGGCTTTGAACACATCCAAATAAAATTACATAGCACATTTTTATATAATTATTTATCATGCACAGAATCCTGAAATAATTCACTTAGGGCAAGGCATTTCTTCCATAGATCCAATGCTCCCATGAAGCCTTCAGAAACAAAAGCATCTACCAAACTTCTTCCTAACTTTAAGGGAGGTTGAGTTGTTTGTCCAACATTTTAGACAATTTGTCCTGAGTTTCTTTACTGAAGCGAGAAATTACTAGGTTACAGTTGTGTAGTGTATACTTGCAACAAGAACCTCTACAGGCTTGCTAGAGGAACAGATTATAAGGGTGATCAAAATTGTTAAGTTTTTAGAACAGTACAGTTCAGAAATTCAACTCTTCGTGTATACTGTAGAAAGTATACATGAGAAAATATTTTACATCAATCATGTTGACTTGCTGAGTCTAACATGAGAGCATAGTGCCCAATTTCAAATCTAAAAAATGTTCTAGATTCTAAAAAATGTTATTGTTATTCCTGTAGAATAAAATTCATTGTTAGTCAGAATTACACCCCATTTTTTCCGACATAATTTATTTGTATCTATAATTTAACAGAGATAGTATGCATTTTGCAACAAAAGTCTCTGAAAATGATTTACAACTTACCTTCGAAATATTACTCGATCGACTTGTTGAGCGCCCTGGAGATTTTTCATTCTGTTTTTTAAAAAAATAAGATTTGTTTAGTTTGGACCAAAAAAACCTTGCAAGTATTATTTTTTCATTTCTCCATTGAGAAGTTCATATAATTGGTTTGTTAATAGATTGTTGACTGGAATTCAAGCCATACTTTTAGCAGAGCCCAAGATTTTCTACTTTGGCACTCTTTTAACAATAAATCTTTATATTATATTATAAACTAATTTTTGAAAATCTCTGCAATTCAGAAGTGGCATCTCATGGTATGGAGAGCTACTGCCCAAGAAAACCAAATGAAAGTTTCCTTTGTTCAAAGAAACTAATTATGCATTTCTTTGGATCCTTATCATTATTTAACAGACTTAATAATTGAGGTAAATGACACAAAAAGAGAACATAAATGGGTAAAAATACCCAAATAAAGAACATGTAGCTTTTACATTGGGGATGTCAAAGAAGAGAAAGCAGATTCAGACTAAAATCTCATACAGATATCACAGTTGAAGAAGGATTACTTTAACCACAGTTGAAGAAGGATTACTTTAAGATTATCAAACTTGATGCCAACCAAAACCAAGCATTTAATAGTGAGTGCCATACCATGTGCACTAATCAAACAGGTGGCAAGAAAGTAGGGGCAGGCAGACACAACACAGGTTATGTAGACAGTAAACACAGTGTCAGACATAAAGATCTCAAGCGCTTATATACAAATGCACAAAGTCTGGGGAACAAACAGGGTGAACTCGAACTAAGAATCCACGAAGATAAATATTATATAGTTGGAATAACAGAAACTTGGTGGGATGAAACCCATGACTGGAACATACTGGTAGAAGGATACAAACTATTCAAAAACAAAAAACAAAAAAACAGACCCCATAAAAGAGGAAATGGAGTTGCACTGTATGTAAAGGACCACTCTATTGCCACAGAAATGCATGAAACCAAAGAGGAAAACCTCCTAGAATGCATATGGGTCAATATAAAAGGGAAAAAAAGAATGACATGGTGTATATTATAGGCCACCCAATCAAGAAGAAAATATAGATGTCCTTTTTGCCAGCCAACTGACAAACATATGCAGGAAACACATAACCATAGTAATGGGAGACTTCAATTATCAATTGGAAAACTAATTCTGCACCAAGTGAGAAATCAAATAAGTTCCTAAACAACCTAACTGACAACTTTGTTGTCCGAAAGATAGAGGGTGAAACTAGAGGGACAGCCATAGTGGACTTAATTCTTACAAACAGAGAAGAAGTGATAGAGGGAGTTGAAACTGCAGGAACCTTGGGTGAGAGTGACCATGTCATACTAGAATTCAACATAACACAAACACAAGCAATATAACATAATGACACAAGATTTTAAAAGAGCTGATTTCAATAAACTCAGAGAGAACTTGGGAAAGATTCCATGGATGAAAATCCTAAAGGGGAAAACAACTCAAGAATCTTGGGAAACTCTAAAAAGTATGATCATAGAAGCCCAGACCAGCACAATACCACTGAGAAAGAAAAACAAGAAATCAAAGAAGAAACCAGCATGGCTGCACAAAGATCTCTTTGGCAAGTTGAAAGAAAAAAAAGGACAAGTACAAAAAATGGAAAGAAGGACATACAACTAATAGCCAGAATCTGCAAAGAGGAAGTCGGTATAGCAAAGGTTCAGAACAAACAAAACTTGCAACAAAAGTCAAAGATAATAAAAAAGTGTCTTCCAACATATAAATAACAAGAAAAAAATAAAGGAAACAGTCAGTCCACTAAAGAGAGAAGATGGCAAGGAAGTAACAGACAACAGAGAGAAAACAGAACTGCTTAACTCATTCTTTGCATCAGTCTTCATGCAAAAGGAAACTATAGCTCAACCCACCAAAAACATAACTGTAAAAGACAGACCAGAAATAAAAGTTAAAATAGCAAAAAAATAGTAAGAGAACACCTGTCTGATCTTGATGAAAACAAATCACCGGGGCCTGATGGATTACATCCCAGAGTTTTAAAGGAGCTAGCAGGTGTCATCTCAGAACCACTGCACCATATCTTTCAAAAATCCTGGAGCACCGGGGAACTACCAGAAGACTGGAAAAGAGCTGATGTGGTTCCCATCTTCAAAAAGGGGAAAAAAAACAGACACAGGAAACTATAGACCAATCAGCCTAACATCAAAACCCGGGAAGATACTGGAAAAGAAAATAAAAAAACATATCTGCCAACATCTAGAAACAAGTTAAGTAATAACTAGCAGTCAGCACAGGTTCATGCCAAACCAATCTTATTTCATTCTTCAACACAGTGACTAAATTAGTAGACCAGCAAAATACTGTGGACAAAATATATTTAGATTTCAGCAAGGAATTCAACAAAGTAAAGCACAACCTATTTCTTAGTAAGCTAGAAAAAAATGGAATAGATCACAGCACCACTAGATGTGTTATGAACCAATAAAAGCGTTTAATAAAGTTTTAACAAACCTTAAGAAAAAGCAGGGTTCTAATCCTGCACTTCTGATTGGCCGATAATACCGATATCGGATTGGTCCTTTCTGGGGAATCTGATTGGCTGTTAAGGGGCCAACTCTCATTAGTTCAAGGGTTTAACACTTCCATGTTTCTCATTGGCTAATAGGTCAGCAGCCTGCCCTATAAAAGGGCTGCTGCTGCCCTAGGTTTTTGCTCTGTTCAGGATGATTAATAAAGAATTGAAGTTCACTGTTCACTGCCTCGTCTCCGTTCCTTGTACCCCTGCGCAGAACTTAACACTGGCGACGAGGGTGGGATGCGGAGACATCAGAGCTGACTGAACACTACAGAGCACCAAACAGAGCACGTGGCTGAAGGCACATTGACAACGGAACCATGTCCGGAGGCGCCATACCACCCGCTCCATTTGACCCGGCACAAGAAGACTGGGACTCGTACATAGACCGGTTCCAGATGTTTCTGGAGACTAACAACTTAAAGGATGCCACTACGGGGAAAAAGTGAGCAGTGTTCCTGACCCATTGCGGGCCTGCCGTCTTTAAGATGGCCAAGGCACTAGCGAAACCGGCTGAGGTGAAAACCATGGACTGGGATGTTCTCGCGCCCCTTCTACGGGCCCACTATGCACCCGCTGTACCAACGCTTGTCCAAAGACATGAATTTTACCAGAGGGACCAATGGAAAGGAGAGAGCATTGCAGATTTCATTGCGGATCTCTGGAACCTGGGAGGCCTCTGTGGGTTTACAGACCTCGAAGAAGCTCTGAGAGATCAAATAATTCTGGAATTAGATGACCACACTGTGCAGAGCAAGATCATGGCCAAAGGGGACATCAATCTTGCCGATGTCATCAAGGACGCTACTGCAGCAGAAGCAACCAGGAAGTCGGCTGCCCGAATGCACTGCACCAACGCACCGCTCCATCAACTCGCCAATGAGACCTCACCTCGCCGAGAGAGGCACACAACAGCGACCCACCACAAGGACCTCAAATCGCCATCAGAAAGTGAGGAGGAGGAGGTCAACCGGCTCCGGTCTGAACGTGACCAACGCCACCAGCGGAATCAAAGACTACCTCACCAATGCGCAGGTTGTGGGGCAAACCACCCGCGATCAGACTGCAAATTCCTAGACGCGCTCTGCCATTCCTGTGGGAAAAGAGGCCACATCAGGAAGGTCTGTAGAAGCAAGCAAGGATCTAGCCAATTCAGAGGGGAAACAACTACCGCCAGACCACAGGGAATCTTCCTGTGAGTCGGGGACATTTGAACCACCAATGGAACAACCACTCCTACAGAAATAGAACACTGACCATTTCAACGAGACGGGAAGAGGCACACCAAACCATAACAATCGGTCACGCTTCATCGTTAGATGCAAAGAAGATCCGAGTGGAGGTCGCCATCGAAAACCAGCCTTGCGTGATGGAAGTCGACTCAGGATCGTCCTTCTCGATGGTTTCCTGGAAGACCCTTAAACAATTAATCCCTGCCGTCCAGCATCAAGACCTCAGAGCCCAAAGAATCATACTCAAAGATTATCAGGGGAACCGAATTCCAGTCGTCGGATCCAGCCAAGTCCAAGTATCATTCAAAAATCATACTGCGTCATTACCACTGACCGTTGTTGACCACGACCAGCCTAGTTTGTTAGGCCTTCAATGGTTCGCCCCACTCGGGATCGATGTAGCCGGCATTCACCAAAGCAGAAGCGACGACTGGGAGGAGGCCCTCATCCAGGAATTCCAAGACGTCTTTGCAGACAAACTAGGCGAGTACAAGAGGACCCCGATATCATTTAACCTTAACCCTGAAGTATCCCCCATCCGCCTTAAGCCTCGTCGGGTACTTTTTGCCCTTAAACCAAAGATTGACGAGCAGCTCGATAAATTAATAGCCCAGGGTGTTTTAGAACCAATTGACCACACCCGTTGGGAAACCCCAATTGTAACACCCATCAAACCAGACGGATCATAAAGGATTTGTGGGGACTACCGGGCCACCCTTAATCATGCCCTTCAACAGAATGCTGACCTGGTGCCGGTGGTGCAACACCTTCTCCATTCCCTGGAGGGTGGAAAAGTCTTTGCTAAATTGGATTTAGCACAGGCGTACCAACAACTGCCTGTAGACAAAAAAACCACAGAGGCACAGACGATCGTTATGCACCGAGGCGCCTTTAAATGCAACCGACTCCAATTCAGAGTGAGCATAGCCCCAGGGATTTTTCAAAGTCTGATGGAGAGACTCTTGCAAGGGATCAAGGGGGTCGTGCCATACTTTGATGACGTTTTAATTGCGGCCCCGAATAGAGAAGTACTTGAAAAGCGTCTTAAAATGGTTCTCCAGAAATTTAAAGACTCCGGCCTTAAGGTTAAAAAAAATAAATGTCAACTGTGTACAGATAAAGTAGAGTTCCTGGGGTACCGAATTGATAAGCAAGGCATTCACCCCACTAATAGCAAACTAAAAGCAATCAAAAGCACCCCAAGACCCAGGAATAAGATGGACTTCCAAGCTTTCCTGGAGCTCATTAACTTTTAGAACATCTTCTTGCCCTAGAAAGCGACCGTAGCTGAGCCCCTACATAGACTTCTCGACAAAAAAGCAACCTGGGTCTGGGGACACCAAGAGGAGCACGCATTCTGACAAGTGAAAAACTTACTAACCTCAGATATTGTTTTAATGCAGTATAATGAGACTTTGCCTTTAACAATTACATGTGACGCGTCACCGTTTGGAATAGGAGCCATTTTGAGTCATGTGTTACCAAATGGTAGTGAGGCCCCTATTGCCTATTTTTCAAGGACCCTATCAAAGGCTGAACATAACTATAGCCAAATCGACAAAGAGGCTCTTGCTGTTGTATCTGCTGTGAAACGGTTTCAGGAATATGTGTATGGACGAGTTTTTACTATTATTACTGATCACAAACTTTTGCTAGGGATTATAGCGGGAGACAAACCAACTCCCAATATATTGTCACCTAGAATGACTCGTTGGTCGGAGTTCTTGGCTGAGTACAACTATAGATTGCAGCACCACCCAGGGAAGGCCATTTCCCATGCTGATGCAACTTTAAGACTTGTGGACATAGCTGGCTTAGGAATTCTTGGAGTTGAAGTCCACAAGTCTTAAATTTGCCAGGTTTGGGGACCCCTGGACTGGAGCAACACAAAAATCATCAGCCATACCACCACTCACCATGCTTATGAGTTCCTCGAAGCCTTGCATTCCACAAGCAATTCCATCAACAGACACACTGACCTACATCTGGCCTACAAATCCCTCAGAATCCAAATCAACCACATAGCCAACCAGAGACAGTACCAAACTTCAACCAACTCATGCAGTTCTCCCCCCATTCACACACACCAGCAGTTCACCTCCAAACAACCCTGAATGAAATAATCTCCTTATCACAAGAACCATCACAAGGCTCACAGATGACTCATCTCAAGACCTTTCATAAAACCCTCACCCACATCTAAGCCCTTTTAAACAGAACACTTCCACTGACATCCCCTAAACTCCACTGAAGATGTTATCTGGCCTGGTAGCGAAACATTTGGAAACCAACCCACAAGCTCGGAAAATGAAACTTCACCTTCATCCTACACCTGAGCTACATATATTCACCACTATAGCAGACCATATTAATTTCAGAAAAGCATGTAGAAGAAAACTCTGTGAAAGCTAGCATTGTATAAAGAAAGTTCAAAAGAGAAATCTCCATGGAAAGACATAACATTGGCAGAGTTAATCTGACTCCTTTGCATGAATACACTGTTTTATTCTAGCAACCAATAGTTCCATAGAAAGCCAGCCAAATGTGAAGACTGATTTCGTTTATAACAAATGGGAAGAGGACCAGTTGGCAACAAAGATAGCTGGTGTCAGAAGAAACAAGGTAAGGAAGCTTTGCCTTTGTAGGGACCATATATTATCTATTCCACATCTTTTTCAAAAGCAGGATCTCTTTTGTAATGTGCATTGATTTAATACTAGATCTTTGCAATGCCATCTGTATCTATTTGGCTTCTCTCTGGCTTACTGGAAATAAATTATTCCAAATTTTAAAATAGTGAAGTGTTACTGTTTGTAACAGTTTTTAAAAATCTGACATCTAAATATTCATATTTAGCTTTTGGCAATCTGCACTGGAGTTATACAGTGAAAGAATCTTCACTGAGACATGCTACTAGTCATATAGTAAAGGGAAGTATGGAAAATTCTAGAAAGATTGGTATAATCCAATCTCTTTTACCCTTTACTGGATGTATATTGTACAGATTTTAAATTTAATTTGCTTGTCTAATGGCAGAGGATGGTGGAACTTAGTTTTTAAAATGAACAAGTTAGATGGGTAAAAGTGCTATACACTTACATTCCATGATTACATATCTATTCCAACAAGCATTGGAATTAATCTGACACAAATGTTTCTATGGGCTTAGAGGGAACGTTTGTTCTAAAAAGGGTGGAAATCAGTGTCTTGGCCACCTTATGTACATGCAATCCTGAATCAACATTTTAATTTAATTTATTGAGCAGTGGTGGCACAATGGTTGGAATGCAGTACTGCAGGCTACTTCTGCTGGCTGCCAGCAGTTCAGCAGTTTGAATCTCACCAGCTCAAGGTTGACTCAGCCTTGCATCCTTCCAAGATCAGTAAAATGAGGGCCCAGATTGTTGGGGACAATAGGCTGGCTCTGTAAACTGCTTAGAGAAAGCTGTAAAGCACTGTGAAGCACTATATAAGTCTAAGTGCTATTGTTATTGCTAATGTTTTTGCTAGCACTCATATGACTACTATTCCTTTAGTAAAGAAAAACCTGTATATGCTCCCAACAGTTACAGCAGGTTTTGGTATTTCCATTTCTAAGTCTTTCTGTTCTACTGAGGTTTATTGGGCTTCCTTTCAGACAAATGTAATTTTATTTAACTGATGTCCTCATTTTTAATGAGGTAATAGTAAACATAATAAATAAAAAACACCCACATCCTTATATGTTGTCATCATGTTTCAAATAAGTTATATCTCAAATGTCCCCATATTTGATACTGCTGTGAGGTTGGCCCCAATCCTCATGACTTTCCTCCAGTGAAGGGTGGGCATCACAGTGGAGGTGGTTGATCAAATAATATGAGATTCCTCCTCCCACCCTCATCCAGCTCCCACCTTCATCTTCACTTAATTGGATTTTGTATTAATTTATGTGTAATGATCCAGGACATGGCATAAAGGAAACACAGTCAGATAATCAGTAGGAGTCCCTTTATTAGCTCCAACTTTGCCCCCAATGTCTTGGTTACCTTCTGGCTTGAGAAAAATTATCCCAGGAACCTTTGGCTGCAGAGTCAAATCAAGGCAAGATGAGGTAATTAGTTCGTCAGGGCAAGAGAAGGAATTCCAGACGTGAAGGAACGATAGTAATTCAACACAGTTGGGAGGTTGCCAGGAACACAAATAACCAAAGTCAACACAAGATAAACACAATTGTTCCCAGCAGACGCTGCACTCAGCAAACATCTCTTTTAAACTTCTTTCCCAGATGTGGCTAATGAAGGGAATCAGGGCCCTTTCCTCCCCCGTAAGCTATTGCTTTCTTCTCAGTTCCTCCCTGTGTACCTAGGATGAAAAGGGGTTGGGCCTGGGTCTTCCTCTGAACTCAATCTCCCTTGTTCTACCTCTCCCCTGCTCTACCCAGCCGGACTTTGCCCTTCTCCAGTTTCCTCCACAGCCAATGGAGCTACTCTCCCACTCCTCCTCTATGATAGCATGTTTTTAGTTCATATAGTTTTCCTCTTTTATTATTATAAACCTTGAAGTAAGATAGATAGCCTATAAAGTTTATAAATAAAAATAAATCAGTAAATATTAATTTGGTATTAAATTGTTTACTATATTTTCTATGACTTAGTGTTGGAGGTATGTTATTTCCAACCAGGAAGAGTCAAATTTTTATTGAAATTCATGCCTCTGCTGAGTTGAACAATCAATATCATCATTCTCACCAACATATTGATTGTGCAAGGTAAACGTTGTGATGGTTGTAGCACAACATATTTGGGGGCACCAGATATGGAAGGGCTGTCATATTATTTATGTATTTAACAAATCTAAATGGCCACCAATTCACCTCCAGGAGACTTACACATTAAAATTATACAAAGTGAGAAACCCAACCAGCAGCAACAACCACACAATTATTTGTTTATGAAGATTTTCAGTTATCTAGGTCATGGTTGTCCCAAGAGGCAACTGGACTTTCTTTGTTTTTCCTTGAAGACATTTACATTAAAATTGAACAGTCCTGTCTCAACAGAGGGGGAGAGGTAGGACACCACCTATCTCCTGTTTTACAACACTTCAAAAAGATTCCACACCCATTTCCACTATTCAGGTGACCCTGAGGTCACAGATCAACCTCCAAGTGGCCTCAACAACTCTCAGGAAGAATGCTAACAACCAGATGACTACAAGGAATATAAATTCTTCCATTTCCCACCATTTAATCAGAACTGAAGAAGCTTCTTGGATGAGATGAGAAACATCTTCAGGAAAAGTCCAGCTGCCTCTTGAAAAAGGAAAGAAAAAAAGGAAAATTGTTTTCCTTTGGGAAACACAATTATTTATTTATTACACAAATGTATATGATTGCTGACTCATACATGGTGACTTTCACAACATTAAATTTTCACAATGTAAATATATTAGGAAAAAGAATCAATTCCTTCAGGATATTAAAATGTTTTTAATGGAATAATCTAGTTTTCCCTGGTTAAGCATTATATGTATGAACTGGTTTTCTAAAATAATGCAATATATGTATCAACTCATTGGGCAATCGGCAGAACCCTGACAATATTGCATATGTGCTATTTCAGGATATCAGATTTGTGCTGCATAGTGGGTTTCTGGGTGATATTGAATTGGTAAACATCTCTGAAAGAGCAGGGATGGCATTGTGACATCCCTGCTCTAATTAGCAGAGTTTCTCTGCATTCAAACAAAAGACTGTGAGATGACTCCTTTATGAGGCTGCTCCTCATAAAGAGACTTCAAGAAACATTGTTTTTGTGCTTGATTTGTGAATTGAGACTTTGGGCAATGAGGTCTGTAATGTTTTTCAACCAAGGTTTGAAAAACAACCACTTTCTTAACCACTATTGGATACAAGTAATTTAAAGAAAACTTCAGATCAGCAAAATAAGGGAGAACCACATGGTGAATCGAGTATCCTTCAGAATCAAAGAAGGTGAGGAAAAAAGAATGATTTTAAATCACTAGCAAAGAGTTTAAGAAGGATTTGATGTCCAAAGGTTTACTGGATAAAGGGAAGTGTAATTTTGAAAAATTAAAATTTGTCAAAAGCAGTTTTGAAAGTACTGGAAATCAAATGGACTCGAGTTTTGTGAAATATTGTTTCTTTAATACAGTCTGGTCACAAACAGTCTTGACCACGACCAAATCGGATTCCAACCAAAAAATTCATAAAAATTTTGAATTTGGTCATGAATACATACTCAGGTGATGATCAAACATGACCTCTGGCCCAGAAATTCCTAAAGATGAACATTAGAAGATGCAGAAATCACCAAAGTTGTGGAAAGAATTATGGTCATGACCATAGGTTCTAATGTATTAAAGAATGAGATGAGAAACAATTGGTGGATTTTATAAAACAAGGTAATATAAGACAGACTATATGTCTGTAACTATAGAGTGTAAAATAAGATTAAAATATTAAGGAGAAAAGAGAGGACTGTTAAGATTAACCTATAGAAGGCTGATGAGATATGGACGAATGGAGGTGCTGAAGATCGCTCTGGTTTCACGCTATCTCCTCTTGCTGTTGGAGTGACCCTTAGGAGTGCACGCATCTTGTAGAGAAGCGTGCCAGTATGGGGAGACTCAAGTCAGGGTGTGGAAAAGGTGATTCTCATCATGACGTAGAGAAATCCTGTGGAGACCGACATCAAGGGACTGTCAGTAATGGTGGTCCTAAAGTTTCGATCGTTGCATACATGAGGAAGTGAGTGAGTGACAGACTGTGGTGAATGAAGAGTGCGAGTGAAAGAATTTGCGATCCTCATTGAGCGTAGAACATTGGAGAACCTTAGTCGGAGTGAAGCCCGAAAACAGCGGCCAAAGCAGGTACAAGCGGCAGTGAAAGTTAAAGGGCTCATGAGATGGAAGAGGGTAAGGATGCGAGCAATTGGACAGAGAAGATAAGAGAGTTGGAGGGATCTGAGAGACTGACAATAATTGGGGGAGAAAAAAAGAAGAAAGAAAGAACAACAAATTTAATTTAAGGGAACTTTGAAAGATTTGAATTGTGGATTTTGGGGGAAATTGGAAGGACGAACTTGAGATGGGGGAGATTTGAAGTAAGGAATTAAATAGTCTTATTACAACTTTAAATATTCCATGGACGAAATTGAATAATTTACTGGTCTCTTTTTGGATTATTGGACTGGAGCTGTAGTAAGTGGAGAAGTTTTATTAAAGAAAGAGACTATATGAATTTAAAGATTGACTTGTAAGACTTTTAAACGAAAGGAGAAATGGCTACAGTGGAAAGTATGGTGAGACAGTGAAATCAGAGACATTACTCAGCAAGTCTGTGCTTCTGGTGCACTCGGTGAAGGAATCTCGAAGAACTGAACAATTACATTAAGACACTTTAAGCCTTTAAACTTTGCGGATTGCAATAATTATTTCTTGACACCAACTCAACTGATTTAATTGATACATTAGTAAATATTGAAGTTTATATTTGGTTATAACACCAAAAAAGGGAGGTGATAATTTATTAATTATTTAGGTATAGATATTTGATTATAGGTGTTGATTATATTGAATGAAATAATTAATTGTGATTAATTGTGATTACTACAGATTAACTAATTAATTATTGCATAGCAAGGTTGATATATTTTCATTTAGATTTGTAAGTATTTGAAATATTATTTTATTACACTATTTTGAGATTAGGGATTCTATAGCACGTAGATATACAGGTTAATAGTACTTAAATTTAAATAGAAGAATTTGATATATTATTAAGATCTACAAATCCAGGTATCTGATTTAGAAATTAGCTTTAAAATTGTTCTGGAGAATATATATATTGACAAGTGAGGTTAATCCTGTAACATATCATATTAATTAGCATAGTGGCCATATATAGCTGATACTTCTCAATAGTGAATGTTAATTTCAGACAACATATTTAGAATAATACAAAAACAAAAATAAATTTTACAAGAAATGACCTCTATCACTAACACAACACTTAAAACTGGAAAGAAGACTTCTTCAATACAAACAACTGCAATGCCATCACCCTCAGTAATGGCAAAAAGACAATTGAAGAAACTCTACCTGGAAAGAAACAACATGTCATCACGAATGCCAATATCCAATTGAGCCTTCTTACTTTACAGGAATCTATGTTGAAGCTTCAGGAAATAATGGTGAAAAATCATACCGAAACAAGAGCTGATACAAATGAATTAAAAGAAGAGATGGGGAACTTGAAGACAGAAATGAAATTAGACATCTTAAAGTTGGATCAAAAAATTGAAACAATACAGCAAGCACTAGAAAGGAATGAATCAACAATAAAGGAGGTTGAGAAAAGGACAGAACAAACGGAAAAGAAGCTGGAAATGGTTGGTGAGCAATTAAGAAATGTGAGTAAAGAAATGGATGACTTCTTGGTATATCTGGAAATGGACAAGGCTGCAGCATATCTGAGATTCCAAAATATAATGGAATCTAAAGAAGAGGATTTAGAACAAGTGATGGCAGGAATATTAGCAGACCTATTAGAAAAAGATAAGGATGATATTCTAAAAGAGTTAGGCGAAGTATATAGAGTGAGTACAAATTACGCAAGACAACATAAACATCCAAAAGAGGTCCACGTGAGATTTGCCAGAAGAAAAGTTTGAGATATTATATATCAAATTTCTAGAGAAGAAACAATTACATATAAAGGAAAAGAAATCTTGGTGTTTAAACAAATCCCAAGAAGAGTGAGAGAGGAGAGGCAAGATTATAATTTTTTGGCGAACCAATTAAACCAAAAAGGCATCATATTCAGATGGCTAATCCTAGATGGAATGCTAATCACATGGGAAGAAAGAAAAATTAAAGTAAACTCCATGGAAAAAGCCCAAGAATTCTATGAATGATTGGTAGGCCCTGAAGAATCGAGTAGTAGACACGAATTAGAAATGAATTCACAAGACGACCAAGACTATCAAAAAAATAGAGATGGGAATCATAGGAATTCAAAAAAAATAAACAACATCAAGAGAGAGAAGAACCGAAGACGCACAATCAGCCACAAAGAGAGACAGGAGTAACTACAAGGCAAAGAGCAAGATTCAATTAGGTGATGGACGAAGAAAAGAAAATATTATCAATTAACATAAATGGCCTAAACTCTAGGATAAAAAGGAAAGGAATACTAACCAAACTAATTAAACAAAATGCAGATATAATATGTTTACAGGAAACTCATATAAGGAAGGAAGAAGAAAAATATCTAGAATGCCCCAAGCTAGGGAATTTGTATACATCACCAGCAGATTTTAGGAAAACAAAAGGGATAGCAGTTTATGTGAAAGACGACATGAAAGCAGAGCCAATTTGGACAGACCCCAATGGAAGAATTCTGGTGTTACAAATTTGGATTAAATTAATCCCAATTCTACTAGTGGTAATTTATGCCCCTAACAATAACCAATAGGAATTTTTTAAACAATTACATGGGAAATTAGTGGAATTAGAGAAAAGGAATATTTGTATCTTGAGGGATTTCAATGCTATTATGGACCACCAGAAAGATCATAGTAGCGGGGTGGGGGGGGGGAGAAAAAAAGAGAACTACCAAAAACATGTGAAGAAATGATGATTGAACTAAATTTGATAGACATGTGGAGGAAATTAAACCCTGAGAAAAACAATTTACATTTTACTCTAATCCTCACAAATCATGGACATGAATCGATATGGTGTGGATGAATGGTGAGTTAGTAAATGAATTAAAAGAGATTGAAATTTTACCAAACAAATGGGCAGATCACAATCTGATTCAGATACTGTGGAAAGGTAGGAAGAAACCAAGGAAAAGATGGACCCTAAATACACAGCTAATTAAAGAGAAAGAATTTATGAATAGACTTGAGGAGGAATTAGATTATTTTTTAAAAGAAAATAATAATGAGGCAATCATGAAATGGAATATTTGGAATACAATGAAGGCAATAATAAGAGGCATAACGATATCATACACCGCTAAAAGAAATAAAGAAAAATATGCCCAACAAAATAAATTAGAACAAAGAATCAAAGAATTAGAAATTCAGCTGCAAAACACCCCAAAAGATTGTAAATTGAAAAAACAGATGATAATAACTAAACATAAATTAAATTTAATCAAACAAGAAGGAATGGTTTCAAAGTTGAATACAATCAGACAGATATTTTTTGAACAGGCCAATAAACCAGGAAGGTGGTTGGCCTACAAACTTAAAAAAGAAAAACAAAAAAGATTGATCTACCAATTAACGGATCAGAACGAGGATCCCCAACGAGGAATAGAACAGAAAAAAGAAATTGCATGTAATTTTTTTTGAAGATCTTTATAAAAAGAAGGAGGTAAATGAGGACATGATAAGAAACTATTTGGGTATTACTAAAGATAAAATAATCGGTTTCCGGTTTCGCGTGGCTTTGTGCTAGCCACCAAGGTACCCCCGATCCAGATGGGTCAGGGGGATATGGCTGCCCTGTA